>WOUO01000003.1:1200000-1831978 GCA_017139535.1 Trichocladium uniseriatum | reverse complement strand
TCTTTCTCTTTCTCTTTCTCTTTCTCTTTCTCTTTCTCTTTCTCTTTCTCTTTCTCTTTCTCTTTCTCTTTCTCTTTCTCTTTCTCTTTCTCTTTCTCTTTCTCTTTCTCTTTCTCTTTCTCTTTCTCCTTTTCCTTTTTTCCCAGTTTCTTTTTCTTTTTTTTTCTTTTCTCTTCTCTCTTTTCTCTGCTTCCTCCTACCAAATCTCTCGTCCTCAAGGATAATTGGTTTACAGGTCCCCTGCTCTTAACCCAGGGTACTACGCTAACAAACAAAAAGGAGAGGAAGTGTACAATTCCCCCTAGTTTACTGCCCTGGTTTGTTCGCTAGCGGCGGGCTTCGAGATAGGGCGCCACCTTGAAAACTGCATTTCAATAGCAAAGCGACCACTTTTTATGCAGGAAAACTGCAAAGATCATGCGCCTGATCTTTATAGTGGACTCGCTTTTGTTGTGCTGAGTTCCGAGCTTGAGTTTTGGCTATATATGTTGAATTTGTGTCCAGAACCCCTGTCACGAGTTCCGCGCTTACAAACTAACCAGTATAGTATTGTATTTAGGGATTTGTTGCACAGAATATAAGACCCCTCTTACCTTTACAGGAAAAGGATGTCCTTTTGCTTTGGTGTGACAGGATTGAAGCATGAAAACCGCGGGTTGGTCGACTTCGCCGGCTGTCCGCTTGTGGGTCCGCCAGCTGTCCGGATCTCTACGTTTTCAGTCACCAAATCCAGATTCTCCATTTAGTTTTCCGCCAACCAGACAGCAAAATCGTAAACGCGTCTCATCGTCCCTCCGCTCGCTATGGAGTCACCATCGTTATCGACATCGCCTCCCACTCCCAACACCATTGACCAAACCCCATCACAGCCTCACAGCCCCTCTCGCTTCAGCAAATATTCCGGCTCCACCCTCGGGAGAGACTCTTGGTGCATCCCCTCGAATGGACGAGCCGCCATCTCGAGTTACTTCAGTGCTCGTTCGATCGGCCCCTGCCAGCAAGCCGCAAGCGTAAGCTGATCAACCACGAATCCCCATTTGGCCCCGGTACGGCTGCCGGGTTAGCTCATCGCCTCGCGTCGTCCATTGGTCTTGGGAGTCGTCGATATGCGATAAGGAGACTTCTCACAGAACCGGGCGCGCCCTTTGATTCAACCGTGTCTGTCATCCAGTCCCCTGCTTTCTACCTAAGCTCACCTCGGCCCAGGAACTGACATATTATATGCGTTCTGCTAGGGACGGATTTTTCTTCCATTACAAGCAGCGCCGGGTCGGCCGTATGCGATGCATTAGCTACTCTCTTATAACCGAATCAAATGCGCGCTCCCTGCCTATCGCTGCGTGGACCGACTATGATGCTCTCAAGAGCCTCCGTTATGATGTAATCGGGCCTGGACGCACCGGCGACCGGCGAAACCCCCCCGTGGAGCGTTTAACGATGCTCCAAATGAAGGCCGTCACTCCAGCAAACCCTTGGCACGACCCCTACATCCTCGCGCTGCTGATCTCGGTAGCACAAGGGCAACGGATTCGTCTACGTCAAAGGGATAAACAATCAGAGACCCTCTCATATCGGGTACGTTTTCATCATCCCATTGCAAGAAGCCGGGCATTCTATGCTAAACTCCACTCAGGCCCACGTCATCTATACCGACTACAAAGACAAGGAGCATGTCCACCTCTTCACCGCTGACATCCCGTCCGCATTCCTCGACAGGTTCGAATACCCGGACCAGGCCCCCACCGCTCCGGCCCCTGTCTCGATCCGACACACAACCGTGCCATTCAAACCCTACAAGAGGCTCTATAGCCGCCTGCTTGTGCACATCCTTCCAGACTCGCACCATTATATCAGCAAGGGCAAGGGCCACATGGGGAAGACAGTTGATGGGCCGGTCAAGAACATTGCTCCAGAAAAGCAACAAGAGGGGTTAGAGCAGGTTGGGCAGGAGATGCAAGGGGGAGAATCAACGAAGCAATGCCAAGACGATGGCTGACCCGGCGGTCATGTTGTGGGAGAAAGCTTGGGGGAAGTGTTTGGGCTGGAATGGTTGAGGCCGTGTTTAATCACCCCCTCGCAATTGACTCATCTTGGTGATGCAAAGGATGGGTCCTGACCTAACTCCATGCGAGCCAACACGGCCTCATTCTCAGTATTATGATTCCTGAGTTCTCTCATGATTAGACTCACAATTCGCCATGTAACATGCCATGTATATTTCTGGAGGAGGAGGCGGAAGGAGACAGATGACTAGTTGATATTAATTAATTGAGTTAGGGAAATGCGGCACTCGAGATAATTACAAAAAGAAAAGTGAACCTCTATGGTGGCCCAGAATCCCAGTACGGGCTCCAGAGGGGAGAAGAAGGGGTGATCTGCCTCATCCGCTGTACTGCCTCATCGATGCCGGCTTGATTCAGAGGCTTGCCTTCGCTGGCCTCGTGCTGATACATTAGAATCAAGTGCTCGTCGCCCAACTCAGGCCAGTCGACCGAGGACCTTACGCAGTGGCGCCGCCTTGTGCCCGGAGGAGGGTTCCGGCGCTCATATCTATCACGAAAGATGTTGAAACGCGTCATCGAATCCCACGGATCATAGCGCCAGCGGTTTTCGTTTGTGGCGAGAATAGGAATCGGGCAGCCAGGGCCGTCTGAGGGACGCGGACCAAGGAGAAAGTCGATCAAGGCATCGTACTGCCTTGGCGTCGGTGGGTAGATGGTGCGTGGGCCGCTGAAACGGCCGTCGTGGAGAAACACATCTCGGCACTATGCAAATGAGAAGCAATTCTCTCAACGTATGTGTCCAGTCTTTACCTACCTCAGTCCCCGATTCTCCACGGTCGAAAACGACAACACCCCCAAAGATCTTGGCCTCGGCCCAGTACCCTACGATATCAGCAACACCGTTTGGGTATTGCCCATCGGCGAGGTAGTTGCGATGATAGAAGGGCGTGGGCGCAACATACTGGCTAGACGCTACGCTGTCTCGCCAGTCCCGATATACCCAATGCTTGTGGACACCGTCGTCGAGGTTGTATAAGTTGACTGCGATTTGGTGGCAAGCTACAGCCAACAGTTCGATCAGGCGCAGCTCATACTGCCGAGTGCCAGGGTGGGTTTGATTAAAGCCAGAAAGCAGCTACGAGAATGTTAGCCAAACCTGGAAAGGAGACGAGATGAATCCGCATAAGAAACGGAACTGCGAGGGTTTCAGCGGCGGTAGGATGGAACTTGCAAGCAACGGAAATGACAGCGTCAGCGGATCGAGCTTGGCTCTGAAATCACGTATTCTTTCGATGGTGCCGGAGCACAGCGAGGTGTGGTTTAACGCGAAGACGGGGTTTCCCTTCTTACGCAGGTGGAACTCGAGGAAAGAGTCCTCGGTCGGGAGTCCGTCGAGTATCTCGGCGTAGGTGAATTCCGCGACTTCTGTCGAAAGGGTCCTAATAAGTGCCTCCTGGAACGCGTCGGCATGTTCACGCTGGAGAGCCAATAGACTCTCGGATATGTCCATCATGTTGAAATCTCAAAGGAATGAAATCAGCCGAGAAAAGCGAGCACGAGTAACATGAAAACGTGGAAAGTGGACAATCGCAAGCTCTCGTTGTGCTCGCGGCATGTGTGATAAATCGCCGAAGTGGGATGGATCGGAGAGAGCTGGTGGTGGGATGACGGAAACGCTGGGCCAACCGGTCCCAGGACTCTCTGACCCACTCGCCACAAAGCATGCGTACACCAGCCTCACAGCTCGATCAATTCACAGCCAATCAGACGGTACACCACTTATTCATGTTCCACTAAACGCACTATTATATCCAACAACCGCCAATCCAGCTCTTCCATTGTAAAACCAACACAAGCACATGTAAATGTCTTCATTAGCTTCGCATCAAATTGCCTCCTGATACAGACTATTATTTATATTTATATGGCAGCGTTGCGTCGAAGTTTCGAAAGGTTTTTGTTTTTATCGCACTCGGTTGTATTACACAATACCTCAGTTCAAAAGGTCGGTGATCAAAGCGTTGAAGTTCAATACGGCTAGTTTGGGTTGGGTACGCTTAGCCTGAATGGGTTGAGAGAAGCCACGCCACATTCGTGCACGAACAGACGCCGGGGGCCCCAACGAAATGCACAAAGTACAGTACGGAGTACAATCCGACGTTCCAAAACCTCATCTTGCCCTGTTTTCCTCTCCGTCGGTAACCCTCTACCCAATCATAACATTCATTCAAACCGCCCGACGCGGAAGTTGGCGCGAAGCTGAGACTGGCACCAGACTTGATGTAATCATGTAGATTACTGTGTCGTCTTGTTGAGTATTCCTGCGGAGTCGGCACAACAAGCGCGCGCCAGGCCGCAGGCTGCCAGCCCTACTCGTGCCGTTTAGACACAGCGAAACCTTTCGGGCGCTTCTTCTGCCAGTGCCAGGTCAGAGTCTCTGAGACTTGGCCACAAGGGGAGAAGAAGCAGGCCATTAGTTGGGCCGTTGGCCCAGCATGACCCATGGGATACATTTCGCCAACCGTTCCACCAAGACCCATCACATCCGAGACCGCCATGGGATCAACGGGCAGCAAGGCGGGTAAGACTTCCAACCGGTGGTTGACAGTGGACCATGCCAGCCTCCTCGACGCATCATCCGGCTACTCGGCGGGCGAGGCGCTTGTCGGCTTCCGCGTATTTAGGAGGCCGTGAGTGTCCTCCCGTTCGTGCAACTTTTTGTTTTCACCGAGTTCCATTATCAGCTTCCTTCGCTTCCTCCCAAATATCAAACGGGAGTCTTACTTCTCCGGCGTACCCTGTCGTTTTCATATTTCTTCCGACTGTCCACTCCAGCCCCAATACCACCTTGTTTCAGCGTTTTGCTCTTGCATATCGGACCGACTGGCCAGTCCACCATGTCTAGCCACGTCGACAGCAACGGCGTGAAGAGGTTGAGCATCAGTTCTCGATTGCCAGAGGAGCTTGAGACGACTCCACCTGTGGCCAAAGAAGCCAATTCCTGGACGTTCACAACGGTGAGAACCCTAATGTTTAGCCTTCGAGATATGGGCATTGAACAACTAATGATATATTGGGTTCCGTTATCAGCTGGCTTCCGCTATCAACATTGGACTTCAGATCCTTGAGAGCCCTATGGGTCGCAGCGCGCTCGGACGGCTCGGCCTAGCTGTTGTGGATGGGTGGCACGAGTCTGGAAAGCACCAATTCGGGGGCGACATTAACAACATGGCGGACTACGTTAACCGCTTTCTTGCAGCTCTGAGAAACGACTTTCCTTACATCATCGTCTGCAACATCGGATCTTCCGACATCATTGCGGAAGCACTGAGAGATCGACACAATAATTGGGATGGCAACCTGACAAACTACCAGCCAAAGAGCGCTGGCTTGATCCGATTCAATTATTCGGTAAGCCCACCAAGTCTATTTTAGAGAACTCACACACTTGCTGGTTCTCCAAGAGACCCTCCTATGGGTTAGTTCAGTGGGAAGAGGGCTAACGACATGGCTATCATCAGAGAGTCGCCGACATGACAGAGGCAGCATCGAAGATGTTGCCGTCCGGCCCGGCTCACTCGGCCGAAACGAGGCGCATGAGTGATCGCCACAAAACATTCCAATTCATGTTTAGCTGTGCGACAGCTCACGAGTTATGCCACCTCTTCGTGGGCTATCTCGCCCAGGGCGACTCTGTGGACTACTCGCGCTACACCCCGCCCGGTGTCACGTATCTCGATTATCATGTGGACCCAAACGACATGCTTGAGGACCCTGAAACTGGTGAATCTGGGAGGTGGTTTGAGAGGAACCTCTTTGGTGGCTCCCTAGAGTTCTATAGGGACGTCGGCGACGACGCTGGCCAGGTATGACCGCTTTTGTTCGGGCCAAGGGGCCCTAACACTCATCCATTTTTTTCTGGTAATGCATACACTGGTACTGACATTGACCTGCGGTTAGTGTGGCATTCCCTTTCTGGTTGATGAGAATGGGCTATCTTGGCGGCTCAACCCTCAATGTATTCATCAGCTAGTGTCGGAGCCCCGTCGTGCGTCCATCTCCCTTCGCTCTCTGCCCTTGTCCTGATATGTCCCTGCCTTATGTAGCCAGCTAACAAAAAACCTGACAGAGTTCGAATTTCCGTTCCCGGTCATGGGACTTGGATATACGGATGAAGAACGAATGCGGCGGGGCCTCGTTCGTCTGGGCATGGGCCAGCCAGCCCCCCCTGCACCAAACCGCCGGTTGTTGATGCAAGCACTCCGGGAGCGAAGGTTGGTGTATAACGTCCCCGGCGACGAGCTGCGTCAGATTCCTTTGCAGCCCCGCCTGCTGCAGTGGGCAGTTCAAGTGGCAAGCGGTTGATGAGGCTGAACGAGGCATTGCTAGCCGGCGGTCGAACGTTTCGATTATGGCGGCGTGTACGGATATTATGGGTTCTGGGGTCTTTTGTTTGTTTAGCTGTTCACTCTTGAGTAAATCTACTTTCTGCTAGATTAGTTCTATCATATATTGGGCTCTACTAGCGCGATCAGCCAATGATACCACCATCGATGTGCGCCTGGGCGGTAATTTGAATTGATCGAGGCTGAGGTAGCCCATGAGGCGCTAGCAATGGCTTCGTCCGAGGTTGGTGAGGGATCGGGGTTTGTTGTTGGCGTTGACGAAGGTGGACATAATGTCGATGATGACGAGGGAGACGGTGAAGAAAAAGAGAAGGAGGACGCTGGCGGATAGCGGAGTACTTTGTCCATTCCTTGGGATGTACAAAGAAGCGACTGAGCATTTGTCGCTGAGGATATCAACTAGCCGAGGTAGGGAGGGACGGAGGTAGGTAGTTGCGGTTCACCATGATCTACAGCCTACAGGATGAGATTGGTATATTACTTGATAGATTAACTATTAAAAGTCCTATAACTTATCAATGACTCCAAGTCCCTTCCCTCCTACCCTACAAACTGTTCCTTTGGAACTCCAAAAGTTTTCTTGACATGAATTTATTCGAGGTAGAAGCCTTCACATATCGAAACGCAAAATCAAAATGCCGCCGACACAACTCTCGCGTCTCGGGGTACTTGCCATTCTCGTCGGGCACCTGCTCTCCGACACATCTTATGGCAGCCGACACACACAAGCTCTTGAGATCCGAACCCGAGAATGACCGCGTCAGGCCAGCGAGGAGATCAACCGTCAGACCCCCGCCGAGCTTCTCGTCGCGGAGGAGAATGTTGAGGATGCCCTTTCTGTCATTGAGCGAGGGTACGTCTATCAAGATGCGCACCGGCGCGCGGCGCAGAATCGCAGGATCGATGTCCCACGGCATGTTGGACGCGAGGAGGACAAAGGGGTTGCGGTCAATACCCTCGGCCGCGCCGTCCCACTCGCGCAGGAACTCGCTCAGCATCGAGCGCACATGCTTCTTGTCGTCGTCTTGGCGTTTCCCCAGGACGCCGTCGGCCTCATCAACAAACATGATGCAAGGGTAAAGTTTCCTTGCCAGGCCAAAGGCGGCGCGAATGGCCTTTTCGTCGTCGCCCCAGCCCTTGTGGAAGATGTCGCCCGACGAGATGGAAAGCATGTTCAGCCGGCATTTCCGCGCGACTGCCCGCGAGGCGAGCGTCTTTCCAGTGCCGGGCGGACCAAAGACGATGGCCCCGGTGAGTTGATTATGCTGCAGGACCCCGTAGTTGAACTCGCTTCGGCGCATCAGGGACAAATGGATGTTGGTCTCCAGCGCCGTGATCACATTGGGATCGAGATAGATGTGAGAGTAGTCGTCCGGAACTTTACCTGTAATTAACCGAGTTTTTGTTAGCCTCTACACACACATGTATCCAGGTAGGTCCTCCAAGTCCATACTCAAGTCTGCAATGTTGCTGATGAGAATTCTCTCATCGTCGTCGCACACTATCTTCATTCTCTTAACCAAGTCGTCGTATGACTCTGGCCCGCTCTCTTCGTCCCAATTTTTTTCCAAGTCAATCGGGGACAACGACTCCAGGGCGCTCCAAATCTCGTCGTCGTCGGAAGGTTTGAACCCGTGTTGTGGGGGCAAACAAGTGGCCCTAGGGACTCGATACATCAAACGGGGATGTGTCACATCGTGCTTTGGCTCGCAGGATGTGCAAAAGTCGGTGTCGTCGCAGACGGTGCACTTGTACCTGGTGCCGGCAAGCTCGGGTTTTGGCGACAACTGCGAGCAATTCTCACCATCGCATCCCACTCCGTCGTGAATAACGAGGTCCGAGTCAGGTGTTCTCGATTGGGTCGTATTGGTGACATCTGTCGTCAACGGACTCAGGGCACTGCTAGGACTGGTTACCGGCGTCTCTTCAAAGTCGCTGTCGACCAGGCTCCAGGCGCCGGGACAAGGCGTCGACTCTTCGGTTGACCCCTTGTCCCGTGAGACATCTAGCGTGTTTGTGTTTTCGTTGCACGTCTTGGTGGGTTCCATGAGAATAATACCTTAGGTAGGTAGGTAGATAGGTAGGTAGGCCTCCTTTCGGACTTGGGTTGGTGATGGAAATCTAATTCCTGCCAGACGTCCATCCGTCGGACCATATGCGCATGCGAAGCAGCTGTTATAGGTTCTCGGTCCCTACCGCAACCAACTACCTAGGTACGTGCGTATTTAGGGTTCAAAACACGGTCCGTCCCATGTGTCAATCTCATTCTCTCCGAGCCAGGTGCCAGCGGCGAAAAAGAAAGACCAAGAAACATCAGATGGTGACGACATACCAACCAATCATTTCCCCCATATACATCGTGCTGCAGCAAGGCTGAACCGATGGAAACGCCCCTAGTCCTCAGCTGGTGGCGTGCCGGCTCAGCAGCTGGAACCATGCCGCAGGAACTTCCAAGTTCTAGACTTGTCGAAGCGTGACAACGCGGCTGCAGCCGCTATCTCGAGACTCGAGGTCCCGGACTATCTACGATATGTGACCGTGTCACCCCACCCGGATGAGGCTATTGTTGTCTACTGGCTCTCATTTCCCTTTGCGAGACTAAGTGGCGTTCCACTAGTTTGTGCATTAGCGAGCAGAAGCTGAGAAGCATTTCCCGAAAGTAACCAACCTTGTACCTGACCTTCATCATGGGCCGCAAATCAACCCGAGTGTCAGGTGAGGGACTCAGTAGTCCAAGGAGCGAGGCGAGCGCAAGGCAACGAGAACTCATCAAAATACCCCAACCCCTCTGACCCTCTCTGACTCCGTCAGGCTACCTCTAAGAAGAAGATCCAGTTTCAACTCTACCTAGGTACTTTTTCAAGGCACCCATATCCTTTTGCCTTCTTGAAGCCCCAATTTCCCAAAACGTAGTGCATTGATACGTCCATCATGTTGACGATCGATGCTCCCACAGAAGACGCAGCACAACAACACCCGAGTCAGATTCCGAGTTCGGGTCCCGATCTGCTACGTCGCTCGGCGACACTTCCGACAACTGGGACCCAGGGCGCTCGTCTCCTCCGCAAACGCTTCAGGTTCCGAGCTAATACGCATACCTCTGATCTGAGTCGGCCTAGATTTGCCGGTGTAGTTGGCGAACATGATGACGCCAACGGTTCCAGTTCTCTCACCGTGGACGAGGTCCTCAACACCGTTTATCCCCGTGAAGACGAGTTTGAGGAGAGTGAAGACGATCTGGAATACGACAGCCTTTCGACATACTTTCAGGCTCACGACGATGAGAAAGCCCTTGTGAGGCGCGAGGTTGAGAGGCTTATCGACGTCGTCAAGAACCCAGACACGCCGCTCGTCTTGGATGGCTGCCAGCGTCTCGGCCGGGGCGATACGATTGGATACACGGCGCTCACCGTCCTAGCCAAGGTGCTGCTCAATACCCGGCTGATCTGCGTCATCGACAACGACGGCATCAGCTTGGTGCACGTACCGCTTGGCCAGACATCTGAGACGTATCGACCTCTGATCTACAGCCTCCGCAGGAAATGCCAACAACAAGGGGAGCCCGGGTTCCAGTTTGCTCACCCCGGGCTCGAATCGGTGTGGAAGACACCCGAGGAGCTTCGCGATGATGCCGTGGCCTTGATGGACTTTGTCTCTGCGTGCGTCTCGAGATACTCAACCCAGATTGCGAGTGGCGCAACTTGGCGGCACCAACAGCTCGGTGCCTTGGCCAAGTTCACGGCAAAGGTCAAGTTCCTGCTGGGAGACATGGCCAACTACGCGGGTGTGGCACTGCGCAACGCCGAGATGGCCCTCGCCACATTTGAGGCGACATACTACAGCGACAAGTCCAACCAGCAGCAGGGCGTCGACGAGGAGGACCGCAACACCATTTTCCAGCGGTTTACCGCTACCCTGAATGCGGACCCGGCCCAGGCAGACTATCTGAGGGGTGTTGAGTATCGGGCCAACCAACAACGGGCCCGGGTGGGATTCATGGAAGCCGTGGGCTATGTGCTCGTTTCGCTTCTCCCGGGAGACCGCCACCCGGGGTTTGGCGTCACCGAGTACGAGGTCTGCGGAGTAGTCATGGAAACGGGCTTTGAAGACTTTCAGGTCGAGTTGCCCTTTTTACTCATACCATCACAAGTACCTAGTGCTTGGGCCAAGTTCCATGCTAACACGGCATCACCAGACATTTTTATTCCAAGATCGCGACTTCGAGTACACCAGCACTTCGGGCGGACATCAGATGAACTTTGCCCATCCCGCATATCGGATGCTCGACGAGTCTATAAGACACCTAAAACGCACCAGCAAACCACCTCAACACACGCGAGATGACGCGCGAGGGACTAAGACAACAATAGAGTGGATGTATTCTGACTTGGGCGATGCTCACGAAATGGGATCCACCGGAGACCGATTTGCCAATACAAGTACTGATAGTATGAGCAAGCCCACGTCAAGGCACACGCACATCTTAGAGACCATGAGGGAGATCATCACCGTCATGGCCCCCCTTGCATTGGTTGCTCCCGTCGTGTCGAGCCGGTACAAAGCCTTCCTCGACATGTGGTACCTGACCCGCGACTCGGACGACGCCGTCCGGCCCTTCCCGGAACGACCCTTTCGGGCCTTTGTGCGCCTCTACACCAGCGACTTTGAGGTGGCACGGAAGCAGCGGCTCCACGACGACGTGCTCCGCCTGGCCGACGCCGTCAGCACGGGGCTCTTCTCGCGCACCAGCCTCCTCAACGCCGGCAACACCCGCGAAGACGCCGAGCGCCGCAACCGGCGCCTCGCCGAGACCCACAGGCTGATGGACTCATGGGTGTACACCGAGGACGCCGTCGTCGTCAACTGCGGGCTGTACGTCTGGCTCGTCACGGCGGGCGCCGCCGTGCTCGTCTTGGGGGGCCTGGCCATCGGGCTCACCGTCCAGGACCGAATCAAGGCCGTCGACCCTTTCAACATCACCGTCTACGCCTGGGCGCTGGCCGCCTTTGCGGTGCTCATCTGCAAGGCCATCCTGGTCGAGGAGTGGTCGTGGAGCGACTTTCTGCACCGCCGGGTCCGGTGCCGGTCCGTTTCGGAGCTCCGCGCCGTCACGGGCATCAACGGCCAACTCATCACGGCCAAGCTGCTCCACGACGAGCAAGACTCGCTGCTGGCGACGCGGGGGCCGTACAATGCCGTGTTTCTCCGCAAATCCACAGACGGCTCCGGGGGGTTCGCCATCGACGAGCCGATTCAGAACAAGACGCTGTTGCTGAGCGGCCTTGTCATGATCAAGGTCGAGACCCCGTTGGGCCACGCGCTTGTCTGTCTGGACGTGAGGAGGGGCACCGAGTTGAGCGTTGTTGAGCACCGAGAAGTCGGGACTGATACCCAGAGGCTGATATGTCAGGACATTGGAGAGCCGCATCACGCGAGCTCAGGTAATGCCAGGAAATTGCCGCTCAAGGCTGGCAAGTTGGAGTGGAGGGAGGTCGAGGGCGTTTATAATGTTTTGGATGCTGAGTTCGTTTGACAATACCAGGTGTCTTCGCCTCGCTGGTTAGGTACCTACCTAGGAGGTATCTGATTTTTCAATCCTAATTTGGTCCGTTCTAGTAACCCGAGGGCATCTCACAAAACAGGTCGTTGCAATCATGCTGTTCATCAAAAGGGCGTTTGGGGCTCTTCAACATGGCTGGGGATTCAAGCCGGGCAGAAACCGTGAGTGATTCAAACAGGGCGGGTAGCGAGGAGAACGAAGTAATCTTTTTTTTTCTTCGCTCTGCTTCTTGTCTGGGAGGGCGAGGATATCCTCTAATTATCGGATTAAAAAGAAAAAGTACGTTAGAAAAATATGTTGAAATAGGGAGCGGTGAAGCTGAGTCGGGAAAATATTTCGTGGAGAAAAAGAAGAATTGAACAAAAGCATCTGGCTTCCTTGGACCGAGCAGGCAGGTACATACGCAGTAGGTACTTTGAAAAAGGGTAGGTAGGTAGTTCCTGCAGGCACTCCCGCCCTTCCCGTCCTTGCTCCCAAACCCGTCTGTTTACGCAAGCCCATAAAGGCTAAGATTTGCGTATTTCTGCCCGAGATATCCCATCAATCCGCGTAGATTCGATGCTGCTGAAACCCGAGTGAGCCGAGACAGCGACTTGGATGGACCCGATTCCGTCATGCTGCTTGTCGGGTGGGACCGGCGGGGTAAGCACCAACCTTCGGTTCCCGCCAAGAAAGCGGACCCGAGCTTCGAACCGGAAATAGAAGCTTGTTTCTTATCGGGAGCTCTGGACGGAAATGCATTCACCAGGCGGCCCAGGCCCGGGCCACATGCACAGATGCCAACCTTGGAATTCGCCCAACAAAACTGAAAGAGGAAAGAGCCTTGATGACAGTCGACAACCCTGACGGATACATCGGCATCATGTCATCTCACAATTGCCCGACCCGCTGCAGGTTCGCTGCTCAGCCTCCTTTCGTGGGGTTGGAGGGCTCAGTGACTTCCCGCCAAGCTTAACGTGGGTGCGCCAACTCCAATCGTGCCCCGCATTGCCCCTCCACCTTCCGACCCCAGAGGCACGAGAACTGGATTGTTGCGGAACACCGAGCCGGCGAGACACAGGCTCTCACAGGCACAATGAAGCAGCGAGCCAGTCGGCGTGCTCCATCTGGGACGCCCGCCGCACCCAACATGCATCTGGCACGTCTGGGCGGCTCCATCGTGCTGCCCGCCCTGCTTCGAGAATGACGGATTCCAGCCTAGTTTTGGAATCCTTCCCCCAGGGCGGGTTACACGACACCTTCCCCTGAAATCTAGCCATTCTCACTACAATCCTCACGTGTCCCTCTTTTGGGTTGCTTTTTTACAACTGCTCGCCGTCAACATTTCGGTCAAAAGCCCAAGGCAGAACCACAGGGCTGAGATCTAGCTTGTCCGACCCTTCTAGGCTCGATTAGCGGCTTCGTCCGACCTCTTGGCCTCGTCGTTAATTACCCTTCTTCCCCGCGCCGTCATTGCGTTTAGATGTCCGCCATCCCGCTCGGCCATTGTGCATCGCTGCTGTCACTCTTCCACTCGCTCCCCTCCTGACACCATCTCATTCCCGACGACGCCGTTTGCTGGAAACTCGGGATACCCGAACACAATCCACGATGGCTACGAGCATGCTCGACATCCACACGCCTTTTTTCCCGCGTCGACTGTCGGCAGAGGACTTTGAGACGGCATCGATTCGCTCAGCTGCCCCCTCATACAGTAAGCAAGCACCCCTATGCCTGTCATAGCGCTCTTTCAAAGCCGCGGAGGTACCGGTAGGTAGGAAAAGCTCACCCGCCATCCCTGCAGCCTCCGACGTCCCCTCCTACCACTCCACCGCGCCCAACCCGGACCCTCTCCCACCCTACTCGCCACCACCGGCCCGCGCCGCACCCCCCTACTCCGCCTCCTCCTCCTCCTCCTCCTCTTCCACCCGCACCGGCCCGGGCCCGGCAAGCAGTGTCTCCTCCCTGCTCGACCCCTTCCCCGACCTCACCCCCACCACCTCAACCTCAACCACCACCCGCCGCCAGGGCCTACCCCCCGTCCCCTCCGGCCTGCCCCCGGTCCCCTCCGGCCCGCCCCGCAGCCAACAGCCGCAACCGGACCTCGCACAGTTCCGCATCCCCTCGTGGTCCTCCAGCTCGAACCCGACGGCCCGCATCTACCACAACGTGGCGCTGCGGCGGGCGAGCGCGGCGAGCAGCGCGGCGGCGGCGGCCAACATGGACGGGCTGATGCGGCGGGTGATGCTGGAGCGGATCGAGGAGGAGGAGCGGAACCGGGTGCGGCCGCTCGAGGATCCGTATTTGGTGGGCGAGGAGGCAGCGGCGCGGGCGCGGAGGGAGAGGTTGGCGCGGGAGAGTGGGGGGGAGGAGGTTTTGAGGAGGGAGGATCGGGCGTGGGATTTCTTTTTGGGTGAGTTTTTCTTTTCGTTTTGTTCCTCTTCTCCCCCGTTTCCCACTTTTAAGGTGGCTGACCGCCCATCACAGCCCAGATGAAGGACCGAGAGCAGCGCGAAAGGAGCTGGAAGCAGTTCCGCCGCGACAGGGACAGGCGCTCGAGCAACAGGCTGCTGCTCCGGGGCGCGCGTTTCTAGAGGGACCTAGATGCCCAACGCACCTTTCCTATGATGTCCATGTGTGATGACTTTTTGGCGTTGCAGGCATTGGGTTGGGGTAGTTCGTTTCTTTCCGCTCATTCCAGATTTCTTGCCCTCAGAGGCCCGCATCGTTTCCTTTGTTCATCTTCTCTTGCATTGGGCGGAGATCTGCTGCCTTTGTATGGTACTTTGGCGTCCAGGCGCGCTGCATTGCTCGGCTCACCAGATTGGGTCTGCCTGGTTTAGGAATTGACTGCATATTGCAACATGCCTAGAGCTGATCATATGGACATGAACTGAAACCCCTGAATGACGGCAACTCGCCTCGGGTGTAAGTTAGTTGGAGGGTAGGGGTAGTGGGTTTAACATTCTTCACTTACCCTCTCCCTGATGGCTTGAAAAGACTGAGTAGCGGGCACAGCCATGAGTAACAAGTAGCTCTCAGAGGGAAATAAAAGTCAAATTCTTCGTCGTGCCTGCCTAATTCATGAACCTCTATGAATCGAGTACAGATCCGTCAACGCCAGGCCAATGCTACTACCTAATGACGCCCCTTATCAGCCGCGTCCCGGCTTGTATCCATCTCGTACACTGCTTCTCATAATCCAACACTGCACCCGGCTTGGGTTTAGCCCTTGCTCTTGGTGTTGAGGATAAGAGCCACGATGAGCCTGGGAATCTGTCAGCAATAATCCACAGTTAAGTAGCGGGGAGGGCTGATCGTACCCATAGAGTCCCAGAACTTCGCCGAAAATCAGAATCAACACCATGCCGACAAACACTCTGGACTGGAGCATGTATGACCGAACACCCTTATCACCCACGATGCCGATGCAGTAACCAGCTGCAAGGCCCGTAAGCCCGACTGATAGGCCGCATGCCAGGTGCATGAATCCGCTGTAATATGTTAGCACTTTAGCCTGGCAAACAAGCGGCGGTCGACGCAACGCACTTGAAGAGACTATAGGACCCGGACGCCGGGGGTTGGAGGTCCTGGGCGATCAGGACGGAGACGACGAGGGCGTAGACGGCAATGATACCGGACATGACGACGGGAATGAGGCACTGGGTTAAGCGAAGCAGTCAGCACGCCGTAACATTAAACCAAACAGCCATAGCTTCCTCACCTTCATGATCAGGTCCGGCCGGAATGTTCCCACGCCAGCAATACCGATGCCGGATTTGGCGGTTCCGTACGCTGCGCCCATGCCTGTAAACACAAACTATGATCAGCGGTCCGGCGAGTCGAGTCTTGGAGCAGCTACGGGAGCGCTGAAACAGTCGATGGAGGAGCGGGCTGAGAAGGAGGGGTGTTCGTACTGCCAAAGATCATGGCCGCCGCGATGCCGCCCTGAACAAGAGACCAGTTAGCCAACTGCCGCTGATAGCACCAACTCCATGCTCTTCCACCAAGCCCGGAGGGGAACCGGGAAGCCGGCGGAAACCAACAACTGGACGTACCATGCCAATGAAGGGCGCAAACTTGGGGCTCAACTCGGACTCGGCCATTTTCGAGGATTTGCCGAAATCAAGTGGAAGAAGATAAATAATCGCAACCCAATCGAATGGATGCGCGGTAGCTGGACGAGGTGGTGAGCGGACAGGCGACGGCTGTCTGGGGATGCGATGCGCGGCAGTGAAGGTCGCACGGTCCAGCTTGGACGAAAGCCGCCAAGAGCTCCAAGCCAACAAGCTTCCTCCGGCCTGCCAAGACAGGTCACGTGAGATAGCACATGGGTGGCTTCGATCTTCAAATGCCCGCCGATTGCTGGCTGGGCTGCGCCACGGAGCTCGATCTGGGGTCCTGCATCATCAAAGACGGCCGGCTCAGGGGATCCTGTTCCGCAGCTGCAGGACGTGACCAAGAAACCTGGAAGACGGAATAATATTTCGTTCCTAATTTGGGACGCGCAACAACAACAATATTGAAATAGGCGCGCACTAGGGGACCCAAGCAGTTTGTTCCGATTGTCCTGATGATAATTCAGATCACGTTGCCTTTTTACGTCGAGGTCAGCTGTGTGGTTGCTGGTTGCACTTTGAGTGACATGTTGTTCAGCCGGATCTGCCCATGACAAACCTTCACCCAACGCCTTGTTCTCTGTCAACTTTGTCACCTCTTTTCCATAACCCGAGAATATCTAAACGAAAACCCCGAGAGGTCTCCCAAAATCAGGGGAAGCTCTGCGCCACACTCCGTCCAACCGTTGCGGAGCTCCTTTAATTAGTGGATCGCAAACGGACTTCGGTCTTGGTTCTTGCAAGGAAGTTGACGGGAGTTGCGACGCAGCTTGGCAGCCAGCGACGGTGCTTTTAAGAAAAGCGAGCCGACCTAACACAATCGCCCAATAACGTCACGCCGTTCGTGGCACAACCGACAACATTCTCGACCAGCAACATCCCCTCCTCCAACAGCCCCCCCAACGTCCCCAAACGCCCCCAAAAACGACGACGAGGGCAACCACAGGCGACAACGGCACCGCCCGTTGCGGCCTCGGAAGCGGTCCAGAATTTTGATCTCGCACGATTGGCCGCATATCGATCGTACCTGGCCGCGCCACACAGGCCCAGCGATTTTTGGGTGGGAGAATTCGAGGTATCCATTCCAATACTCCGTAGTAGTCGGTCAGACGTCAACTCCGAGATACGAGTAAGTTCATCCCCTTCTCCACTTTTGATTGCAATTCCACTTCATCCTAGGGTTCGTGGCGCCGTTCCCGACCGTCAACTACTCGTCAACTGCCCATCGCAAAAATACTCCGAGAGAGTGCCCCGTGCCCGTTGCTGATGCGTGCCCCTTCTCGCAGGCATGGCCGACTACCAGCGTGACCGCATGCCCCCTCCGCGGCAGCAACAGCAGCAGCAGTACGGGCAGGATGGCCGTGACTACCAGCGCGATGCCGCCTTTTCGAGCATCTTCGGCGCTGCCCCCCCTCCGGGCCGGTCGCAGACCATGACCTCGTCCGTACCCCCGCCGCAATTTATGGCAGAGGGACGCACCAACACAATGTCGTCCACCACCTCGGGCATGTCGGACATGCAGAGACCGCCGCCGCAGCGACCGCCGCCAGGGGCCGGTTACGGAGACCAATACCCCCCTCCCCGACCACGCGTCAGCCCCAACGATGGCGGCCAGGGATACGGATATCACCAGGGCCCGCCGCGCTCCGTGTCTGGCGGGCAACAGGTCCCCTCGCCCCAGTACATGCAGCAGCAGCAACAGCAGCACCAGCCGCCGCCGCGGAGACCATATCCCAATAGCCCGCCATCCCAGCAACGAGCACCTCCACGGTTCGACCCGGCCCGAGGCCCTCCTCCGCCGCAAGATTACTACGGCAATTCGCAGCGAACTCCGACACAGCGGTTTTATCAGGGCGGTGGACCTGCGCCTGCCCTGAATTCGGACCCGTACCGATCACAGTCTCTGGCTAATTTCCCCAGACCTCAGATGTACCATCAGCCTTCGCCACCACAACAGTTCCAGCAACACCAACAGGCCCCCGCGAATGCCTTGCGACATGCTCCGTACAACCAGCATTCCGCTCGGACCACCGCCCAAGGCCGGATCGTCCCGGAGAGGCACATGGAGGACCGGACCATGACCATGTCGGGTTATCCTTCCCACCACGACCATCGAGATGCGCATCAGACCATGAGCGGCCGCGTGATTCCCAACAGGAGACCTGTTGGTGCTGTTCAACCCGGATCCGACTATGCCGGCGGCCACCCCTCGCCAAACCCTGGGTACCCCGCCGGATACGGACCGCCCGGGTCTCAGACGCGGACAACGAGCATGGTGTCTTCGATTGGTCACGACAGCAACAGGACCATGTCCATGGCCTCCACCGTTGTGGCCCCTTCGATAGCCCCGAGCGAAAAGACGGACACACAAACCCTCGTGCAGCGGTCGTCAATGACCAACTCGGTCAACGGTGAACGCCCGCCCACCGCCAAGATCAGGCCACCCATCGTTTACCCGGCTCTTCTCTCCCGCGTTGCCGAGTGCTTCCGCCAAAAGATTGTCGTGGGCGACCGGACCAAGAACGAACTTACATACAAGAACGCATTCAGCGGTGCCGAGGCAGTCGACGTTCTCTCCTACATCATTCGAACCACCGACAGGAACTTGGCATTGCTTTTGGGCCGAGCTCTCGATGCGCAGAAATTCTTCCACGATGTCACATATGAGCATCGGTTGCGCGATTCCACCTATGAGATGTACCAGTTCCGGGAGACCATGACGGAGGAGGTCGAGGAGAAGACGGCAGTTAACGGCGTGTTCGTTTTGCTGTCCGAGTGCTATTCCCCCACGTGCACGAGGGACCAGCTGTGCTACTCGATCGCTTGCCCGCGACGACTGGAACAGGTCTCAAGGCTGAACCTCAAGATGGGCCCCGGCCTCAAGAGGGAGGGAGAGAGTGTCGTGAACGACGACGACGTGGACCAGACGGACGAACAAAAGTTGTGGATCAACAGCGTGCCCAAGGAAATTGCCGACAGTATCAGCGACCGCGAGAAGAAGAGGCAGGAGGTCATCTCGGAAATCTGCTACACCGAACGCGACTTTGTCAAGGATCTCGAATATCTCCGGGATTTCTGGATATACCCGCTCAGGGGCAAGATCAACGGTATGTCGCCGATCCCGGCGCAGAGGAGGGAACGGGTCGTCCGGACCATCTTCAGCAACATCATCGACTCTCCGAGCATCCATGGCGTGAGCTCCCGGTTCGCCCGATCCTTGACCGAACGGCAACAAAAACAGCCGGTGGTCAAAAATGTTGGCGACATCTTCCTCGAGTTTGTGCCGCAGTTTGAGCCTTTCATCCTCTACGGTTCGAAACAGCTCGAGGGCAAGTTTGAGTTTGAAAACGAGCGGTCCGTCAACAAGGACTTTTCGAGGTTTGTGGATGAGGTTGAGCGGAGGAGGGAGTCGAGGAAACTGGAGCTTAACGGCTACCTGACCAAGCCGACCACGAGATTGGCCAGGTACCCGTTGCTACTGGAGAATGTGCTCAAGTACACGGAGCCGGACAGCCCGGACAAGGAAGACATCCCCAAGGTCTTGACCATGATCAGGGATCTCCTGAGCCGCGTGAACGCCGAGTCCGGCAAGGCCGAGAACCGCTTCAACCTGCGGCGTCTCCACGAGCAGCTCAAGTTCCGCCCCAACGAGAGGGTGGACCTGAAGCTCACTGACGAGGGCCGCGAGCTTGTCTTCAAGAGCCAGTTCAAGAAGACGCCAACGGAAAACCCCGACATCACGGCATTCCTGTTTGACCACGCGGTGCTGCTTGTGCGTATCAAGCAAGTGGGCAAGACGGAGGAAGTCAAGGCATACCGGAGGGTGAGTTTAATCTGATCTTTTGGAGTCTAGAATGCGACGCTAACATCAGCAGCCCATTCCTTTGGAACTGCTCTCCATCAAGGAGATGGAGGAAGTGATCCCCCAGAACGGCGCCGTGAAGCGCACCTCGTCCAGCTTGCTTCCTGCGCTGCGCAACACCGGAAACGAACCCAAGAAGGGCGAGGGTTGGCCGGTTACGTTCCGCCATCTCGGCAAGAATGGGTACGAGTTGACTCTGTACGCGTCTAACCAGTCGAACCGGCAGAAGTGGCTCGAGTTCATCGACGCTGCCCAGCAGCGCCTCCGCGCTCTTGCCGACTTCCTCAACACCACCGTCATCTCGGCCAACTACTTTGGTGGCCAGAACAAGGTCAACTGCGTGGCGCCCTTTGGTAAGTTTGCTAGTCGAGTGATTCGGCAGAGCAGCGCTGACTTTCCCAGACGGCGGGCGCAAGCTCATCTACGGAACCGACAACGGCATCTACATGTCGGATCGCAGGTCCAAGGACAAGGATGCGACACCCAAGCGCGTTATCGACGTGCCGAGCGTCACGCAGGTCGACGTTCTCGAAGAGTACCAGCTGCTGCTCGTGCTCTCGAACCGCTCGCTCCTGTCGTACCAGCTCGGCGCACTGGATCCCAACGAGCCCATCTCATCCAAGCGCGCCAAGAAGATCCAGAGCCACTGCAACTTTTTCAAGACGGGCATCTGCCTGGGCCGGCATCTCGTGTGCTGCGTCAAGAGCTCGGCGCTGTCGACCACCATCAAGGTCTACGAGCCCAACGACGCCATGTCGCGCACCAAGAAGCAAAAGGGCCTCAGCAAGATGTTCAACGCCAGCCAGGACGAGCTCAAGCCCTTCAAGGAGTTCTACATCCCGACCGAATCCTCGTCGGTCCACTTCCTCAAGTCCAAGCTCTGCGTCGCGTGTGCCCGCGGGTTCGAGGTCGTCAGTCTCGAGACTCTCGAGACGCAATCGCTGCTCGACCAGGCCGACACGTCGCTCGACTTTGTCGCGCGCAAGGAGGGCGTCAAGCCGATCCATATCGAGCGCCTCTACGGCGAGTTCCTGCTCAACTACAGCGACTTCTCCTTCTTTGTCAACCGCAACGGCTGGCGCGCCAGGCCCGAGTGGCGTCTCGACTGGGAGGGCACCCCGCAGGCCTTTGCCCTCAGCTATCCGTGGATCCTGGCGTTTGAGCCCAATTTCATTGAGCTCAGGCATATTGAGAATCTGTCGGTGCATATTGTCCCGAGGAAGAATATTCGTATGCTGCATAGCAGTACACATGAGGTTAGTTCCCCTTTTCCTTATTCCCTTTCCATGATGTGGTTACTAATGGATTTGGTAGATACTCTTTGCGTATGAGGACGAGCGTGGCGAGGATGTCATTGAGGCGATTGATTTCTGGAAGGCCCAACAGAGGAAGTCGGAGATTCCACCCCTGGGCGCGACCGGCGCGGCATCGCCTCCGGGGTCGAGCTCGGGTGGGGCGTCGTCGCGGCTTATGTTGGGGCAGTGAGTGAGTGAGTGAGTGAGCTGGTGGCGGTTAGGGGATTTCCCGCGAGAGAGAGAGAGACGGAAAGAGAAATGTCAAAGCTGGTATCTATCCTGTTTATGGCAGGCTGTTTGGTCTGTTTTGACTGTCCTTGTCTGTCGAAGATACTAGCTGCGGTGGGAAGGGGGATGACGATGGCCTGGATGTGCTGGACACGTGGACGGGCGAGCAGAGTGTGGGTGTGAGCAAAGGGCTGGGTCAGCGGGACGGAAGGAGGGGTTGTTGATGGGGTGTGGCCGCGGTTGAAACTGGTTCTGTCCATCCATGTTCTGGTCTGTCTGGGTTTGTTGTGGTTGTTCGGTTTTTGTGCCCGCGGCGGGGAAAGTAATCATCACCACCTTTTTTTGCAGGTTGGGTGTTCCTTTGCGGTGGTCTGACCGGTTCCGTTGCTTTGCGCGGTGCGTGTTCTCTGTTCGCTCCCTGGCTTCTGTCGCTCCTAAAGGGAGGTTCTGCCTTGCCCGGGCAGAGAGCAGATAGGGGATACCCGCCGTCACCCATAAGTCACGGTCACAGTCACATTCACAACCACACCCGCATCAATGCCCACACACTTGCACGTAGGCCAACACTTAACCCGAGGACAGACAAGGATAGGCCAGTTATCAGATGGACGGAGGGTTTGTTTAGTTGTTGATGTTTCAATCTTGCCCACGTCTGCGATTTTCCTCTCTATTGCTATTCTTTTGCCAATGACTTGGTACTCCCTTGTGTTGTACCCTGTCTGCGTTGGAGTATGGAAAGGAGGGATGTGTATTTTAGGCCTTTATTTTATTCGTTTTTGTTTTCCAATCGAAACTAGTTGCTGAACGTGACTGCGAGCTAGATAGCTGGTTTAAGTCAATGGATGAAGTGGTGAGCGGGTCGGGGGCTGATGGTGGGTGGCAGGTGGGATGAGATGATGGAATGAGGGGAGCAGTTGTCGAAAATGAGAAGGTGGGACGAAAGGAATAAGACTAAACAGAGGTTGAGAGTTGAAGTTCAAGTTGAGCTCCAAGACCAACTTTGCTCTGTGCCTTCTTACGAATTACATCCAGGAGTTATCCGTCGAACTTCACATCCTCCACCATCACACGTTGGACGAAGTATACGGTGCAAGATGCGTACATTACCAATACATACATTACATGCGTAACACTGCACTGTGACACGTTCGGCTAACGGCACTTCCAGTGACCGATCACCTGCGCCAAGGTGCTTGGCGTTCCGTTTGGCGGGCCCGAAACCCATCAGATTGCGCCACCTCCCGCCGAGAACTCCCCCACATGAAACCTCCCGTCTTTCCGTCCCAACCGTCCAGCAACCTTTTTCGTATTTCACAACGTCCATATCCTGATTCGGACCGCCCATTCATCAACCAACAAGAGACACTACGCAGCAACCCCTAAGCCGCCAACCATGGTGACTCACGACCGCCAACAGGTCATCGAGACCAACCGGTCTCTGCGCACAATCAAGAACGCAAGTCGCCCAATCCGGTGTAACGAGCCGCTCCATGACTAACACCCACCCCAGGAACTCGAATCCCTCCTCGAAAAGGGCATCATAACCGATTCGGCCTTCGACAGCATCCACGCCCTTCTCCCCGCCGAATCCAGCCTCGCCGGCCCAGGCGCCGCCCGCTCCCCAGCTCCCACCAACCTCCCTACCCCAGCCCCATCAACAACCACCGCATCCCCAGCCGCCAACCCCTCTCCCTACGCACCCCCCTCCTACGCCCAATCAACCGCCTCCCCTCCCGCCCTACCCAACCGCAACAACCCGGGCCCTCCCCCACCCGACGCCAAACCCGTCCTGGCCCGCGCCCGCGCCCTCTACCGCTACGCCGCCACCGACGCCCGCGACTGCTCCTTTGAGCGCGACGACCATATCGCCGTGCACGAGTACATGAACGCGGACTGGTGGATGGGGCGGAACGAGCGGACCGGCCAAGAAGGCATCTTCCCGCGGGCATACGTCGTCGTCGAGCAGGATCACGAGAAGCAGCAGCCACCAATGGGGATGCCGCCGGTGGGTTACCAGCAGCCGCAGTATGCGGCGCCCGTGGGCGGGGGGTACCCTGGTGGGGGGTATCCGGCTGCGCCGGGGCAGCAGCAGCCGTATCAGCCGCAGCAGCCGCAGGGGCAGGAAGGGGAAGGGGGGAGTAAGATGGGGGAGCATGGTAAGAAATTTGGGAAGAAGTTGGGGAATGCGGCGATTTTTGGTGCCGGCGCGACGATTGGTAGTAATATTGTTAATTCAATTTTTTAAGGGGGAGGGGGTTGAGGGGAGGTGGAGGTGTCTTCTCGGCTGCTTCTTTATAAGTTGTCCTATACAGAAGCACTCATGGGCAGTGTTTTTGTCATTGGTTTTCTGTGGTCTAATTGTATACCAGTTTATTCGTACTGCGAGTCTGATTCCAGTCTCATCACGATGAAATCCTGGTGATTATCTTGATGGTGGTCAGAGTTAACAGAGCCGTCTAATTCATATATGCGGATATTTGAGATTCTCCCATTCTGTGATCCCCCCCCACCCGCCCAAGTAACAAAAGAATGAGTACCGAGTACGTATCTCTCACGTTGTTTGTCCATCTGGTTCCACATAAAGACGAACACCAAAGACGGCCAGCATCACCCCGGATCTCGGCTTCAGCCGCTGTGCCAGGGCCCCCGGCTAGCAGATCTCGCCAGAGTCTTGGCCGTCGTCATGCCATCGTTATCGTTATCGATGGTATCAAACGCTCGAGATCCATGGCAGAGCCCATTTGTCACATGCGTTATAAAGGTTGAACCTCGGGGAAGTTGAGTAGGTGTATTCGAGATCGTCGATCGCTAAAATCTAGTATTCACTGCCCCATCTCTGCTGTCCCTCCTTGAGTATCATGAGAAAGAAAAATGCCTACGGCTCATCATTAAACAAGGAAACAATGAGGCCCCGCCAAACTGGCCCTTTCTTCTTTCGACATAGAAAAACATGTCTACCAACAATCGGCGATGATTGAGTTGTGTCTGTAGACTTATCATCAGCAATGGAAAAAAAAAAAAAGAAAATGCACCTGGCCTGGCCCGCTCATGTATTTCAAACTCCTTTGCTCCCGCCCATTCCGTCCGACCATGGTATTGATAACCCGCTTCCCCGTCTGGCCGCCATGCGATGAAAAAAATGCCCGCATATGAAACACCATGTAAAAGGAGACATCAGACAGATGAAAGAGTCTGGTAAGGCCGATGCCATCGGAGAAGATGGAGAAAAGACACGAGGAAAAAGGAAGAAGGCCGTTTACTGCGCGACTCCCACACCGTCAAGAACAACCTGCCCTTCCCCAACAGCAGCAGCGGCAGCGGCTGCCGCCGCCAACGACTCATCTACCACATCATCAGGTTCTTCCCTCTCCCCCTCTTCTTCAGTCTCCCCCTCATCCCACACCAACCTCCCCATCGCCGCGAACCTCTTCCCCTCCCTCCTCTCCAGCTCCACCCGCAACACCTCCCCCTCCAGAACCCACCTCCTCTCCAACCTCGCCCTCCTCTCGCCCATCATCCCCAACAACACCTCCTCTTCATTCGCAAACTCCACCGCCAGGTCCTCAATCTCCTCGGCCCGCCGGTCCACCAGCGCCTCCATCTCCCGCTCGTGCCGCTCCACCAGCTCCTCCATGCTCTTGGCCTGCTTCTCGCGCAGCCCATTGATCTGGCTCTGGTGCCGGCGCTCCATGCCGTCGCGCACGCAGTACTGCTGGCGGAGCTGCTCGCGGTCGCGGTCGGTTACCTGGCGGAGGGGCATGAGCTCGTCGTTGTTGTTGTTGGCTTCGTTGCCGGAGGAGGGGCCGGTGCCGTAGCAGTAGTCTTCCATGTACTTGAGCTTGAGGCGGACTTTTTTCTCTTTTTCTTCGAGGTGGGCTTGGAGCTCGATCTCGGCCATGACTTGGCGGTCTTCGAGGTGCTGTTCGGTCTTGGCGTGGCGCTCGCGCATCTTTTCGATCAGGTCGGAGAGCTTGTCTTCGAGGGCACGTTTTTTGTGGGATTGGCGGACGTGGAGGGCTTCGCGGGTTTTTTGTTCGTAGATCCGGAACCGGGCCATCTCGGCTTCTTGTTCTTTTCGGAGGGCTTTGAAGTCGTCGCTCTCGGCTGTGTTCTTCTCGGCCTCCTGCCGTGCTATTTCCTCGGCCTCTTCGGCCTTTTCTAGCGCCAATTTCTCGGCCTCGAGTTCCGCTAACCGCGCTTCCTCCTCTGCTCGCCGGCGTTCCAGCTCTTCCTCGCCGTTGCAGAAATTAGGACACCCGACGGCCGGGTCCCAGACGGCGCCGCAGATGTAGCAGAACTGCGCCTTGCACCGGCAGGTGATGTGGGTGCAGCCCTGGGCGAGCTCGACCAGCGTGCGGCACTTGTAGCAGCGGCGCCAGCCCGACTGCTCGCCCATCTTGAGCACCGTGTCGAGGTCGCGGTCGTCTGGGCAGTCCTGGCCGAGCTGGTGGGCGCCCCGCTTGCACATGACGCACACGCTCGTCTTGCAGTTCTTGCACACGGCCTCGAACGGGTGCTTGGGGTCGACCTTGGCCGCGGGCGGGATGAACTCGCCGCAGGGCGCGTTGGGGCAAAATATGCGCGCCTCCCAGGGCGTGCTATACTGCACCACCGTCTTTAGGAATAATTGCTGCTTGTCCCGCGGGAGGACCAGTTTGATGATTGCGCTCGGTATTGGTTGAGTACAACACCTTGGCGGCATCTTGGACTCGTCCGCCATGGATTGTGTGATCATGACGGCGAGGCACTCGCGGCAATATGTGTGGCCGCAGGGCAGTGTCTGCAAGGCATTGTTTTCGCTCGTAAAGTCTTCGCGGCAGCATATGCACGGCCTACACACCACCCTGTTAGGCTTGTCTGTGGTCGCTCGTTTCGCACATCACTTACATTGGGGTTGTGGCGGCCGGCGAGGGCCTCCTTCTCCTCAGCCTGTTTGCAATGCTCCGTGTGAAACCCTTAACCCCCCTTCTCGTGTTCGACTTGATCACGACGCCACCGGACCACTCGGTCTTGTTGGCATTATTCCTTTGGAATTTGGGCTGATCGAGGGCGGGATCAACCTGGCTGAGATATTTGTCATATTGAGAGAAACTGAGACTTCGTGACCTCCTCCTCCCTGAAGTCTCTTGGCATGTCGCGGGGTTGGCTGTCGAGTGGCGTGAGGCGCGAGATTCTACTCTCGAAACGGCCGTTCCATCCGACCCTGTAGACACTGCCCGCCCATCTGGCAAGGCGAGGGTATTGTCCGAATTCCCCCCGGAGGTCCCTAATTCCTGTGTATTTAGCCGTCCTGATGATGGCACATCCATCCCCAGGGCGGCAGCCCTTGCCATCAACTCGCGCTCGATATCTGCCTCGGTCGCACCATCGGATCGGCCCAGGACCTCGCGCGCGTATTCGGCATCTCCGAGTTCGGTGGGTGCATCCCGGCAGCCGGCCAGCTCGGCTGGCGGTGACGACGGAAGAGCTACGGGACTCATGATAATGGATGCAGCCGGATCGGTCGAGCCGGGGGTGCAACACGAAGCGACTCTGGGGCCGGCAAGCTTGGATATGTCGCAAACCGGGGAGACATGACATGCGGTCAAAGATGACGCAGCCGAGACGCCCTCATATGGCATTCGAAAAGGTCGACGAGGGTGACGCTATCGCTTTTGTAGGTGAAATGGGCAAGGGGCCCCCGACCGGGCTGCAAGTGGGCGCGCCTTGGCTGATCTCGCCAAGACGGGATCACCAAAGGACAAGGACACGGGCCGAGGACTGGGGGGGGTCGCCGGGACGGGTCCTTGCTCCGTGGAGAGGAGGGAATGGATGGTCGTCGAGACAAAAGACCAACCGGTGATGGCCTGGCCGATGAGGCACGGTCGGGATCGAGGACAGGCGCAAGGTCCGATTGCCGGTGCGGCGTGGACAAGATGCGGCGGTCGAAGCTTGAAAACCGGTCGAGACGGGCAGGGCGCGGGTGGGTGCGGATGACTTAAGCGCTGTGCTGTGTTGTCCTGCTGCGAATCGGGAGAGCTGATTCGTCGTGTAAGTCTAGGGCCGCCGTTTTCCTTGCTAGAGATGCTCCAGTTCCACACTCTCGTACGAGCAGTCGTACGAGCAGTTTTCGATGTTTAGTTTTTCACTGGCAGCTCGAAGAGATCTTTGAAAGGCAGCTCCGGCGGGAAAAACCGCGTTCCCAGCAGCGGAATAAGCTCTTATTGATGCACCTTGGCTGTTTGCTGCTGCACTCACGCCACACTGGCACTTGCAGAAGCCGAGAGTGTGGGGACCGAGCCGTTGTGCCTTTGGGCTGCAGGGATCAAAAGCAAGTTCCCAACTCCACCGGATCCCTGAAAGATGAGCTGTTGGTGATGGGTACGTCGTACTTTGTACATACTGGGAAGATGATAGACATGCCGAGACACCTCTCTTGTCCGCGATCTTGTGCAATCTCGACAGGTCTCGATCCAGAGGATGGATGATTCAAATGTGGTGTATCCCTCGCCATCTTCACCTTCGTTCTTTTTTCGCGAGGACAACGACACATCAAGCCCGACTTGTGTCACTGGATTGCTCAGCATCGGATTGAGATCACCCGGCTCCAGTTGGGACCGTATGTAGTACAGTATTTTGATTGTCTTCGATCCACCGACTCCGACACCTGTCCTGTCAGCCAAACTATGCAGAGATCGGTTAATGAGTGACTCTCACCTCATCCCGCATCTGTCACACCACAAACAGCACCCTCGATTTGATGGCGATCTGCTGCCTCCCAAACTCTGGTCCCAACTGCCGACCTTCCCGTTCACTGTGCAGCCCTGTCTACCAAACGTTAACCGAGCAAGCCACCAACGACAAGGCGTTGCCGGCGCACAAATGTTCCGAGATCGGGTGGAAATGGCTGGACGCAGATTTGCGCTCACCGAATCGAGTCGGGGCTGCCTGTTTGCTCCGTTTATTATCGGTGGCTTGCAGCTCCCAGCCCAACGGTTCTACTGATGAGCACCACTTCCGCCAACCAGGTGCCCGGCTTGGTATAAAAACAACATCCGTGTCACTTGTGACGGGCAAAGAAGCAACGGGTTGGCCCCCTCCCCCCCATTAAACAAGGTCCCACCTTGCTAGCCAGCCCACACTCTCGCCCGCATTCCTCACAACACACAACTTGCCTTCCTTAGCTCCCGCTTCCCGCAGCGTCTCGAGCGCCTTTGCCGCAGAAATCGAGCCAATCGCCGTGCCTTTGCCTTCACTCAAACTAAACGCGCCGCTGGTGACGAAGCCGATCAGGTCGTGTTCATCCGGACAGAGCGGGTGCCCGCCGATATCGAGCTGATTAGCGGCCGGCCGCGGGTAGGGTAGCTCCGTCGAGATGAGCGACTGGGCGAGCAGCCTTTTGCGCGCCCCCATGTCGACCCCGGCGGGCATATGGGGAGCGGCGGCCAATCGGGCTGTGCCTCTGCCCTTGCCAGTGGGGTTCGCCGGCCTTGAAGAGGGAGATTTCCGAAGCCACTGATCTCGGAGATCAGAAGGCAGGGCCAGACCCGAGCCGGTGGAAGTGGGATCTGTCGCGAGCACTTCAGCCTCTGCAGAAGACTGAGCAGTCCTCGGCTTTTGTGTCGGCAGCCGGTAGATCCTCGCGCAGGTGTTTGCGACGCCTCTTGTGACAAATCTGAGATTGACTGTGATGATGGAGTTTGTTGGTGGCTTGTTGGAATTTGCTGGCCCTAGCAAGGTGGTGAAGGGCGTCTTGTTGAGATGCCGAATCAGCCCTAGGGCTGGAGAGGGAGGGCTCGCCGCCTCGGTACCTTCCGATCGTTCGGGAAGATCAAGGTCCATCGGCTCGGCCACATCCGAGATGCCCGAGTTGATCATTTGGGGGTTTGAAATGCGGTCCGCCGAAAGCGCAAACAAATGCTCGAAATCGCAGGCAACGCCATCCCCAATTTCGCCCTTTCGCCCACATCCGAGCTCGAGGGACCCCCACGCGACCCTTTTGCCTTTGGGTCGGCGATCCCAATCCTTCCTTCTTTTGGCCCGCTGTTCAAGTTCCCAATTTAGCCCCGCATCACTCGCTGGAAAGTCTCCGGGAAACCACGGAGCTCCGTGTTCGAAAGCAATCTGTCTCTGCTCGTCCAAACCCCCAAGTCGCGGGTTGCCGCCCGTCGAGAGGGGGTAATGCATGAGCGTATACCAGATGGGCATAATGCACTTCCACGGCGCCAACAATGTCCAGGTCCCTTGGGCTTGTCCGTCTGTCGATGGTCTTGAGGCGAGCAGTAACACTGGGATCGCCGGGTCAGCTCCAGTGACTTTGAGCGGTTCTCCAGGCACATTCGAGCCTTTTCGTCGATTGATCGCTTTCTGAGACGGTAATCTTGACGCGTTGAATCGGCTATCGCGGCTGAAGATATCGTAGGGTTTCAATCCTTCCTCGGCGGGCCATTGGGTAAGAGTGTCGATGAGCGCCACATCTAGGCTCCCAGTCGGAATGGTTATCCTCTTTAGGGGATAGGACAACCGAGGATCTTTGGCCGAAAAGGCGAGAAGCGCGTCCTTTGGGAGTGACGCAGGGTTCGTCACGCCCGCGAGAGACGTGAAGATCTGGCCTTGGCGCTCCTCTGTGCCGGGTGTGTCATGGAATGGTTGAAGGACGCCCAGCAAAGTCTCGGTTGAGGCAGGGCCAGTGAGCTCAATGCTGCCGATCTCGAACCGCAAGTCCTCGACGTGAAGCTGGGGAGTCTGCATCTTGGCAAGCTTGACGAGCTCTTGAAACAACTCGAGAAAGCATGATGGGTGAGTCCGGATAAACAGCTGCCGCTGTTGCTTCTTTGGGCGGCTCTCGTTGGCGGCTTCGTCATTTTGGGCGGGTGCCTGGGGATTCCAGACGATGGTAGCGGGCCCAATGTCGCGTCTTGAGTCCTTGATTTGCTTGCTGAGAATCCCGGTCCATTTTCGAACGCCGGCCCTCCATTTCTGCCCCCGGGCGCCCCAGAGCCCTTCCTGTGTTAGGCCCAGGGCCCGTAGAGCTCTCTCAACACCTTCAGCGGTCCCGTACAAGCCGATGGTGCTCATATAGCTCATATCCCATACCACAACACCCTTTTGCCCCGAGGCGCGATGGGTTGGCCGGTAGCACTTCTCGGTCGGCGTGAGTGGAATAGAAAACCTCCAGAGCGGCTTGCTCGGTTCTGTCATTTTGGCCCGTTTCGCATGCCAGAGATGGGTTGGTAGCCATGTCTTGTTGATTTGTCTCTTTCTGAATTTGGACTCTGCTTTCGGGGGATCGTTCAGCGTGTTTCGCCGGATCTTTGGCCTCGGTGCCCTAGTGTGCGCCGTTGGAGTTGCACCTCCTGTGGATGTTGAGCCCTCCCCCTGTGTCCCGGCCTTCTCAAGCTGCTTCTTCTTCTTCTTCTTCGCGGCGAGGATTCCCAGCCTCTTCGCGGTCTCGGCGCGGATGCGAGCGCGGGTTGTGCGGGGCCGCCGCTTCCGTGACTCGACGGTCGGGGTGTTGTCCTCAATCATCTCCTTCCTCGCCCGGTCGCGCAGTCTCTTGGGCACGCGCTTGACATTATGGCTTGCTGTCCGCCTCCTCATGGCGCGGGGCACTTGCTGAAACACGCGGGTGGCATTGGCGGTCTTGCATTTTCGCATGCTGCTCTCGAGAGCCTTGATCTCGAACTCGCGGGTGTTGAGAAACTTTTGCAAGTCGAGCTTGCCGTCGTCGAGAGCGGCATCGGACGGCTGGGTGCGAATGTTGCGGGCATCTTGGAACTTGACGCGTTTCGCACCGCGACTCGTCGTGGGGGCTGTCGTCGGTCGTGCACCCTTTGGTTGGGGCTTGTTGTTTTGTATCATTGTAGGGGGCTCCTTGCGTTTCCTCGGCTCCTGTCCCTTTCCCGGGGGGAGAGAGCCTTTGCCGTCCATGAGGCCGACATGTACGTTGGGGTTTGGATTTATGGTTGTTCTGGGGGACGCGAAGCCCCCTCAAGATAGATCTCGAATTGGTTAATTTTTGGGAGCTCTTATCTTATCAGCAGCCCAACCACCCTGCCTCAGATCCCTTGGCACTTTTAAGGTTGAGCCAACAAGGACCTGGGAACTGAGTTCCAACTTCCAACAGCCAATCCGTTTCTTGCTCAGAATGCATGCAGAACAGCTGTTGGTGCTAACACTTCAGAATTTTGTCTAGGCAACTAGCTTGTCGTTGCTAAGAAAACCGCGTTGCTAGATCCGCGCAGTTAAAAGCTCATGCTAACATCTTCAGCGCCTTTGAACTTGACCACTCGAGTCACTTCCCGTCCTTCTTTGAACCGACTGCATCTCACAACTTGTCTCATCACTGCTATTTCTCGCAAAAGGTTTCTTTCTCCTCCTGTGACTCTGTCGCCCTCAAGGCCCTCTCCGCCAGCCCAGCGCAAGCTTGAACCACAATGTAAGCAAACGCCAAGTGGTGCTGACCGTTCTCACTAACCGCTGGGACATCTCCCACTCAGGGCCGCCACGTTCAATCCTGCGCCGTACCAAGAAGGGCAGTCACTAGACCTCCAAGTGTGTGAAAGCTACTCCGGCGACCTGCCGTCCCGGGTTACCGCCACTATCAGCAAAGTGTTCTCGATGACCATGGCCGTTGTACTGGATGTCACCCTCCAGACCCGTCACGGCCCCCCTATCCACTGTGTGCTCAAGCTCTACGACCGTCGATTTGGTTCATGCCTGCGTGATGTTCTCAAGGACACGCCGGCGCCATACACAGAGGAAAATGAGGCAGCATTTCAGGGCTTTGTCGGGCGGGGAATGATGCCGGGGTTCCTCCGCTATCTAAAGAAAAGAAGCGAGACCGAGATCCTCTTCATCAAAGCTTGGGAGTTCCTTGACAAGACCGAACACACCGAATGCCTTGCCAAGTACGAGGCGGTGCTATGGAAAGATTGTGTCGACCATTTCGAATGCGAGACCAAGGCCTATAACCGACTCGCCGATCTCCAGGGCAAGTTAATTCCGCGCATGCTTGCCCATGTAAGTCTGTCAGCCACCACGCCCCCGGCGATACCACAGGAAGCAGCGTGCTACTTTGAGGTTAAGGGTATCCTTCTAGAACGTATCGACGGATATTGTCTAGACGACCTGACGCTAGGTCCCCTACCAAGGAACCTAAGGGAATGGCAGCAGATCATCCAGCCGGCCGCTGATGCAGCGTTTGAGATTAACAAACGCGGCATCATCATGGAGGACTGTGCACCGCGCAACGTAGTCATAGACAGGCAGTCGCAGACACCGCGTATCGTCGACCTGGCACAATGCCGCTTCCGGGATGAGATGGTGAAAATATGGTATGAGTCGGAGTGGCACGAGGACGAGGGTTGGGATCCGGATGTCGAGTATTGGGAGCAAGCGAGTTCAACGGGTAACCCATCTGCGATTGCGGGGGTGATGGCGCATCGTATACAAAGGAAGACGGGTGTGAAGCTGGATATGAGGTATCCCGATTGGGTGGCGATCATTGCCGAGGTAAGGCGGAGAAAAGCAGAGGCACCCGCAGCAGAAAGGAAAAGGGTGCCGTCAAAGTCTACATAGGTGAGGTGGGGAATGAAGCATGAATCGTTAGGTGGTTTGGCAGTGCTGCCCGCTTCTAAGTCAATACAATTGCACTTCCTCCCCTGTTTGTTTGTTAGCAAAGTACAGAGTACCCACTTTTCTCTTTCTCGTTTCTCTTTCTTTTCCTTTTTTCTCTTTATCACTATCTTTCCTTCATTCTTCTCATTTTTTTGTTCTTTTTTCTTTCTCCTCCTTTTTTCCCTTTCGCTTCTTTTTTTTCCCCTTTCTCTTCTTCTTCCTTTCTCTTGCCCTCAAGGTTGATTGGTTTACAGGCCCCTTGCTCTCATCCACGGGGTAAACACGCGAGACACGCTAAAAAACAAACAGGGGAGTGTAATCAAGCCCCGCCGTTTTGGCAGGCTGCACTCGCAATGGGTGGCCAATTCCACGGCCCCCGAGGCTTTTGAAGAACATAAATCCATCCGATAAACCGTAGCACCGAACGATCCCAACAAAGTTTCAGCGGAAACACTCGGCCTCTTCATTCCGCCCCGAGGCAATCCATCTCATCATTTCGTAAATTTGACGCACTTGCAGCACTGCACTCTGCAGTCTGCAGACAAGCTTTCATCCTCGGTGGCGTTCCGGTCTCCCGCTCGAGTCCCGCTCTCGTGTCCCCTGCACCTGCAGGCTGCAGACGGATTCATCTGAAAGGCAGCAACAGACAAACGGTGCTTGGCACGCCGACGCCGACGTCAGCCTCCCCTTCCCAGTTCCGAGCCTTCGAAAACGGGAACGCGAATCGGCCCGTCATCCGAATCCGGCGGGCGACGCGAGGCAGGAGCCTCTAACGGAGTGCGTCTTCTAGTGTCGGCGGTGCCAGTGGCAGATAGTGGCAAGCAATGGCATCCCTCAGTAAGCCCAACCTTCACAAAACCCCTTTGGTGCTCTGTGACACCCTCTCCAACTTCTGTCTCAGCCGCCGCAGCTGAGTGAGATTTTACCCCGTCTCTGGACACATGTTCTTTTGTTTCAAGACAAAGCCATTCTCTTGAACGGATTGCATTGAGCGGCCTTACGTCACCAGGGGCACAGCTCGCTCTTTGGGGAGAATGCGCAACGTCAACTCGACTCCAAACCTGCATTGGCTCGCCGACACCGTCTTGCTGGATCCTGCGCTAATATGCAGTTCTTCCCTCTAGTAAGCAAGGGTAGAAAGGTTCGCCTGATATTCCCACGTGTCACTTTCCGAGCTTTGACGGCTGACACATTGGCTTGCTGCAGCCCAAGTTTGATGTCCATCTCAAGGCAAGTAATGTTCAATTCCGACGAGTACTGCAAGGGCCCGTGCTAATTCGGACCAGATCTCGGACCTCAACAATGTGCCACTAGTTTCGGGCGTGTCCCTAATCAAGTGGCACCTCCCGCATAGCATACATGGAGACCACCGGGGCCGGACCCAGAAGTGCCCCATCCTGAACCACCGGGTCGAGTACAACTATTCCAAAGTCATCCCGGTGCGCATTGCTATCGATCGCAACAACAGCTTGTGCGAGTGCGCCATCGAGTTCGAGGTATTGCAGGAGTTCAGCGCCGGCGGCCGAGAGGAGAAAATCACCCTTGGCACCGTCCGCCTCAACCTTAGCGAGTATGTCGAAGAGAGCGAGGGGATCCTGCGCGATGGCACTACCGCCGCCGCTCTCAGGGAGACGCTCGCCTCGCCGGGACGGTCCGACAAGTCGAGCCATCACCGGAAACGCAGCTCGCTGAGCAACGTCGTACCCGCAGACACAAGCTCTCGATCGTCGCGTGACGAGGATGGCCCGATAGCAGACATCCAGGACGGCGTGACCCGGCGCTACCTCATGCAGGACAGCAAGATCAACTCGACCATCAAAATCAGCATCCTGATGGTGCAGGTGGACGGCGAGCGCAACTATGTCGCCCCGCCGCCCAAGACAGCCCCCGTGTTTGGCGGCATCGCCGGCTTCGTAGCAGGCGACGCCTTCGAGCCCGTCGACGTAGGCGTCAGCACCCCAGGCCACGCGCCCTCCTCCTTCAGCGGCAAATCGCGCGACTTGTTTGAGCTCCAGGACATGTACCGCCGCGCCCTCGCCGCCAGCTGGGCCAGCCAGCCCGGCGAGCTCCCAGCCGACCAGTGCATCGAAGACATCTTTTCCGGCGGCGAGGGCTTCCGGACGTCCCCCAAATCCCACTCCCACGGACGCGCCCAGTCGCGGCACCACACCGCAACCCCCAGCCACGCCCAGGACGCGGCCCGCCGCTCCAGAACCCACAGCCGCGCCCTCCCCCGCGACGACAGCGGCTCCGTCTCAGACGAAGAAGACAACGGCGACACGATGGGCACCCTCCGCCCCCGCGACGTCGCCCGCCTGCGCCGCCACCTGAGCCGTCACAGCCTCGCCAGCGACCGCACCGTGCTCCCCTCGGACCGCGAGCGCGAGCGCGAGCAAAACCTCGACCGCGAGTCGAGCCGCGCCATCGGGGTGTCCATCAGCGGCGGCGGCCGCGAGCCGTTCCCGTCGTTCCACCGCCGCGAGGACAGCAAGATCACGCACGACGGCGGGCTGCGTAGTCGGAGTAACAGTCTGGCGAGCCTAGCGACGACGCTGGGGAGCGAGCGGGAGAGGGAGAGGGGGCGGGATGGGTTTAAGCGGGCGAGGGAGGTGGATGAGTTTGAGGTGAGGGAGGATTTGGTGGCGTGGACTGTGCCGGCGAGGGGGGTGGGGGTTTAGGCGTAGGTGGGAGAGCGGGGGGTTGGTTTGGTACTTTGTCTCTAGGTTGTGAGATGGGGGCTAAGCGGTCGAGCGTAGTTTCAGGGAGAAAATAAGGTGTGTGGTTGTCATGGTAAAAAATGGAGGCCACTTGCTATTTTCCTCGCATCTAAACGTGTGCTGTATGGCTCCATTAGATCAAACAACAGTTGTTGACCGCTACTTCCAGCAGCACTGTCAAAAGCCATCTTCGTGACTCGTTAGATAGTTATAGACCAAAGCATTACCCCTATATATGAAGCCCGCCGGAAAATCCCTAGCTCTTCGGGCCACGCCTCAGTCCACCTCTGACTGGCAACGAAATGAAGGGGATGCGCAAACTAGCTGTCGCTTCGCCACTGGTTTCCAGCATGTGATGAACGAGACTAGCATCAGCATTCTCATCTGCGACTAACAGAGAAGAGGGCCGGCGATGCCTTTCGTCGAGTGTTCAACGTCCCCCAAGGAATATTAGGGGTACTGATATGGGGAATTCACAAGTCACCAAAACAATAAAAAGGTCAGGAATTGACTGCGTTCAGTCGTGTATGTAGTATCTATTCAGCCTCTTGGCAAAATTAACACCCAACAATGTCATGAACCCTCTGAGCAGGGGCGCAGAGCGCTCTCGCACTCTACCGTGTCTATTTTGGTGCCGCCCCGTAGGGTCCAGCGAGCCTCATACCGAAAGCCCCCCGTGATGTCTAACAACAAACTTCAACCCCGACGCCCACTAGGCGCTGAGCGTGCCGCGGACGCCGCCCTTGCCGCCAACCTCCCTTGTTGTTACAATGACGGAGAGGTCAGTGTTGACATTGATGGTCACCTCAACCTTGCCGCCCTTCTTGACGCCGCGGATGGCCGCCTCGGCGAGCGGGGCACCAATCTTCCAAACCTTCTCGCGCTTCTCCTCCTCCTCCTCCTCGTCGTCCGAGAAGTCGCTGTCGTCCTCGTCGCTGTCGTCGGCATCCTCCACCTTGGCCGCCTTGGACTCGCCGTTCTCCTTGACCTTGGGCTCGGGCTTGGTCACCTTGATATGTGTGTTGCCCTCGACAACCTTGATCAGGACGTCGCCACCGTTGGGCGCAGACACGTGGACGGTCCGCCTCGCGGGGACAGCGGTCTCGGGGGGAACGATCGGGACAAAGACCTCCTCGCCGGACTCGGACACCGAGATGACGCCGATGGCGTTGGTGATGTGCGGTACCGTCGTGACGGCGGCGTGGGTCGACTGGTCAATGTCCTCGGCCTCGTACTCCTGGATCAGGCTGGCCTGCAGCGCGGCGCCACGAGCCTCAAGCTCCGAGGGGTTGATGGCCGTCGTCTCGGTTGAGGGCGACAATATCCTGGTGGTCTGGGGGAAGATGTAGCTAAAGTTGGAGGCAATGCGGGGGGTGTGCGAGGTGCCACCCGACATGATGACCTCGTCGACGTCGAGGACGTCCAGGCCGGCCTTTTTGACGGCCGACTCGATGAGGCGGTTGAAACCCTCAAAGACGGAGCGGGCAATGGTCTCGTAGCGCAGGCGGTTGATGGTGCTGGCAAAGTCGATGCCGCCCGCCAAGCTCTCGACGCTGAAGCTGGCGTTGGTGCCTAGGCTCAGGGCTTTCTTGGTAGACTCGGCCTCGAGGCGCAGCTTGGCTAAGCTCCTGGCATTCTCGCGCGGGTCGCCGGCGCCGGCGTTCTTCTTGATGAACTCCTTGGCGAAGTGGTCCATCAGGACCTTGTCGAGGGCAACACCGGCGTACTCGTAATCGTGGACCGTCGCGAGGACAGTGTACATGCCACCGCGGCTGGCAACAACGGCGACGTCGGACCGGGTGCCGCCCAGGTCGGCGACAACGACAATCTTGTCCTCGACCTTGGCCTCCGGGCGCGCATCATAGGCGAGCACGGCGGCGACGGGCTCGCTGATGAGCTGCAGGATCTCGAGGTCGGCAGCGGCAGCGGCGGCGACCAGGGCAGCCTTCTGCTTGTCGTTGAAGTTGGTCGGGACGGTGACGACGGCCGACGTCACCTTCTTGCCGAGATACTCGGAAGCGGCGCCGACGAGGCGGCGGATGTAGCGGGTCGACACCTCGGAGACGGACAGTGTTGACGGGGCCTCCTCCTCGCCCTCCTTGTCCTTGACGGTGAAGGTGACGGTCTCGCCGGATTCTTGAGGGTGGGCAGAGGCGTGGTTGTGGGTGACGTCGATCGACTTGAACTCTTTCCCTAGGAAGTCGCGGAAGTAGGCGATTGTGTTGGTGGGATTCCTGACGAGGAAGCTCTTGGCCTGCTGGCCGTAGTACTCATCGCCGTCGACGTACGACAGGATGGTGGGGATCTGGCGGTCTGATGTGTGTCAGTTGGGGTCTGGCAAGTGTAGATCAGCGTCCTTACCGCCATCCTCGTTGGCAATGACCTCAGCCTTATCGTCGACCGTGTAAGCGATGGAGCTGTTGGAGTTGCCAAAGGTGATGCCAATGACGGTGCGGTCGCTGGGCGCGATCTTGGGCCCGTTGTCGGCCATTTTGTCGGAATATGGGTAGATATGGAGTGTAGAGGCGGCCGAAAGTTGGTGTTTTTAGTTCTAAGAGGGGTGCGCCCGTTGAAATCTTGTCTGTGGTGGGGGTCCAAAAATTTCCCTGTCGAAAAATTTGGGCCTTCTTGCATCCCTGTCAGAGCTTGTGGATGCCCCACTACTCTGTGATAGGTACAGGTACATGCATATGCTTCAGCGGCAAGGGCAACATGCGGACAACGGGGATCTGATATTGCATTCTGGGATTTGGATCTGTAATTTAGGGAACATCAAGCTCTATCTGTATATTGAGCTAGGAATCTTGTCAGACCTGTTGCTGAGGCTGTAACCTAAAGCTGAGCCAATCCATTTTCATGTGATCACTAGCGTAGTAGTCTCGGAAATGTCAAGCGTTCATCTGCAACATACGGACTTTTAGGAGCCCTTGATTGTATATCTAAATGAACCATCGATTCTTGTGACGATATCAGTTTACCTTCGACTTATCATGCAGGTACCGTAAGTAAGGAATAGGCTTCTCGTAGATGCAGTCTTGAAGACCCAACCAAGTACCTGTACATCCGTCCCACCTCTCCAGCGAGCCCCACCAAGGCTGCCAGCCGCAAACGAGGCTGGCCAAAATTCCCCGATCAAAGCAATCGCATCGCAGCGACAATCCACCAGACCACCACCGCCCTCAATCCCACCACTACATACCCTCCCCGCAACCACAACCCTCCATAGAAAAAACACCATGTCAACCGAGCGCCCATTCGTCCTCCCGGGCGAGACAATCGACCCCTCGCTCATCCCCACACACAAAAACCAACCTCTCCGCCTGGGCCCGGGCCTCCGGCACATCCCCCCAAGCGACATCGTCCCAACAGTAGCAGGCCAGCTCATAACCAACCCCGTCAAGAACTTCATGTGGATAGAATACAACTCCCACCGCGTAAGCCGCCGCCCCTCTTCCCCTCTCTTCCCCCCCCAATCACTAACCGCCCGTATGCACAGTACACCCCGCAAACATCCGACCTCGTCCTCGCAACCATAACCCGCTCCACCCCCGAGCACTACCTCGCCACCCTCTCCCCCTTCACACCCCCCGCAACCTTACCCACTCTCTCTTTCGAATCCGCCACAAAAAAGACCCGTCCCATCCTCGCCCCGGGCCAACTCGTCTATGCCCGCGTGAGCCTCGCAAACAGGCATATGGACCCGGAACTTGAATGCGTTTCTTCTACCACCGGCAAGGCCGAAGGCTTGGGACCCCTGACGGGGCCAGGGTGCGTGTTTGATATCTCGCTGGGGTTCGCACGGCGGTTGTTGATGGCGCGGAGTCGGGAGGATGGCGGGGTTGGGGTGTTGGAGATGCTTGGAGGGGAGGAAGGTGGGGGGTTGGCGTTTGAGACGGCGGTGGGGAGGAATGGAAGGGTGTGGGTTGGGAGTGAGAGCGTGCGGACGGTGGTGATTGTGGGGAGGGCGCTGCAGGAGACGGATCGCGGGGGGTTGGGGATGGAGGGGCAGCGGAAGTTGGTCAAGAGATTGGTGAGGGAGGTGAGATGATTTGGAGGGGCAGAGAAGGAGGATTTTTATTTACGTCGGCTTCATGGGCGGCCTGAGGATGGTGGACTAGCTAGAGGCTGTTACGGTGGTCCGAGGCTCGTACGCTGACCTGTCGGCGAATCACGATTGTCACGATACTGGGAGCAAGTCACGCTACCTGCAAGAGCAAGCGATAGATGGCAGAACAGGGGGAGATGTAGCATTGGCAACGCTAATACAGTCCCCATGGTCTGCATGCAGAACCAGGAGCTCTCCAAAGCTCCGGATAGCAACGCTAAAATATACACAAATGCCTCGATGCAATGAGCGCCCCAGATCCCCTGCTGGGTTCCTTTCGCTGTCCCTGTTGAGCCCAATTCCGACGCCTGCCATGGCCTGCTCCTACAGGCTAGTATCCCATTATGTGTACTCTGTCGTGCTGTTCAAACCGCAGAGAATCTGACTGGCGGTTGATCCGCCGTGTCATGTTGTTCGTCCGTTGGCAGCTGTGTAGGCCATGGTTCCCGGTCCAGTCGGTAAAACGAATGGCTTCCGCAGTCGTGTTGACGACTGCGGCCTTGAAGTGTAAGTGCCCCTGATGCACCATCGGCATCCAAGATCCGGCCTCGCATGGCCAAGCGATCAGAAACTGCCTATTCCGGCTCTGATGACCCATCATGTCTCGCCCATCGCAACCTCGCCTGCATAATCCGAATCCGGCCCGGCGTCGGGGTCAATGTGATGCTTGTTCTTCATGTGTCTCCGCCAGTTGTCCTTTCTGGGGAAGGACTTGCCGCCCCGCCTCGACCAGGGGCAGTCCGGCTGGGTGCAGTAGAACTTGCGTGTCTTGAAGTGCCGGTCGTTGACGTGCCGTTTCAAGTGCGTTATTGTGCCGAAGCTCCTGTCACAGCCGGGATGGTCGCATGGGAAGGGCCGCTTGTGGTACCGTTGGTGGTGGCTGTCAATGCATGTTAGTCTCGTACCGACCAAGAAATCAAAAGGGGTTGCATACTTGAACTCATAGAGTGTACTCTTGACGGCCCCGCAGTCTGGGCAGGTGTAAGGCCCTGATCGGCCCGGAGATGGACCGGGTGACGGCCCCGGGGATGGAGCCGGGGAGAGGCCGTGTGAAGGACCTGGTGATACTCCCAAGTGACCCATGTTTATCGCATCGAGGTCGGATGGCGGAGAGGGAGACGCCGTGTATGGCGTCAGCATTGTGTTTGGCGTGTTCTCTGTTGATGGGCCAGTGGAAGGAGGGGGCGTCGAGTAGTCAGAGGTGGTGAGCATGTTGGGGTTGTAGTATTCCACGGGATTTTGGTGGTGCATGTGCATCTCGGCTTCCAAACTAAGCTGGGGAGGCGATTGGTATGGCGACTGGAAAGACGTCTGGAATTGAGACTGGTAGTCTGGCTTCAGGTCGATTTCGGGCATGGCGTAAGAAACCTGGTCCACCGGGCCTGACGTGGCCGGAGCGTCAAAGGTGGGCTGCGGCGGCGGAGAGTTTTGAATCATCTTCATCTCGTGCTCCAACATCCACGCGCTTTCGGCTGAGTTGGTTGGCCTCATCATCTCCATGGGGTTCCCGCTTGGCCCAATACTGTATTGAAGCAGGGGGGGACTGGGAATGTCTGACACAATCGTCGGAGGAGGCAAGCTGTCGGTGCGCTGTAACAAGCCGAAAGCTTTCTTGCCGTGGAGGAAAGTGCTTTGCCCGCTAAAGGTCGTGGGCGTTGCTGTATTGCCGCTATCTGGCGAGACAAAATCCGAAGATTCAGCAGGCCTCGTTATCATCGAAGGGCCAAACGCGTGGTTGGTTGGAAAGACTGGGCCGAGCGGGACCGACGTTGGAGCATAAGTCGAGGGTACGATGCTCGCAGAGGTCGGGGCCGGCACGGATTGGTTATAAGAGTCAGATAGCTCAAGTCCCAGAGTCGGGTCGTGGTAGTAGTCCCAAGCCAAGCCCCGAGTTTCTGGGTCGATCTCTAGGCCGGATGGTGTGGGGTCGGTCTGCGGGAGTACCTCGTTGGTGATGACAGACGGCGAACGCGCCCCGTCAGTACCGCTGACTGCCGTAGAGCGCCTGCTTTCACGGCGCTGTTGCGAAGAATGGCGACGGTGAATCAAGTTCCGGAGCGACTCTTTGAGATGGGGAAAGTGGCCGTGCTCAGGGGAACCAGAGGGGCGGTCGAAGGACTCGGGCTCCTCTGTTATGCCACCAGATGTGATGGCAGTGGGCTGGCGGCTCGGCGGTCCAGATGAGTCAGTAAGGCTCAATTCGCGAGTGCTACCACGGTCACGGCCGACAGTTCCCTTGGATCCGTGGAGTGACCTGGGGGACGTATCCGAAGGTGACTGGACAGGCGCGGCGGCCGCTGCTGGAGGACCTGCGGGACTGTCACCTGGGGGTGGCGAATCGGCTCCAGACGTCGGCGAGACTGGAGCAGAGATGGGGGACGGCAGGCCTTGCTCGAGGGTGACACCGTCGGGGAGCGTTGGAGGTGGAGGCTTCTGACCTGGGGCGGCCGTGTGGGGGATCTCGTGGCCACTGACCGTCACAGGCGCATTTGGGTTTGCGGGGTGAGGGTCGGGGGCGGTGCCGTTTTCAAGACCGGACGCGGTGCCGGAGACGATGTGGTCCTTTGAGAACCTCTTGTTGTTGGAGGAGCTGTCGTCTAGGTCTTGGGCAGCGAGAATGGGGCCTCCGGGGCTCTGCCCCATCTCGGCCAGGGAGGGATCGTCATGACGGGCAAGCCATCTCCGTCTGGCACGCACAATGAATGGGAAGAAACAGAGTGCCAGGAGGAGGGCGCCCACGACGGAGCCGATCACAGCCCCAGCGATGGCTCCGGGGGAGAGCCCGGCCGGACTTGACCGGGCGGCGAGCACCGACCGGGCGAGCGGCCTCGCAGCCAGAGCTGCGGCGCGATGATGCTGCTGCTGCATCAATCGAGAAGTCGGAAACACTCAATGCAAGATGAAGGAGGGAGATTCGATCGGTTGGGGAAACCGAAAGCTATCAATCCGCGGTTTGGACAGGGGACCAGCGTCACCCAGCCACGATGCGACGGGGTCGAACGGGTGTAGTGCGGGCGCGGCCGAGGCTGTGCCAACACCCTGCTGCTTGCTGTAATTCGCTCGGCGGAGTGCCCGACAAGACCCCGGGACACCGACACGGTGAGCGAAATCGCGTTCTGTCGTTATGTATTCGGTTAAATACGAATATTCGTATAATAATAAAAAAGGAGGGATAATTGCGGCGGCTGTGAGCGAGGTCACTAAGCCCTCTAGCCAGGGTCAGGCAAGAGAATCGACGGTGGATGAAGAGCCCATGGTGAGTGCGCGATGCGCAAAGAGAATGGATGGGTGAGGTGATGTGTGAGAGGAGAGGTTGAGGGGACCAGGGCAGTCAGGTCACTCGAGACCCGCGCTGCCTGCACCTGCCTGCAATCGAACCTGGAAATGCCTGCCGTGGCGCTCGAAGCCTCAGGCAACGAAATGCCCAACAGTTAGGGACGGCCAGCCGAAAACGAAATGAAAACCGTTGCTGTCAGCCTCACTGGCAGCATGGATGGATCGAAGCATGGAAAGGTGATCTGCGCCAGCAGCGACAGGCCGGCAGGTCGCGGCAGGTTGGTGGCAGGCGGGATGAGCGGCCAGCACAGCGTTGGGAACAGGGGTTGTGAGTGGGTAGATTTGGATGCCTCCCCGAATGTTCTCAACCCCGCTGGGGTCCATTCGTTAACTCTCAACCGTCAATCGTCGAATATCAACCATTCAATCCAACACTTGACAAAACATTGAGACAGACCACGCCGTTCAGTTCTGAGCCAAAATCCTGCACAGTCCGTTAAGCGCCAGTCTATGCGGCGAGAGTGCCATTGCCGCGACGATGACATGCACCCCAATCGAAAGATGGGACGTCTCTAAAAATGTCTGGACGAACTGGCGATTGCGAAGCGAACCATGCCCTGTGCCCAGCCCTTGGCCCTTGGCCTCCCCACACTGCGGCACAGCACCAGACTCCAAGCGGCCAAGCGCAGCGGGCCTTTAGCGGGCCAAGAATGGAACCACATCCTAACCGCCACGGCCCTACGGCCCACTCCCGAGATCCAATCATTCCAAGAAGCTGTGCCGGGGGTTTGACGCTGTTGGTTCCGACTGAGACTGGATGAAGTCAATGCTCTCGTCAGGTTACACGTCAACCAACAAAAACAGAGAGATCATTCAGCTCTGATGAAAAGACAGCACTCACCATGATTCTGATTTTAGTACTCCGAACTGACGTGGGCGGATGCCGACGGCACAGGTGGCTGGGCTCCCGTCAACACCCGTGGACCCGGCAGTTTGGTTCCAAGGCGAACTAATTTACTTGGTAAAGGGTGTGTTCGCTTCACATGGGCAGAGATACGAGCCAAGTCAAAGGATCAACACAGTATCATCATCTCCCAAATCGGGCTCGCCGTCCTCGGTGCGACATCAACATGTGTTTGTGAACTCGGCACACCAAAATTCAACCTAACGTTACCTATGTTGCAGTTGTGTTTGAGAACTGCTGTGCCGTCGTTCAGCTGTTTTACCTTGTGCAGATGGACGTCGGTGCACGGCAACGACGGCGGCAGACGGGACGGACGGACCACGGCTCCTTCAGACCCCACCTCGACCTCGGTGTGACCTCGGATGGAGTGGCACAATCTGCAGTCCCTCGGTTCAGGATCTTGTCCCTGGATGTCGGATGTCGGGATAGATAGTGTTGAGAGAAAGCTGAAGATCAGCTCTGGTCCCGATGTCTCGGACGTTGATGGAATTGTCACACACTGCAATGACAGCGAAGGATTGTCGACTCATGAAAAGCGAGTTAAGCAGTGTAAGATACAGTAACGTATAAGTTGAGCTATGCCTACTGTGCTTTAACTACAATACCAGTATAAACAAGTCTATGTACTTCAATCCGACTTTGAAGGCATCAAGCTTGAAGACAGCAAGCCGACTCTAAACTGGAGTGGCTGCTGGACTCTTGGCCAAGTCAAGGTGAAAATGCATATGTAATAATTCTTCGTCCTTTTCTTCCCTCTTTTTCCTTCTTTTTGTCTTCTTTGTCTTCTTCTTTTTTAACTTATTTGATCCGGCCAGTAGAGATTTGGATATGGTCTCAGGGCAACCTGTCACTGCAGCCCTCAGAAGACAGGATCAAGAAGCAACGTATGTGAAAAGTTCTTAAGCCGCTTCGTATCGCCGAACTTTGAGACAACCGTCAATCAAAGTAGCCATGAGAAAATAATGACGCACAAAATTAACAATTGCTTCGTCCCATGTACTGACTACATGCAAAGATGGTGCAGAGTTGGGACAGTCGCGGGGTAGACAACCAATCAGTCGCCATCCCTCGCAGAGATGACGCTGCTCGACACTGTTATGGGGAGACATGTCCGCGCGTCCCGGCATTGCGTTGCTTTAATACATTAAGCATTCGCAATGTCCGTCCTGGAACTCGAATAGTGGTGTATCCATCAAGATCGATGAGACCCTTTCCAAGGAACAAAAAAAGCTCTCATTGGAACCAAGATTCTGGGTTGCTGTATAAGTTGACAAGATGCGCCGGCTTGCATTGATAGTCGCAGCGACTGCTGCGCTCGCTACCCCTATCGAGGCCAAATCCCAGCAGGTCCTCAACAACGACAAGGTTACCCAAAATGCAGTTCAAGAGTGGTGGGATTCCCTCTCTGATGCTGCCGGCTTCTTCTCGCCCGTCGAGGACCGCGTAACCAAGAACATCGAGAGCCCAACTCTCGACAGCATTCTCGCCTCGGTCGGCGGCGACGGCGATGAAGACGCGGATGGTATCCATTGGCCGCACCTCGGACACGGCGGCCACGACGACCATAAGCACCATGGTGACCCGGAGAAAACCATCTACGAGCTGATCAAGGAGTGCAAGTACACGTCCAAGTTTGCCAAGCTGGTCGACGAGCACGACGAGATCAAGGCGCTGCTCCAGGACATCAAGCACAACCACACCGTTTTTGTGCCGACCGACCATGCGTTTGAGCATATCTGTCACCACGGCCACCATCATGATCATGATCATGACGGTGATCACGGCCACGATGGAGACCATCACCACGACGGAGACCATCACCATGACGGGGATCACCACCACGATGGTGACCATGACCATGACGGTGACCACCATCACCACGACGGGGACCATGATCATGACGGTGACCATGACCATGACGGGGACCATCATCACCATGATGGCGACCATCACCACGACGGTGACCACGGTCATGATGACGACCATGATCACGATGGTGATCACGATCATGACGGGGACCATGACCACGACGGGGACAAGCACAAATGCCGTCCATCCAAGGAATTCGTTCTGGCCCTGCTCAAATACCACGCCGTGCCCGGCCTGTACCCTCTCCACCGGATCCGCGCCCATCAGACTCTCCCGACCGAGCTGCATCCGGCCGCACTTAGCAGCGGCGACCATGACCATGACGGCGATGACAAGGACAAGCACAAGGACAAGGACGGCGACGACAGCGACGACGATGATGATGATGACGGCAAAAAGCATCACCACCACCACAAAGACAGCCACCCCCAACGCATCCGCGTGAGCACCACGCCCATCCTGCACCGGGTGCACCTCAACTTTTGTACGTCCCCTCCCCCCTTTCCCCCTTACCAACCCCCACTAACCCCCCCTAGACGCCCGCCCCCTCCCACACGGTAGCGACCTCCTCGCGTCCAACGGCCTCATCCACCTCCTCACCGCGCCCCTCCTCCCCCCTCCCTCCCAAACCACCCTCCTACGCCTCCTCCCCCAGCACTTCAGCACCCTCTCGCTAGCCCTGGAAACCACGGGCCTCGGCGCCGAGCTAGAAAAGATCCCGCGCTCCGGCGGGGGCACCTTTTTCGCGCCGACGAACCGCGCGTTTGCGCGGCTCGGTGAGAGGGCGAATGCGTTTTTGTTTTCGAAAAAGGGGCGGGAGTGTCTGAAGGCGTTGATCAAGTATCATGTGGTGGTGAATGAGACGTTGTATTCAGATAAGTATTATCATGGGCATGGGGAGGCGAAGGAGAGTGGGGGTGGGGGGTATTGGCATGTGGATTTGCCGTCGTTGTTGGACGGGAAGGTGATTAATGTGGATGTGAGGGAGTGGCGGGGGTGGGTGTGGATGGTGGTGAATGGGTTTGTGAGGGTGGTGGTGAGGGATGGCGTGGCGGATGATGGGGTAGTGCAGGTTGTGGAGCGGGTGCTGATTCCGCCGCATCGTCATGGAGGGCATGATGGGTTGGGGGAGGAGGACGAGGATATTAGTGTGGAGGACTTGAGGAGTCGGTTGGAGCCGTATTTGGAGGAGGGCGAAAAGGAGGTGATGAGGGATTTGTAGGCGGTTGTAAGGGTTGGATAGTTAGTATTTGGTTTGGAAAGCCTTCCTACTTGTCCACTCATTAGAAAATGTATCAGTTAGATGAGGAAAAGAAAGAAGAACATCGTACCTGGCTCCCACTCAACTCCCACCACTTCTCAGAAAACTACGTCAACAACCCTTCCCTCATCAACATCCACCGCCGCCCACCTCTGCTCCCTGCTTCTCCTCGATCCCCACCCTCCATCCAACCCGTCCCTCTCATACACCCCCATCTCATCCAACAACACCTCTACTACCCATGCACACGACACACCCCCCGCCGCCATTCCCGGACTGGCCACCAAAGCCGCGGCATCCGCCCGCGTCCTCGGTATGCGGGTACACAGCAGATGCAAGTCCAACATCTGGGCAAACACCATCCCAAACGACGGTTTGCTGGGCCGAGCCGAGTTGATGCCCTGTCCGGGCGGATACCGGGACGGATACCCTTCCGGTCCTGCTTGCTGTGGCTGAGACTGGAAATTGAAGATGGAGCAGAGGGTAGGCTCGGGAGCCTTGGGTGGTCTGGTGTCGTCGTGGGCTGTGGTTGCGCCGATGTCGTCGGTGTGGCGCGAGAAACCAGGCGAGGTTGTCGAGTTGAGGAGCATGATCAGGGGTCCCCCGAGGGTTGGGGAGCGGGCGAGGTGGTTCAGGTGCGATGAGAGGTGGAGTATCGTGTTGTGGGCGGTTTGTTTGTCACGGCCGGTGAATAGGGCGTTGAGCAGGGTGGAGGTGTGCGTGATGAGGATGATGTCTGGGAGGCGAGAAGGAGGGGTTTCCGGTTCTGGAGAGAGGCCGTCCGGTTCCGGAGAGAGGCTCCCTTCGTCCTCGCTGTCCAGGATTTCGGTTCTCGGCTGTCTTTGAGGCGCGGCCTGCTCTTTCGGTATCGAATCGAGGGTCTGGCGCCTCTCCATACCCTGATCAGCTTGTTGAGGCTGTGTGTCTGCCGTTCCAGCATCTTCTAACTCCGCAAGGACCTCCGACAATCCGTCAATGTCAAAGACTCGAGCAATAAAAATCCTCTCGAGACACTCTCGGACTCTGCTCTGTAGGCTATGCATGCCATTGCCCAGAATCGCAGAAAGCTGGTCAACCAAAGCCGTCCGCAACTTGGGAAGCAGCACAGTTGCAGGAAGTGTGGTAATGACCATAGCCCGTGCCGTCGGGCTGCTCACTGGCGAGGCTAGCATATGGGCAATTGTTTGGAGACCAATCTGCCAATGCGTCAACTACACGATACCCGGTTTATCTGCTCCAAGGACTCACCAACATGCCCACCTCGTCCTCCTCGGTACTCACTCCCACAATAGACCCACGCTCGAACCCTCCTAGCAGCACATAGTCATCCAGCTCTTTGCAACCCGTCATGAGATTCCCCTTCTTGCAGAGGCCGTCTTTCCTGGCGAGCTCCTTCTCCAGTAGCACTGATGCAGGGAGCGGCACCAGCGGAGGACAAGAGGTGTCCTCGGAGACTGGGGCGGGCATTTCGATATTTTGGTCCATTTTTGGGCAATCGGTCCAATACAAAATGTAAATCGAAGATATATTTCGAGAGTTCTTTCAAAGCCAGGAAAGTCTCTCCACCATGACTATAGTCTGTCGGTGGTCAAGTCATGTCTGCCACCTGCTCCTGTTCGGTTCCTGTGAACGAAGGCAGTGGTTTCCCGATCCCCAGGTCTTTGTTGATTGGTACTTCGCTCGGCAGACCAAATTAAAATATGGATAAACTTTGAACGACAAAGTGAGTGCCTCTGGAAAGAGCCTTTCTCACTTCCCGCAGGGAAGTCGCGACTTGGACCGGTCTGGGTTGGATCCAGAACGTGGAAACGACCGTACTGCGTAATATTCATATGTATTTCTCTTCCAATTACGGTAACAGGAATTATGCATATATCCCATGGCTGGCCCAGGTATGCAACAAATGAGCAAACAACAAGTTCACCTTTTCTTTCCGTTGACAAAACATCATTAAACCCTAAGTTCTATGGTCCGTGATTCTTTAATCCCTCAACCAGAAAAGTAGAAACCCGTGACCCCATCAGCCCAGCTCGGTCCCTCCGAAGCATGAAGCAAGGAATCCCCCTTTCTACCCCAGCTCCACTAGCCTGTAACTACCAGGTATCATCACATTCATCACATTCACCCACAGTTTCACCACCCTGCCTGACTCGGGAATAAGGATTTCCTCCAGACTTGAAAAGAAACACCACCCGGACAAGTCCGGAATACCCACATATTCCCCCTGAATGAACCCCAGACGAAACCCTCACCGAACCTGCAATGAACAACAACGAACCATGACGAACGAGCAAACGAAACAAAATCAAAAGCTCATTCACTCATGACAAAACAAGTCTCCATTGAATCTGCCAATCAGAGTAGCAAATCAGACACGCTCACATAGTCGGGACAACGACAAGGCCGAACAACAAAGCGAACGGCCGTCGCTTTGCCCTCCTCCCCTTTTCCCCAGCACATCAAAACGAAACGTCACCCCGGCCCTCATCCAGGCCAGTCCGGTCCTCACAAAGTCCAATAGGAAAGAAAGGGATGGAGGGAAACTGTGAAATAGTAAAACAACTATGTACGTAACCGGAACGCAACGTAACAGAATGCCAGCGGGCCGCAGCAACGAGACAAGACGAACCATCCACCATCCACCATCCACCATCCACCGCCCATCCATCCATCCAAACCCCCATGAAATTATAAGGCTGGCCGTTCTGCTACGCCTCGTGTGCGCAACTTGAAACTGGATGGAGCCCATCCATGATCGACCAGGGCAGAGAAGAGAGAAACAAACGCGACCACAACTTGATTGTGTGCTCAAATGAGTCCTCAGGGGGACTTTGGAGCATCCACCACCACCACCAGTAGGGAAAAAGCCCAGGAGGGCTCACAGCCCGATTAATCCGTGCCAGCAGAGGGTATTTTTGTTTTCTTGTAGAGAGATAAACCGTAAGGAAACTCGCTCGGTAGATCGGGGATTTGCCATCCAGGTGGAGGCAGCCCTCCGCTGCCGCACAATGTTACAACGCCGGACTTGAAGCCGATCTCTTTCGAAGCGGCCAGCGATTCCTCCAAGCCGCTGTCCGAGACGCATGGGCGGTGGCATCCTCGCCACCACCAGCAGGGCCCGAAACCAATCTTCGAAGCGGCCAGCGATTTCGCTAAACCGCTGTTCCGGGCGCAGGAGGAACATCCCCGTCACCACCAGAGGGACGCTGGCGCCGGCCGCCCTTGAGACTCTTCATGCGGCCCAGGATCCCGCCGCTAGACTTGGGTTGGAAGGTATCGTCTCCGGTGCCGTCCGTCGTCGATCTCCGCTCAAGGCTGAACCCGCCCTTGGGGCTCGAGGGCGAGGGCTTGCCGCCATTCGAATCCGTCTTGCGCACCGTGAAGCCATCCTCGCCGCCCTTGCCTGATGCGTATTCGGAGAAGAAAGGATTGCGGTCCTGGCCTAGGCCCGCTGACTGTGGTCCGCTCTCCGATGGAGACCGGCGGTACCCGTAGCCAGACTCGGCATTGGGGGATCTGCCAGAAGACTGGAAGTCGCGGCCCCCGCGGTTCATGTTACGGATCCGGTGGGCGAGGGACTTCTTACGTTGGAGGCCCTCGTTGAGAACCTCAGCCGCCCGCTCTTCATCGCGCTTTTGGATCGCCGTCCGTGGTGCCGGTGTTCCTTCCAGGAAGGTCGATGTGCCAAGACCGAGCGACTCGTCACCATGCAGCATGCTACCACGGCTGGTGGGGTCAAACACGGGCACTTCACCCTTGCGTGAATCTGTGCCGCTCCTCTCCTTGCCGCCCCTAGACCACTCCAAGTATGCCTCGTCGTCCTGCTGTCCCAGGAATGCAGAATGGTCAGGCCGAGCGTTCAGCGGCCCAGCACCGCCAATGGTGTTGTTCAGCGAGTCCTTGGGGAAGGCTTGCATCGGCGCGCGCCGGCTGTTGTGCCTGTTGCGGTGGGGGTTGAGCGCGTCAAAGGGGCCATCGTGATGGAACACTGTGAATTTGGTCAGAGAGATGACCTCCAAGGATGGCATTGAAAATACGTACTTCCGGTTCCGTAGATACTAGTCGCATCGAGCTGGTCGATGATGTCCAGCTTGCGGCCGCTGGGCTTCCTGTCCTTGTTGTCACGCTCGCGGTGCCTGCGTTCACGCTCACGCTCACGCTCACGCCGCCTCGCTTCACGCTGCTTCTTTTCCTCCTCGGTCATAATCCTGTCCGAGTCCATGATGGATGACTCCGAGTTCCTACGCGGACGTCTATCTCTGTCTTGGCGCCTCTGAGGCGAGCGGGAGGGGTCCAAGAGACCAAAGGTATCGCCCTTTCCTTGCATCTTGCGGGCACGAAGGGCCTCTTCCTGCGAGCGAGTCGGGCGGTGATTCGGCGGCGGGCCTCTCCGGCCGGGAGGCGGCATGTTGTCGCGCATGGGAGGGGGCGGACCGCGGCGACTCGTCGGTGGTGCGGGTGGTTTCGCAGAGTCAGGCTTCAGAGGCGTGGTTGACGACGCGGGGTCTTCGAGAGTCAAGGAACCCTGAAGAGACGGTTGTTAGTTCTCTCTTTCTTATCGCAAGTGCAAATTGATGGAGGGGGACATACAAAAATTTCCTCGGCTGTGAGCGATGGCCTCTTTTCCACTGACATGGTTTCCGAGGCGGATCGAATATTTGAGAGACTCGACCTGTTGGTGATTGCGGGGTCGAGAAAAGGATTGCGCGAAAGCGGTCGTGGCGGAGGGTCGTCAAATGGAGAGCTGGGGCTCGTGGGCGACACGGCACGGTTACGGAAGGGGTTGTTTGAATTAAGGTTCAGCAGCAATCCAGAAGACCGCTGGTCTAAATGGCACGCAAAGTCAGTAATCATTCAGGAACCAGCAGGTCGTGCGGCGGCACCATGCATGCGAATGACGACGGTGATATGGACATGAAACAGCAATCTCCTTTACATGACACAACAGGCTCAACGGCAGCGAACCGTTCGAGGTGCCCAGGCGCCAACACGGGGCCCATGGGCGCAAAAACTGGGAAGCGGAAACAAGCGACCAGGCATGCCTGCGAGGATCTGCTCCCTCCTTTGTCCGCCTGTCACCACCACTGGGCGGTGCAGCAGAGCATGCGCGTCTGAAAGTCACCGGCGGAATGAAGAATGGCTGGCTCACCTTGCTGCTCCGGCTGAGAAGATGCCATGATGGGCAGAGAGACGTGCAAATCCCTCGCAATGGGTGGTTTTGATGTTTTGTTGGCACAACCCACGGTTTGGGTGTCGCCTCGGGTTGATGCTTTCTTTGGTCGGCCCTGTGGGGATCAGGGGTTTATTCAGACAGCGGGTCGCTCCCGCTGCTCGTGGGCCCCTCTTAAACGCGCTTCTCTGCCCTCCCAACCGAAGTTTGTCTCGATTGGAGTTGTTGGTCCGCGGATATCTGCGCCAGTGGTTGAAGTCGGTTTCGCCTCGCCCGGAAGGGTTGAGATCGGACAATGGCCGCGCGTCTCGGCGGCAGGCTTCAGTTCGGTATTCGCTGGTAGCGCGCGGTGGGCTCGAAGTGCTCGAGCTGTTGGCGGCTGAGTTGCTAGGATTGAAATGTTTAAAGACGAGATGCCGGCAAGAATGATTCGCTATGGTATGTCACGTCGCCTCGGGGACTCTGTCAGGTTTGGTGCTGTCGCTTGTTGAACCGGACGAGGCGGTACTGCCGATGCCGTTCAACTTCCCCCGTGCGATAACCAGCGCTGAGACGTTCTGGCGGCCTCTGCGACGTTACTGGGACGGGGTTGGGTTAGGTCGGGTCGCGTTGGATGTCGCAAAAGAGGGAACGCGGTTCCGACTGCTTGGGTTTTGGTGGATGTGGGTGCCGACAGGGCGACCTTAAGATTAATTGATGGGTGCCCGGGCAACTTTTGCGGGCGTGCGGGATCAGCGGTCACGACCTGCGAAGAGAGGCCGAGGTCACAGCGCGCTGGAGGAAGACAGTTCGTTCTTTTGGTGCAACAGTCGGGCTAGGAATTTTCGTCGGCCGGAGCAGGAGACGAAAGATTGTGACGGAGCTTGATGAGCAGCTCCTGCTTTTTGGACCCTGTGCTCCCGTCGACTCGCGCTTGGGAGTGGAACGGTGGAGATTCAGGGCGCGATGCCGAGAGGCAGCGAGCGGTGTGCAACCTATCACGGAGGGGCTTCCCCGGCTTGTCGGAAGAAAGGGACCTGGAAAATAGGTACCTCACAACAGGAGATTTGGTGATTGTTAGAATAAAAACAGAGGCAAAAACACATTTGACGAGGACAGCAGCAAATACCCCAGTGCCCTTGGAGCGAGAGAAACAGCGCCAAGGGAACGGACCCGGGTGGTCACAGGGACTTTGTTGAGATGGAAGTCGAGCAAACCATCCATCGCCAATGTTTCCCCCGTCCAGTGGGCCACTCACCTTGCCCCGTTTGGGACCGCCCTCCACACTTGGCCCGCGCTTTCCTCAAGCCACCGTTGATTGCCCCTGGGAAAGGCCCCATAAAAATATCAGCCGGCTGCAGGGGTTTACTCCGAAATTCCGTATTGCTGGTACGGTAAGAATTCCACCTCGGAATCTGACTTCGTGCATCACTCTTTCCATTTGAGGATGGGATTTCCAACTTCCTAACACAGAGTGTTGGAATCTTCGGCTTGCCGCATCCAAGTGGCAAAAAAGGAAGTACAGGTCATTCTCTTCATGGGCGATGTAGAACCTTGGGTTTCAACCGAACTCAACCGAACTGGGCATCTCTTCCGCTGCTTAAAATTCGTTTGATGAAGATCCTACCCACACGAGCCACATAAATGACCAACTCGGCACCGGGCGATGAACGCATCCGCCACAGGGTCTTGTACACTGTTTCGAGGCGGTATGGAGTTGCCACCGCTCTCTATCTTCAGCAGTCTCTTTCGTAAGTGTCGCAAGACCCAGAACGTATCGAACAGGTCCCCTCTCATCGTGGCTTTGAGGATACGAAGAAGTAATGTACTTCGTCCCTCCTCCAAACTTGTACCGGCCCGCCATACCGAATCCGTACCCCGTACCCAGCACAAGACAAGGGGGGCAATTCAAGGGTCGCCCAGAGCTCCACACACAAGGAGCGGCGACCGGCCTGCGATTGGCATGCCCCGCAAACGGGAAGCGCACGCAATCTGGGAGAAAGAGAGACAGTTCGAGGCCTGTCCTGTCCGTCCAACGGGCCCCGATCTCACTCAACTCGCTGCCATCCATGTGCTGCACGTGCGTTGGGCGCGGGTGTTGGGACCCTGGAAGGGGAAAGCAGACAAGGGGAAGGGTGCAGGAGGACCCTGGGATGCCAAACAGGGACCCTGCGGAAAGGGGGGTTGCCCCTTTTCAGACCTGCTGCCCCGCTTTCCCTTGGCCGTCCGTCTTGTGGGGTAAACGTGGGAATCGCTGGTGGCTGGCTTTCATCAAAGCCGAGGACAGGGCAAAGTATTTGTCTGTAATACCTATGTATGGAAGACTTCAAGTTGTCTCCAGGAAATGTCAAGTCGAAAGAAGAGGAAAGACAATGGTATTCCGGTTCATGCAACAAGTTGGTTGTTGAACAATCATCGTGGCCGGACCAACCTCAAGGAGTGACAAACGTGTTTCAACACCGGGTATTTTAGACAGTAAGCTTGATATCAAGAAGATGAAGGATATTAGTTAATGCATCTGCCTCGGAAGAAGGAGAAACTGTACGAAGTAGTTCCTGGTGACTAGTGCAGCTGTCAGTCCCATGCAGTTAACTTCCTCGTACCGTTGACGTGGTGTGGGCTGTTCCTGTCATCACCACGAGGCAACCCAGGCAGACAAACAGGTATTTACGTTGTGCGCTGCGGCAGCTCGCCCCATCCCGCTCCGGCGATGGCGCATAAGGCCGAAACAACTTGGGGAGAACCGGCAGAGTCGTGCGTGTCTGAGACAACCAAGTTCTCGTAGGCAACCGGAGTGGAAGCGAGCGTTGTCAAAATCAACAGCTAGTGGCAGCTCATCACCTCCATGTTTTTGTGTCAGCTTGTCCTACCTGCCCTAACCCAACCTCGGACGGGCTATCCGGATGATGCCCGCTTCTACGATATATTTGACAGCACTCCGGGACAGCCGGTCGTGACATCTCGGGGCGTTGGGGAGTATCACCGATCGCACGTCAAACACTCGGCGGTCCCCGTCAGCGGGCATGTCCGACGGACCCTAACTCCGCCCCCGGCGGGCTGGCCGGATTCAAGGCCGAGACAAGCGGCCCGCGGCCTGATAGACCAATGACGTGATGGACTCGGCGGGGGTGGCACGTTACCCACGGACTCGACTGTCTCTTTTCAAGGTTTGCGGGCGGTGCAGGCCCATGTGTGTCCTTCCGTAACATGGAAGGATAACACATGACCAGGAGACGCAGGAGGTCGATGCGGTGTCAGTCCCGTGCTATTTTGGGGGGTAGCTTTACCGACTGTTGTCCTTGGCGGCGCGAGCTCCGTCCGCGTCTGCAGATGTGCCGCACTCCGGTCCAACAACAGTCTCCGGCATGCTGGGCAATGGGATTCTCGACTTCAACGTGGGTTCCAGAATTCGATCTCTGTGTGCGGTCTGCTAGAAACCAGTTCAGGGCGCTGATCTCAGGCGGAGGGAATCGTGGTTGGCCGAGGAACCTAGTGCGAAAACATCGAGATACGTGGTTGAATCGGGTTTCCGCAAGTTTCAGGCTGTCGTCTCCGGGGAACTTGAACTGAACAAGAGGTAGTTAACTGCAGGAGCTGAGAGGTCATCTGGGAGCTTGTGGGGCACGGGCCGTGAATTTTGCTGTTGGATGGAGATCATAAGATCTAGAACGCCATTTTTGCCGCCCAACGCCCTTGTTGTCGATCTTTGATTCATGCATTTTGCCCGGTAGCAACCCCTTTTACTTCGTCCCTCTTGCCAATGTGCTCGCTTTGGGCGACTTGCTTAAGCATTAATTACTTCGTATGCCACTGATAGAATAGTGGAGTGCGGCGCAAATGCCCAACTGAGAGGCCAGTCGGCCACTAAAAGGCATCCAAAGAATGGACAGTGCGAGCTTTGCAGCCCCTCATCCCACAAGCCGCCGCCGCCGCCATTTGGGGGCTGGAAGCATCAAGGGTTTAAGCGCTGACGGTTCGCACCCGACGTCCCTGATTGTCTTCATGGGGACATGCTTTCAACCTGTAAATAGTCTTTCTTGGAGAAGTGACAACTGGCAGCCTTGAATCTGCTTGGTCCAACCTACTAGGCTGCGAAGCCAATGCGCGTGGTTGCCGAGGTAGCCTCTGGACTTTGATGCCCTGGTTTCGAGGATCCAAGTCTCGAGGCACAGAAAGGCGGGCAACTCCTAAACTTGCCTCAGGCACTTAGTTAAGAACCTAACCCTAAAAGTAGAAAAAAAAAAGACGAAGGAGAGAATTATGAATACAAGGCAAAACGGAAAGTGAAAATCAAGGGAGAAACAGGAAGTGGTGCTTTGTGAAGAGACTGGCCTCCCGGGTCCTTTCGAATAATTACCAAACGTCGTCGCGTCTTGCCGGTCTGCCCGAGGCTGAGGCTCGTGACAATCCTGATCGAGGATACGTGTGCCTGCAAGAGCCGATTTCCGCCTCCGTGGCGCGCCTAAACCGGGAATTGTTTGCAGAGTCGGGCCAGTTGGATGGATTGGCAGGGAGGTGTTGGTGAAGTGGCACGGCTGCACAGGTAAGGTGGTGCGGATCGAGACCGCCTGAGGCAGGGAGAACCGCCAGTGGCCTCGATTGGGCTCCGTCGGTCAGACGGCAGGGGTGGTTTGTCGCACTGTGCAGGCCAAAAAGGCGCCCTTTGCACTCAGGTGCGGCCCAAAGTCGCCAGTTCCTTCCAGGTTCTGATCTCCTCCCACTCCTCTCTTCTCCTCAACCCACGCTCTCCGCCTTTCCGCACGACACCGCGATTCCTGCGTTGAAACCGCCCAAAACCACACCGGATTTTGACAGGTGAGCCCGCTTTTCGTTGCCCCCAATTTTGCTTCACTTTGATGCCACCATTTGTACATTTCGGAGAAGGGCTCAGTTCCGAGGGTCTTGGCAAGGCGAGACCTGACTGCTGATTTCGGTGGTCGCCCTGTCCGCCTTATCCCGAGGCGATGTTCACCGTCATTCTGCATTTAACCACAGCATTGGGTTAAATTTCCATCCGCCTTCCTTGTTCCGCCTGCAACCCAAAACCCTCAACGACGCTGACCTTTTTACCCCCAGCAGTTTCTCTGCAACCCACTTCCAGATTCGCTCGAGCCGTCACGGTCGGGAGAAGACGCGAAAATGACGACCATGGTACGAACCCTGAAATGCATATTTTCTTTTAGCCCGCCATCAAGGCTGGCTGCTGCCTGCTGTCGGTCATCACGAGCGACGACGACGCGGTGCGGCAGCCCGCCTTGGAGCTCCTCTGCATCCCCAACGAGTGTGGATGATTGATTTGACTAACGAGCAGCAGGATCTTCGCGTCGGAAACAAATACCGGATCGGTCGTAAGATCGGTTCTGGTTCCTTCGGCGACATCTACCTGGGCACCAACATCATCTCGGGCGAAGAGATTGCCATCAAGCTCGAGAGCGTCAAGGCCAAGCACCCTCAGCTTGAGTATGAGGCTCGTGTGTACAAGTCGCTCGCTGGCGGCGTTGGCATTCCCTTCGTTCGCTGGTTCGGCACCGAGTGCGATTACAATGCCATGGTTCTCGACCTGCTCGGACCTAGCTTGGAGGACTTGTTCAACTTCTGCAACCGCAAGTTCTCGCTGAAGACGGTGCTGCTTCTCGCCGACCAGCTCATCTCACGCATCGAGTACATCCACGCCAAGTCGTTCATTCATCGTGACATCAAGCCCGACAACTTCCTCATGGGCATCGGCAAGCGGGGCAACCAGGTCAACGTCATCGACTTTGGTCTTGCCAAGAAGTACCGTGACCCCAAGACGCACTTCCACATCCCGTACAGAGAGAACAAGAACCTGACGGGGACGGCCCGCTATGCCTCGATCAACACCCATCTGGGTGTCGAGCAGTCTCGCCGTGATGACATGGAGTCGCTCGGCTATGTCATGCTCTACTTCTGCCGTGGCTCGCTCCCGTGGCAGGGACTCAAGGCTGCTACCAAGAAGCAGAAGTATGACCGCATCATGGAGAAGAAGATGACGACCCCCACGGACGTCCTGTGCCGCGGCTTCCCCAACGAGTTCGCCATCTACCTGAACTACACCCGGTCGCTCCGCTTCGACGACAAGCCTGATTACAGCTACCTGCGCAAGATTTTCCGCGACCTCTTCGTCCGCGAGGGCTTCCAGTATGACTACGTCTTTGACTGGACCGTCTACAAGTACCAGAAGAACGCCCAGGCCATTGCGCAGGCCGCCGGCAACACTGCCCAGGCTGCTCAGGGTGACCCCAAGGATCCCCAGCAGGCCGCTCGCAAGGACGCCGCCCAGGCCCTCCCGCGCGGCACCCGCAAGCAGATCTCGGGCGAGAACCCCGACACCAACCGTGCCGTCGGTGGAAGCGACAGGATGTGAGTCACTACCAGCCTAGCCCAAAGCATTCCTAGTAAGGAATCGAATTTCCTTCGAGTTTGGTGTGCTCATCAACGCTGGCCGGAGGTACAATGCTGACTTCGAATGCTGACAATCAGTTTGCGATAAATAGGCTGCGCTCAGCTGCTAAAGCTCAGGGCGCTGGCTCGGGTTATCCTCCCAACAAGTACCGGCCTATGGACTGAAGCACTGAACGGCACTCGGACCTTGCAACTTCCTTTTGGGCTGTATGAGTATGTTTCTTGTCGATTGGTTGGGCGGCGCCCTTCGTGGCCGCCCGCCTTGAGCATCTGAATCCTTCGCAGAGCCAGCCGCGTTCTGCTCGGATCGGACCAGCATCGATAACAGATACACGCCCCCAGCACCAGTTTTTCGAGATTGTTTCCCCAGCACTCCCCTCCTTTTAGCATTCGACATCTCATCAGTTCATGACCTTTACGTTACTCGGACGGCTCTTGGTTCAGCGGTGCCGACAGGCGATTTGCCCTCGTGGTTAGTCGCCCGTCTCACCGTTTGACTGGGGGCCTGCTGAACGGCACGTCCGGCACTCCGATTTCGGGGTGTCGTCGGGGAGTCAGCTGCTACTTGGAGCAGTGTATCCCAATGCCGCAACCATGGGAGCGATGGTCAACGATGGGGAGGAACTCGAACCGGAAGCGGCTGTTCGGAGCAGCCGCTTCTCGAGTTCCATGTCGTAGGAGGTCGGCCAATCGCGTCATCACAACGGGCTACACTCATCGCTGCTCTGCGTTTTCGGTCTTGCATTTTACGCTTTCCTTTCATTCGTTCCAGCACTTGCATTTTATCGCACCGGGAATCGCTTGTGGGGAGGTTTAACAGGGGACGAGGCGATTCCTGGTTTGGAAGTGATGGAGAGTATGGACAGCCAGCTTCTTAGTCATGCGAAGATGGGCCTCGGTTTCCTTGACGCCGAGGCTGCTACGTCAAGATCCGCATGGACGACTAAGAGGCTGGCCTGACGGGCATCATGGGAGCACAAGTCGTCGATGTTGGCCAGGTCAGCGAGTCAATTGGTTGCGCAAAAGGGAGATTTGGAGAGCATGGTGGTTTGAGAGAATCGACGAATTTTCAGCAACCTGCCGTTGTCTTCCGGCTCCGCAGCAACACACCAGCACACATTGATGCACACGGCTCTTAGTGGCTGTGGCCGTCAGGGTTTTACACCGCTCCTTTCGCATTGGTTTGGTATCGTCGGAGAGGTCAGGTCAAGTGGGTGCAGCCACGCCGGATTTTTGGTACGCTGCACTCGTACCATTGGCTGATCTGAGGCGACGCAAGTAATATATGGCAGGCAGTTTTCTTAATTCACTTTCGTTTGCTCCTACATGATGCCTAAGACTTGTCTTTCTGCGTGATGCCTTGCCATGAGAATATTGGTGCTTGCAAGGCGAGCGTACGGTGCTGTGCTCCGCCCCGAGGGTACATGAGAGGGTTGGGCTAGAAAGGGGGCTGTGTCTAAGTGAAGGGCGGAGATGCCAAGATGATCCGGGCCGCTGGACAAGAGCCCCAAGGCTGTATAAGACGGAAACAGGAAAGCCAAAAGAGCTCCAAGCTTCCTCCATACAGCTCCCGTTCAGAAGTGTCTCCGCTTCCTGTTTCCGTTTCATAGGGGTCCCCTCCACCGAGTACCTTGCAGGTTGTGTAACCATTTCCTTTCGTCGGCTTCGGATTCCCAAGCAGCCGTACCACATTTGCCGTCGTTCAAGGGTTTTGGAGTGACAATCCCGGTAACTTTGGCAAATACCGCAACCATGGCACCATCCACGCTTGATTTGTTTATCCTCACCTTTAACTGCGCCAAGAACCTGATCGACATTCCTGTTTTCGCGTCGCATCTTCGTGGCGCGTTGTCGCAGAATGCCACAGGCCTGCCGGACGTGGTTGTCTTGTAAGTTGATCAGGTTTATTCCATGCACTGCGCAGATGCGACGAAGCACAACCTCTGGACTCCGGGTCAGGAGTGGAGATGCCTCCCCACCCTTGGCCGATACAGTTCACATGCTGATATTGTTTTTGCTCCCAGCTCGCTCCAAGAGGTAGCGCCGCTCTCTTACGCCTTTATTGGCTCTTACTTCCTAAACCCCTACTACAAGCGCTTTGGGGAAGCGCTCAATCTCGCTTCGGAACGAGTGCTCGCGACAACACCCGATAGCGACGATGAACACGCCTCGGGGCCCGGCCCGGATGGCAGGATACGGCCGTACACGCTGGTGCGGGCCAAGAATGTCGGCATGACGGCGATCCTGCTGTACGCCCGGGACCCGGAGTGCATACGAAAGATTGACGAAGCCGAGTGCGGGTTCGGCACCGCCGACATGGGCAACAAGGGCGCAGTCGGGCTGAGAGTGACGTGGAGCGGCGAGGGACAACAGGAGGAGGACAAGACAACGGAACTCACCTTTGTGGCCACGCACCTCGCGGCCATGGAATGGAACCTCAAGAAGCGCAACGCCAACTGGCGCAGCATCGTCTCCGGCCTCACCTTTGCCAACCCGCGCGCCATCCTCCCACCCGACGTCATCCCCGCCAACCTCGCCGGCCCAACCCCAGACCGCTCCGGCGCAGGCGACACAGCGCCCCGCCTCCCCACCGGCGACAGCCCAGACCCAAGCGAAGAAGAAGAACCCTCCTCCGACCCCGACGCCGACACGGACACCCACCCCCTCCTCCCCCACGAAACTTCCCCCTCATCCCCATCCCTCTCAGCCGCCCACCTCGCCGCCCTGCACGCCCTCTCAATCTACAAACCCACCTCCCACCTCTTCATCGCCGGCGACCTCAACTACCGCATCTCCTCCACCACCCCCCCGCCCCAATCCCCCTTCCCTTCCTTCGACCCGACCTCCCCAAACTACTACCCTGCCTTCCTCTCGCGTGACCAGCTCACGCGTGAGCGCCGCGCGGGACGTACCCTGCACGGCCTCAGCGAGGCGGAGATTACCTTTGGGCCGACGTATAAATTCGATGTGTTGCCTGGTCCGGAGGGGGCGGATAATGAGGTGGCTGTGAGGGAGAGGGCCAGGGAGAATGGGGTGGGCGTGGTGCCGTGGAAGTGGGCGGGGCATCGGTGGCCGGGTTGGTGTGATCGGGTGTTGTTTTTGGATGTGCCGGGGTGGGTTAAAGGGAAGCATGGGGACAAAAAGGGGATTGAAGTGAAGGCGTATGATGGGTTGCCGTTGATGGAGGTGAGTGATCATCGGGCTGTGTTTTGGAGGGGGGAGGTGCCGGTTTTGGGGGAGGGGGAGATGCAGCCGCCTTCTTCTGCGGATATTCAGGATGAGGACGAGGATGGGTTGTTTGGGGATGACCCGCGTGTTAGGCTACCTGTGCCGGTGGATGTGCATGCGTGGGAGAGACGGGCGGCGGCGAGGAGGAAGGAGGTGTTGGTGGGGTGGACAGCGCTCTTGTGGAGTACAAGGGAGGGCGCGGTGCTGCTAGCGACGGCGCTGGCGGTAGGGGTTGCGGGCTGGTGGTATTTGTCGAGCCGGTGAGCAGGCGTGTGGGCAGGGAGCGAAGCGGGTGTTAAAGGGGTAAACTGGAGTTGTTGGTGATTTTGCGCGCGGTATAGATGTGATGTCTGTTCTTATGTGTAATGTGTGTTGTGGACGGTATGGAAATGACGGGTGGGATATACCCCATTTACGAGTGTTGGTGAGATTTTGATAGATTTCTATAGCTTCCTCACGTTGGATAATGTGCATATTTGGTATTCAAGCATTCAAATCATGGCAGAATCAGGAGAACTTACTGTTTATTTCTACAGCCGTCACTGTAATGTATTGATGTCCGCTTCTACGCCAGTGAGCCTTACTTCTAGCCTGTTCGAGACATCTTGCGTGAGCTTTAACTTCAGGGGTTGGAGTCATCTCAAAAACCAACCTACCACCATAAACGGCATGCATCCCTTGCTTAGGATGCTTGAATGTATCTCGCCAAACACATGGGCCTGAGTTTGACAAGGGGATATATATCTCCCTAAATCAATTGCTCCTGAGCAGGTTACGACCCGCCGTTCATCACCTACCCCTTTTCTTCCTGTACATAACACTACATTGTTGCCTTGTATCACCCCCTCTCTTGACCCCAACCGATACCTAATGCTTATAGTACACCACACCATATTGATAGCTCAACAGCTCAACTCCAACCGCCTAAACCAAACGCCCAACCTCAACAACAGATAAAATGCCGCCCATTCTGCTCGACAAAATGATGAGAAATGCCCGTGACTGCTGAAAATGGAATGATCCAAAAAACCATGACTGCCCGCTGTCAACTCCAGCCTCAAGCTGCGCTCTCCCACGTGGCCATAAATAGACCTCGGCATGTGTACCACAGCACATGCTTCACCAAAACCGGGTATTCGCTGCGAAAACCAAGAACCAGAACCAACCCAACCCAACCCAAAACCAAAAAGCTCAATCACAAACCCGAGGGCCCCTAAAAATCCTTAAAATACCCATCATACTTCGCCACCATATCCTCGGTATACTCGTCCCGACTCGCGTCCTCCTCTGGGTAGATATCAAAGCAGTGCGCGTCGCCCGGGTAGCGGATGGGCGGGATGATGGGCCCGCGCTGGCGCTTGTGCAGGACAGCGTCCCAGTCGACGCCGGCAAAGAAAGGGTGGGCTTTTACCTTTGCGGCGCCGCCGCTGATGTTGCCGAGGCGGCGGGAGCGGTCGACGGTGCAGAACTGCCGGATGATGTCCTTTGCTGCGTCGCTGATGGGCGGGTCTTGGGGGAAGACGACGGGTTTTTCGACTATTCTTTGTGGAGGAATGGATGTTAGTGGGGGTTGGAGAGGGTGGGAAAAAAGGGGTTGGGTGACGTACTGTTTGTAGATCTCGATTGGGTTTTGATGCCAGAAGGGCGGGTAACCAGTGAGGAACTCGTAGATGAGAATGCCGAGTGCCCACCAGTCAACGGCGGTGGTGTGGCCTTTGTTATGAATCACTTCGGGCGCGAGATACTCCGGGGTGCCGCAGAGTGTGTATGTCTCGACTGGGTGGTCGTACTCGTTGTTTCCTAACCGCTTAGCGAAGCCAAAATCGACCAGCTTGATATGTCCGTCGGCGTCGAGTAGCAAATTCTCGGGCTTCAGGTCCCGGTAGGCGATCCCCCCTTGGTGCTCGTGCAGATGTTCGAGGATCAGCACAATCTCGGCGGCGTAGAAGCGGGCCATGTCCTCGTCGAATCGGCGGAACTTGCGCAGGTAGGTAAACAGTTCGCCGCCGGGTACGTAATCGAGCAAAAAGTAGAGGAAATCGCGGTCGGAAAAAGACGCGATCAGGTTGGTGATAAACGGGTGGCCCCTTACGTCGGCCAAGATCTGGCGCTCGTGGCGCACATGGTCGATCTGTTTGAGTTTAATCACTATGACTTGGTCAGCACTGTTGCGCCTCCTTCCTACATGGTAGCTAGGCCACAACTAACCCTCGGTCTTGCGGAGTATCTTTAGCGCATATACATTGTTGCGGTCGGCTTCGGTGCCGTGGGATGGCCGAACGAGACAGACGCGCGCAAAGGTCCCTAAACCATAGAGTCAGCAGCGATGCCGGCGCGCATTAGGGGAGACATCATACCTGTTCCCAGTGTTCGCACCCTCACAAAGTCGTTTACGGACAGCTTCCCAGAAGACGGGTCAAAGGGCTTGTCGTTGATTTCCCGTTGCTGGTGCTGCTTGTCCTGCTGCCCGCTGCTCGCAGCCAGGAGCGCTTTCGCTTGCAACGGGTGTAGCCCGCCACCCGGGGGCAGAGGTTGTGAGTGGGCGACGGTGGCCGCCATTATATAGTCGTCGATCGTGTGCGTGAGTGTAAGTGCGATTGCGCCTGCGGCCGGTTCGAGAGCTGGATCGGACCGGGGCGTCGGTTTTGCTTGTCGCTTTGGGCACGCGAGTGCTGGGGACAGCCAAGTTGACAAGGTGTCGGGAACAGGAGCGGTTTCGAATTACAGTACAGAGACAATGAGCCGAGAGGAGGGGTTGGAGGGGTTGGAGGGGTTGCGCGTGCGGATGTGAATGCGACCAAATCGAATAGCTCAGCCCCGAGGTTGCAGATGCGGCGACCGGGTGGAGGGACTCGTAATGAGGGGACGGGCAATGGACAATGGAACAATGGACGAATGGACGGGATCGGGTTTGTCTTCAAGCTTGCGGCAGTTCGGGGGTTCGCGGGATCGCTGGGTCTCGTAACTTGGGTGGGGGGAGCAGGGGTCCGAGGCGACGGATCCTAGCAAGCGATGTTGGCGGGGGGAGGCGGGGAGGAAGCGGGCGGATGACGTTGTTGGCGCTGCAGGATAGGCGCACCCTTAAATCCCGGCACTGCGGACGGTGGCTTCAGGGCACGCTTCAGGGCGCTAGAACACCGAGTTGTGGTCACCTGGGCCGGGTAGGGAGGTGATGAGAGAGCTAGCAACGAAACGCAAAGAGAGCACGCAGGAAAGGATAGGAATGATATCGAGTGAAAATGTATGGTTAATATATAATGATGAAAGATGTGACAACTCTCAGGTAGCGCTTTCGATAAAACAACCATCGACCAAAAGCTACGAACCTTTAAATGTAGCCCGGACGTATGGATGTATGAACACTCGATGGACCTGATGCTGTCATCGTGGAGATGTCATCGACCACTCGCTCGTGCCGATGGAGCCGGCGCGGCCCGGTTTCCATGGTGGAACTAGTCGGGGGCAAGGTTCGTCGGTGACTTGCATGGCGATTTCCTGGTTACCAAAGATAGGTTGTGAGCCACGAAGAGAGCCCATGAGCCGCGCGGAAGAATGGAAAGCCACATCCAGCCGGATGGCAATCGTGGCAACGGAGGGGTTGTTGTCGTAAAACAGCCAGTACGAAGTAACCGATAGGAGGTATGAAGGAAGAACTTGTTGGATACTTCGTACTGTACGGAGCACTTTTTTAAATTAGTATTCTTTTAATTAGATAACAATGCCTCAAAAGGTACCTATGCACCGCCATCGAGTTGCTCTCGCTGCAATCAAGCGTTGCAGACAGAGTCAGGAGTCAAGATCGCATGAAGTCATTTCGAATCCGTCCAGGAGCGAGGGAATGCAAGACGGTGAAACATCACACCTTGGATCGCTTGCGGAGCGTTGCCTGCCGCGAGCGCATTTGCTTGGCTGCAGGGGTGTCAAGGGCGGGGCTCCACATCCTCAGCCCTTGGCAGTGCTGAGCTGCTGCCTCGTGAGCATGGCCCAGGGCACCATCCAGCACGTCCAGGCCATCCATCCACATCCACATCGGCACTGCGAGGGAGGTGCCCACACGCCGTCAGCCGCACCCGACGCATCCACATCGAGCCTCGAACCACACCAACCAGCTGAAACACCATCTTCTTCCATCTCGAGAGCCGGGATTTCTCGAGTTTAACCCCAATCGATTACCCGCTTCCGGCCGGCGATAGCATTCAACGACAAGGCCGAGCACGTCGTCTTCCGAACAGACGAGTAGACCAGCAGCCAATCGACGACTAGCCTCGCTCTGCGATCCGCCATCTGCTGCCCGAGGGCAGCGCCCGAGACGGGATCCCCGGATTCTACGGTTCCCATAGCTCCCACAGCTCCACATCTCCCAGAATGTTGAACTTTACGAGCTTCGTGCAGAAGGCTCAGCAGCTGCTGGACCCCACGCAGAGCCTGAACCTGTCCGAATCCGACAAGAACCCGTCCAAGGCATCGCTGTTCCAGAGCCAGTTCCGCCTCCCGTCCTCCCAGCACCCGCTCTACGAGATCACCGCCGAGCTTACCATTCCGCCCGCCAATGTGACGCAGGGCGACCGGGACCGGGACCGGGGCTATCAGTATGCCGGCAAGCTGCATCTCTCCGAATCATATCTTTCCTTCTCGACCACGCCATCTAGCTTCCTGCAGTCCGCCAGTACATCAACCTCTTCAGTCTTTACCGGACAGACCCACGGAGGAGGACCTGGTGGCAATGGGTTCACCTTCCCCCTCTCGGCGATCCGAAGAGTCGAGCGGCTTCACAGTCAGAACTTCCAAGTAAGATGCCCCAGCCTTATGGCGGCAGGGCGGGCGTTGGCTGACCAATCTGGAACTCGTAGTTTGCCCTCTCTATATCAACATGGAACGGTATCAGTCAAGATGCTGCCAAGGACAAAGACAAAAAGGATTTGAGGGAACAGCGTGTGACACTCCAGCTCGCCGGGAGTCGGCCGGCCTGTGAGCGCTTCTGCGATGGTCTCAAGAAAGGCCTGCGGGCAAACGTCGGGAACGTCGGCAAGCTAAAGAAGGTCACCGCCGAGTGCTACTCGGAATACCTCCTTCGGCCCGAGGACAAGAAGAACGCCACGCCCCCCGACGCTGGGCTCGGCTTGCTCTTCAAATACCCTGGCGACCCCAAAAAGCTTCGTGACCGGGCCAAGATGCGGCTGTGGGCTGAATATTTGAGGGACAATGGCCGTAACATGACACTAATTCGCCAGCCCACCTTCCACAAGCTCATCAGAGTCGGCCTGCCAAACAGGCTCAGGGGCGAGATGTGGGAGCTGACATCGGGCTCCATCTACCTGAGGCTTGAAAACCCGACGTTGTATACCGATACATTATCCAAGTTCTCCGGCAGGGAATCGTTGGCAATCGACGAGATTGAAAAGGACCTGAACAGAAGTCTGCCCGAATACCCGGGCTTTCAGAGTGAGGATGGCATCGGTAGGCTTCGCCGGGTTCTTACCGCCTACAGCTGGGTCAATGCCGACGTCGGCTACTGCCAAGCCATGAATATTGTCGTGGCGGCGCTGCTTATCTACATGTCCGAGTCGCAGGCCTTTTTCCTCTTGTCGGCTCTGTGTGACCGGCTGGTGCCCGGATATTACTCGACAACCATGTACGGCACCCTTCTTGACCAAAAGGTGTTTGAATCCCTGGTCGAGAAGACAATGCCTATTCTGTGGGAGCATCTCGTCAAGAGCGACGTCCAGTTATCCGTCGTTTCGCTCCCTTGGTTCTTGTCGCTCTACATCAACTCCATGCCCCTGGTGTTTGCATTCAGAGTTTTGGACGTCTTCTTTGTCGAGGGTCCCAAAGTGCTCTTCCAAGTTGGCTTGGCCATTCTTCGGATAAACGGCGAGGAGCTGCTAGACGCGGCAGATGACGGCGCTTTCATCTCGGTCCTCAAGTCCTACTTTGCCCGCCTGGACGAGTCGGCTCACCCGAAATCCGAGAACCCCAAGCTGAGGGCTGTTACGAAATTCCAGGAGTTGATGGTGGTGGCCTTCAAGGAGTTTTCGGGCATCACGCATAGCAGCATCACCGAGCTTCGTTTGAAGAACAAGGATGCTGTGCTCAGCAATATTGAGAATTTTGCGAAGCGCACTGCCATCAGAAACCTGGGCCCGGATAGCAAATTGCTCAGCAGCGACGAACTGGGCGCCGTGTATGACAGATTTTACGGTGTCTTGTATGAGAGACAGCAGCGGGACCACATTATCAAGCAGGAGCAGGCCAGGCGGGCCAAAAACAGCAGGTCACGTATTGCCGAAGCGGCACCTGAGGGCGACCACAGCATCGAAAAGGGCCGTGTCGGCCTGGGCCCGAGCACCAGTTTGATGGACTACGATGCCTTCCGCGAATTTCTCGCCGGCATGAGTAAATGGGCCATTTCAGATTCACCATCGACACCTCGTCGGGACACCTTTGCGGAGAAGGAGACGGGGTTTTACAACAGCTTCAGAAGGCCCAATGCGCCCATGTCTCCGTGGGGCAATGGGCCTGAACCTGCCGACCACGAGTTCCTCCGGAGACTGTTCCAAAAGTGGGATGTCGACTCGTCCTCGGCTCTCACGCTCCAGAAAGTCGTCTCGGGCTTGGCCCGCATCAAGGGTAGGCGAGATATTATGGGCACCATCACCTACTTCTTTGAGCTGCACGACGACGATGGCGACGGTAAAGTGGATCGGGAAGGGATATTGCGCATGTCGGAGGCGCTGTTATTCCTCTCTCGCCGTGGGCTGGAGGGCACATTGAGTCCTTCCAGCTCAACCCTGAATCTGGCAGGGGATGGCACGAACGGGCCCCACGGCGACGTCCCGGGGCAGTCTGTTAGTGAGAGGTTCCTCGGCAGCGTCAGTGCCTTTATAAGGAGATGCTTTGAGTATGCCGACCCGGACCATCCGCACAACCAAAACAGCAATGTGCAGGAGGTACAACAGAAGCTCGAGTCGACCCAGTTAGAAGAGTCGACCGAGCTAGAAGAGCCAGACAACGACGACCTGGCGAACCCCGACACATTCGCCATCGGCGACGACGATGACGACGAAGATGAAGAAGACCTACTCGCAATGGACTCGCCTACAGCCAGCCCCAAAACAGGAGCCAAACGACCCAACCAGGACCCGCCAGCCCTGCAACTCAACTCAACACAACTGTCCCTGGACGACGCCGACCCGGCAATGCGACGGCGCGTCTCCAAAGCCCAGTCCGAAAAAGCAAACATCGCCCTCGACCCATCCAACCCCCTACACATCACCCTCCCTACCTTCCGCATGGTCGTCCTCGCCGACGAACTCCTCGAACAATTCTTCGAATCCTCCTTCCCCGCCTCCTTCCACATCATCGAGGGCCTCGCCTCCTCAAACACCCCAACCAGCGCCTCCTCACTCACCACCTTTTCCAGCCTCGGCATCGGCGGCGCCGGCCGTGCTGTCGGGACCGCCCTTGGCACGGGTGCTCCCGGGGCCCCGGCCGCCGGCGGAAGGGGCCTGCGTGGTGTGCTGGATAATATTGTCACGGACGGCATGCGCGTGGCGGCCGAGGTGCGGCGGCGCATGGAGGAGGCGCAGAGGGAGATGGAGAAGAATGCGGTGCCGGGGCAGCCGGGAGCGGCGCGTGGTGGTGGTGCTGGTGGGGATGATGATGAGGAGGATGAGGAGGAGGGTGGGTTTGAGAGGGGCGGGGCGGGTGGGAGTGGTGGAGGCCTTGGTGGGAGTGGCAAGGGTGGGGGTGGGGTGATGGATGCGGAGCGGAGGAGTGTGAGGAGCTCGGATCGGGATTTGTTGACGGGTGCGGATGCGGAGGCGAGTGATGTTAATTTGTCGGGAGAGGGGGGTGCGGGTGGTGAGTTTGGCGGGAATGGGGGGAATGGGGCCGGGGAGGGTTCGAGTAGTGGTGGTGGTGGTGCGGGTAAGGTTGTCGGGGTCGAGTTTGACGGCTAGATGACGTTGGCCTTGCCTCTTGGGTTGATAGGGATGGGAATGGGGTGATGGGGTAGAGACTCCCTTTTTTGGGTTGATTTTGGTCGTCTCGCTTGTACAGGGGGTCACTGATATGTTGAAATAGCTATATGGCCCGTGGGCAGGGATGGGCTGGGCGTGTTACGGAGTTAGGGGTTGAAGTGCAGTGCTTGTAAGTGGTGGATCAAGCCGTCGACTGACGATGGCTTCTCCGGCTGATTTCCTGGTGTTCTAGAGTCAGGTATCTCTCTGCATTGAACGGACAACTGCAGCCACGGTTGCCATGCAAATGTCTACAGGTCTCAGTCTCGCCAACGCCCCGCGTTCCATGGTGAGGCTGCTCTCTTAGGTGATTTCATCGTGTTTGATACCCTCTCATTTTATTCCGAGTCTCTACTGCTCCCTGCGTCTGTAAAAGTCTGGGGAAGGCCTGCTTTTCTTGCATCGTGAGGCATGGAAAAGATTTCTCGACCAAGTCTAGGCTCTCGAGTGGGACCAAGACAAGGAGGAATGCTTACCGGCCGGCCAATATATCCTCATCTCTTCATTCCACTTGTCTCCCATGACGAGCATTCCTGCTCTCGCGTCGGGATTTTTTGCGTCGCGTCGACGGCGTGAAGCCATCGTGGGCGGGCATCGCGTTGTGATTATGGTGTCGTGCCACGTCTGTTTAGGGGTTCAAATAGCCTGCACATCCGTCGTGTGAGCAACTCATCAGGGAGATAGAACAAACTTACTTGCTCCGTCTTGCAGTTCAGTCGTTCTTTTTAATCTAGTTTCTGTCATTGTCACTCTCTCACTCCTCCCTTGCCTCCGCCATGCGATTCCAGGCAGGGCAGGCCCTCCTGGCCGCCGCCGGCCTCCTCCTGAGCTCCACCAACGCTCAAGGAGTCTACGGCTCAGTACAAGCCGAGCTAGACGCCTGCGGATCCGACAACTTCGTCTCCCTCGGCTGCTTCGGCAACTTCCTCCGCGGTCCTTGGGGTGGTAATGGAGGTGGCCCTGGGAATGGGGTTGGTGATGGAGGTGGTCATGGAGGTGGTCACGGAGGTGGACCTGGAGATGATGGAGGGCCGTGGGGTGGGAATGGAAATGGTGGGGGCAGGAATGAGTCGTGGGCTGGCGGCGGGTTTGATAGCAGGGTTGGGATCAAGCTTTGATTGTAATTTGGTGAGGGCGAGAAGAAGAGAAGAGACGGTGGACAAGGTTAGGATTGGGTATAGGATGGTGCGGGTTGATGAGAGAGGAAGGATAGTTTGCTTCGCAGGGGGGAAATTGGTGAAGTGGCGAGCTGCATTTACAGGGTAATTGTCTTTGGAGGCCAAATACCTTGCGCTACTACCTCCCTAGCTGCTACAGAGCAGTGAAAAGGGCAGGACGGCGTGAGTTTAGGCTCTAGCTCGCAGGTAGTCGTTTGAATCAATGTGGAGGATTAATATCGAGTTTTGAAACTCTGTTCATTTGCTTAACAGTTGGAGAGCCCTGTCATGTGAATTTTAACTTTCTCATGATGTGTTGCTAGACAATTAATTTCCGTTCTGAAACTGAGCAGTCCGTCTTCAGGGGCCAGTTGTGCTGAACTTCTGTCGGCATCGAAATAGTCCAGCCTCCGAACCATAAGAAACTACTTAAACCTAGGATATCGAGAGGGTAGAATGTACAAGGCCGGCCTAGTACAGGCCCAAAATCTCTCCAATGACATTCCGGTAGATACCCTTGGGATCGAACCGCTCCCGGACGGCCTTGAACCGGGCAAGATGCTGCATCTGTCAGCACAGAAGTTCAGACGTGGCAAACATACAACTTACACCCGGATCCAGGTTTTTAACAGACCGAGCAAACACCTCGCGGGTATTCTTGGTCCAGTGCGGGCGGCACGGGAACTCGTCGATGAGCGTGTTGGCGACTTTGTGGTCTTTTCACAGTCAGCTTCTGCATATCCCACGCCGTCTCGTGACTTACAAAATGGCTCGTTGAATCGCTTCTCGTCGCCAACCGTAGGCCGGTACGAGGGAAAGTCGAACATGATGGCGCCCTTGCTCCAGTCTGCGCCGTCAACTGTGTTGTACGTGACCTGGCCGAGGAGGTCAAAGTAGGCTTTGCCGACTGCTTACGGTTAGCAATCGTGTCTCACTATCTATCTCCCGTGGGCAACTCACACTTGATGTTAATTCCGCTGCGGTACGTCGACGTCATGACAATCCCCTTCTTCAACTCGTCATCAAACAGCTGCCGAACCCGCTTCAGCATCTTGTTGGCCAGCGGGATGGGAAACGCCAGCTCGAGCGTGTAACCCCTGAGGTTGTACTCCCACTCGGCCTTCTGGTCCGGATATAGGCCGCCAATCAGCACATCATAGTTCCAGCCATAAACGGGCCACTCCTCAATCTCCTCGTTGGTCGTCTTCTCACGAAAGTTGGGCTTGTTCCACAGGCCAAAGAAGATCTCTTCAGCCAACATGTTGGAGGTGGGCAGGTATTTCCCGCTGTCAAGCATGGTGCGGGCCGCGATCGCTTCCAACTCGGTGACGGAGAACGTGTTCTGAAAGCCTTCCTGGGCGGTCGAGTTGGCCGGGACGGGGTCGTAGTAGCGGTAGTGAAACTTTCTCTTGTACGGCCACCACTGGACAGCATTAGCATCTAGCATTAGCATCCTCGACTGGTTTTGGGAGAGGTTACACACCCAAAAGTTGGCAGTCGCATACGGCGCAATCATGCCGTAGATATCTCCATCCAGAACAGCCTTCTCGTCAAGCCTATCCCAAATCAGCCACGCCAACACCAACACTCCTAAAAGAAAAAGAGTCACTCACGTCTCTTGCCTCGCATAAACCTTCGTATCCCGATACACCCTCAACTTCACCCGCGCAATAATCCCCAACAACCCCAACGACGTCGACGCCGCCAACCACTCCTCCCCCCCACCCTCCCTCTCCACCCTCCTCACCTCCCCCTCCCCATCAATAATCTCCATCGCCAACGCCCCCGCCGCAACCATCGACTCCTCCCTCAGCGACGACCGATGCGCCCCCATCGCCACCGACCCCCCAAAACTAATATTCCAATTCGTCAACGTATACCCGACCGACGCCCCCCTTGCATGAAGGTACTCCGCCAACTGGAAAAACGTCACGCCAGCCTCAACCACCACCGATCCCTCCTCCTTCCCCTCGGGTAGATCAAACTCCGAAATCCCCGCCACCTGCTCGGTGCGGATAATCACAGTCCACTCGTCGCTGCACTGCGTGTCGTACCACATGTGGCCTTTACCCGCGGCACGCACGCGGGAGCCGGCGGCCGCGGCGGCTTTGACGGCCGCGGCCATGTCGGCGACGCTGGTGGCGTCGTGGACGCGGGAGACGTTGTAGCAGGAGGGGGAACCGGGGCCGTCGAAGGTGTAGTATTCGAAGGCGGTGGTGGGGAGGGGGGTGGTGAGGAGGAGGAGGAGGGAGGTTGGGAGGGAGAAGGGGGTTGTTGGGAGGCGCATCTTGAGATGGCTGTTGAGGGGAGGGAGATGGGGAGTCTTGGGACTGAGGTGAGACACCACGGTGTGGTTCGCTCAGGGGGTTGGAGGAGGTATGTTATGTATAAATAAACGCTAGGTGATGAAGATCCTCGCCAAAATCCCCTACGGCATCGCCATTGTACTGTGTAGTTCAGCAACGATTGACAGCCGCGGCTCACTCCTGCCAACTCTCATGGTGACACATGTGATGCCGGCCGTGGCCTTTGGACGTTGCATTGTGAACTCAAGGGTGTTGTGTGTAAGGACGCAAGGCAACACAAACGGGCTCGAGTGAAGTCATTTTTGTGCATGGCATCCGAGCAGCGCTGTATCGGCAATGGAAAAAGGCAACTCCTTCCTGGCATTGCTGCCCTCGGTTCGCATGGTGGTGATGAGGATTGATGCCAAGTCGGCAGTAGACCTCAAGGTGGAAATTGGTGTCTGGACGATGTCACTCCCCGCAATCAAGAAGTGAACCCTGTCGCCGAAAACGCGGGGAAGCAGCAACAAGACATCTTTCGGGTCCAGAAACAGCTGTGATCTTCTCTTGTTCCTGCTCAGGGTTCAACGGTTCAACTAGTGGAGGAGATGGGAGTGAGAGTGCCGCCGAGCAGAAGACGGTTATCTAGCCAATTATGGCTAGGGAGTGCATCCTTCATGGGAAAAAAAATCCCCCTGGAGTGCGGATTGAACCTGATTTCAAGAAGTAGGCTGTTGGTCTGGGAATACAATGTAAACTGAAGATATGGCAGCTCCTCTGGCCATCAACAAATCGTAACCTCAACCGCTTCCAGCTCAAGAGGGTCTCTCGCAAGGTCATTAGCACGCTCAACCTCATCCACATCGCCCTCCTTATATTGTCGAGGATACCCGACAACCGAGAACATTCCTCGCCCTGTTGCAGCGCGGAGGATTGACTTGTCCAATACGACGCCGTCGACAAAGCCAACCCGCCGGTACTGCCTGCCGTCGTCGAGCCGTTCAAGGATCAAGCCAAAACGATGTTCCACGAAGCCGTGCTCCAGGACATGCGGCAGGCGTGTGAGGAGAACAACAGACAGTCTCGACTTGTCTACCGTGGCGTCCGGGCTGTCGAAACCGCCTTCGATCCAGATACTCCCAGAAGCAGTCTTCACCTGAACCATGATATCCGTCACCTCAGAGCGACCCGGCTCATGCCCAAAAAGCGAGTGTAGCACTGGAGCCTTGGGCTGCCGCTCCCGAAAAGACGAGACCAAGAGTAAAGGCGCTCTGAGCACCAGATGACCCCCCTCCAGTCTTCCAAACGGATCTGGGTCCTTGCTTTTCGTCTGGTGGCTCACATACTCGGCCAGGGGCTCAAAGTCGGCCATCCTGTACTTCCAAGACGCCCGTTCCGTGTACCACTTAAATGCAGGAAACTGCACCGGGCCAACAACTGATGCCCAGGACCACGAAGGCGCCACGTACTCGGGCGTCGGGGCAAGAACCTGGCCCGCCCCCTTTTTGCACCAGAGCAGGCCCTCTAACAGACCAGACTTCCACAATCCGGCCAGGTATTCGCCTTTTGTCTCGCAGGTAATAGCCTGCGCGAGGCCAGACAAGGCAGGCAGCCGGTCTGTGTGCTTTGTAATGCTCCGTGCCGTGTAATCCTCGATCATCCTGTACCAATCCACCCAGTTGACCTCACGCCACTCTTCCCTGTATGGCTCCCGATGCGGCCGAACAAATATTGAATTGCGGATATTTCCTGTCTGGCAGAAGTGCTCATAGTAACTGCCCTCTTGGGGATTGCCATCGCCATCCTCGCTGGCACGCAAACACACGCAATCCCAGAAAGCTTGGTGCGTTCCGTATTGTAGGGCGCGCACCGGCAGGTAGCGCTCCTGGAGACACCAGGCTCTGGCCGAGACGGGCTCTCCGGCGAGGTTGTCCTGCGTAGACAGGCCTTTCCAACGCGGCGGTCTCTCTCGGGGTAGCAGCTGGAGGCTTAGTGGCTGGTTGTTGGGTGAAGACGAAGGCAAGCGCACCACGTCGGGGATGTTCCGTGGGAAAAGGAAACCCGTCTTGTCTGCGGGGCTATTTGCGGCGTTGAGGACGAGGTGAGCATTGCGGTAGACGTTAGCCATCTGGGCCGACTCGCGTGCCCAGTCGTCTGCATCGTCTTGAATGATGCACAGGCTGTCAATCCACAAGTAGCGTAGTCCTAGTCTTTCCGCCAAGACGACCGAGTCTCGAAATGTCTGGGGTAGCGTCCCGACATCGATACCCTCCATCCTTGTGCTCAGCGTTTGGTGCGTGGTGGTAAAGGGCGTTCCACCCTGGCCCCAGCAATGGCTGAGAGCAACATAGCGGGTATCTCCCACCGACGCAAGTGCCTGCAAGTCCCGCAGGTAGACGTTGTTGCTCCCCGGTACAACTTCGAGCAGACGTGTTGGCATATATCCGGCAGTTGGAGGATTGCACTTTTCTCCATGGACCCTCACACAAGTCTCGAGCCAGCCTCGAGCAATATCCAAGCTCTCTTGTGACATGGGATCTGCAGATACAAGAAGATCTGTATGAGAAATAAACTCCGTCATTGAGTCCGTTGCAGACTTCTCGCGGGTGATACGTAGTTCTGCCGTGACGGTATCAAGGACATCGAACGATGCCCTCACTGCTGGACCGCATTCCACCCGCAGAAAGGTACTGGATGTGTTCTCCCGGCCATCGTAGACTAGTCTGGGACTTTTCACAATCCTGACAGTAATCTCGCCTGCATCCCGATATCCTGGGATCTGAGCGACGGGATCGTTCAAACCTGGCGGGGGATCCTGAGGGTCGAACATGGCCTCCCGTACCGCCTGCTCAACGACGGCTTCCCGGCTCGACTGCCATCCTTTCATGACAACTTTACAGAGAACACATGAAGACGACGACTCTTCAACGGCAGCCAGTGTGGTGTGCCATGGCGACTCGAGACGGAGTGAAGGGTCAGTGTCGCTGCTCTTGCTGCTGTCGTGGTCACTGCCCGGGCCGCTTTCATGACTCGAAATTTTGGACAAAAGTTGGTCGATTGCGCCAGGAATGTCGAGGCTCGTGCAGAGTCTGCACAGCGTGCCTTTTATCATCCTGACAGCTCTTGCCGTGTGTGTTGAGTGGCTGCCTGACGGTGGGACCGGGATGTTGGCGAGCGGTGCCTTCCTCAGCTGGGACAACTCAACAATTTTGTTTACAAGGAGGTACCTGGCCTAACCTTCTCGTAGCTGTTCTGCGAACGTCGCGATTTGGTGTTGCTGATCCCAGTCAGCAACCCCGTTCCCCGCCAAAGTGGTGCTGCTCGAGTGAGATGGGGTGCCGAGGCGATGCTCACAGAGGGTTAGGGTTCCCCTGAATCTCTTTACCTCATGAAGCTGAACTCATCATCGGTTACAGGGAACAACTAGTAGCTTATCCAGTACCTTCCGTACCTAACCATCCGGTTCAGCTGCACGCTTGTACGATTCAATTAGGAGTCGGGCAATCTAGTTCGCACTGATCCATTGCAAAAGTAAGTAATCTGTATATACCGGCATTCCATCTACACAACAGCACTCGGTCCAACAATCATACAGACACACAAACGCCACACTTCATGTCACATTGCGCTAGGTATGCAACCCCCATCCAATGACACATGCGGGCCACAACGTACCCCAACCCAAGGCCATGCAACAATCACCGAGTTATCCAATCACCAAACACCCCCGAATCACCACCACCCTTCCGCTCGTTCCAATCCATGATATGCATAAACTTCAATGCTAACGGCGATGCTGATGCTGATGCTGACAAGACAAGCAAATAACATAAAATGCGCCATATGCCCATGCCCATGCCCTTCCCATCCACCCATTGCGTGCAACATGATGGTATACGAACAAAACGAAAAATAAACAGACAGACATATAGGCAGACCCCTTAACGACCGGAAGGGTATCATCATGACCATGAACCCAAACGACGCCGCCGCCACGTCCCCAGAAAAAAAGAAAAACACACACAAGACACTCTCCTAACACTTCCAGGGGAAGGAAAGAGAGAGAGAAAGAACATAAAAAAGACGAAAGAACCATCTGGGTATCCCATCCTTAAAATGTCCTTGCCATACCGATACCGATGCAAATCAATCAAACTCCATCCATCCCATCATCCCCTTCCTTCCCCCCCTCTTGAAAATAAATATGTACGTAAATAACTTCCCCCCTCATAGATACCCTACTGCACCTTCCGCGCCTCAAAAAGCCCCAGACTCAACGCCGTATCATTCTCCCCCACATTCGGCGTCGACTCGCTCAGCGCCTCCCACCGCCGGTACTGAAACACACTCAGCCGCTCCGCCGCCTGCCGCTCAAACCCCCACAGCGTCGCCGGCGTCCCCAGCAGCCCGCCAAACAGCGTCGTCGGCGTCGGCGTCGCAGCAGCAGCCCGGTTAGGCGTCCCACCACCACCACCGGCAGCGGCAGCATTCCCAGAAGGAACCGCCTTCTCCCTCTGGCAAATGACCAACCCCTCCCCGCCATCCCCGACCACACTAAACACATACCTCAACCTCCCATCCCCACCCGCCGCCGCAACCCCCCCAACCGCACGCACACACATCAGCCGCGCGTCCTCGGCCAGGTTGTCCACCAGCACACACGACAAATCAAACACCCGTCTGGCCAACTCCATCCCTCCTCCATCACCAAGAGAGAGAGGATGGCACAGATCCAACTCCTGCATCAGCCCCGCACAGACAACCAGCATCCGCGCACGCACCTCATTGCTCTGCCGGCTGAGATCGAACCCCTGCGCGTGCAGCGTGATCAGGTTGAGCATCAGCGGCAGCCAGTGATTCAACACGGCCGCTTTGGTGCCAGACTTGACAGCGCCGTCTGGCACTGCTACTGCGTCGGCAGGATGGATGTGGGGGTCGTTCTCCGGCGCTGCCAGCAGTTCCCATAGGTCAACCAGCTTGTCTACAACCGCCGGCGCAAGCTGCTGCGGCGCCTTGTGGCGGACGCCCCCCGCGGAGAGGGGGCTACCGCCGCCGGAGCCGCGCATGATGGCGTCCATGACGGAGAGGAGGTTCTCGGCTGTTTGCAGGTTTTGCGCGAGGGTCGTGTCTGTTGAGGCGGGGTTGCGCAGAGACGGCACGAGGTCGAGGAAGCGGTTCTGGGCGCGAATTTTGAGGTGCTGCGTGATATCCGGACTGAGGCAGCTCAGCATGCCGACCCACGAGATGTTGCCGGCGCCAACGGCCTTGTCCATGGCGTTGGCAAAGAGCTCGACGTGGGACTGCTGGCGGTCGGCGGCCTCTTGGGTGCTGGTTTGGTCATTGGAGCCGAGGCTCAGTGCGAGCTTGACTTGGCAGAAGGGCAGGGTGAACTCGTTGGTGAGCTCTAAGACCTGGTCGAATGTGACGTGTGTCTGGTTGTCGGCAGTGGGGATCAGGAGCTTAGTTGTCATGCAGTCGATCCAGCCGCCAACGTGAGGACTGGGACTCTTGACGCCCAGCGCCCGGGCGACCCCGGTGGCGTCCCTCAGCACGAGGCGCTTGAGCAGCTCAAAGAGCTTCTCCTGGACGAAGGGCGACTCGAGAGGTAGCCCCTCAAAGTCGTTCTGCCCGCGTGCATATGAATACTCGGCCAGGGCGAGGAAAATGAGGCCGAGAACCTCCTTGGGACATTCTCGAATAGCCTGGTCCTGGAGGATGGAGAAGCGGTACGCTTCATCCGTCGTCATCAGCCCGTCCTGCGAGACTGGCGTGGTGAGAAGCAGGAGCACCTCCTGCATGTACCTCGTTCGAAACGTGATCTGAACAACTTGGGGTGCGCTGGCCCCCCCTGTAGGAGCCCGCGCAATCCCAGCGCTTTGCCCGTTGGGGAAATCGGCAGCAGTTGCCAGGATCGCGGACAGGTCCAAACATCCCACCGAGACAAGCAGCGGGAATATGACAAGGATGGACGGGCGGCTGCCTAGGGTGCGAAGGTACAGGAGCCACTTGACCATGAGACCGTCAAAATGCTGCGTATCGAACACGCGCAAGCGGCCCAGCAACGTGCTATAGGCGCGCTGCTTGTCCTTGGCCTCGCCCCAGCACGCCTGCAGGCGCTGCACGACAGTCTGAAACAGTCGTTCCATCGTGTTTCTGTCCAAGCTGGAACCGCTGGCCAAGAGCTTCTCAATCTCTTCATGTAGGTCTCCAGCGTCATCCTGTAGCCGGGCAACCATGTTATCCGACACAGGCGAACAGGCATCGACGGGATTCTGGCGGTCGCTAAGCGCTAGATCTTTCTTCAACTGGGTGGCCAGGTCCTCCATACCGGGTATCCTCGGGGCGAGAGTGGCTAGCGAAGCCAGAAGCGGGCGGAGTGCAATCCCCTGCTCTCGGACGGCGGCCTTGAGTCGCTGGTGGAGGTTTCGAAATAGGGGCACCGAAGCACCCAGGGCGGAGAAGATAAAGAAGTGCCGACTCACCGTATCAGCAATGGGCGCTAGGATCTCGACGCAAGAATACTTGGTGAGCATCTTCAGGATGTCGCAGAGCATGGAAAAGTCCTCGGCGGCTTCGAGCACAGATCGCACCGCGTAGAATATGGCCGGCGATATGCCGTGCCCCTGACAGCCTTCCTTTTCCTTTTCTTCCGCATTCTCAGCGAGACTGGCGCGAAGCCAGCAACCAATTTCGGCCTTGAGCGCTCGGCTGGCAGATGCGATCCTCTTGGTCAGCTTGGCGAGGGATAGCGGTCTTCGCTGCAGCATCGGGTCGGCCGGGTCCAGCGGGAGCCCGAACGTATGCTTCAGGTGCTTGATAGCCAACTCTGCGTCCTGTTCCTCGTCCACAACGCTGAAAGAGGCGCGTCTGAGCATTCCACTCCTGAGATCTCGCTGGGACGCAGCGAGGGCATATGCCGGGATCTCGGCTAGAAGGCGGGTTGGCCCTGGCCCGTCCGGTATCACGTCCTCTGGGTTCCTGAGCCCTCCGCGGGCAATGAGCCACTGAGCGTAGCGAGGGACCGAGAAGATGCTGGATCGGACAAGCTCGCAGACAATGTGATAGAGCGTAGCCTTGCGCTCCTGCTCTTGGCAGGCATCGGTGTCTAGAAAATCCAGGACAGCCATGGTGGCGTCCACGCCCAGTGTATTCCAGTGTTGTAAGATCCGGCTCGTGACGTAGACTTTTGCGAGCCCGGGCCGGTAGAGTGAGGTACACCATTCTAGTAGAGCCCTCGCCATGGCCGGCTTGTCCTTGGAGACACACCAGCACTGCGCAGGAAGCTCGGCCGGCATCGGCGTTTGGAGTGTCCCGTCTAACATTCGCACCAGAATGTGCCGAGCAGCGGGCTGCGACCTATTGGCAGATGCGGCAAGCTGCTCGTTCCGAAAGTTGATAGCTCCAAAGGAGTTGTGGCGGGCCTCGTCACCGGCTGGCAAGCAGGCTCGTAGAGCGTCTCGATACTTTGACCAGGTTGACGGCGATACAAAGTTCTCGGGACTGCTCAGTATTAGTGTGTTTAGGCACTGCGTCAGATTCTGAAGCAGGGGCTGCAGTATGTCTTTGTCCGGATGATTGTAGATCTGGGATCGTATAAGAATTTGGCGTTCAGACGGAAGATGCCAGGGGTACCTACCAAGTGGTGATGGCTGATGAGAGCCGTGACCAGCCTCCGGCCGTATTTCCTCAGTTTGAGGAGGTCCTTCCAATACAACTGCGTGATGAGCATCCACATGGGAAGTCTACCCTCGGAGCTGTTCTCAAGGTTGGACACAAGCCATTCCGAGTAGTGCTCGCGGTCGAGCAGATGCTCGGCGTATAGATGCGCTGCCAGTCGGGTACTGCGAGAGCGTTAGCCTGAACTAGGTTGAAGAAAAGAGATTACTCACGCATAGTGTACCTTGGACTTCCAGTCGTCCTCTTCGTACGAGAAATACACGTGCTCGATAAACTGCTCAACCGAGACGGTCCAGTCCTTGATCCATCTAGCCTCCCCGCCGATGGCCAACGTGCTGACACCCTTTCGCTTGGTGGCTCGGATCTCGTTTGCGCCAACGCACTTGATCAGCCAAACGGCACGGTCGGTCGGGACATTCTTGTTCAAGCACTGCTCAAGAAGGACCTTGCCCCGGATGCCGTGGGGTACCGAGCGGCTGAGCCGCCGGAGCGAGATGGCGGGGTTTGCGAGATCCCTCAGCCACATCTCGCGCTTGGTGTCGGTGACGGTAAGTCGTGGAGGGGGTTTGAAGGTCGACGGCGCCGTGATCTGTCCGTTATGTCTCCTCTGACCAAGCACTGCTGTGAAGACGGAGGAAAGCGCCGTGAGGCCCGTCTTGTGCTTGAGGGCCGGAAACAGGATGGCCTTGGCCGACTGAGTCTCGGTTGTGGAAAACAGCCCTTTATCATAATATCCGTTTCGGATGATATTTTCGGAAAATTTGTCTTCTGGGTGGTTCCCGGTCCAGGGGAAGAAATCCGCATATCCAGCCGTCGGCGGAGGGGCCAGGCCGCCCGCCTTTGCCTGTCGAATTCCATGTGTCGAATAACGCGGCGCGGCGGCCGGGGGCTCGATCACGAATGGTTTGGGGCGGTTATCTTTTTTATTCGAGTTCGCAATCGTAGTCGTTGTAGTCGCTGCCTCGCGGCGCGGCACACTTGCGGGAAAGCTGGTAGGACGCCGAGGCATGGGTAGAGGCGCGTCGGTCTCGATGGTTTGTGGATGGGTCGAAAGATGGGGGCTCATGTCTCCTAGATCGGACGAGTCGGTGGCAGGCATGATGCGAGACGGGGTAAAGGGCTTCGAAGACTCGACAGTGTTCGGCGACTCGCCAATACCGGCCTGCGCGACCGAGTCGGCCCAGTCGTGGGAGAGTTCGAGCTTGAGGCGCGAGCCGCCCCGGCGCTGCGGGGCGTGACGAGCGGGAGCGCCGTCCCCGGGATCGACGGGGGTCGAGTCGTAAAAGTTGGCATCCTTTCGTACGGGGGATGACGGAGGATACTGCTGCTGTTGGGGGAGGGCGCGCTGGTGGGCCACCGGCCGCTGCGAGAGACTCGGCCCGCTCAGCTTGTGCTGGGGCGGTCGCTGCTGCACGCCCAATGGGGGCCGGGAGGTCATCGCAGGAGGGGGAGCGACTGCGCCATGCCGCAAGATGTCGAGGGAGATATATATGCGGTAAGTCGGGGAGGGCAAGCGGGGTGCCGGCCGGGAAGATCAAATATATCGGAGAGCGATGGGGTGAGGTCGGAGCCTCCACTTGACCCCCTGTCGCGACGGCGAAATAGGCTCGGCTTCGGGCGGACGAAGCTGCTGACAAAACCGTTTGACGAGGGCTTCGGCGATAACTTCAAGGGAAACCGGGCATCGGGGGAGTTGCGATGCCCTCGGGATCCGGCAATGTGCTGCCTCGATGAGGGAAGATTGGTGAGAAGTGAGGTTGGTCGTCGGAGCGGCTGGTCCCTGAGGTTTGGGTGGTTAGGTCGCCGACGGGATCTTGACGTGACAGCAAGGGTGGGTGGCCTTTACCGTGCCAAATACATTTAGACACGGTACCAATCATCACTCGGTGGTGGTAGTTATGAGCGCCCGAACGGCATGTCTGGCAGCGTAATTAGCTCGAGTTGTGTCCGTCACACATGTCCCCTCTTTGGAAGCTGGCTTGAGATGCGGAATATTATATGGGCAATGCACATCGATATGTCGCGGATGTTCGTTGCACGACATCAAAAAAGAGGCACAGAGTCACAGTGCGGAGAACGGAATACTGAGCGAGCCCGTGGAAGGCCTGGATGCAGGTCTTGGCGCTGCCCCTCTGCGGCTGTGAACTGGCTCGCTGCTGATATCCGTGGGTCATTGTCTCGACTCTCGTCATGCAAGAAGAGGGATTTAGGAGGACTCCGCGGGATACCCATATCAACCGGGGAGCAGCTAGTGGATGGCGAGTGCAACCTTTCTGCGGGCTCTCGATCGCCCAAGCCGCGGAGGTTACCGTTTCGGCCGTCTGTCGTTGCATGTGCGAATCAAGATACGGCAAGATGGATTTTGTCTTGCCTGTCTCGGTTGCGATTGTCATGGGATGAGGAACGAAGGGGTAACTCGAATGCGAGAGTACGGATAGTTACTCCGTATTCAAAGGTCCTTGCTTCTGACCTTTAGCCAAGGAGGATTAGCCTGATTCCGCCAAGTCGTCGTCAGCGCGGATGAGCGAAATTTCGACTCTTTTGCCAATTGTTTCCGCCGTTGGCGACGATTGATCGGCCGGCGAAGGTAATACCCCGATGCAGTGTCGGCGAGACAAGAATACCTCCTGCTCCGTTCACGAGCATGAAACCGGATTTCCACAGTCGGAGACAGTTGGACGGGATGGATGCAAAGTTCCGCCGGAAAACACCGCGCTCCGATGCAATGTTGAAGAGTGGTCTTGGTTCGTTTAAGGTTATGGTACGGTGGCGTTAACTAGCGCGACGCCCCCAGGCCTTCCAGGCCTCCGGAACAGCTCGAATTGTGGGGACAGATAGCTCATCAGCTAGGGGGCTTGAACTTCGGCGCCGCAACCGACACAAGAAACACGTCGCTAACCTGCACGACACTATCAAGAGAGTTGCTGCACGAGCCAATCACCATGGCATCCAAGAAAGACATGAGGCGGCCGGACTTGAGTGAGTACCTATTGAGATTGTCATTCTCATCCAGGCCCCGATTGGCGAAAAAGGGAAAAGACAGGAACAATGCTAACCAGCGCGCGACGCAGTCATCCCGTTCCAAGAACCGGCCGCGAAGGGCGACAACGCCGACTTCCAGTCGACACTTTCCTCGACCCTGCCCATGGCCGCTATCTTTATGCGCAACCGATACATTGGATGGTACGCACAGCTCGAGACCCTACCCAACCCTTGACATCGCCGACCGTCGTTGCGCTGGTCGCATCCGCGCAATCTTGAAATCGGAACCGAGCTGACGAGACAATCATCCAGGGCGGCCGTTGTCTTTAGCGTACAGAGCTGGCTGGGCGAGAGCGAAGATGCGCAAAAGAGCGCCAGCACGCCCGGCTACTTCTCCGTCGGAATGTCCTGTAGGGAACCCCTCCCGCTGTCCCCATCTCTGTCGCATCCGCTAACCTTGGATACCTACACAGTGATGTCCCTCATCGTTACCTACCTCCCCATCTTCCTCCCTCCCCAAGTCGGGCCGCAGCAGGGAAGCACGACAGGCACCGCCGCCCCGCCCACGGCATAGTTCGACGGCAGCGACGGTGGAGAGACAGACACAACAGACAGCGCCATGTGTTCGCTAGGCTTATCATTTACGTCGGCCAACCGGGACGAGCGGCCTTGGACGGGGAGCTGGACGGCGATTGGTACATATATACCCAAAACATACTTAATATGACTTCAAACGGTTTGATCCAAAACAAACCTGACCAACACGTTACCTGCGAGGGTTGCTGGAGACTATCACGATTGGGCTGAAGCGGCAGCTGGAATAACGGGCTAAAACGCCCGGAAATGTATACATATATTGAAGTTGGGTATATAAGAAACGAATGCGCCACGCCACTCTCCAAAATGATCGCCTCGCCCCTCTCTATTAACGGCTCCAGCCGCGCCCCAACGGCCTCGAAAGATCGGCCTCGTATCTCTAGTGCAGCCACACACACACTTTCGAGCGAGTACGTAGCTAACGTTGCCACACACACCAAGCTATTCGTCCAGCATCGAAACAAGTCCGCGGAAAACGACACAGGAGGGCAGCTGATCAATGGAGCTCAGCGGTTCTTCCGAAGAGGTCTAGATGGAGTTTAATTAGCCGTCGTTGAAAACTCGACCCACCTCCACGGAGTTTGGGGAATACTCACGCGCACCCCTGGGGGGTCGTGACGCCAAAGAAGCAGTCGCCGCTGTCCTTGGGGATGACCTGCTCGGCCCGGACGGGGACGGTGACCAGGCCGGCGCTGGCGAGCGAGATGCACAGCGAGAAAACGGCGGTGGCGACTGCGACGGGCTTCATGTTGACTGACTGACGGACCGGAATTACGGATTTGGGTTTTGTTGTATTATGACGTTTTGGTCGGATCTCAAGTGTCCAATAGATAGGGAGTGGCGTGGTGAAATTGAATTAGGAAAATATGAGGGTATTCAGACCAGCTGTTTGGATTAGGAGAAGAGAAGGTAAACAGGGCCTGCCTTGAGCCTGCGATGATCAATCACCGCATCTGACGAAGAGTACACACTAAAAATGAAAAGGAGGGTAAAAAAATACGAATGGAGGCGAGAACAGTGGACAAAGAAGAGTGCGCCAGTCCCGAGTCGTCCAGGGCGGCAAACCTCTGAGACCTGAAACTCGCCACTGAGACTGCGACTCTGGTGGTCGCTTGGGCGAGGGGCCGGCAACCACTGGATTTCCGGCCAAGCAGGTGAGGGTTTCAGGCTTGAAACCGGGGTCAGGTGGTACTTGTACCCCCTATGCAAAATTGGCAGTTATCGACCGATGAATAACCTGCGTTATATCGAGAGCATAAGTTGCCATATGGACTCAAGGTCATAAAGTCAATCATGAGTGGTCGATATGAGTTAAAATGCGGCGCAGGGAATCCAAGGGTTCAGAGTTGAGGGGAAGTGTCCAGTGGAGCCGTTTGTCGATGGTGGGGCAGCCCGAGACCTCACCTCCCCTCCCCACTTCGACCTTCTTTTCTCCACCTTGCAACCTCAAAGCTTCAAAGCTGCTGAGCCATGGCGGCGGTTCACGAGTGTGGCATTTGCACTGATGTAATTTCGAAAAACGAAGAGGTGATAACACGTACGGAACACCTTTTTTGCCTTCTTGTGTCCTTCCATTGACGCCATTCGCAGTCTCGGGTAATCCAGATTCAACGTCGTACAATGGCCTCTCCCAGCCCTATCCTTTCTCAGAAATAAAACATACCCGCTGGGATATTAGTGACGGCACTACTCCCGCTTCGCCCGAGATTGCCCCCGTACATCATGACTGCTACAGGGTATTTAGGAAGGAGTGTGCCCTCCAAAGCACCGATGCCTTGAGCCGGCTCTGGATATTGGCGACATGGAGGTATCCATGGAAAGGGGCCCTACCCCTCGGTCTGTCTGGCCCGAGTGAGATGCCCGACCGGGACACGCTCGGCAGAGTAGCCCGGCTCTGTGGACTTTCGCTGCTGAGCCATCTACCGCTGGAGCTGATTGAGATAATCCGAGCCTATTCTGAACATTCCTTTCTCTGGAGATGTATCGCGGCACTTCGCTTGGCCACCCGTGTGTCCAATACCGACCCGGAACCGCTCCTTACCGTCAGTCTAAACGAGATCCTTTCATGGGAGCGCAATAGGAAGCTAGAGCGTGCTACGCAACCGTCGTCGAACCTTCCAACGATACGGCTGACGATCGATTCCGGGGGCATTAGCAAAGTAGAACGGCTTCCCTGCACACCTCTGTATTCAGGGCAGTGTCTTGCCCGTTCCGCGTTTGTTGTCACGGATGAAGCGTCTGTCTCTAGAGTAGTAGCGCATCTCAAGGTACGTATTTATGACCGGCCACCCAACTCGCTCTCATTCTCGTTTAAAGGACGGATTCTTGCGTCTCCAAATACCCGAGCAGAGGACACTTCCCATTTGGAACACGCCAGCACCCCCAGACTTGTCTCTGTGCAGACTTTCGTTTTTAGATTCTGCACCCGCTCCTTGGCGACGCTTCCATGCTGTCGAGCCGGGTGCGGTCCGAGGCATCACATTCTTCTTCTATTTAAGTCGAGTCTACAATGTTCATATCCACGCCTCAGAAGAGTCGTGCGCCTTATCGACGTACGAGGGTTTCGCCGACCTGGCGCGGCTACGCGCGGTTTGGGTCTACTTGCCCATCACGCAGGATGACCAGCTATTAGCTCTCGGGGTACGCGAAAACTCACAAAGGGGCCAGTTTAATATCCTCGTCAGGACAAAACTGAGCGGCGACGTTATCATCGGGACCCAACAACAGAACGCGGCCCTCCTTGAAGACCGATACCTGGGCAGTTCTGCCCCTATCACCTTTGTATACGGTGAGCCAGGCGAACGATTTTCAGTCCCGTTTATTGGCGCGTACTGCGGATTGTCCTCGGGCCAAACTCACCAGGACACCCCCAAACCGTTCCCCCGGGATATCCCTAGTCTCAAAGACGCGATCAGCTTCTGCCAACACTACTCCTGGGCACCGCTAGAGGGGATTTCCTCGACACTCGTCTTATATGATGAAAACACCGGCTATTGCAGAGGGATAGTGATTAACTATGAGAACGGCGGGTCACGAGCTGTTGGGCAATGCCGTCTGCACGTGGATCCGGGAGAGAGGGTGGTTCGGCCGACCAGAATCTGTTTCCGAACCGAGTTGGTCCACAGAGGGGGCCGTATTTTGAAGGGCAGGACACAGGTCAAATTCAAGCAGGGGCCCCAAGGGGATCAAACTGAACAAGAAGGATGGAAGTCTCGGCCGCTCAAGGGGATCATCCAGTTCTGGTTTCGGAAAGAATTATCCATAATGGCTGTAGAAAACTGACGATATACCTATTCCGCTCCCCTGCATACCGAACCATGAGACCCGTCCGGACCTCCGAGATCCGCAGGGGAAGCCTCAGATCTCGGCCCGGCGCCGATCATCCGGCGGTTCCGAACAAGCGAAGGACATCTCAGTGCCCGGCGGACTAACCTTGGAAACTAGGTATGTATCAGCCCGGTAGGTACCGATATCTGTCAGAGAGACCAACTCATCACAAAAAGGAATGAATACATGATATTACGCCTGGCGCATCGCGCGAACCCCAGTATCTGAGTCAACGATGCAAAAACGCCCATGCCCATGACCATACCAGTCTGGGGGCAGCATGCCCCAGAAATGCAAATGTAAATGCAAAACACAGACACCTGCAAATCCCCTCTCTCCTCTCCCATATCCACATTCATTTATCCATCATGATCATCCATCTCATCTCTACCACATCAACCCCCCATAAACTCCCCCAAACCCCACTCACACCGTCCCCCCTGCCTTGGCCGTCCTCTCGGGCGAGTAAATCCGGAACTGCACAAAGATGATGCAATCCTCGACCATCGTCCCCAACGATCCCAGCAGCCACGGCAGCGCGCGCACAAAGTAGCCCCAGTCCTGGGAATACGCGACGAGGCTGGCGCCATACGTAAAGTTGCCCGTGAGCGACAGCAAAAAGAAGAGCAGCGCGAGCCCCTCACACGACTTTTCGCGGTAGTTCTTGATGATTTGCGGGATGCGCGCGCTATAAGTCATCATCATCATTAGCATCACCTCCCACCCGTGGAACCCAAAAAAAAAAGGGGACATACCACAAATACAACACCGCGCTCCCATACCCCAACACCATCCCCACCATCTTGACCGGCTCCTCCCCGATCAAATCCCCCCCACCTCCACCACCACCACCACCCCCTACCCCATCACCATCACTATCGCCCGGCGTCCACGCCCCCATCTTGTAGCTCACAAACCACCCCGCCACGCCCACCACCCACACTGCTACCAAGCTAAGCACGTTGGTCACCCACGCCGCCCTACCATTGCCTGTGCCGTCCTCACCGGCGACGCCTTCGCCCGTGATGATGCGTGTGAGCGGGTCGGTGTGGGCAGACAGCCCGCTGGGACGGCGGCGGTGGTGGGTGGTTGGGCGGGTGGTTTCGAGGAGGGGGTCGGTTTCTGTGGGTGGTGGTGCTGTTGAGGAGGAGGAGGATGGGTCGGAGGTAGAGGGACGGCGGTGGTGGTGGTGAGGGTGGTGTTGGAGGTGTGCAGCGCGGCGGGCGCGGCGGCGGGCGTTGAGGGTGTTGTAGTAGGTGCATTGGCTGATGAGGATCAGGTCGTTGATGCAGAAGTAGGTGGCGAGGGCTATTGTGGAGGGGGCGAGGCTTGTGAAGAGGGCGCCTGCGGTTGGTGGGGAGAGGTTAGGATTGGGGAGTAAAGAGAGGGAGGTTGAAGAGGTGAGGCGCACCAGACAGGTTGGCAATGTCACCGGCCAGCCATATCAGGAGGAACTTCATTGATATGGCCTCTGCGCTCTTGGCTTTGTAGTTGGTGATGAGCTGCGGGAGCTGCAGGCGCTGTTAGCCATTGATCATTCTTTCTCGCAGCTCTAGTCGCCTACCAAGAGACATATCCAAGCTGTCAAGCTGACGCTGCCAAAGACGCCCGATAGCGCCTCGCCGACGCCGGGCGACTTGAGCGCGGCGGGGACGCCCGCCGCAAAGCTCAACATGGCCGCTGTTCGGCCGATAAAACGTGATTCGAAGGCGGAGGTGAGGGGAGTCAAGCTAAAATTCGGCCATAAAACAGTCGCTGCAGTTACGGACCCGGCGATGCGTGAGGAAGGTTTCGGGAGCTTGGTGTTGAACCCCAAGTTTGCATGGTGGATTCGAGTCATTCAGTGAAGTCACCCGAGCAGATCCATGAGCAGGCTGGGGACCCTTATCGCAGCATTGGCGGGCGCAGATCGGCCAAGAGATAAGCGGCGCCAGCCCCCGAACGGCAACGGAGCTGCCGCGGCTTGTGATCTGGTTGGGCGGGATGGGAGCTGAATGCGCACTTGCATCATCCGAAGCTCCATGGGAGCTGGAATCGGAACTCGGCGTGGGTGAAGGCAATTCATCCGGACAAAATCTGCCCAGAGGAGACAGTGAGACCTCAGCATTGAACCCCGCATCTCCGCCGGGGCCTCCGTCTTTGTGGACGGCATCTGAGTCGGCTTCCGAAGAATCACGAAAGGGATCTAGGACTCGTCAAACATCTACGAGATAACATGCAGCAGTTAAACCTCAGCATTACTCCGATACCTTCCTCCTCAAGTCCAATTGACAACCCATCACCAATGACACCAACCATGTCATCGTCTTGACCGCCTATCAAGCCCCCTGTCAAGCGCGTGTCCCCACCCCTGCACGATCCCGTGTAAGCGTGAATCTGCGACCGTTGATTCGCCGGTAGCGCGTTCCCCCTGACAACTCGAACGCCAGCCTGATGTCGGCCACCCGCCAGGCTGAGCGCCTGACCAGCCCAGCCCTGCGCGGCTGATGGCTGTCATGCCGTCCTTCTCCAACTCCAGACAACCGTTCCTGGCTTGTCTCGGTCATTTCAAAGCCATTGCCGTATATACGTACCAGATATCGAGTGTTGTTTGAACAGACCGCGATAATCCGGAGATAAACCGACGGCCGAGGATGAAGCTCTCATCACTGGCCCTGGGCGCGGCAGCCGTGCCCGGCGCAGCGGCATGGGGCGGTATGCCATCCAACCCAAACTTACTCACCATAGGGTGGAAACTAAACACCAATTACACAGGCTTCGGACACATCACGATCGGCTACATCGCCAGCAACTTCGTCTCCCCGACCACGACCGACTTCCTCCAGACTCTCCTGCGCAACCAGACCGACGACTACCTCGCCGGCGTCGCCACCTGGGCCGATTCCTTCCGCTACTCCAAATGGGGCCGCTGGACCGCCGGCTTCCACTTCATCGACGCCAAGGACAGCCCCCCCTCCTACTGCGGCATCGACTACGAGCGCGACTGCAAGCCCGAGCCCACGGGCTGCGTCATCTCGGCGCTGGCAAACTACACCACCCGCCTCCTCAACACCACCCTCCCGCCCTACGAGCGCGCCATGGCCGCCAAGTTCGTCATCCACTTCGTCAGCGACATGCACCAGCCGCTGCACACCGAGGACGTGGCCCGCGGGGGCAACGGGATCCCCGTGCTCTTCGATGGCGTGCGCCTCAACTTGCACCACGTGTGGGACACGAGCATCGCCGAGAAGTTGGTTGGTGGTGTGGCGCGCCGCAAGCCGCCTTATGAAGCGGCCCGCCGCTGGGCCGGGGAGCTGACGGACGAAATTGAGGAGGGCAAGTTTGCCAAGGACAGGATCAGCTGGCTGCGGGCGGCGAATCTGTCGGATCCCGTGGGGACGGCGCTGGCGTGGGCCGGGGAGGGGAATGCGTACGTTTGTACGACTGGTGAGTGTTGCCTGCATGGAGTGGCCCCCTTATGCCTGTTTTGTGTGTTGCAGTATTAGGGGCTAACCTTCTTCTTAGTCCTGCCTGAGGGCAAAGATGCCATCGTCGGCCAGGAACTAGGGGGAGATTACTACGAGGCCGCCGCCCCTGTGATCGAGGAACAAGTTGCAAAGGCAGGGTATCGTTTAGCGGCATGGTTGGACTTGATCGTAACGAGCCTCAACAGTCTACCCGAACCAGGGGATTTGTAAGGCTTGTTTTGGATACCTGGGATGAAAGCGGTTATTTAGCGGTCCATCACAAATTTGATGCGGCCGGCTTGGCCGCACGCCGTTGCTCCAGAACTGATCATGGGTGAATCGGTGATAGTTGCTCGTGGGATCGGGGTGAGCCAGCGACTCTGCTCATCCAAGCCAGGCAACAGCACGTGCGTGATCTCTTCGTCCATCTTGCCGAGCCTCCTGCGACACGAGCATCAGCGGCGGCAGTCGGGGGAATTAGCGCGGTGCCGGTTGCTCCGTTTTGGCGATCTCGATCGCGGGTCTGCGGCAACTGCGACAAGCAGAGTCGAGGACTGGACATCGAGAAACATTCAGATTAGGCGAGGACTGAGAACAATGCTGATAAGTGCCGATGAGCCGATCAAAGTAGTAGTGTATCTCGTTAGGGGTCTTGTATAACCGAAGGGTGGGTTCAGACAATAGGTAGCACTGTTTCAAGAAAGCGAGACTGATCATTTTGTCAAACGACTAGAAGTGCGGGGGATACGGAGCGCCGTGTCGCCTCATCCTGTGCAGGGGTGCGCTCCAGTGTCTTGCCGCCAACGAAGCGCTTATGCTTCGGCCGATCTCCATGTCGAGACTTGCACGTTCTTGATGGGCGCGATCAACGGAATTTTGCTCCGTACGGAAAAGAATGCAGGCATCGACTCGGACCTCAGTTGCCGGTCGGCGGCGGAGAATCCGGAGATCTTGATATAAGAGATCTGCCGTTGCTCCCAAATACATGACCAAGTCGCCGGGCAGCCCGGGATCCGGCGGGGCCGAAACAACGACCCGCCATCTCCATCCGTTCACCGTGGCCGAAGGGCCTGCCTGCCATCCCATCTTCCAGTTTTAAGAACAGAATTACGGTTAAGACGGCATTTGAAATGAAACAGGCAAGGTAGCTGGGGTCCCTAAGTCGGCAAGCCTTGAAGAGATGGTTGTTTCGGTGGCGTTGCGTCGGGATCCTGACCTCGGACTGTGATTTGGAAATAGGTTTCAACGTGAAGGTGCCCAAGTAGCCAAACTATCCCGATCTTGGCAGCCGAGGAGTTTGGTATGGTAGTGCCAGGGTCGAAAATCCCCTCAGGAGAAAAGGGTGTCAAGAACTGCAGGTCCGTGGCTCGGCTGGGGGAACCTCGAAAGCAGCATGCCGGCAGGGCTCCCCGGGCCTCAGGGAGCCCCGGCTGCCTTCGGTATCTTGGCCGTGGGCTGGATATGACGGCATCTCTAATGCGTTTTGTTATGCTATGCTTTGCCTATCGCGAGGTTTGGCCACTTAGATCGTCCCCCTTGCTGTCTTGTTAGAGGTCGTGGCGGTCCATAGGTCGCCAGAACTGGCCGCAACTGGCCACAACTGGCCAGCATTTGATGATCTACCGGCTTCGACGGCGGCAGGTGATCCAAACCGCCTTATTCCCGAATTATAAGCAGAGACTCGGCTCTGACACAGAGGAGGACAGCCGACGCAAGCGCTCAGACAGAGACCGAGAAGATCGCATCCCACTGTGGTAGGGCTCTGTAATCGCCGTGTGTACCGGTGTTCCGGACAGGGAGCCGCCATGCGGCTCTCTGATGGCTTCCTCCCGGCGCGGTTGACAGTTGTGTTGCTGAGGAAAGGACATCACTGGTTGGACGCAGGGCCGAGAAGCGCCTGGGCGAGGGAAGTGGGTGGGGAACGACCCCGCTGCAGGGACCCGGAGGTTTATGCTCGCTCGCTTGCGCTTCATCCCGAGACACTTGCTGATCGATCGCCTTTTTCAGGGGTGCTTGATTGGCCAGAGTCGAGACGAGCAGGGGTCCGCCATGACATCTGGCACAGAACCCGCATCAACTTCAGCCCCCCCAAGTCCCAGCGCAGGGCTTGCAAGTGCAAGCGATTTTGCCTGGCTGCGCTGGGATTTTGCAACACGGCGGCATCGCTTTCACTTCTGAGGTTCTGAGCACGGAGTATACTCTCCTCGGGTCGTTTATCGGAGCCTGAAAAGCGAGAATAGCGGCGTACATTCCACAAAAACCTGACAGTTCAAACTTCCAAGTTTAGCGCAGCGTCTCGATGGCCACCTGAGAGAAGAGTTTCTTTTCCCATCGGTTGGCCGCTCTTCGCCGTCGGGATCGCTCTTTCCTCCGATCTCTTACACCCAACCACCCCTGCTTGCCCGTGCCTGATCTCATCTGCAAGGCACACTTTCCTGATTTGTCACATTCGCCCCAACTCCAGGACAGCACGGTCAAGGAACCCCAGACCCCTTGCCGTCCCAAAAGTTTGACCTCGTCCAGGGCCTCCCTCCACTCCTCCACTCTCACGTTCCATCCCATGGAATCCCCTTCTGTCACACCCACTATCAAACCCTTCCCTCCCCGAACCCTGCACCGCGTTTTGGAATCGTGGAGCCGCACACACACCGTCTCCTTTCTCCGGCCTCCGCCTGCCCTGCTCGTGATACTTTTCTGCCCTCGGTTCCTGGTCAGAGAAGCTTAACCATGGCCCCTGCTGCGGGGCCACTGGGGGGCTTCGGAAGGCCTCGAAACCGCTTGGCTAGCCGGGAAGGAGGAAACACACTCCTTGGCGTTCTCGTCGGATCGTCGTCGCAGCACACATCCTAGCATTTTCAAGCGCCACTGCTCCTTATAACTCCCTGCCCGGGTCTCAACCACTCGACCTGCCCCTTCTTCTATGACCATGTTCCTTTCTCGCCTCATGCGGTGGTAGTGTGTCGTCCGTCTTATTTTCTTTCCTTCCTTCCATTCGTTCCTTTCGACGGACCCGGCTTGTACATTCTTCGACAACTGGTGTCGACCACCATTCCTTTCCACAACCTATTTTCCTTCTGACGGTCTGGCACCATCTTTTTTTCTCGATTCGACTCGCAGCTCCCGTGGAGCTTAGTTTCTTCTCGACAACCTCCCAACACCTCCCACGACAGTACCCATCATGTTGATGAAGACTGCGGTAACGGCCCTCTTGGGTCTCGCCATGGCTGCTGAGGCGGCTTCGGTCCACCAGTACAGGTCCCCCATTGCGCTCGGTCGGCGACAGAATAGGGGGGGCAACCGTGGCGGCGGCGGCAACGGCGGGAACAACAACGGTGGGAACAACAACGGTGGGAACAACAACGGTGGGAACAACAACGGCGGTAACAACAATAACGGCGGGAACAATAATAACAACGGGGGCACTGCCACTTGCCTTGCCGCCGACGCCCTCCAGACGGGCTCTCAGTTCACCGGCCAGGAGAACGGCGCTACTGATGGCCAGGTGGACTCGGCCACGTACGTTTATGCAACCCCCATGGATCGTTGACTTACCAGGGCTAACCGTACTCCCAGAGACGATGCCAACTTCATCAACTTCTGCTCTGGCGAGACCGTGACCAATGGTCTTCAGAACCGAGATGGTTCCTGCAACGGTATTCGTATGTACATGAACACCTGAAGATATTCAGTTCTTCGCTAATCGCGAGCAGCAATGGGCAAGATTCCCTCGTTCGATCGTATGGTTTCGACGGTTATTCTCAACCCCAAGAACGGCGACGACATCGACGAGCTCACAACCTTCGATATCGAAGTCCAAATTGACAACATGCAGCTCGGCGCCTTCACCAACGCCCAGAACACCTACTATTCGGCCCCGCAAGACCTCAACGCGCAAGGCCAAATCATCGGCCACACCCACGTCACGATCCAGGATACCGGCAACACGTTGAACCCCACCCAGCCTCTTGACGCCAGACAATTCGCCTTCTTCAAGGGCATCAACGATGCCGGCAATGGCCAGGGATCTCTCTCGACTGAGGTGACTGGAGGTCTCCCGGCGGGTTGCTACCGCGTGTGCACCATGTCCGGCGCATCCAACCACCAGCCGGTCTTGATGCCTGTGGCCCAGCGTGGATCGCAAGAGGACTGTCGGTACTTCAGTGTCGGCGGTGCCTGCGCTGATGGCGGTAACAACAACGGCGGCAACAATAACAACAACGGTGGCAACAACAACAACAATAACAACAACAATGGCGGCAACAACAACAACGGCGGCAATAACAACAACAATGGCGGCAACCAAGGTGACAATCAGGGCAACCAGGGCGACAACCAGGGCAACCAGGGTGACAACCAGGGTAACCAAGGTGACAACCAGGGTAACCAGGACGGTGCCCAGGGCAACCAGGGTGGCAACCAGGGCGGCAACCAAGGTGACAACCAGGGTAACCAGGACGGTAACCAGGGTGGCAACCAGGGCGGCAACCAAGGCGGCAACCAGGGCGGCAACCAAGGCGGTAATCAGGGTAACCAGGGCGGTAACCAAGGTAATAACCAAGGCAACCAGGGCAACCAAAACCAGGGCAACCAAGGTAACAACAACCAGGGCGACGCCGACCAGGACAACGCAGGCCAGGACAACGCAGGCCAGGGCAACGCCGGCCAAGACAATCAGACGGGCGGTGGGAATAACAATGCCGGGGGTAACGCTGGTGGTGCCATCGGCGGTGCCGCGCTTCCTGCTGTGGAAGAGACGGGTGATGCTGCTCGTCCTTTCCGGGTTAACGGCAACACGTTCGCAACCAAAGCGGCGGCTGTCCAACGAGCTTGCGCCATTCAAAACAACGCCTGCGCCGACGCCGTAAACTCCGGACAGGCTCAGGGCGCCACAGTCGGCGACTGCAACCAACAAGAAGCCGCCTGCCGGACAGCCGGCGGCGCCTAAACGCGAGCGACGTTCCGTTCCGACCAAGGCACCACCCAGCGCCTGGAGCATCGACTTTTTACGACAGAAGGGGTGATGATGATTCTCTGTGTTATGGGATAGCAGGCGGGCGGGCGTTGTGTCTTGTTGCGGTCAGGGGGTGGGTTCTTCCACAAAGGACCACTCAGAAAAGAATGCCGAGTTGCGTTTAACAGTTGTTGTTTCTTGGATATCCTTTTTTATTTATTTCCTCTTATTTCTCAGCCTATCTACACGGCGATGTTATGACACTATTCACGGGCCTCATTCATCGCGCGACGCGAGTGTAATTGTAACTATGGGAGGAGAGTACACAGCAAGTAGTTGGGTAGTGGTTAGAGGCGGCCCTGATCTAGTCTGTGACTGGGATCGGGGCAACGAGAATTTGTCAGTGGATAGCGGGCTCAAATGGCTCCTTGTCAGTTTCATGTGTGGCTATCCCTGGCTTTCTGACACTTGTTGTGTGTTTCGGTATTTGCTAGTCCTTCTAGTCAAGTTCCTCTCGGGAGTGGCTTGCTCCGGCGTCGGATGTGAAACTTTTGGGTTTGTGAAACGGTGTGGGTCGGAGAGTCAGGAGAACAAGGTGGACAGGGATAGCGGCGTATTATCTTTTCTATTTATTCTTCTATTATATGAGTGAAATAAGAGTTTGGGGTGGTGGTTTGAAGGAGAGGTATTGTATCATGGTGTTGTCATTCTTGGACTTTCAAGGGGATGTAGGTGGAGTGATTTTCCGTTGAACTCCCCCTTACTCTCTCCCGAACCTTTTGCCCCTTCCCCTTTGGGCCTTGGATGGTGGCGGATGTGTGAGTCGTGACATCACCCCCTTTTCTTGTGTTAATTTCCTTGGGCGTTCGGCGCTTGGCCATCTCGGGATTTGCCTGGTTTGGACTGGCGTCTGTTGTGTTTGGTCTGCCGTGCAATTCATGCAGTGTCGGGCCGGGAAGACGGATGAGTCGGCACGCCTTCCCGACATTACCAGCATCACAGATGCCGCGACTCGGAGACATGTGGGTCCTACCGGACTCTCCCGGCCTTGGCGCGCTCCGTCCGGCGGCTTCTCTCCTCCGGTCTCACGGCCGCCAAGACGGCAACAGATCCACCACAGCGACCGCGGCCTTGTGCAAGTGCCAACGTCGTGTGCTGACTGCAACTGCGACTGTTACTGCAAAGGCGGCACAGAAGAATCCTAGGGTGGTTACAGATATGCTGCACGGCAAGGCGCCTGAGCTTGGGTGAGCGCTGCATCTCTCAAGATGCCGCGCAACCTCGTCTGCACTCGCGTACCGCCCCGCCCAGCAACCGACAATGACCTTCTCCATCTCCGACGGCACGCCCTCAAAGCTCGGATACTCATGCCGCAAAAAACGGGTCTTGATTTCCCTGTCGTCCAGGTCCGGGTGCAGCAGCTGGCCGGTGCCGATCTCGTAAAGCAGGGTGCCGAGGGCGAAGAGATCATCCTGCACGTCAGGCTTGGGGAATTTTCCGGGTGGATGGGGCCGCGCGTAGCGGGCGGGCGGGAACTCGAGGTATTCGGCGCCGTCGATGCTTGAACCCCCAAAGTCGGCTAGTGCCAGTGCGCCGTCGCTCTTGATGAGCATGTTGTGGGCGCCGAGGTCGCCGTGGATGATGCGGTGAGAGTGGATGTGTCGGATGGCGCCGACGGCTTGTTTTGACCATCTAGATGGCGGTTCTGGGTAATTAGCGTTTCCGGAGAGGGCCGGGGTGCGGCGAGGGTGTGGCTTACGCGGATCGTTGGCTGGTCGAGAGGGAAGCCGAGAGCATATTGTCGAGCGTACCGGTTGAGTGATGCTCGAGGAGCAATGCTCGCATTGTTCGCTCGCTTGAGTGGACGGACACTTGACCGTAAAACTTCAGAATGTTGGGGTGATGGCCGAGGCGCTCATAGACCATTTGCTCTCGGTCGAGGTGCTCGTGAGCATCGCGCGACGCGACTTTGGCCACATAGTTTGTGCCCTTGACAAGACCGACTTGGGCAAAGGATCCAATTCCTATGCCGCCGATGTCCTGAATGTTGATATCTGTGGGGACTGCGGTTGTATCCATGGCCTGCTTGTCGCTTTTGTTTGTGATGTGATGCTCACCGTGTTGTTGATCGTTGCTGCTGGTGACGCGTTCGTTATCGATAACCAGGTGGCTTGGTTGCCGATATCCTCCCATGAGTATCCATGACAAGACCTTTAGAGAGCAGGCCTGTGTCATGTACCGTCTCGGGGTTGTCTGAGCTTGAGAACGACATCCTCGCTGTGGGCTGTGATATGGTGGTTTATCTAAATAGTCCTAGGAGTCTCAGGTTGTCAACTACTGACACCACCTGAACCCATGTGAAAAACACATTTAACCACGTGGAATCACAGACACGTAAATACTCCGTATCAGTCCCAAGTCCGTCAGAGTCAGTGTCCCACCACGGAGCTAGCGCCATGCCCTCTGCACGCTCCCAGCGTCTCCCCCTGCGTTACCCATCGGACGTCCGAACCCGTGCTAGCAAGCCAAATCTAACCCGCAGTATGCTTATTTGAACGACAGCCACCATGAACCCAGTATCCCCCATCAACCCCTCCTCGTCCCCTATCTACAAATACAAACAACGGAACCGCCAACACCAACATGACCACCACCCCCGAACCCCCTAGAGCAGAACCCCCCAAACCCTCCCCCTTCCCAACAACAACCGCCCTCCTAACCCACCTCTACACAGACGTAACCCTTCTCGCCTCCGTCTCCTCCCCGCGCATCATCCTCCACCCAGCCAACCGCTACCTAACCGCCCCCCCCGCCCCGTCACTCATCGGCATCGCTGCCGCACAGGCTCACGAAGAAGCACTCGTCGCAGCCACACACGGCACGTTGGTGATGGACGTGTCGTCGATTTGTGCGAATCGGGAGTTTGGTTGTGTGTTGGGGGTTTTGAGGGCCGGCTCACCTTCTTCGTCTGACGAGGATGGAGATGGTGGAGAGGGAGATGGGGACGGGGACGAAGCCGGGAACAGAGATAACGGTTCATCCACTACCGAGGACAAGAATGAAAGAAGCGCGTGTGGCGGTCAAAAAGAGGCAGGAATAGAGGGGAAGAGGAGGGAGAGACGAGGAGAGACGGAGAAAAAGAAAGGAAGGGGGACGATCGCGATGCCGTTCTGCGGTGTGTGGAAGTTTGACGAACAGGGCTGGGCGGTCGAGCACTGGGAGAATGCGGCCGACGCGGCGGCGTTGGAGGCGTGGTTGAAGGAAGGGGACGAGTGACGGGGAGGAGGAGGAGAAAGGAAAGAGGTAGGAGAGCATTGCTCTGGAATGGATGGACGAGAAGCGGGTGTCTGCCGTCGGGGAGATAGGATTTGATGATAATGGTAAAACCTGCGGTGATGAAGTGTTGAAATAAACTAGTTGTGTATCTCGGGTATCTGTGACACGGCCTATTCGGTGGGGAAGCTGCCAAATGTCCCATCAGGAAGGTAGTCTGCGAGTGAGAGGAACACTGCCATCACGTCACCAACGACAGAGTTGGACGCAACAAGCCTAGCCAACCGCACCCACATACATAATTTACCCAACCACCATTGCAGCGGAGGACGAGGAGCGAGTGAGAGAGGAGGTTCGCGAGTAAGATAGAGGTGAAGTCATAAGCGAGAAGTGAGAGGTCGAGTGAGCGGCAAACGAAAATGAGAGTGAACCGCACCTGCATGATACAACCTGTTTATTTATATGTCCCAAACTTTTGTTACACGGCCAAGCCATACCGAATACATCCCATGTGTGCCAAAATACACAGTTGCTCCTGAGATGCCGGCGGCCACACCAACCTTAGCCCGCGAGAGCAGGCCCTTCTATACTGCAACGCCGCCATATCCCAGCACCAACTCGACAAATTCCGCCGTCTCTCGATACCTCCCCGACCCTGACTCTGATCCTGTCGAAAATGTCCACTCGAAATCATCTCTCATCCCCATCATCACTTAACATCATCACCCATCCCCGTTCATGAGTCCTCCTCCTTCTCTCCGCCGCGCATCCGCTCATTCCACTTGCGCTTGCCGACGCGCGTCTCGTAATGCGGCGCCGCCGTCTTGACATCCTGCATGATGGACTCCATCGCGCTCCGCGTCTTGTTCCTATAGCAGTCCACTGGCGGCCAAGTCAGTATTCTCATCACACGACAGCTCAGACCAGAGAAACTCACAGGCTCGTTGCAAGAAGACGGTCCGGCCCGCAAACACGCGGCTCTGCAGCCACGCCATGCGGTATCCCAGATCATTCAGCCGCACCTCCTTTCCCCTAAACACCCGGCGCATCCTCGGAATCGCAACATCTCCCTCCTGCCCCTCGCCCATCGGTACCTTGACCATGGTCCGGCCTCGCCTCGAGACGCTGCCGCGCCCCGGCCGGCGTCCCTCCGTCTCGGTAGTCCCATCGTCCTCGACATCGCTCGCATCGTCGGTAAAGAACTTGCTGCCCGTTGCGCTAGGCGGCGGGCTCTGCATCTCACGGGGAAAGTACGAGCGCGGGTAGACGCTGCTGCTCTTGCGAAAGCTGTCGGGGATCTCGCGCGTGTCGACGCCGTCCAGGGTGACGCGCACGCGCAGGCGGCTCTGGCGATCGCTGTCCTCGACCAAGATGAACTTGCGCTTTTTGGCCTCAGGGATATCAGGGAACAGGTCCTCCGGGCCGTTCTGGGAGCTGCCCGGCGGACTCGCCCGGCGAGCAGCGATGGCGTTCCCGGTGCTGTGAGTGGAATCGTTAAGGGTATCGTGGATCGAGGGCATCGAGGACGAGCCGTGGGGAGCGCCGCTGTAGGATCCATAGCCCGTGAAGACCTGGGCCGGCCGTTCATCGGAGCCAGCTTGTGCCGGAGGTTGGTGGTGGTGATGGTGATGCTGCTGGTCATCAGAGTAATCTCCTTCACCTAACAATTGGAGAATGTTAGCCGATTGGCGCTTTACTATTTAAAATGTTTGGAGGTTTTTATCGGCCAACCCGCGCGTTGGATGTGTTAAGTGTGATACTTTCAAACCAAAGCAGCGCAAGAAGAGCAGCAACTCGCGAGGCTCCAAAGCGACGCAGCAAAAACGTGTAGGGAGCAGAATACAGATGGGGGCCGGAGCATCTCGAGGTGCCATCATCTCAATCAGGCTCCTGTCAGAGACACACTCCCGATTTTCTCGGGGTCGATGCAGAGTGATTTGATGAGGATGAAGGTGATGGTTGGTATGTGATGATGCGATGCTGATGAATGTGCAGCTGCAAAGCAAAGGATGCAATGCAACGGAGTTCTGCCAGCAGCCAGACGACCGAACGACGACCGAAAACCAGCAAAACAAACTAACAGCAAACGCGACTATTGTAATGTACAGATCTTTCTTTTGTACCGGGTTCCTGTTGTCGCCCCAGGTGAACGGTGCTCGAAAATCGAATCGTCGCGAGCCGGTATATAACAAGTTAAAAGGGGACGTATTTCCCAAGTAATAAAAATTCCAAACATGACCGAAAACAGAAAAGAGCAGGCGCATGTAAACAGGCGGTTTGAAGAGGTATCACACTTTAATCACAACAACAACGCGCGCGCTTTAGGCCATCTGGTGAAACATACCGACTTCGTCTCCTCCCTGAGCGCTTCCGTCCTGTTGGCCTGGGTGGTGGTGGTGCATCTGCTGCGCCATGCTGTTGAGCCCCGGCTTGCCAATGGCCGGGTTGCTGCCGGCCGACATGGCCGTCGGTGTCGTCATGCCAGTGGAGCCGGCGCCGCCAGGGGCGGGCATGTGGGCGGCGTGAGGGGTGGTCGAGCCGGCCTTGTTGTTGCGGTAGTTCATCTTTGCCATGCGGCGGACGCGGCGACTTCTCAGCCGGGGATCCTGGTTGCTATTGCGCCAGCTGTCCACGGCCCGCTGAATCAAGCCTCTCTTGCCCCGGAGCGGCGGGTTCAGCTGAGCCAGCGCCCAGCCCACTGTGTTGCACTCCGTCTCATACTGCAGGCGGTTGCCGCGGTACTGGTCCTTGGGGCAACACGCGCGCGGGTAGACGCAGTTCTCCGTCTTGAACTCGGCCGTCAGCTCATCCTGGTTGACCGACTCGACGTCGCAGCGGATCGTGTACTCCATCTTGACGCGGTCCCGCGAATACTCGAACGCGATCCACTGCACACCGTTCGTGTCTTGCCTCACCACGAGCGGCGTGGTAGCCGGAATCGGCCCGGGGGCGGCATTCGGGTTCACACCAGCGGCGGCGCTAGTCGGCGTCGAGAGCGGAGCACCGTTCTGGGGGCTCGTAGACGAAGCGCTCCCGATCGCGACAGGCGCAGAGGTACCCGCTATCCGGTGGTTCAAGCTGTGTGTCTCAATCTTATCGGGACGCGGGCTGACCGTCATTCCCGGCTGCGAGTGTTGTGTGGCGTGCTGGCTGATCGGGTGCTGAGGAGGCGTGTGCGACATCATCATGCTTGGCTGCGAGCCCATCGACTGATGCGGTTGTTGCGCGTGTTGCGCGTAGGGAGACTGCGCAGCCTGGGCCGGCATGGACGAATACTGCTGTTGCGGAGCGCCATAGTACATCGACTGCTGGTGTAATTGCGAAGGAGGCTGTCCGTACATGCCTCGCTGCTGGTCATGGCCCGAAGGCGATGCTACCGAAGCCGGCGAGTTCGACTGGGGGGTGTGATATGTGATCGGGGGGTAAGGTCTCGGCATGGTCGCAGCCATCATCTCTCCTGTGTCTGCGCGACGCGTTAACTCGAATTTTTTGATTATTTTTTGAGCGCGAAAAAAACGGAACCAAAAAGACTTACCCGCGGATGTATACCCGCTGGTTGCGCCCGGCGTGCTATATGGGCTCGGGTGCGCGTAATAGGGCAACGCGTGGTCTTGCGAGTTGCTCGCCTGGTTCTGCTGCTGGTACGAGTAGGCGCCCGAATGTTGCGACTGCTGCGGCGGCTGCTGCTGCGGCTGAGCCGGGGTCTGGCTGTGATGCTGCTGATGAACAATGCTGGAGGGCCGAGAGTGCTGCAGATGGGGGGGAACAGGACCCTGCTGTTGATGGTGGGTGTGGTGCTGCATAGAGGAGACAACCATTAGTCCTCGAGGTACAGGGTTCTTTACGAAACAAAAACCATGTGTTTGTTCTGGGACGCGTCTGGGTATGTTGTGGTTTTTCACTTTTTGGAGCGCGTTGCAAGGACTGGGTAGCCGGGAAGATATGTCGGGCCCCTGAAAAAAAGACGAGGGATCCACGGGTGAGGCGGGCTAGCCTCGGGGATTTGGGATGTTGGGGGTGGGATTTTGTAGGACCAGGGCTATCCTCCCACGCGGCAGCCAGTCCCAGGCAGAGCAACTGCGCGAGCCAGGGAGGCAATGCTACCCACCGCGGGTGGAGCAGGACAGGCCTCGGAATCGTCTCCCGAGGTTTCGAGATGCCCACTTGGTTCTTCTCTCTCCGGGAACAGCGTGGTACTGCCAATTGCGCGTCCGCCCGGCAAAGCAGCTTTACCCCCGGGCAGCGCGAAAGGGGACAAGGGCTACTAACCGAATATGCAGTGCCGCGGCGAGGGCAGCGGGATTGACAGGATTGATCCTGACGAGTCCCAAGATGGATGGGTGAAGGTTGTAAAAAAAAAAAGTCGCTTTTGTGGGGATGGCGGAGTTATGTAGAGTAAGACCGGGGGCTTGCAAGGAAAGCAAAAAAGAATTGCAGCGAACAACAATGGCCGGGCAGGGGGGAAAAGATAATGCCTGACCGGTCTGATATAGGTCTTCGAGCAGAGACTGTGGGTTTGCCAGCTGCCGCAAGCGCGTGTGCTCCAACGACGCCTCTCTTTCGTACTCTGCTGGAGCAAGGGGAACACCGAAACGCAAAGCCCGAGCCCGCAGCGAGATGAAGAAAAATTGTCAAGGTGTGGAGAGATGCGCCAAGGATGACGGTGGGACATGGGTGGAGGGGAGCAAGAAACGTGAGCAGGGTGCCAGGGTGCAGGGAAGAGGCGACTGCATTTTAGATGAAATGGCCAATGGCCGGGGCTCCTTGCGGCGCCAGGTAGCACAACTACTTCCCAAAGAGGAATGGTCATCCGGCACTAGCCAGTGAGGGCAACCACTCTGGTTGTTTTCCTGGCAGGCCCGCCTCTCAATGTCGCCCATCAATCTGCGCGCGTTCTTTCCCTTTTCTCGGGCAAGGACAAGGGGCGGTGAGGAAGCGGGTCCAATCGACCACCCAGCCCCATCCCTGCCTCTTGGCAGTCTTTCCCGAAGAGCAGTCCCAAGTCCCGCGGCATCCCCCCTTGATCCCTTCCACTGCATCTTCCAGAACTTGGCTAGAGTTACTGGAGACGGCAAAGCCGACAAGGGTGGTTTTCGGGGTTCATGTGCGCGACACGGCGCTGACCGTTGCTTGAAGATTTCCCATGACAGATGCGCCATGCTGGCACGATTTTTGGGATGGCATTTGCAGCGACTTGCCGCAGGCACTGATTGACAGCTCTCAGATGAGACGGCGAACGAGGTCATGCTTCTGACAAAACCTGTGACCTTGTGGGCCCCAGGTCGAAGCGCAGAAACGTGCCCCCCTGCCTCGCTGCACCATGCGCGTTGGAGGAGGCCCCACTGTGCGCTGGTAATCGCCTCCAAATCCCCACTCGCTAACGGTGCGACTGACTCTGGCCGGACTCTCGACCGCCAAAGCAGCGCAACCTCTGGTCGAGGGCAATCCGGAATGGCGAGACCATCGCACGAGTGTCGTCAGCGCGCCCGCACTTGACTCTGCAAGCGAGGTGCTTTGTGTAGACAACAGGCAGGGCGAAGGTCAGGAAACAGATCGCTGGATCATCTTTCCCATCTTTGAATTCTTTTTGGTGGCCAGGGGCATTTGGGAACAGTGGGTGGGGGCAAGCGCGTGGGGTGGAGATGGCGAAAAGGTGGTGTTCAGACTTCCCAGCCACTGCGCCGTTGAGACCTTGCCCACCGTTTGACCGGCCGTGCTGGCTCATCGGGTCCGCCACATGGGGGCCTGGCCCGAATGGCGCAATCCCAGTGGGTGGGCGCTTCGCAGCAGCCGAGAGAAAGGAACACCGCGTCGTGGACAATTGAATTGCCAGCAACGATGATGTGTTCTGCAGCAGTCCGCCGCCAACTTGGCTGGGCGATGTCTGGTGGCTTGCTGGTTCGTGGCATGGCTAGCCAGAGGCAGCACAAGCGGCGGGTCGAGGTGCATGAGCATTTGGGCAATGTACTAAACACTCCGCGCAGAGCCCGCCCTTGCCCGGTCGGTTGTTGTGCACAGCGCGTCGTCCTTCTCAAGAGCGGAAGCGCGCTGCAGACCAACCCCGGCACTGCCCCCCTGCCGCATGTTCCCGGAGGCCTGGCTTCTGGTGAAACAGGCAGACCCCCTGCAATCCCACAGACCCGAGCACGCATCCCCTCGCCAGCCAAGGATGCGACAGGCATTGGCGGTTTTCTGGAACAATTGGCAGGCCAGGGTCAATGAGCAAGGAAATGCAAGACGACGTCGAGCGAGGCATGGGGAAGTTTGCTTTCTTGATCGGGCTCCGGGTTGCTGCTGTCACACTCATCGAAGATAAACTTTCCCCGAGTCGCAAGCATTGAATCCGTACTCGGTAAACCGACCGTCGATGTTTGTACGAGTCGGCAATCCCAGCGGTACTACCGCAGCGGGGGCGTCGCTTGACAGGATGAAAACTTCACAACGCCATGACGCGGAAGTGTCGGTGATGGGTGGATCGCCGCATGGCAGAGAGAAAACGAAAGGTGGCACTCACCGAGTCATGACCGGGCTCTTCTTTGAATTGGCGGGGAGCCTGCCGGTGTTGAGCCATTGTCCTCAATCCCATACTCCGTAGAGAAAACGACGTTGATGGTATGTGCTGTTGATGGTTTTCGTCTGTATCCGCTGCAGATGCCAAAAGTCAGTGTCAAGAAACTTGATGCACAAGCCGAGTTCGATTGTGGAGCGGAGAAGGGGGTCTTGGAACATCAAGTCGCTGTCGCAGATCACCCTCGAAGGCATCTTTGGCGAGTGTGGCCAGCCAAACCTGGTTTCCACTCGGAACCGTGCGCTCCCGCGCAGCGACGCGACATCGGACAGGGTAGGTTTGTTTCCATGCGACGCGCCGTAGCGCCCGAATCGGACCATGCGAGAGAGATCGCGAACGACTCACAATAGGGTTCCTTGACTTGAATGGCAGCAAACAGAGGTTCGTCGCGTGACAAAAGAAGGTAGGCGTGTGGTCTTTCGGTGATGTTCAAGCGCTGTAGCAAGACCGGGTAGGTACCGGACGCGGTGGGCTGGCAGTGGGTTGCTTGACGGTACAGAGTAGAATCTGAGAGGCGAGTGGTCTGAAATAATGACCCAGTCGCGAAACGTCAGTCTAAAGGTCAAGGATCAGTCCCGGTATGAAAGAAAAGAAAGATTTAAAAGGAGCAGAAAGTCGCTGCATCAGCAAGGTGACAAGGTCGCATGTCGAGATTTCCCAGACAATTCATGCGATACCAGAAGCGGGTCTAGGGTGGAACATTGCCGAGATTGAAACGGGATCGCGCGGCTGTGACACCAGACCCTGGTACGATTTTCGCGGTGTGCATGACAGGGGGGCCGCTGATTTGCTAACGCGATGTGTTGTGACAAGGGAAAGGATGATTTGAGGGTCGAAGACCAGCGCACGTACCTTGACGATTCCCTGATGCCTACAGAGTAATTCCTCCCAGTGTACTTCCAGAATAGTCTTGGTGGTGGTAAATGCAGCCGAAAATAGATGCGCTTGAGGACGCGCTTGAAAAAAAAAAGTCGCGTCGCGCAAAAGTTGACAGCCGGCAGACGGGGGGAGAAGAAGCAAAAGGCAAGAAACGTGGAATCCGCGCAGCTGGGTTTTGCAGTTCTGCAAGCCACGTGCAAAAGACGGAGGCTGCAACGGCGAACCCTAGGACTATCGTCGACCCCGTGCCGCAAAAAGAACTGTCTGTCTCCAACTTCAATTGCGGGTTGCAGAGGGAGTCCCTTTTTTGGGTCAGTCCAATGATACAGATGGCTGCGAGTTGCGCAGGTTGGAGATCGAAAGAGTGAACAAACTAGTGAATGCTAACTCTCTCAAGGCCACCGCTGTCTCGATGGTTTGATACGACCATCGAGCGCCACTGACAAGAAGAAATGCTGCAAAACGGCGACTTACACGGTGTACGAAGGTCTACAGGCGCGGTTGTTGACACGGCGCACCCCGAGGGATTCTGAACTTTGAGGCCTTATCGATGTCAATGCCGTCGAGGTTCGGATGAAAGGCCGGTGACGGGCGTGACGGACGTGACGGGCCGGTGCCGAACGGAAGCAGGGATGGCCTCGGGAAAGGCGCGAAAAGGCTGATGAGTTACACGGGAGTTAAGAACTAGCACATGGGTAGTTTTCGATGTCGTCTGTAAAGAAATGGTCGAGGAAGACCCTGGGCAGGTGACACTGTGACAGACAATGATTTATTTGGCGGCTCCCGCAGCTCATTCCACAGGGATGATTTATCCCCGGCAAGCCACCCCGGGGTTTCCGGGAGACACGGCCAATTCGACGGGCGGGACGAACGCCATCGATTTGCATCATCAACTCTAAGGAGAAAAACTGAATATCATACCTGTATTCCGTCAAGTGTAAGACAAATCGAGATCGATTCCTCGCGGGCGATACCGCCTAAGCGGCGGTGACGGGGCGAGGCAGTTCTTTTCGAGCCCGCCGGGCTAACGTTAGTCAAAGATTGGCAGTGCTAGGTAAAGGAACTTTCAGGCTGTTTGCTTTAGCGTGCTCAAGTTTGCAATTTGCAAGAAGCAAGCTTTCTTCACAAGCAAGCGAAACTATCTTGAAGTCGTCTCTTACGAGGACGTGGACGACGTGTATTACCTTTTTTTATTTTGTTTTTTCCCCTTCGATGCCATGCGACAGGCGTTGGCAGAGCAGGGATCTGTATGGGGCATAGTCGAGGTAAGACACGCCGCTGCACGCAGGCACGTGAGTTGACCTGCGAGGCCTGGAGTTGCTCCCGTCTCGGTTGGGCCCCTGTGAGCAGGGGCGTTCCAGTTTCTTGGGGCGCGAGGGCCGGCGAGGAGAAGCCTGTCACTTCAGAGCGGGGATGGCCAGGGGATAACAGGCACGATCGCGCGGCCGGCAGTGCAAGATGCAGCCCGTGAGACCAAACTATTTGGGAGACAGGATTCGGCGGGAGAATCATGAACAGCGTGTCTCCCGAGGACGCCGAGTCCCGTCGTTGAGGAAGCGGTTCGAGGCCCCGCAATCAACTCACCGCCGTCCATGCCTCAAAAAGACGACCATTCGTTTTCTCTGACCGCTGCAGAAAGGCAGCAAAAAAACGCGGCAAGGCAGTTACGTACCCTGCTCCGCAGGTCATGCGGGGGTCCAAGGAGGCTTGCTTGTGGCTGCCCGCAACTCGACAAGGCAGGGGGTTTAGCACGGAACCGACAGAGCGGTCGGTCAGGCACCAGGCCCCCTTGGAGGCCGACTCGCGGCCAGCATGAGCCGGGGGCCGCGGAATGCAAAAACGACGAAGAGATACACTAGCCATTTCTTGTCGTCTTTCTTCTTCCAAGCCCGAGCCCGAGCATCGACTGATGATTATCGCCCGGACGCCATCCCCCGACCGGGGAAGGGAATCCGGGCGTCCCAATGCTCTCGCAACAAAGGACGACGAAACGGCAGCGAAACACCGAGCTCAGCCGATCACCCGCGCGCGTGGACGGAATCCCAAACGTCAATGAAGGATTGGAATGGCACCTCGCCGGTGTATGCATCAGCAGGGGTTGCAGCCGGTAGGAAGTGCAACCTGAATCTGAAGACGGGATGTGGGGAACGAAATAGCCCAGTGAAAAGGCGCGCTGCAAGCCTAAACAACAGAAGTTCAAGGTGGGGGCCAGTTCCAGAATGTGAGCTCCATATCAACGGGACCCGGAAGCTCTACCCGGCTCACCGCAACCTTGGAACCGCCTGATATGGACACTGGATTCCGGAGCTGGGACAAATATCGTTGCGCAAGGAAGGAAGTCATCTCCGATGCACCGGACCTGCCAGTTCTTGATTCCGACCAAGCAAGTGCCATGTTGGCGCGAACTGCTGGCTAGCGTGTTCTGGGAGCCAATGGCAGCCTTGCACCAGTCGCCTCGTGCATCCTCAACACAACGCCCAAAGCCCCAACCAATCGTCCACGTTCCCCAAAAGATTCTTCGACTTGGTTGTTGCCTCGAGTTCTCGACGCCTTTGGTCAGAGCCATTGCATTCACCACAGCAGTTGCAGCTTCTCTGTTCAATAAAAAAACCCCTTGTTTCGTTCGAGTTAACGGCTTGGAAGATCATATCAAAGCTCGGCTCCATCAGCGTTTCGCGCGACATGGCTCGAGCAGTGGGTTCGAGGACCGTGCTGCATTGCATGGTTGGGTGAAGCCACCGGGCTGTTCCGCCGCATTGGAAACATAACCATCATAGATAGCGAGTGCCGACCTCGGCACTGTCCTCACCGGCATTCGGCTGCTCTCGGGACGGCGAATATCGGTCTTTCCTCGACTCTGGCGTTTCCAGAACTGTGGGCGGGAATCTGTCCATCCGGAGTCCGGAAAAACCGTCAAGATGGTACAGAATACAAACCACCCAATGAACGAATACGGAGTATTAGTTCGTACCAAGCTTTTTGGCCATCCCTGTCGGAACGCGCTATCTTTGCTGTCGGGAGTTTGAAGCCATCCTGGACGACAGCGCGGCAGGCTTCGCGACCGCATCTGTCAAAGGAGCCGGCGAATCAGTAAATACCCCATTGGGAGCTCTTTGTGGGTTTGGCTGACCAAGCCCAGGAATCTATCTGATCATGGAAGTCGGACAGGCGCCGGGGTGGCTTCACCCCGGTCTCTCCCCACACAAATCCTGGAAATATGTGGTTTGACATCGGCTTTTGGCTGACAGCGCTAATGCCATCGTTTCTTCGCAGAAAGACGATGCCACATACAGCATGCGTGAGCCCCAAGCGCAAGTGTAAGGAAGGCGGATAGGCAAGAGCGTCGACAAGAAGTTCGGAAGCTGTCCGCCAACAGTCCTCGAGCTTGTCCCGTCACTCACCAGGCCATCGACCCCACCAACGTCGCGTCTGTCAATCGGAAGCCGACCACCTCCACGCGCAGCATGCAGCCAGGGGTGTGATGCCAAGGCTCCATCCATTGTGGCCCCCCGGCCATCACACCGGGTTCAATATCGACCCGCGATCTCTGGGACCATGGGACGTGCCCATGCCCCTTCAATTCCCCTGGCACATGTTTGAATTTGCAAAAAGAAAGCCACCTCGAACCTTGATAGTGCACGACGAGCCGCGAGAAGGGATTCAGGCTCGATTTCGGAGAAATTCCAGCGAGCCGAGTGTCAGCCCTCTCCAGCCTGTCCGAGCGGAAGCCGACACAGGCAGAAGGACCTCGACTTGCTTACTGTGCACCGTGCACGGGATCGTCACGAGTACGTACTGTGTCTGTACTCAGCTCATATTGCAACAGGGGTCAGAAGCGGTCAGCCATGATGACATGGGCAATGATCCTTCCCGCTGCACACAACACGTCGAGAACTCGCTCATCCGCGCAGATTGCTCTGTCTGGACAGAGGTCGTTCTGCGCCGGGAAACGCCATTTCTCAGCTCATGTCAGTTCCGCACTTCGTGAGAGAGAGGAAGAGGCTAGCGAGCTGGATGGAAGTGCCGTCTTCGGGATTCGTGTAGACACCCATGCCCATAAGTTTCCGCCTCATCTCAGTGCTGTGGGGCCTTACCACATCCCACACGAGTCCTCCAGTGGAACATTACGCACCGCCGTCAATGCACATCGCGTTTCTCCGTTCAGATTAGACAGGCAACGGGCAAATCACAACTCCTCAGGCACTGGAGGCTCACGATTGCAAAGTGTAAGGACTTCCTCGTTCCAGATAAATCACGAGTTCTAGTTGAATCGAGTTGCCCCTGCCAAGGAAAAGGTTCGTGGACTCCCCGGCCGAGAGTGATGACCAGCAATCGGAAAGCCGTTCGAAGCCTATTCGAAGGAAACCCCGTTCGCCAACGGTGCGCCAGGCCCATGGGTTCCCCAGGCTCTGCGACGCCCAGCCGAACGGGTCGACAAGGGCGTTTGAGAAGCCTGGTCGCTGTCGGCAACTTGTTCAAGGGTGCGAGATGGGGCTGGTGTTGCACAACCTTCCATCCCTGGCTCCCGCACGACACCCTTGTCAGACGGGGGCGTCCCAGTTCGCAGAGACACGGCAACCAATCGTGACTGCCAGGATGTCGCGTTGCGACGACATTGATGGACGACGACATCGTTTGTGTGTTGTTGAACAAGACTTGAAAAACAGAGCAGCAAAGACTCGATTTCGGCCTCTGCAACCCCATACTTACTCGACACAGACTCGCCAGCTCACCACGACCTCGGGCCCGCACCGACGGCAAGGCATATGACGCGGTTTAATTCTTGCTCTCCTGGTGGCGAGACACCGAACTACTAACTATTGACCGCCCGCCCACAGCTCGGTCTGCAAAAGGCAACAAGAATGGCGGAATGTCGGCTGATTGTTGGGCTCCATTGCGGCAGAAAACAGCCTTTGGCTAGGGAGGGAGATACGGAGCACGCTCTTCCGTACGCGTGGCCGATCGGGCTCTAAGGGTCTCCTGGACCATCTCTGGCGAGATCAGTGGCTTTCCCATCTTCTTCATTTCCCGATGATCGATCGGGCCGGCCGAAGAAACACAGCCCTCGGGGCTTCTAACCGAGCCCGCCTCCGCAGCTCACCCTTCACGTGCACTGTGTAATTTACACTGGTTATCATCACCAACGAATCCCTCCGTGAGACATGCAGCTTGCGCCTCGTGGGTCCCTGGCGTGACGGACTGGTCCCAAGATCCAGACGCAGTTGTCTCGGAAATTAAAGTGAAGCTTTTTCCAACCCAGCCTCCTCCATCTTTCGTCATTGGTATGAGCAGGTGGCGCTCGATCGGCCGACGTCCGCTGAGCCGAAGAGGAGAGGATGAAACCGAATGGCTTCCCGATCGCGGTACTTCGTAGACGCCAAAACTAGCACGGATACGACGGCCTCCGGGCACAATGATGAGACGTCGGCCCGCTCGTCGGTCGCCCCCTGACATGTTTACTTGGAACGAACAACCAATACGCAGTGGTAGCTCATCAAAATCCGGATAGTTAGTAGTACAGCTTGATACCATAATTAGCTCTGTGTCTACTTCGGGAGCCCTTTCCGGGCGAGAACCGCATGGCATAACCAAGGCAGAGACGAACGTGTCGTCTGTCATGCAACGTTCATATCACTTAGTGTAGACCTAATTACGGAGGAGCTCACTTGCAGGTTGCGAACCCGAACCCACAGAAAGCTAGGTACCAAGGCGCGAACTCCATACGTGTTCCCCAAATCTAAGATTAACGACAAGAATGCGAGCCGGGAGGTGAATTGCCCCTTTGCTTACCAACAGTTTCCCTCAAAATCTGACGCTTACTCACTGCACGACTCCGTATTTACCTCCGCCACTGAACCACCGAATCTTCCAGACGAAGTATGGAATATGTCGATCTCCAAGCCTCGCGTTTTGAAGGTCCAAACAAGAACAGCAATACCGTCACCATGCCGAGCTGAAAGCAACGTTAGGTCTCTCATTCCTCAAGTAGTTGAATCTGAAAGCCCTACTGTGGATGTGAATGTCGATGGACATGGCACCCCCCCCTGCTCTTGCAGCTCTGCAGCAAAGCTGCAGCTCCAGCTGCTGCCGGCATGTGGCATGGGTGTTTGTGACCATGCGCGGGCCATGCCATCATGCCATGCAACTGTCAGGGGGAGGAGCGCGCCCGCTCTTGCGCCTCACAGGGACAGGGGTTGGGCGGGAAGGGGGGAGCTGTGCGGTGCTTGATCTTCGCTTGTTCTTTTTTTTTTTTCCGCTGACGGGTTGGTGGTTCGTTCACCGAGGTGAAGGGGCGGAGTCTCGGGCTGTCTCTGGTGTCTGGTTGACTTGAAATCCGTTGCGCGAGGACACCGGATAGGCTGGGCTTGGGGCATAACTAAGGTAGGTAGGTATCAGTGCACATCTTCCAGTGCTCCGCCCGCCTGATATTGCATAAGGCACAATGCTGTTGGGTTAGACTTCGTAGGGAGATATGCTGCTTGGACAGCGTTCAGTAGTCTGGAGACGGATCACAGAGTTCACTCCTCGTTTCGAAAGAACAGTTAAAACTCCAGCTTGTCCGTTTCTCGGGGTTGGCTGGGCTGTGTAGCAGGGTGTCTATCATCTCAGACAAGAACATATAGGTAGCCTGTTTCTTTCCAGTATCATTTGACGAGGCCGAGCAAAACATCTCCGAGAAGGCATCATGGTCACAAGTATGGGCGGGTTTGCATGTGTGTAACATGCTAGGTTACTCAAAATATTGAAGCATGAGTGTCTGCAGTAGAGTAAACAGGCGAACAAACACCATAAACCAACTCGCCAAAAGAGGATGTTACTTGGCCAGATAATTATCCTCAAGCCAGGAGACAAGCTCTCTCGCAAGGGGCACCCAATCCGTCACCAGCTATTTTCATCTACGAAGTAGTTCATATCAATACGGACCATATACTAGGAAGGGGAGCTGATATCAACCAACCGCAACATCCATATACCCCCAGACCACACTCTACAACACAACACCTAGAACTGGACCGGAGTACAGGTCGGGAATAAAGACGACGCACCGTAAGTGAAAAAACTACAGTACATAGCAAGATTTATCGAGCAAATATGGGCCTCAGGGCCGTCACGATGCGCGAGTGATAAAAACCTAGATGCGATACTGGTCGGGTTCAGGGCCTGGTAAAGACTGTATTTTTGAACAGCATATGGACGTCAGAACAAAGTAGGGAATGAGGAAGGCTAATGCTCTCTCAGCAAACCAAGCGAGCATGCTTTAAATCGACCAAGGTATAGCCGGCTGCCATGAAGAGAGATGTCTGGTCAGAGTCGGGGTCGAACACACAACACATGCCAGATAGGGGTAAAGATACGAAATCACATTAGGTTGTTTTCCTAAGAACGAGATGGGCAGACTCGAATATCAAGATATTTTTCACATATACAGCTGTGCCTTTCCGGCTTTTCCAACCTAACCCAGCCCCGTGTTGAACACAATCCCAAGACGGTTGAACCCCCTATCATCAGAACACCCGGATTTCATACCCCAAAAAGCAGTCATCTCTCGCAGACATGGCGTCGCTAAATCCACCCAAAAGCATATACCCTCACACAAGGTTACTTTTGCCCATCCAGTCATTCATCCAAACGAGACCAATCATCCCTCATCACCCAATATAGAACCCAAAACCATCATCATTATCATAACCCATCAGACCATCAACCACCCAAGCCCTCTCTAATCCCGATGCGACCTGTGGTGCCGCGACCTGCCCTCCTCATCCTCGCCTTCGTCATCCGAACCATGCCTGTGAGAGCGCCGAGGCCTATCCTTCTCGCGCTCACGCACACGCTCATGGGGACGGGTATCCTCGCCGTCCCTGTCGCGTCGGTGCTGGCGCACCCGTCTCCTCTTCTCCTCATTCTCGTCGTCACGACCGTCGTCCTCCCCCTCAGCCTTGCCATCGCGCAATTCGCCCTCCATCTCTTTGCGCCGCCGTTCTGTAATAGTATGTTAACAACCTACAACTCAAAATGTCAAAAAGTGAGAGAGAATAACATACCCCTGAGCGTTGCCGTGGCAGCCGCATACGCCTGAATCTCCTCCTTGCTTAGCACCCTCAGGACAATGACAAAATCGTCCCTAACCTCAAACCGCTCTTTCCCAATCTTGAGTGCCTCCGGGTTGACCATCTTGCGGCTGATCTTTGTCCAGCGCGCGCCGGGCGGCACATTCGGCTTGGTCTTGTCGTCCTTGTGGGGCGCGACACCCTCGCGAACGGGATTCTTTTCCTCGGGGAACTGCGCCTTGGGCTGCTTGAGGATGCCCTTGATGGGCTTCTTGTCCTGGGCTGCATCCTTGGGCGGAGGCACGACACGGACTTGTCGTTCATCGCGTGACGACAGTGGGGCTAGGTCGCGGCTGCTGCTGCTGCCGTCTTTGTCGTCGCCTCGGGGGACGACCGCGGAGGCATCGGCGTCGGGGTCACGACGCTCGGGAGAGTGCTCCTTGGGTGGGGATGCGTCTCGCCTGGGTTTCTCCTTTTCTTCGGCAGGGTCGTCTACTTGCAGCGCAGCAAGCCGGGCCTTCATCTCGGCTAGATCGGCAGTGTCGTTGGGGTTAAACGAGGAAGCTCGCGGTCGACGGCGAACCTTCGGCTTCCCTTCGTCTGAAGATTGGTCCCGGGGCGAGGAAGCGGTAGCCCCGCCATGCCTCTTAGAACCGTGCTTAGATTCATCCGCGGCCTCGGGCCGCAAATTCTCGCGATCCCGTGGATGTTCGACGATTTCAAAATCCTCGTCGCCAAGCATGGGCTCCTTCCGCCCATTTCTCTGTCGTGACTCGGCTTCGTCATGCCGACGGCGGTCCGCGTCTTCATCCCTGTGCCTTCTCGATGGTGAAGGCTCATCACGCTTGTCATCCTTGACCTTCATGGCGGATTTCAGACCTACCGAGGCAGCAGCAAGACCAAGCCCGGCAGCAACCTTGTCGACCATCTTGTCTCGCTTGCTGTCGGGCTCATCGTCGGAATGTCGGTCTTTCTTATCACGCGCGACGTCTTCGTCCCCGTAGTCGCGGCCATGGCGCCTTCTGTGCTCCCGATCGTCAATATCGTGCCTTCTACGCTCTCGGTCGTCGACTTCGTGCCTTCTGCGCTCTCGGTCCTCGGTTTCCAGTCTGACGATCTCCAAGTCCTCATCTGATCGCCTCCTCGGCTCGCGGCCGGCGTATCCCCTTCGATCATCGCGACGCTCACGGCGCTCCTCATGGTAGTGCCTGTCGGGAGGGCGGCGGTGTTCCTCAAAGTCGTTCGAGTCGACCCGGATGCCAAACCCACGGGAGATGATGTTGTCATCCTCAAAGAAGTCGTGGAAATCGGGGTAACCACGCTCGTCCACGTATTCATATTCAGGGTGGCGAGAGCGGCCTGGGTGGTGGACCAGCGACATATCCCGTGAATGCTCAACCGTCGGGCTCGTAGCACCATCGAGGAGGTTGACTCGGTGTGGTGGCTGTGGCTCAGGCGCCAAGGGCGCAGAAGGGGGCAGGGGCATGCGAGACCCGGCACCGTCGTATATGCCGCCGGCAGCCCCCCGATTTATCCTGTCTAAGCCCCAGGTTGTCGGGGGCGGGCCTCGCGGTCGTCTCTCGTTCTGGTCGTACGGGCGGGCCAAATCGGTAGAGATGCTGACGGTCGGGCGGTAATATCGCTCGAGGTTTTCGCGGCGGACCTTGTGGGGGCGGTCATGGTCGAGGTCATATCTGGCAAGGTCGCTTGGCTTGGTATACTCGTACCCCTCGCCGTCAAAGTCGAGGGTATTGCTGCGATGGTGAGCTCCGGCATAGAGCGGCCCTGGGCGTGAAGGGCGATATCCGTCACCGCCCCGATTTCCTATTCTGTCATGCTGAGTCCTGTCCCTAAGGCGCTGGATGTCGTCATCGTCCAAGGCTGGGCTGAACGGAACGTGGCCGGGAGCTCGACTCCGCGGGATAGAGGAAGCCGGTAAGGCGTAGTAGTTCCCTTCTTCGCTCGACCGGTAGGGGTCCCGTGACGGGCTTCCGGACCTCGGGCCCGAGGGGTGGTGCTTTGTGGTGACGATGATGGGTCGCTTGGAATTCTGGTCGGTGATGCGGTGCACGCGAGCGCCGTCATTGACGCTGGTGCTCCTCGAAAGCGGCTCCTTCCTCACGGCATACGTGGTTGCGCTGACCGGGACTGCGCTTGTGCGGTACTCGTCACGGTACGGAAGGGCCTCGTGGTGGGATGCTGACATGGTGTGGTGGGCGTCTCCGGCGTAGAGCGAACTGTAGCCACCGCCAGTGAGGGGCATCGAGGATCGGGCGGGGTTGTAGACGGGAGGAGACCGCCTCCCAGCGGCGTCGACGGATCGGTATCGGGCAGGGTCGGCCATTTCTGCGGTAGAATCCGACCGGCCCGAGGGGTTTCTGGAGTAGTGTAACGATGACGGGTGGCTGCCGAGTGCGATGCTGTGAGGAAACCTGGTAGATGACGGAAGCGACGTCAGAGTAGAACTCGACGGATTCGGTGTTGAGGGCGGCGTGAGAAAAGAGCGGTGGGCGGTTCACGTGGAGCGTGGATTTTTGGAGGGGGGAGTTCGCAATTATGTGAGTGAGCAATAAGTGGGAGGGCTACGTCTTTGCTGTTCGTCTGGGGCGCAGCGGGGGAGGGGCCCTCGGGGTGGTGTGCCCGGGTGGGTGGGGTTCGAGGGTTCGAGGGTGGTACTCCGTAGCGGGGCAGTCGTCTTAAACACAACTCGGGCACAGAAGACGGGATGGAAGGCTTGACAATTCGGTAGTGGACCGGCAAAAAAAGGCTGAAGAAATGAGAAGACGGTGAGGGGGATGCTCGGGAAGTAAAGTGCCCTCTGCAAATTTGTCTACTGCGGGGTTGCAGAGAAGGGACGGGCTGTGAGCCTTCCTTTCTCGGAGGGTTCAATAATTGAGCAGTCAGGGCAGTTCGTCCCTTCCAAGGAACGATGGGGAAGGTGGGGCTCGCGTCTGCCTGATGTTTGCCTTCGGATGGTCAGCCTTGAGCTCTGGCTCCTTCTGTCATCCGTCATCCGCCATCTGTCATCCCTGGATTCTTGACCGAATTGGCTTTTCCACAGCGGACAATTGAATTGACAAAGCCCCACACCAAGATAAGGCAAGGAGATGTCTTGTAAGGCTACGACGAGACCGAGTGTCTCTTCACGAATTGCTGTGTTGCTCGAGACCTGTATTTCTTTTATTTTTTCTCTTTTGCGCAACCCTCCGTCGCATCGCCGAAAATGGACAGGCCCGGTATGCAGGTCGAAGATGCGGTCGTTCCTCGATTCTCCGTATCACGCTTGCACGTCCCAAAGGGTTCGGACACCGAAAGATCCCCTTCTTGGCGGGCTGCCCTGATTGAGGGTCCAAGTCCTACAAGCAAAGCGCTATCACCAAGCTGCCGTGCTCCCTCGCGCTGTGCAAGTTGACACAACACCGACCGGGAGTCCCAGACTTGGGAACAGCGATGACGATACTGGTGGTGGCGGTCTGGCCGGTCCGACACCAGAGCAGCTGCGTCGGCCAAGGTGAAGAATGACGTTCGGATCCACCAAAACGGTGCCCGCATGGGATTCGGTGACTGAGACACCTAGGGGTCACTTCCGGCTTCGAGATTAAGAAGCAGGAGGGCCCTGGAAGGAGCGGTAGCGGCTCGTATGTGAGAGCCCTGTTTCCGCCCTGTTCTTATAATATATCGCCCCGTCTTATACGACGTCTTGTATTGTTGTCACGTTCATTGATAATCACAATGATGCGCCATAGCAGGGCGAAAGAATGCTTAAAGAGTCCGCCAGGGCAACGGCTTAGAAGGATCCAGCGATCTGCCAAACACTAGCTTCCGGGTTCTCTCTCGAGTTCCGGGGCACACCTGACTTCGTCTTGGAGGTTTTGCACCGTGGACCGGAAAAGCTCTCCTCGTCTCCTTCGAGCAGAGCCGAGTGCCCCGCAGACAGTGGCAAACTCGACATTCGTTACACGGCAGTCGATCCGCAGCTTCGCGCCCTCGCCATCAGGCCAAGCTCCGAGGCTGGCTGAGCTCCTGGTTTGACGGTCTGGTGACCATGTGAATAAGGGAATCGAGTTCCATCATCTCTATCCGCCCTCATCCGTGGGTTTGGATATTATCCAATCACCACCCTCAATCGAACGCCCCTGCAAGTTGCATCAAGTAGGGTAGCAGAGGACGGTAAACTCTGGGATTGGGCATCGACGGCAAGAAACCCAACCCACCCGCTGACACCCCCGAGATTCTCCCTAGCTGCCGTCAACTTTCCGGATGGAGACGGGCCTCCTACTCCGATTGGGCCCCAGTCTCACGATGCCCTCCTTCCAGCACACCTTCTCACACGTGGGAATCCTGCACCAACGAATCGCTTCGACCGGATGCGGTTCCGTGGCTTGACTAAATGCAAAGGTTCCGGGGAAAATGGGCCGATGGACGGCCAGCCGACTGCTGACCGAGCTCGACCGAGCTAAGCGCTGTATCTTTTTGACTGTCTACGGCATCATAGGCCACTCTCGCCGCCGTGCAACCATTCACAGCTTCCCCAGGACAGGTGTCTGACCCAGCTTCCACCGTGCTGTCTCCGGCCCGCTGTTCCGAAGACATCCGCATACCCTAAGGTCAACAAGATACCGTGTAACACTGCTGCTGTAAGGCAAGGAAAGGCAAGGCGCTCTGTCTTACACCGCATCAAGAGTGCCTGGCATTTGTCACATCAAGGGTCTCTCCCCTCCATCATATTATTTGTTCCCTATCCGACGACCCTCCTGCACCACCCCGGTAATACACCTAGCATGTCGTGTACAACAGGAGTTTCCCGGTCACACCCGCCGTTGCCGATGTTAAACTGCCTGCCTCGCCCGTCGTCGGTAAGGGGTAATCCGGATGTGACCATGTAAGCCACGCCCTGCCAGGCGGCTACCCGACGTCTGAGTCGGACATACTAGAAAGACATCGGGAGTAGGAGAAACACTTTGTGACAAGGACTGATTGGTAAACCCATGGCCTCCGAGGTGGTGAAAACAACAATAAATAAAAACAGAAACTCTGAAATAGTAACCAATAAAATCAAGACACATGCCATACCCCTAGACACCTACAACCCGAGCGTCGAGTATTCACCCCTATGCCAAACTCCCCATCGGATCCCACAGCGGCAACATAACCGGTTCCTTCTTCAACACCTCCCTCACCTCCCTCCCCACCACCGCTAAATCCACCACCGCCTGATAAACAAACTCATCCATCCACCCATCACTCATAACAAACCACCCGGCCTCCCCCACCCCCGTCCCCCACGAATTCTGCACCCTCCACCTAACCGTCTCCCTCCCATCCTCCCCAACAAAACACCCCGTCAACACCATCGCATGCGTCATCCGACTCTCCCCGGTCCTCAACCGTCCCCCTTTATCCATCCCCCTCACCAAATTCCCCACCCCTTCCCCAAACCCAACCTCATAATCCACCACCTCCAAATCCATCACCCCACTGCGGCTCTCACTAAACTTGCCCACGTCACACCCGAAAAAAACGGGTGTCCCCCGCCGCAGCATCGCGACACACGCCTGTTTTAGCGTCGCCATGCTGACGTTGATGTAGGAGACGCGTTCGTGCCCGCCGCCGACGACGTTGCCGAGGCGGTCGACGGTGAGGTGGGTGAGGGGTGGGTGGCGGGGGTCGTGGACGAGGGAGGTGAGGTTTGCGATGTTTGTTGGGATTATGTGTGAGGATCGGGAGGGAGAGGGATAGGGGGCGGGGGAGGAGATGTCGGCTACGAAGGAGAGAGGGGTGGTGCGGACGGTGCGGGCGGCGCCGGTTTTGTCGGTGAAGGACCAGGTAAATTCATCGGTTGGAGACGGGGGAGGGGTGAGGGTGAGGGTGAGGATGGTGTGGATGTCGCTGAGCATTTTGGCTTTGGTGGTGGAGAGGGTTGTCGGGGTGGTGGAGGGGTTGAGGAGGAGGGTGCGGAGGGTGAGGGCGAAGGAGCGGAGCTTGGTGAAGAGGATGCTGTTGAGGACGCTGCTGGCGCTGGCGCTGAAGGAGTCCGGGTAGAGGGCCTGCGGGACGAGGCCGTATTTGGTCACGAGGTTGTAGACCATGTCCCACTAGGGTTGTTAGTTCATACCTTCCAACAGGGGAGAAAAAGGGGGGCGGCGTCTTACCTGTCCGCCGTCGCTCAGGGGCTCACGCAACAAGGTCTGGACAAGACGAGAGTCCAGGTCCATGCCTGCCGTCGAAATGATCTGCTCGAGGAACCAGTGGCTCTTCTCCAACTTATCCCAGAAGAACAGGTAGGCCTGCGACAGCTCAAACGAGTCTAGCCCGTACTTCTGCATGAGGGCAACGCGGAATATGTTGGTGCTGGCAAACAACCAGCACCGGCCGGTCTGGCGCTGGTTCGTGATGGGACCACCCTCGAAGGGGATCTTGATGTTGAACACATGCTGGTCGGCAATTTTGGTTGCCCGAGATGAAAGCACGTCGCGGGGGTTGGCAGTGCTGAAGGCAGAGATGGCCAGTCTGGGAAAGGTCAGGAAATGTCTTGGAAGAAATACGACTCTTTGGAGCTCACCTATTCCTGGGGTCCCTGAGCACAGCATCCTGCCAGTCTGCCACCCGCGATACAGAGACCGTCTCTGGCTGGCGAGAACTGAGGTGATCTTCCACATCTACGGGCTTGGTCTTTTCATTGTCGACGAAGATATAGTCGTCCTCCATGCTCTGATTATTCTCCAACTGCAACTCGCCAAGTCGGCCCAACACCGCCCTCTCGTGGCTGGTCAGAGCTGCTGAGAGTGTTGACTGGTTGGACCCCATGGCTGAGGATTGAGTATTGTTCATGTGAGTTGATGTTGATTAAAGCAGTGGACCAAGTTCTGAACTTCTTGGTAGGAATCAATCAATGATGAACAAAACGAAAGCGTGTTGAAGAGAAGGTGAAGGTGAAGGAGGTTGACTCTTCCCAGGAAGGCAGGTGGTTTGAAACGTGAGGGGCTGACTGACCTCGGTCATCTGCACCGCGCGGCCCCTCACCACGCTTCGTTAGCCGCAGAAGAGAGCAGATAGTGAGACAGGCGGCACCCACGAAATCACGTCATCTCACATGTGCAATTCAATCAGAGGACACAGCGTAGCCATAAACATCCATCCATTACAGATCATCATATACACGTTGAACTACCGACATGAAGCCCTTCATAACCCGAGACATGTTCCAAATATCCAACTCCAGGTCTAGCCACGCCGACTCTTGCCCAAACAACAAGCGACAAACATGAGCATGCTTAGATGAACCAATTACGGACCAAATGCATGCAGGGTGCTAGCTCGAAAGAGCTTGGGCGCTGGCCGTGATTGCTTAGAGGCGGGAGCCGTGGACGACCTTCATGTCGACAGCCATCTCGCGGCCGTGGTCGGTGACGACCAGGACACGGACGCTGCCGCGGCCAGACTCGAAAGCCTTCTGGAGACGGTTCCACAGGCTGCTCTGGTCAATGACCGACAGGTTCTGCTTGACGTCGCCAGTCTCGGTCATGGCAACGATGGTGCCCTCCTGCATGTCAAGGACGCGGTACTGCTTGAAGACCGGGCCGAGCATGGTCTGGACGACAACGCTGGGGGCGGGGTTGGAGACGAACGACGACTCCTCATGCAGCTGCTTGGTGAAGAGGTCGACACCAAGGTAGCGGTGCTGGCCAGTGGCAGCCGAGGTCGAGATGCGGATGACCTGGCACGGGCGGCCCTGGAGGATGAGGATGTCGCCGAGGCGGATGTGGTGGCAGGGGATCGTCACCGTGTTGGGGGTGGTGGTGCCCTCCGAGGAGCCACGGGGGCGGCGGGTCTCACGGACCTCAGCAACCTCAACGCGGTCATGGCCTTCAGGGTGCACGATACGGTCAGCCAACTTGTGGAGTCCCTGACGGAACGAGTGGTAGTGGCCTGGTGTCCGGCGTGAGCACACTTGTGTGGGGGCCTGGCTGGGGGGAAGGGGAGGGTCAGAAAATCAGAGCGCGGGGGTAGTGCTTACCGTCCTCGTCGTAGTAGCCCATCTTGGAAGATTTCTTGGGGGGAGCAGCAGAGCGCGCGGCGTCGACCGTCTCTTCGATGATGTTTACCTCCTTGTGGAAGGTAGAACGGGGAGCAGGGGCGTCAACGGTAGTACCGGTGACGTGGACAGACTCCTTGTAGGTGGGGCGGGCGCTAGGACCGTCGACGGTGTACTCGTCGAAGTGGGAGCTAGCCTTGAAGCTGGAACCGTAACCGGGGCCGTCGGTGGTGGAGCCGGCGGCGGGGAATTCCTTGCGGTAGTTGGGCTGGACACGGGAGCGGTACTCGCTCTCGGCAACGTCAACGGCGGTGTTGTGGTGACGGTGGGTGGTGTCTATCTCAATACGAGACTCGGCGTAGGAAGACTGAGGCCTGATGGCGGAAGGGGAGGATGGATTAGTATGGAGTAGGAAAAAGAAGAGAGAAAGGGTCTTCCTTGGTGCGGCTGAGGATCTTTTGTGTGTTTTATTCTCCGTCGCTTGGTCAACCCAACCCCCAGCTCCAGACCGCCTTGGCGAGGCCCTAAGCAGGGGTGGGAGGTGGCGCCAGATGGAGACAAATGGACACCGCAAGGCGGAAAAACAAAAGGCGGGGAAAGGCTCTGGAGAGACGAGAAATCAAAACAAACTCACTTGCGGTGCTCTTCGCGGTAACGGAACTCTTCGCGGATACCGGGACGGCGGTGTTGTTCCTCTTGGCGAGTGATGTGGACCTCTTCTTCTCTGAAGCGATCCTCTTCACGGGGAAGATGTGCTTGGGCTTGAAGAGAAGAGTGTTGACCTTCCCGTCCGGCGTGCTGGGGGAGCTTGATCTCAACCTCTTCGTGGATGTGGGTTTGGGTGGCGGTCTCGGACTCCCTGTATGATGACGGGAAGACGCTAAAGGGGACCGGAACACGGGCTTCAAAGTCCAGATTGACGACTTGCGGCGCAGAGGCAGTCTTCTGTTCAACCTTCCGACGTTCGAAAGGAAGACTAGAAGATCCCTCTTGCTTCTTTACCGAGAAAGAAGTCGAAAGAAAAGGTGAGAAGGCGGTCTGTCGATGGACCCGTCTTCTTTTTCAATCGAATTCCAACAAGGGAAAGAAAATGGGGTTGGGGATTTGTGGTGGTTTGTGAGTGGATGGCTTGGGAGTTGGGAAGAGAAGATCAGGACGACAAGTGCCTGAGCGAGACCGCCTCAAATACGTATCGGGCGGAGCGTTTCCGGCCTTGTGCTGGTTGGCGGGGGACCGGGGGAACCTCGAACACAAACGACAACGGGACGGGAGTCCAATGAGATCGTCCCAATCGCTGTGTTGGAGCCTTCGCCGGGGTCAATTGGCAACTGGGCAATTGCGATGGCAGGAGCTTCCCAGAGCATCTGTTTACCTTGTGTGGGGCATGTCTTGTTTATTGTCATCCGATCTGGCTTAGCGGACCCGGTTTTGGCCCCACAAGGCCGGCTGTGATTGCCTTTCTGCAGGGCCGTCCCAGCCTCCCCGTCAATCTTCTGGGGACGCGTCCCGCCACATTGAGCTAGCAGCTGCCGCGTTGCCAGCTGAGAGCACCTCCACCGCAACAGCTTATCGCGGGGGTTTTGCCGGCAAAAGACACCTGGCCGGCCACCTCGACGGAGATGCGGGGATTTGGATTTCAAGCCGGATTGATTGATCGAAGACTGACCGACTTTCTCTCGATGAGGAAGCGGGATTCCCGTTGAGTGGTGAAGCCCCGAGCAATTTGTGTCAGACAGCGCGGGCTGAACGAGCAACCTGGAACCTGCCAAGCCCGCTGCAGGCCAAAGATCTCGGGTGCGCTGCAGCCCACGCCCGGCTGCAACTCTGGATTGGGGGGTTGGGGTGGTCGGTCAAACCCCTGTCCCGCACGAGAATCTGCGGGCTGGGAAGTCAGCATCGCGGATCAGCAGCACCTTGGAACCTCAATTGGCCATCGATCACGGCTCCTCGACGCTTTCCCAGCCTCTCTTCATGTTGCGTGGCCCCCAAATTTCGTGGGCTGTTGCCATTGGGTTCCCTGGGCGCGAATGCAAACCTCTGCAAGCCCATGAGGTCTCAGGCAAAGGGACCGCCTCTTTTCAGCGCTTACAGCCAACCCACCAGCCACCGAACCATTCGTCAATTCCAGCAAATGGCAGCCAGCGGTCAAAACCATCGACGAGCCGCACCGCCCACGTTCTCGGCCTTGCTTCCCACCCCCAACGCCTGAGAATGTGATAAAGCAGCTCCAGCGCCCGCGTGAGGGCTGCCGAGGCGCTTGTCGGCTCCCCACCGTTCTGGAGCACGCAATTGCCAGTTGTCATGGCAACTGCTTGTCTCCCCGCACGCTCAGCTCTCCGGGAGTGTCCGGACCATCCGCCGAGCCGATGCTCACCGGCGCCGGATGTTCACATGCGAAACGAAAGATCTGCTGCTCACACCACCGAGCGTGGCCGCTTTTTCACGGGGTTGAGTGGGTGTTCCTCTGGTGACGGAATCCCTCTGTTTTGCTGGGGGTTGCCAAGACTTCAATGGCGGATGACAACCAATGTTGTTGCCTTTCACCTCCCTTCCCTTTCTGCATTCTGTGATCGATGTGCCAACAGGCTTCGCTTCTCGGGGGCAATTGGCGAGGCGGCAACCGGGATGACGACGGGATGACACCCAGGTACACGGCCTGTCTTACGGACCGAGATAAGGCACTTCTAGTACGCTCTGTGGGATAGCCCAAGACATAGAGAACCCTTCCCTGGAACTTCCCGAACACTCTTCTCCGAAAGCCACGTTTTCTGATGGCTCTTTGGTCGCCCAGGATGAGATGGCCTTGAGTTGGCCGTGGTCTGGCGTCGCGGACACGTTGGCTCGAAATAGCCTCACCAACCAGATATGGTTGATGCGTACTCGGAGCACATATGGGATAATCTGGACGGACTTAAAATAGGTAGTATCACAGAATAGCCTTTGCTCCAACTAAACAATCGGTTAGCGATTGGGTTGCGAGCGCCGACGGCAATGAACTCAGAACGATGAAACAGTTAAGGGCTGATGTAACCCTAACCCTCATAAGCCCTTTTGCACAGCAACTGCATTTCGAGATTCCCGTTCACAAGGCTGTCGAAATTGGGGGTTTAAGTAGCCTCGGGGATAGTTTTTGAAGTCTATGTCTATTATGCCTGCTTCCTATCGTACTTAGTTGGTCATCTCTATTCGTATACGCTGTATGTACATGGTTCAGTTTTCCGCAATATCAGTCCCTACTTAAACTTTCATGACCGAAGAGTATTCACCACGGCAAAGCCGTGTTAAAGAACGGTACGACCTGCGAGAATCGAGGCTGTTAGTGAAACTTGAAGAGGTGTGGAGACTCTCTTCGAAGGGACCCGGGAAACAGTCTTAGTGCTTGGACATAGACAAGTAGAAGGAGGTTTCGAGAAGACTATGACGGTGGTTGCGGTGGCCTCTGTCAACGCTAAATAAATTACAAAGGGGAGTTGTTGAACTTGCATTCCGACATCCTTTTAGGGAGTGTTTGACAGCTATTGCTCAACTCGTCCGGGTCACAGAGTCAAATTTCGAAAGATAAAACCGAGCAAGCCCGGAAATTTTAGAAAACAAACTTGAAAAGTGCCAAACCACGGGGCAAGTTTCCGTGACAGATCGCTATGTGTGACGGGCAAAGTGTCTCGAACCTTGAAAGAGATGCTAAGACATCGATGCCGAGGGAGGTAGAAAACTCAAGTCTACTTCACCCGTTTGTATGATGTGAGCTTGAACTCGAAGCCTGAGCTCTCCCTAGAGCCATTGGTAGAGTTACGTAAATTGACGTCCTGCCATCTTTTTTGCTTCTCCCTCTTAAGTCCAATTTAGAAATCAGAGTCCCAACAACCATGGACAAGGTGAATTGATAAGTTGGTTTTTGTGCTCCAATTTCCCACTGGGTATTCTCAGTTGCCCAGGGCACCTGTAGGCTTCAAGTGGCTTCTCAAAGCCCTAGACACGGAGATATGAAATCCACCATCCGGAGGACATCATGACTGTGAACATTTAGTTTGCTCTTGGCTCCAATAGAAGCCTCTACTCAGTTTCGTGCCCGGGCTACCAAAGACTGTGAAATGGTGGGCACACGCAATCAGACTGCCATGCATGATAAAGCAAGTGAGTTTTGATGAACCCTTGCAATAGGTAATTTTGATATCCGGGGTGCTTCCCGTCCTGATTTTTTCATGTGAGACAACTCTGAGTTCCACTCGGCGTCCCTTCTGACGTTCTATCAACTGTCAAGTTTTCAGAACGTGGGCACTTAGACGGACAACACCGACGCCACACCTGCAGACGTCTCGAAGAGGAATACATGACAAACCTATTATCCTCCAAAAGCTCGACCTGGCGGATAAACCCCGGGTTCTGGAAGCTCGCCAGCATCAATTCGGCCAGATACTAGTCCCCTTGTGACGGCGGAGGAGGGCCAGCGAGGAGGGGATGGCAAACTGCCGGTCGTTTTCAAGCCATCACCCCTCTCAAGCCCACGGCCTCCCCTGTCACTGGCAGCCCGTTAGACCTCCAATTCCCAGAATTCGGGATTCAACCCAACCCCAGATTCCCGGGGACCGGGATAAAGGCCATGGGTGAAGGAGGAATTGACCCACCTCGGTGGTCGAGTTGCCCGAATGACGACGCAGGAACAGGACCTGTCATGCCATCCCCGCAGCTAGAACAACCGTTTGATTGGAACGCGTCTCTGTACGACGCTCAATGTATGTAGGTATGCCCATTGTGGGTAGGGTTTATTTGCGGAGAAATCCGGGGTTAGTTCACAACGTCGCCTTGCAGGCTCGGAGGGGGGGTCTCCGTGTCCGCATTGGGACGCGTAATTGATGGATGTAGATCACTACTGTTTGTATGAGAGACGACATAGAGATATATAAGTCGGGTTCATGACCGGTTTGAATTTGAGAAATCATCAAGCTCAAGACAGGATCCCGCCGGTACTCACTTGGTAGCTTGCGAAAATGGTCTCGTCTCTCCTCCTCGCCGGTGTTCTCGCCGCCTCGGGCGCCACGGCCCTGAACAATGGCGTCGGAAAGCTCCCTGCTCTCGGATTCAACAGTGAGTTCACCCTTGAGTGTCAGAAAATCAAAATCAGATACCAGACAGAGACTGATTTGATGGTGAAACAGCCTGGAACATGTACCAGTGTGATTACACCGCCGACCTCTTGCTCGAACAAGCCAAGGCTGTGGTTGATCACGGCCTTCTCAAGGCCGGATACGACACATTCATGCTGGATGACTGCTACAGCTTGAAGGAGCGGGATAGCAAGGGGAGAATCGTTGAGGGTAAGTCGAAATGTCCTCACCCCAAAACACTCAAAAGTCGCCAGTACTGATGCGATAGCAGACCCCGAGAAGTTCCCCAAGGGCATGAAGCACTTCACCAAGTCGCTCGCCAAGATGGGCTTCCGCGCGGGCATCTACAGCGACGCAGGATACCGCACCTGCGGCGGCTACCCCGGATCCTATGGGCACGAGGAGCAGGACCTCGAGACGTTTGCCGACTGGGGGTTTGAGTACCTCAAGTACGACAACTGCTATATCCCCTTCGATAACGTGACGGAGGAGAACGTCTACGGCCGGTACAAGCGCATGTCCGACGCCATCGAGAAGCGCGCCAGCAAGAAGAAGAACTCGCGCCCGTTCCAGTTTGCCCTCTGCGAATGGGGTTGGCAGCAGCCGTGGATCTGGGCGGGCCGGCTCGGCCAGTCGTGGCGTACCGGCGGTGACATCCGGCCGTGGTGGTCGGCCCTCTCCGCCATCATCAACCACGCGTCCTTCATCGCCACCGAGACCGACTTCTACGGCCGCAACGACCTCGACATCCTCGAGGTCGGCAACACGGGCATCGGCACTCCGCCGGGCAACCTGACGTACGACCAAGCTAAGAGCCACTTCACGGCCTGGGCGCTGCTCAAGTCCCCCTTGCTCATCAGCTCCGACATGGCCAACCCGACGGACCAAACCGTCGAGATCCTCTCGAACCGCGACATCCTCAAGATCAACCAGGACCCCGTCGTCGGCGAGTCCCTCGCACCCTTCCGCTGGGGCTTCAATGAGGATTTCACGTGGGACGACGCGCACCCGGCCGAGTACTGGACGGGCAACTCGTCGTACGGCGTCGTCTTCATGGTGCTCAACACGCAGGACACGCCCCAGACCATGTCGTTCAACCTGACCGAGAGCTGGGCCATCCGGGCCGGCCGCGTCTACTCGGTCTACGACATGTGGTCGCACACCAACAACGGTACGGCGACGCGCAGCATCACGGTCGATCTCCCGCCCCACGGCGTCTCGGCCCTGCTGCTGAATGATGTTGGCCCGGAGCCTGAGGGCACGGAGCCGTACTGCGCGGGGTGGTGGCAGTGCAGCTTCCCCAACGGGACGTACTATAGCAATTAGGAGATTCAGGGGGGTGGAGGATGAGGACAATGAGCGAAGTCAAAAGACAACCCTAGGGTAGAGAATAGGGTAGAGAATTAGAGGGGCAGCCCCTCCGGAACTATAAACGTAATACCTAGTGTAGAGCGAAAATTTAAAATATTTTGGGGGCATATAATTTTGGCAGACAAGTGAAAAACTGAAAAAACGATGAGACGCTAACTGTTGAGTGAGCACTGCGAGTGAGGGAAACACCAAAGAAATGTGGTGATGAATCTGGTAATTGATTGCAGGCGTTGACGTTCCAGGGCCCACTTGGAAGCCAGCCCCGCAATCCAGATTTGGTTCGCCGGAGCTCATGGTGGGGTGTTGAACTGGGACCCCACTTCCATCTGAAGCCCCGCCATGACATCGAAACCAGGACAGAAACTATTACTGGTGCCGACAACTTTCAATCACTTGAGATTTGTCAGTAGCCAACCTGCTGTCTGCCTTGTACCGCTGCTGCCTTTGCATCAAGACGCCCACGATGAAGCAGAGGTTCTCTTCACTAGATGTTAAGGTGCGCCACTAAGCATTGAGCATCTCTGCACTTATCGCTGACCAAGCTCTTTTCGCTTAGGTGATTGCCCACGAGCTCGCCGAGGCCCTCGTGTCTTTGCGCGTGTCCAACATCTACGACCTCAACTCCAAGATCCTCCTCCTCAAGTTCGCAAAACCAGACATCAAACAGCAGCTCCTCATCGAGTCTGGCTTCCGCTGCCACCTGACCGACTTTGCCCGCACTGCCGCCCCGGCCCCGAGCGCCTTCGTCGCCCGTCTCCGCAAGTTCCTCAAGACCCGCCGCGTCACAGCCGTGTCGCAGATCGGCACCGACCGCATCATCGAGTTCCAGTTTAGCGATGGCGCATACCGTCTGTACCTCGAGTTCTTCGCCAGCGGCAACATCATCCTGACCGACGCTGACCTCAAGATCCTCGCCCTGCTGCGCAATGTTCCCGAGGGGGAGGGCCAGGAGCCCCAGAGGGTGGGGTTGACGTATACGCTGGAGAACAGGCAGAATTACCAAGGTGTTCCGCCGCTGACAAAGGAGCGACTCGTGGATGCGCTCAAGACCGCGTCGGAGCAAGCGGCGACGAAAAAGGCCAAGAGGAAGGGGGCGGATGAGCTGAGGAGGCGGTTGGCCACGACAATAACAGAACTGCCGCCAGTTCTGGTTGACCATGTCTTTCGCGCCACGAGCTTCGGCCCTGCCACGAAACCGGTTGAGGTCCTGGAGAACGAGACGCTGCTCGATGCGCTGTTCAAGTCGTTGGAACAGGCGCGATCCATTTTGGACGACGTCACGAGCGCACCTATCGCCAAGGGATATATTATTGCGAAGCCCAACCCGCGAGCGCTGGAGCAAGCTGCGGGCGGGGAGGAGGCACAAAAAGACGAGGCCCAGAAAGACAAAGCACGGAGCTTGCTCTATGAGGACTTCCAGCCCTTCTTGCCCAAACAGTTTGAAAGCGATCCAAATTGTCAAGTATTGTCATTTGACGGTTACAACAAGACAGTTGACAAGTTCTTTTCATCACTTGAGGGCCAGAAGCTCGAGTCGCGCTTACAAGAGCGCGAAGCCACGGCCAAGAGGAAACTCGATGCCGCTCGCCAGGACCAGGCCAAGCGGATTGAGGGTCTGCAGGAGGCACAGATGTTGAACTTGCGCAAGGCTGCCGCCATCGAAGCCAACGTCGAACGTGTACAGGAGGCAATGGACGCCATCAATGGCCTGCTGCAGCAAGGCATGGACTGGGTTGACGTCAACAAACTGGTCGAGCGGGAGCAGAAACAGCACAATCCTGTTGCCGAGATTATTAAGCTGCCGATGAAGCTGGAAGAAAGTACCATCACGCTGCTGCTAGGCGAGGAGGAAGAGGAGCCCGAGCCTGAGGATAAGGATGATTTTGACTATAGCGACGACGAGGCCGCCGACAATGCTGAGCCAGATAAAGCCAAGGGACCGGACAAGCGCCTGGCGATTGACATCAACCTCAAGATCAGTCCCTGGAACAATGCCACCGAGTACTACGAACAGAAGCGCACGGCAGCCGGCAAGCAGGAAAAGACGGTCAAGCAATCGGAAATCGCGCTCAAGAATGCCGAACAAAAGATTGCCGAGGACCTCAAGAAGGGCCTCAAACAAGAGAAGCCTATTTTGCAGCCCATCCGGAGACAGATGTGGTTTGAAAAGTTCATCTGGTTCATCTCGTCAGACGGCTATCTCGTGCTGGGCGGCCGGGATGCTCAGCAAAACGAGATCCTCTACAAGCGGTACCTGAAGAAGGGCGACGTCTACGTCCACGCGGACATGCACGGCGCCTCGACCGTCATCATCAAGAACAATCCCAAGACGCCCGATGCTCCCATTCCGCCGTCGACACTTGCGCAAGCCGGCAACTTGTCCGTGTGCTGCTCGAGCGCCTGGGACTCTAAGGCTGCGATGGGCGCCTGGTGGGTCAATGCCGACCAGGTCTCCAAGTCGGCGCCGGCTGGCGAATACCTCCCTGTGGGGTCGTTCATGGTCAGGGGGAAGCGCAACTTTTTGCCGCCGGCGCTGCTGACGCTTGGGTTTGGATTGCTGTTCAGGGTTTCTGATGAGAGCAAGGCCAAACACGTCAAGCATAGGCTGTACGATGCGGGGGATATCAGTACTACTGGCGCGCCCTCGGTCACAACTGCTACAGAGGTTGGCTCGGGAAGGGAGACTCCGAGACAAGACGTTGAGGAGGACAGCAGTGACGACGAAGGTCAGGACAACGAGGAGAGGGCGAACCCCCTGCAATTAAACACCGCAGACGAAGCCCCTGTCCCGGAGGCCCCAACAGAAGATCTGTCACGCCTCGAAGTCGAAGACCGCCCCTCTGCGCCAGAGCCAGAGCAAGAACCCAAACCCGACACTGAAGGTACCGCCGCAGAAGAAGCACCCGCGGAAGATGAAGACGAAGACGAAGTCGAAGAAGACCCCAACCGCTCCCCGCCCCCAACCCGCACCGAAACCCCCTCCACCACCTCCCAAAACCCCAACACCAAAAAGGCTCCACCCCCTAAGCGCGGCCAGCGCGGCAAAGCCAAAAAGATCGCCACCAAATACAAGCACCAAGACGAAGAAGACCGCGCTCTCATGGAAGAGCTCCTCGGCGTCGCCGCCGCCCGACAAAAAGCCGAAGCCGAAGCCGCCGCCAAGGCAGAGCGCGAAGCGGCTAGCGCAGCCGCCCTCGCCCGCCGGCGTGCCGCGCAAGAGCGCATGAAGAAGCAGATTGCCGAGCACGAGGCGGTCAGGCAGAAGGCGATGCTCGAGGGAGACGATGATGATCATGAAGGGGAAGGGGAGGGGGGTGAAGGGAGTGAAGGGAGGGGTATCGACGGGCTTGTGGGCACGCCACTGCCGGGGGACGAGATCCTTGAGGTGGTGCCCGTGTGTGCGCCGTGGAATGCGTTGAGTAGGGTTAAATATAAGGCGAAGATGCAGCCGGGGCAGGTGAAGAAGGGGAAGGCGGTGAAGGAGATTGTGGAGCGGTGGAGGATTGCTGGGTCGGCGAGCGGGGCGGGGAAGAAGGGAGGTGGAAATGTGGATGAGAAGGCGCAGGATGTGGAGAGGATGTGGCCGAGGGAGGTTGAGCTGATTAAGGGGTTGAAGGTGGAGGAGGCGTATAATGTTGTGCCGGTGGGGAAGGTGACGGTTATGATGTCTGGGGGCTCGGCGGGTGGGAAAGGGGGGAGTGGAGGCCAGAAGGGTGGGAAGGGCAAGGGTGGAAAGAAGAAGTAGAGGGTTAAAATGAGGCGCCATAGCACGCTGTTAGGAGTGTCGCTGAAGAAATACCACATCAGCATTGAGATCAAGTACCTACTAAAGAATGCCTCTTTGCCCTGTGTGGGAGACAGCATCGTCATGCGTGATGCTTGACGCTTTCTCCAGCCCATTCAGTGAGTTGTTGAGCGCGACAATCGGACAAGTAGTAGCACGGTCAGGTATCACGACTTAGAAGTACTTGGTCATGGACCCACGCGCATACCTTAAGCAGTGTCATTCTCGGCACCACCGGCGCATAACCCGATCCCATTCCCAATCATGTCTATTCATACAATCGTCTATGTGACCTTAGCGCGCCCGCTTCGACTCCTTGCCCTTCTTCTTCTCCTTGGTCTGGGCCCCCGGCTGGATGCGCGCCATCATCTCCTCCTTGGTAATGAGATGGTCGATGCGCTCGAGCAGGCCCAGCAGGCTCTTCATGTTGAAGCTCCACTCGTTGAGAATGTCGTCGGCGTCGCGCGGCTTGGCGAAGCTGACGATGCGCGCGGGGCGGTCAATCTTGGCAAACACCGTCTTGGCCGTCACCAGCTCGCTAATGTACTTTTCCGTCTCGTCCTCGGTCAGGTCAAGCAGCTGCGTGAGGCGGCCCATCTGGATGCGCGTGTAATACTTGGCCACCACGCGCACGTTGTGCTCAATGACGCGCTTGCGCAGGTCCTGCCACCGCTCAAATGCCTTGTCGTCGGCCGACTGCCCGGGGGCGGAATCGAAGATGTCAGTGCTGAGAAGGTGCGGCCCGAATACCTTGGACACCTCGGGCCACCGCATGAGCTCGTGCACTGTAAACAGCTTGAGGAGCTCAGCGTCTTCGGGCACCATCGAGTTCCGCGCGTCCTTGTGGATTCTGTGGAGGAGATCGTGCTGCTCGTTGTCGTGCGGCGCAAGGATGACAAAGTAGATGATTCGCTGCAGTGTCTGTAGAGAGTTAGTAACACAGTTTTGGGGAAGAGGTTATGAGTCCGGTACATACCGCCTGCAGCATCTTTGGGTTTTCCTCGACAGCCTCCGTGTCCAATACCTGTCTGTAGTGCTTGCACACGTCGAGGTACTTTGCGTCATGCTTGGCCAGGGTGATCTGCTGCTCGTAGTAGCGCAGCTTGAGCTCCGTGACATCCTCCTCCTTCGGGGGCTCCTCCTCGGTCTTGCCCTTCTTCTCGCGCTCCTTCTTCTCCTTCTCCAGCTGCTCTGGTGTCTTCTTGGGTTTCCGCGCCAGGTACCGGGTGCTGATCTTGCGGCTGAGGATGCCGGCCTGTGTCCAGTCTCCCGTCTCGATGCAGAGCGCCACCTGCGCTAGGATAAACTCGACCTTCTCGCGCCGGTCCATGGACCCAAACGTCTCGACCTGAAGCTCGCAGAGGGTCTCGGTGGCGGCCTTGAGGTCGCCCTGCTCCTTCTTTATGTCCGACAGGATCTTGGTCACGCGAGCCCGCTCAACCTCGACAAAGATCTTGCCCTCGGTGACTGTGCGAAGGGTCTCGATGACGGAGAGCTTGGTCTCCAAGTTCGGTGTCTGGTCGAGGAATCCCATGACAGTCTGCACCATCTTGGTGATGGCCTGCTTGAGCTGGCCATGCTTCTTGGAGAGCACCAGGGTCTGGTCAGTGACAAGGCCCCAATCGCCGGCATTTTTGCAGATGGTGACGATGGCGATGAGGATTCGTGATGTTGAGGCCAAGTCGGAGGCCTGGCGCGTCTGTTTCTCGAGGACCGAGAGCTTCTCGATGGCGGCGTTGATATCCGTCTGTTGCGCAGGATAGTTAGAGCTTGTTATTTGTTGGGATATGCGAAAAGTTAGGCGGTACCTTTGCGAGCTGCTCGGCCTCGGGGATCTGTGTGTCGGCCTCCTTGGAGTAGTCCCTCTCGGGCTTGAATGCAGCGTCCGCCATGACGAAAGTGGCCGATTAGATTTTCTGGGTATTTATTTATGTTGTCTGTTTTGAAATCGGATATCGCCGGCCGATGTGTCGAGGTATTAAGGTAAAGCCCAAGTTCGGGAAGTCAAGTTCGTCGATGTTGGTTCGATGCTGCGGGAGTGCAAGGCCCACGTCAGTTTGGTCTGCCTACCTGGGTGCTTGCGGCCCGCCCTGCGCAAGGCTGGAGGAGCTGAGGCTGAAGCTTGTAGCGGGGCCCACCTTCAGCCACCATGTGTGGCTAGTGAGGTCCCCCACGAACCCCACCAGACCTAATCAAGTAGCAGCTTCCAGGAAGGTTCTCCCACTCTGTCAAGACTCCATTATTCGTCCCTTCGTAATCAACCTGCGAACACACATGCAATGGGTGTGCAATGAGACTCTTTTTCTTTTTTTGGTTCCAGGTTGATACTTCAGGCCAATTGGCGCAGGACGGTCCCTCCAATTTCCAATTTTCCAATCCCAAGCTCCCGATACCATTGGAAAGCTCAGACGAAGCCCAGGCCTCGCCCAGACGGGTCCGTGACAACCCCGAACTTGCTGGGGAGAAACGTGGAAACGACTGCCGAGACGACTGGATGGCACCCTGAGAGCACTCGTATCAGGGGCCCTTGGTTCCGAGGACCGAGATGCCACGCAGGTCATGATTGAGCCTCTGCCATGGCCCCTGCAACATGAAATGAAGCGAGCAATCGCCATCACTATCACAATGGAAATGGTAACTAAGGTTGAGGCGTTTTGAAATAGCAGCCAAAAAGAAGCAAGAACGAATCCCGCTGCATGAGCCTGAGAGGTACATACCTCGCTCCCAGGCCCAAGCTGAGCACGCAACCTTGACCTTGCTGAGAGGGGCAGCCTCCCCCACTATTGGGCCCAGAGGGGCCGTTTGACGAGGGCCGAATGGTCCGTCCGTGTGAACCAGCCGACCAGCTAGGATCGCGCCCATTCGCATTCGCGATCCACTCGGACGGAGAGCAGCCGTTTTCATTAAAACCTGGGGATGGCCCCGATGATTTGCATACTGTGGGCTCCTAATCTCCTGCCCTAGGCCTGCGTTTCGAGGTTTCTCCCAGTTGGAACCACTGGGACAATTCTTGCAACAATTGGACCGTTGACTGCGACACCTAAAATATCCATCATACAGCGCCGAGGTTTCTCATCCGCCACCAACTTCCATCCTGGGCCGTATTAGAACTGTGTAACCATCAGTGTCACTCCGCGTCTGACACCTTGATTCAACGTCTTGCGCCCCCAAATCTGCTCGGCCCATCATGGAGCAATTACCGAAACAGAACGATTCACCCATCATGGAGAAATCACCGAAACAGAACGATTCGACCTTATCGGTGCCTGTGGCGCCTGCTTCTCAGACTGTTTCCAAGAAACGGAGCCGAACAGATTCTGAAGTTCCCGTCCCCTCACCACCGGATGCTCCGCTACAAACCACGCGTCTCAGATCGCCAATCCTGGAGCGACAGTCCAGCAAAGAACCCATGCCGCAGCCAGACGCGAAGGGCTCTCCTGATGCTAGCGGACGCCTCTCCTTGTCAGCTAATGGCAGCACCTCGACCTTCTCACTCCCGGAAAACGCCCCGTCCGAGTCTTTCTCCCCTTCTACTTCGACGCCGAGCTTCTCAACAGGGCAGCGTGGGAGCCTCTCACCCCCCTACATGTTTTCGGCGCCGTCCCAGCCTGCTGACTCACCGGTTCGGACGACGGACGACGGAGCGGATGGAGCGGACGGGGATGATGGGACGGACGCCGATGATCTGGAGGAGCAAGACGCCGTGGTACAGGCCGAGGAGGGCAGCATCGTCATTGACAGCGACGACCTCGGCACGGACGATGGCTACGGGACCGACAGCAACTCGGCGGCGTCGACGTCAGTGGCTGAGAGCGTGCGCGACTACATCTACGAAAACGGGCGCCGGTACCACAAGTTTCGCGAGGGGCGCTACAACTTTCCGAACGACGATATCGAGTACGTGACTGTACAACTCGGTTTAAACTTCCGGGGTAACTTGCTAAAACCGTGGGCAGGCAGCAGCGCGAAGACATGAAGCACGCCATGGTCAAGATGCTCTGTGGGCAGCTCTACTTTGCGCCCATCGGAGACCGTCCTCATGAGATCCTGGACATCGGGACGGGAACGGGGATCTGGGCGATTGAGAGTATGTTGCGCGTGTCAAACATCAACCTTAAATGACTGAGCTGACGTTTCCTGCAAAGTGGGCGACCTGTTTCCGAGCGCAAACATCCTGGGAGTTGATCTCAGTCCGATTCAGCCGGATTGGCTGCCGCCGAACGTGCGCTTCATGGTGGACGACGTTGAGTATGTTGGCCCCTGATTCGAGTTTGAGCAATACTGACTGTGCCATAGGAGCCCGTATGTCAGCCCCTGACCCAACACGCCCCGATCCCTCACTATTCCTCACCGTACTCTAACTCGTGTTCAGATGGCTACACCCCCGCAACTACTTTGACTACATCCACACGCGCCACACCGTCATGGGAATCAAAGATTGGCCGCGTCTAATGCGCCGCGCTCTTGAGTACGCCCCGCCCCTTCCCCCTACCTTTTTCACCTTCACGATCTAACAACCCCCAGACACATCCGGCCCGGCGGCTGGTTCGAAATGCAAGAAGTGCACCACTTTCCCTTCTCCGCCAAACCGGGCGTCCCCATGCCGGCCGACCACCCGGTCACGCAGTACTGGTCGCTCATCACCGAGGGCCTCGCCAACCTGGGCGTCAACTTCCGCGCCGCCGCCGATGGCCGCCTGGCGGCTATGATGCGCGACTGCGGCTTCGTCAACGTCTCGGAGCGCGTGCTGCAGATCCCCCTGGGCACGTGGCCCAAGAACAAGGTGCTCAAGACGGTGGGGCTGTACTGGCGGACGATTTTGATTGATGGTATCCAGGCGATTGCGCTGGGCCCGTTGACGCGCGGGTGTGGTTGGAGTCGGGAGCAGGTGGAGCTGTTTTTGATTGAGGTCCGCAAGGCGTATCATGATAATGCGGCGCTGGCGTACATGCCGTTGCATGTGGTTTGTGGGCAGAAGCCGGAGGGGTATTAGGCTGTTTTATGCTGCTTTTCTGATGGCGGTGTCATGCCTGTGAGCCTGGCGTCTATACTCTTTTTTGTAATACTTCGCGGGTCTGTTTCTGATGTGGGATGGGGCGATGAGACATGCATTGGGGATGAGCGGTTGATCCTTATTGTTACCCCTAGAGTTTATGTTTTCCTTTCGTCAGGAAAGAAGGTTCATGATGTGTAAGGTTTAGTTCAAGTTAGGCAGCGGAGGCGATGGCGTGGGTGTCAGCTAAGTTGATAAATTGTCTGTCACGGATTCGGCATATAGTGATATGGTTATATTTGCCATTTTACGACGCTCGAAGCCATTCTTGAAATGCATATGACTTATTCTAAACGTCGCGTTTTCTACTCTGTACGTTGAAATAAGAATTGAGGTTGGTTGTTGGCTGTCAAGTGTCAATGACAGAGATCTTGGCACAGTCAAAGATGTCACGGCGTTCCTGAGCCAATCCCGATACCCGTAAACTCGTGTCTTTCTGTTAGATTTGGCAGGACTTCAGCTTCAACAACATCAGGTGGATGGATTCTCGCGAGTGTGCTGGTACGCGAAAAGAATGGACGTGCTTGCCGAAACCGATCCCTTCAGTTCGGGAAGGAACTGCGGGCTCTCGGAGTATCGGACCAGTAATTTCCTCGGCTGCGGGCCTTTGCTTCTCTCGGCATGGCTCCCGAACCAGTGGTGGGTCTCAGACCCCACCTGGAAGGTTCCCTTCCTCCTTCTTCAAAACAGCCCCGAAGCATCACTTGGAACCGACCGCTTGGCTCGAGCCTTGGCTCCAATTTCCAGGGTTGGGTCGGGTGCTGCGGGATTGGCTTGCGCCGTGGCTTTGTTTCCCCTTGCGATGGCTGCCGGGGCGTGGTGCATTTCTTTTCTGCATTTGAGCATCAATCATGCAGTGCAACGTGTGCATGACATGGGGCTTCGGTTGGCAGTCCCGACAGCTGCTGCTTTACGAATACTGAACGAAATCGATATGCGATGAAGCTGGAGCAGCATGGGACGGGGAATGAACGACATGGATGGGTGCAGGATGGTGCAGCTGCAGGGGATGGTGCCATGACCCCGGTTCCCTGGGAGGTTCGCGGATGGAGTCGTGCTCCCGCGAAGTCTAGCACCAACCCATTCCGGGATTGGCCTGCCCGCCGGAGTTGGTTGATACAAAACAGCCATCGCCTGCTTGGGGGGTTGCTTCGTCTGTGCCCGTACCGTTCTCTCGGGAATACATCACAGCAAGGTCATCCCTGAGCCTTCTACCGTGGTCAGTTCTTGTATTACCCCCATCGTCTTTCCATTCTTCCCCGCGTCGATCTTCGCTGACCGTGCAGCCGTCCCAGCCGTGTGGATTGACAGACATCTGTTGTGCAACTCCTTCGCTGTAACGCCTCAGCCAATTCGTTCCCGGGAACCCCCCACGCTGAACCGAGACGCCGGCTCCCGTAGAGCCCGAGTGTCACTTACACTTCTCTCGAGAGGCGCAAACGCATTGTGTTTGCAGACCACGGCCTAGTTTTTGACTCTTACAGTTCACTAAGTAGGCAATTCCCTTCTTCATCACTTGTGACCATCGCCAGAGCGTCCTAACCGGCCGGCTGTCGATCGTGACTTGAACCTCTTGTCACCTTCAATGTTCCAATTCTGCCCGGAGCCTAGTAAACTTACTCTCAGAACCCACACAGTAACCATTCGTCAAAATGGGGAAATTCAAGTTCAGTTCACTCTTCAGCTCTAGCTCCTCGAGCACAGATGCCGAGAAGAAGAAGCAGAACCGCCGTTCAATGCCTATTCTGTCATCCTCGGCCCCGAACAAGGACGTCGTGACCAATGGCGGAGCGAAATCAGCCTCCAGCCTCAGCACTTCCGCGGCAGCTCCGGAGCACTCCACCTCTCACATGGTGGCCTTGGCCCAGAAGATTGCTAAAGAGACAGAGAAGCTCGAGGCGTACATGAAGGAGAACAACCTGCCTATGCCGAGCTTTGATGTCGATGCCCCCGCCGACTTCCCTCAGCTTCCCGAGGACATCCAGAAGAGCAGACAGGACATTATCTGCTTAACCAAGGAGCTGGGTCAGCTGGCCCATGGCCCGCGCGAGTCGTTGAGATGGGGTGTCTGGGAGGTAAGTTCCCTTTCAAACTGCACTTTTAAGTCTCGATTTTGACAGCTGGATCAGTTTTTGGACGTTCTAGCGCTCACATCTGTCAACCACTATGGGCTCGGTAAGTTTCGAATCCTTAAACCATACTACGGGCCCCCATCTAATAATCACCGCAGCCAAGCTCGTCCCCGTTGATTCAACCATCACTCTTGCGGAGCTGCAAACTAAGACGTCTCTGGATGCCATCAACCTCGCTCGCCTGCTTCGTCTCGCCATGACCAATGGCATCTTCCGCGAGCCCAGCCCTGGCGTGATTGCCCACTCTGCCGCATCCCGTGTCCTTGCTGAGGACGAGAACATGCAGGCCTGGATCGGCTTCAACGGCGAGGATATCTTCCGCGCCGCCGGTCACGTCGTGCAGTCGCTCAATGCCTATCCCGAGGCAACGTCCCTGACCCGCACCGGCTTTCAGTTCGCCTTTGACACGGTCGACAAGGAGCCCATGTTTGCCACCTTCGGCAAGGACCCGGAGCGGGCCCGTCGCATGGGCCGCGCAATGGCAAGCTTGACTGGTGGCGAGGGATACGAGCCCTCGTTCTTCGTCGATGTCGAAAAGGGCGGGTACGACTTTAGCGACCTCGACGCGGCGGGCGGGACCTTTGTCGACATTGGAGGATCCCACGGATTCATGTGCGTCGACCTGGCTACCAGGTACAAGAACATGAAGTTTGTGGTGCAGGACCTGCAAAAGACGGTCGACAGCGCCCCCAAGCCCCTCAGCCCCGACACCCAGGTCGCCGAGCGCATCACCCTGCTGGCTCACGACTTTTTCACCGAGCAGGTGACCAAGGACGCCGACGGTAGGCAACTCCGCAACTGCCCCCAACAACCCCCACCCTGACTGATATACTAACCCCCTGGCGATAGTCTACTTCTTCCGCTGGATCATGCACAACTACTCGACCCCTTACGCCGTGCGCATCCTCAAGAACCTCATCCCCGCCCTCAAGCCTGGCGCCCGCATCATTATTAACGACCACTGCCTGCTCGAGCCGGGCCAGGAGAACCCCTGGGACGAGCGCGTCATGCGCCGCATGGACGTCGTCATGCTGGCCCTGCTCAACGCCCAGGAGCGTACGGAGGTTGAGTTTAGGGAGCTGTTTAAGGCGGCGAGCGATGGGTTTGTGTTCAAGGTGAGTTTAATTCTTTATTTTTATTTCTTGTTTGAGGTGCTAATATTGTGGTTGCTAGGGCGTGAGGAGGCCCAAGGGATGCCGGATGAGCATTGTCGAGGCTGTTTGGCGGCCGGATGCGGTTGAGCAGAAGACTGCTGCTGTTGCTGAGCCGGTTGCCGAGCTTGATGCTGCTCCGACGAAGCCTGAGGAGACCAAGGTTGAAGAGACCAAAGCTGAGGAGGCCAAGCCTGATGAGACCAAGGCTGTGGAAACCAAGGTCGAGGGGCCCAAGCCGGACGAGACCAAGGCTGAGGAAACCAAGGCTGAGGAAACCAAGGCCGAGGAAACCAAGACCGACGAGACCAAGTGAGGGCAGAGCAAATACTGACCGTGCGGATCAACGCCACTTTTCTCGCTCACATTGTCCTTGGGGGGTAGTTATAACCCGTCGAGACTTAGTGAGGGCGAAGACCGGGAACAGCAGACCCGAGTATTCTAATATTGGTATCATGTAACCGACCTTGGTCGTCATCTTCAGCCGCGATACCCACCCCTTTTGGTGTTGGGGGTCATATTTTTGTTTGTATGGAATTGTGGAAGCTCATTAGTGTAGCATAGTCACCTTCGTTAATTAATCTCACTCGATTTCGTTATAAATATTCTTGATGAGCGTTGGTAAGGAGGCTAGAGGATTGTACTTTTGTGCCATTATTGGGCTCTGCTGTTATCCATGGACTTGAACTTTTCGAGGATTGGTAGTTGGGTGCTCGACAAAACCCATAGCAAGGTCCAACAGTCCAATACATGATCCGATCTATCCAAAACACCCAAGCAACACTAAATTGAACAAGACAGGAACGCTTGCGTTTGCAACCAACAAGTAAAAGAGAGATCAAAACCATGGCTATTCCCCACTCTCCCCTCAACAACAACATCAACCCCTCAACCCCCCTTAAACTCCAACAGCTACCACCACCCCAACAGACACAGGATGCTCAAACATCGCCCCAGACCCATCACTAAGCCTCATCAGCCCAGGCACGAGAACCAGTTCGTGAGCATCAGCATGCCAGTTGAACGCCCACCGACAAGGTTGCGAAAGAAGTCTGTAACCCAACCTTGCGACCGTCCAGATCAACTCCTCGAGCTGCTCCCGCCGCTTATATTTCTGCCCGTGGTCGGCTGGGACAGAGTTGACGAGCACAAGGTCAAGTAAGTCGCGAAGCTTGAGAACTTGGGACTGGATTATCTCTGGTGGTTGTAGCGCCTGTTCGTTTGGGGTGTAGTCGTCTTTTTGGAGCAGGAGGATGGAGAGTCGTTGCCATTCGTGAAAGCCTGGTTTTTATATTAGTTTTAGCTTTGATTCATAGCAAGCAGGTTGCTGGGGAGCATCAATTCTACCTTCAGCTTTCCGCCTTGCTTTATTAGGCCGGGGCAAAGCCTCCCAAAACAAAACCACCGGCAACGGCAGCAAGACGTGCTCGTTGAATACGGAAAAGTCGATGACCGAGAACACGGCTGCTGCAATAACGTGGCGGAGCGCCTCGTGACGGGTAGTTGGCGCCACGCAGAGATCTGTCAGGGACTGTGCGTCATGCTTCAAGAGCGAGGATGAAATATTGGATAAGGCCTCGAAGACTCGATCCCGGTTGTCCTGGGTCTCGTGGAGATGGTAGTTGTCTTCGACGTGTTTTTGGATCATGAAGCCGAGGTCTTCCAGAGCGGAGATTAGTTCATTGGTAGACTCGTCGCTGGGCGGTGCCCCAGAGGGCGAGCCGGGTCTTTGGCGCCCTGCGACGGTAAGATCGGCCAGCTGGGTTGAGTTTGGTTGGTGACTTTCGCGACGATGGGTGAGAGCAAGGTTCTTGGCTCGCATGTTAAGGGCGTAAAACATTGCTGCGGCTCCCGTGATCATGGAGAGGACGGCGATGGTGATACAGATGGCAACGAGATCTGCTCGGGTTGGCCATCTGACCGGCGGATCAGTGCTGAGATTGCCATCGTGGCTATCGCGTTTCCTTCTCAATCAGGGTAATAGCTCGAGGCGACATAGAAGCAGACAGCGGAGAAGGGAGGAAATAAGGCCGAGAAAATAGATCATTCACCATTTCATCACTTCAACCCCTATCTAGGCTGTAACTTCTCTGGCCACAGCTACCACTGCCTTGTGCAACCAGCTGGATCGACAACTCATTTGGTTGCTGAGTGGAATCTTGCTTCGACAAATGAGGAAGAACGGCCATACAATCTACCCATGGCGGCGGGGACCAACGATCCACGACGACATGAGAGCGTTGGAATAGTACCAGACATCCACGTAGCTTTGGTGGTTTTGGTTGTGGTGATGATGCCCTCCGAGACCTGATGTCCTTCCACATCGAACTGTGCCACCTCTCGCTAGAGAATCTGCAGCAAACCACGCGGCTGCGCTCCTCCGTGGAAATTCCGGGTATACAGACCACGAAACCGGGAGACCACTGAAACAAGCCCAGAGCCATATTTGTGGTGTAACACCAATACCGTAAGCTGTTAGGAACGGAGGCTAGGGGAAAGGGAAGGACACAGGGGGTGGAGGATGGGAAACAAAGATAATGGAATGACCATACCCGAGAGTCGCCTTGCTTGCGATCAGCCCACCCTATCTCCAAGTGCCCTTACCGAAAGCGATATTTAGCCAGCAATAAGAGCAATTCAATATGGCCAGCCTCAGCCCGTCAGGGCCGAGTGTGGCCTCGAAGAAGAGATGGCGCCCGGCGACGTGGACATGCGCTAAGATTGACGCGAATGGGCGCTGTGGATCGTTGTAGATAGCCATGACTTCTGTGGAGAGAGAAAGAAAAAACGGTGGCTACTGAAGCAAGATAACAGGTATCGTACTCGTCAAAGCCGCCTAGAACCCACCTGTCGTCCTCGACATCACATCACCTGACTGTGCTTCGGAGTAAGGTCCCATCTGCGAGGAACTTTCTCATGATGAGCATCCCGGGTTGCTGGGGCGGCGGCGAGAATTAGAAAGAAATAAAGCGGTGGTTTGACAGCCCAACCTTTGGAGCCGATGATATGGAACTTTCAGATGTGACTTGAGTCTGTGTGGTCGACCTAGTTTCATCCCATCCGCCATGCCCTTCCTTACCCCCATCTCCCAGGCAACGATGCGAATTAGGGGCTTCAGACCCCATGACTGGAAATATGAAAAGATACGAGGGAAACCATGGAAGGGGGGCAAGAGAGTGGAAGACGATATGGTAAAAGTGTTTTCGAACTGCGTTTGTTGGGAATGGACCGCAGTAGGCAGCAGCAGCCGCGCACAAAGTGTTGACTTCTGTGTGAGCATGGAAGGAGCGACTTTCCAACTCTCCAATTCGGGGATCAAGGGCGAACGGTCATCTGCCTGCTTCCAACACTTGCTAGGTGTGGATCTAAAACGGAAGTTAACGAGTTGTTCGTCGCCAGTTTTCACTTCAAGTTCTCGCCTCCGAGAAGGCTCCCCTCTTCTTCCACAAGTCCCTGCCTCTAGAGGCTTGCCATTTGTTACACAGTCGGATATCACAGGTCCCCGAAATGGAGGGATTCAGGTACTTCTTCCGCCCTACCCGCCCACACGCACCCAAGCACGTTACGGATCCAGGCTAAGAATGACGTATGTCTTGCCGAGGTGGAAGAAAAAGGGCAGGCCATAGCAGAAAGGGGCGCCTAATACTTTCAATGGGCAAGACACGCCGTCTTTGTTGCGGACTTGAAGCCCAAAGGCGATGAGACTGTCGCAGCCACGTCGCCGCATAACACGACGTCAGATCCTGCTGCCCTCGCATAATGCAGATTCGCATCTCCTGTCCACCAGAGAGGATACGGGCGGCTCGGGACACTTCCCCAGACGCACTAGAAGACGCTCCCCCAGGCAAAAAGCCCGCTCTGTGTTGACAACTGTTACTGTGGAACGTGGGGCTTCGGCCGGCTGCATCGTCAATTTGGATCGATTCAAATACTTCAAGTTTCTTTCCCGCGTTTACAAACATGGTCCATGGATCCAATCTCGGCGCTTGACTCCGTCTTCTCGCCGGCCGACGGACCACGGACCGGCCATGATCCATGATGTGACCGAGACTCGGACTTGAACTACTTCGGCCGGATGTGTCGACAAAGGCTTGACAGGTACAGATACCTAATTCTGGAACCCCTCAGGAGACTCTATTCTAACTCCGTCAGGGGTAGCAGACTTCAGTTGGCAACTCTCACGGCGCCAGAGTCTGATTCTCATGCTTCAGACCGAAATCAATCTACGGATTCGCCAACTCTGGTCGGCCGCCGTCACACATTACACAACACCCGTCATCGCTCGTTGTATCATATGTGTTACGTTCCGTGAGAAAACATGCAGTCTTTAGCAGGCCCAGGGGCGAGCTGCTTGGGCTCCCCAGTGGTCCAATTTACGAGAGGCACTGTTTCTCTCACCGTACGCCGTCCGTACCTGCTCGTCGGCAACGGTTTGAAGCGAAGTTCTAGGCGAAGCAAGACATCTATTGCTCACCTTCTTGATAGCTTGAACCCCCATTACCAGATTTGTTTCAGACTTTGTGGCCTTTAGAACGGTAATCCCGACCGCTTGGGAGCGAGCCAGCCTCGCTCGGCGAAAGGGTATACAAATGTAACCCGGCTCCCTTTGAGATTTCTTGCCTCGCCAACTCGCCTCATCATCCCCCAGCCTTTCGGTTTCCTTGGGCAACTTGACATTAAAGGCGTTAGAGGCAGAGATTAGCCCGCTGGCTGCGGACTCGGGCCGTACTTCGTTTTCCGAGGCCAAGCTCAACTTACAAAATCACCCTCCTCCTCCGACCAAGAACTCCATGACCTGGGCCCTCTATTTATGGTTCTATCCTCTCCCGCAGACCGCATGGAGCCGCAAACCACCCACCCTGGCGGGTGGACTACAGAGCCTGCTTCCTCCTACTCCCCCGGTTGGAAGTTGGGCCGAGATCAAGGGTCAAATCCGCACGAGTCATCAATCCGGATGGCGCTTCCGTATCACAATCCATCCCTATCCGAGAGGGCAGAAGACGACCTTCGGTTAGGATCCGTCAGCGACGAGTCCCAGATATCGCAGACAAAGCAGCGGCCAACCACCAAGAGGATAGCCTTGCGCCGGGCCCTGTTGACGGCCATGTATGTTTTGTTGTCTTGCTTCATCACGCCCAGTTATCATTACGATCTAACCAACTTTTGACCACAGCATCTGCGCTGGCCTGATGTTTTCCTGCCTCGACACCTCCATCGTCTCAACCGCTCTCATATCCGTGTCGGTCGAATACCAAAACTACCAAGACACGCCGTGGACAGTCCTAGGCTATCTCTTAACTTACATGAGTGAGTGCGAACTGGCTGTGGGGCCGGCCTCGGCCGTTGCGATTACCATGGCACCTACTGACTTGTTTCGGCAGGCTTCGCCGTCGGGTTCTCCAAACTGAGCGACGTTTATGGCCGGAAGAACATCTTAGCCATTGCATGGCTGTTGTTTACCCTAGGCTCTGTGTGGTGTGGCTTTGCACGGCGCATGGGGGAACTGTATGTCTTCATCTTGTTCGAAGCCCCATCTCCAGAGCACGCACTCATTTAACCCGTCACAGAATCGCTGGTCGTGCAGTTCAGGGAGTTGGCGGCTCGGGGCTATACAGCCTGGCTCAGGTGTGTCTTCTTGAGCAGGGCCCCAGTCGGCCAGAAGTTGTGGGCGCTCTGGTTGGAATCACGCTCTCGATCTCCTTTGTCTTGGGGCCCCTGCTTGGGGGCGCCATATCAGAATGGAATTGGCGAGGCATCTTTTGGTTCAAGTAAGCCTTTTCCTTCTCCCGAAATGGCATCGGTGACTGATATGCCGACAGTATTCCCTTCGGTGCTTTGGCTGTTCTGGGCATCTTTTCTCTCTGGCCAGAAGAACGGCGCAACAGATACGGAGTTCTTGCTTCAGTCGCCAAGGTCGACTTTCTTGGTAACACACTCCTCGCCGTTGCATCGATACTCCTCGTCTTTGCCATGCAGCAGGGAGGCTCCTACGTTTGGAGCTGGACGAGCCCAGTCATATTGTGGTCTCTGATTACCTCGGGAGTTTGCTGGGTTCTTTTGGGTGTATGGGAATCCTACCTATTCCACGGATTTAGTCAACGGATCCAACCTATCTTCCCGATGCGTCTCGTGACAGCTCGGGTCTACATCTCGACTTTGGTGTACAGTCACTCCGAGCCCGCCCACTCTGCCCCTACTGACTCTATCACAGCGTCACCCTCCTCGGCGGTTTCATCTACATCGCTCTAGTCATCAAGATTCCCGAGCGTCTACAAATCGTCCACGGCGATAGCGCTCTCTGGGCCGGCGTCCACTTACTCCCAATGCTCGGCGCCTGCGCCTTTGGCTCCTTTCTGGGGGGCGCAGTCTCTAAACAAGCGAACCTCACCAGCCAAACTCTCATCGCCGGCAACGCCTTCCAAGTTCTCGGCCTCGGCCTCATCCTCGGCTTCTGCCAAAACCTTGGACTGCCGCTCCTGTTGGGCTGCACAGCCATCTACGGCCTCGGCGTCGGGCTCTCGTTTGCCGCCTGCACCATGATCGCGGCCATCGAGGCGCAAAACGATGACCTAGCCGCCGCACAGGGCGCGGTCGCGCAGGCGCGTGTCTTTGGCGGCGCACTAGGTCTCGCCGTGTGCACCATCATCTTCAACGAGAAGCTGCAGAGGGCACTGATACTGGACCAGCACGAGCTGGACCAGGTTCACCGGAGCTTGATGGTTGTGCTGGCGCTGCCCGAGGCGGCGCGGCTGCAAGTCATTTTAGTGTATCTGGATGCGTTTCGTGACCAGATGCTGGGCATGACGGTCGTGGCTGTTGTGGCGCTGGTGTTGAGTTTAGGGACGTACCGGTCCAAGCCGGGCCATGTGGTCGGGGTTCTGCTGCAGCATAAAGAGCTTGCTGGACGGCCGCCGGGTGGGAGGGGGGATGTGGAGTTGTCGAGTATGAGTAGTGTGCGGTCGCTTGTGAGGTAACCGGGGTGTGTTTGTCTATGTGCGGATACGGTTGCTTTTCTTCTCTTTTGGGGATGAGGTCTGCTTCTTCGAGTCGAGACGGCGGAGGTGGGGACAGGCTCTTTGCTGGCTCAGCGAGACAAGGGGCAAGAGATTGACTTGGACGTCGGTGAGTTTGGTTTGGACGAGGGAGTCTTTTGCACCAATGGGGTGTTTACATCACTGTTTTACTACGTCACTTGCTTGTTACGGGTTCTTCAACTTTCCATGGGCGTTGGGCTGGGGTTGTGAGCATGTCTGTTCGACTTTGGGTTTCTGGTGTTGCAGGTTGCAGGCTGGTTGGCCGTGTTGATGTCAATGAATACGAACATGGTGTTTGTATCTGTGAAGCGCCTTGGGACTGCCCGCGATGAGCACGTTGATTGGCATCACCAATACCATCACCATCACCACCACCACCACTACCACCACTACCAGCACCACCACCATCACCACCACCATCACCACGAACACCATCACCATCACCATCACCAACCAACGCCACCAACACCAATGCCATCTAAACCTCAAAGATAACCACATCATTTAGTCACATTCATCTACTCCATACCCCACACTCAGTCCCGGTAATAAGCGGGTGACAATGGGCCAGACCATACCATGGTAACACTACCGGTAGATGGCTGACCTGTTGCGGCCGTTTGTTTGCCTATACCTGCAGCAAATGTGCGTGGGGATGTGAGAGAAAGCGGGGCAAGACACTCGTTGGTGTAGGAATACGTACAGTGCAGTGCAATTTATTGCAATGTTTGCCTGTAAGCTGCGGGATGTGAACTGCAGGATGTGGTGTAACTAGTCGAGTGAGTGAGTGGTATTCTCTCACCAACAGCTTACACAGCGGTGTTGCCAACAGTTGGAGGAGGGAGGTTGTGGAGAAGAAGAGGTGGTTTCTACAGTGTTGGTTCTTTCTATGCGGTGTCTGAGTCAGGCTTGTGCTACGGTGGCGTGTTTTTGATGACGGGGAAGGGCAGTGGCAGTGTCTTGGAGTGGTGACTGGGTTTAGTTATTGATGTTGATGGATGTCTCGGGAGGAGCAGGGACCCCGAGCTGAGAGCTAACGGGCGTTGGGATGTGGCTGGATGGGATTGGGTGTTGTACGACGGCTGTGGTTTCAGGGGGTGGGTTGAGTTCAGGGGGGACTTTTAACACATGATGGATCTTGGCGCTGAGTGAAGTTCATGGCTTTGGGCGAGAAAGGAGACAGGATCAGGAGTAGATTGATGCGTGTTTTGGCTGGTATGAAGAATTCTGCGAGATGGAGTAACATTTACCCTACTGAAGAGTGGGAGCTAGCCTATGAGTTGAAAGTGACCTATAAACTTGCACTCGCGTGTTCTTCCCCTAGTGAGACCACGGTTTGATGCCGAGCCTGGGTTCTCACAGGCAGAGATGTCATTGCTACCGACGGCGCCGCCAGGTTTCAGAACATCTCTTTGCGGCCGTCCACTCGTCCATGTCGTACGGAACACAGGTAAATGCTGGTGTCACCTGGGCGCCTGGAATGTTGGGGGTCCCCAGCGGCGCCGTGGGTGTGATGAGAAAGGATCTGCGGCCGTCGATGCAGAGATAGCAGCTTGGGCACAAGTCTCGATAGTACACAGAACTGTAGCGGCGAGAGAGGCTCTCCAAGTCTGGGGGTTCGTTTTGGTAGTTTGGGACGCCGTCAGTCTCGATACACCAGATAATCCTCAGATGGCCGCTGAGGGCTGCTGACTTGTAAACCATGGGCCACACCTCTGCTCAAGCGTCAGCTGGCAGGCCACAACCATGACGGCTTCGGATGATGGGACGGACCACAGCGTGGGCGGTCCTGGCGATCGTCGGGAACGATTTCGTCAGGCCCAATATGCAGATTAACAATAGAAAGGTCGGGGGAGGTCAGGGCAGATGGAACTGGACGACGGTCAGCACACACGTCTTGTGTTAAAAGTGCCTTGGTGGTTTCTTGCTGCTGGATTCCGAGTCTGAAGAAGATCGGCTAGATGACGGCGAGAGAGGCGCGGCGAGTGTAGATTCGGATTCTGACTGAAGGTGTCTCAGTAAGTCGAGCCAGCAACTCATGCCATCTCATCTATTCAAGATCTGAACGAACCGGATGGTCTATATCCATGTTGCCAGCGGAGGATATCTCTCTCGGTACTTCTCGAGGGCACAAGGGACATACGTCCCCTTCTTGGTGTTGCGGTGTGTATTCCATGGCTGTGAGCTGCGGGTTGCGGGTCGAGGGCTGCGGACTGAGGAGTGTCTGTCGAGAGGGAGATGAGGAGGGAGAATACCGTCAGTTAGAAGAGGCGCGCCGTTCTCATGATAATCTCGCAAAAAAGGCCTCCTCTTCCCTCTTCATCAGCTCGCTGTCGTCCCCTCGAACCCCGTCTCCTCGAGCCCGCAACCCGCATCATACACAGTACGAAGTTGGGGGCATCGCCTTTAATGGCGGCACAGGGTCTTTACTTTTTCTGGTGGCGTTCAAGTTTGGGAGTTTCGCTGTTCGCGTGACAGGGATTGAAGATCTCCGGTTGGGTTAGAAAGTGACAGGATCAGATTGGCGTCAAGCCTCAAAGCCCCAAAATGTGACAGACCACACCAAGGAACAAATTGACAAATGCTGACCCGATTTTTGGTACAAGGCGGTTCGGTCCGGGTTCCATTCCCTCCCGATGACTCGTTTAATCTCCGTCTCGCAGGAAGGAATCATGGTGGGAAGGCTAGCTTCTCTTGCCTTTTCGAGTTGTTTGAGAATGGAACTGGGGAAGTTGCGAGACGGCACCTCGGGCAACTCAAGCAAGACCCCTGCCATTGTACCTGCCGGGGGAGTGAGGGATGGAGACAGGGATCAACCCTGCAGCCTCCACGAGATCCTCGCTGGAACTTGCTTCCCGGAGTCCCTTCCCGGAGCATCAACGACACGACAACCAGTCTCGAGCCAGTGAACGAAAGACGCCAACGGTTACCATACCCGGTCCAGCTGCCATCTCATCTCCCACACTAACCCACTAAAAATAACGAAAACTCCGTTTCCCGACATGACGACGACTGCGACCACTTCCGGGACCGCTGCCATAGGCCCGCCGCTGCCGACCCCCACCTTCGGCCCGGGCGGCGCCTTTACCATCACCTGCTCCACGCGCATCGCCGCACCCCCATCCGCCTGCCTCGACGTCGTCATTAAAGCCTCACACTGTAAGACAAACAAACAAGGCCGACGATGACTCAGTACTTACTAACTGCCCTCTCCAAGACTCCACCTGGAACCGCTTCTGCCGCAAATGCACCATCGACGCCCAGCCCCACGACACTGCAGCAGCAGGTGCAGCAAACACCGGCACCGACACCCTGCGCCTCGGCACCAAGTTCACGTTTGACGTGCACGTCGACCCATCCTCGCCCGAGGGCAGCACCGGCCGCTCGACCGCCCTGCAAGTGAGCGTGCTGGAGCCCATTGACGAGGAGTGGCGAGACGACGGGTTTCCTTCTTCATCTCCTTCTCCTCTCGCAGATGCTACTACTGATACTGGCGCTACTGCGCCCCCCGATCGTCGTCGCCGCCGCAAGGGCTGGCGCATCGCGTGGACGACGCACTCCAACTGGTTGACACCCGCGTGGATGCTCCGGGCTGAGCGGGTGCAAGAGTTTATCGAGGTTGGTGACGGCAGCGAGACGGCCTATTATTGCTGGGAGACGTTTTACGGGGTGTTGGCGCCCGTGATCCGGATGGCGGTGGGGAAGCAGGTCGAGGGTGGATTTGGGATGTGGATGGAGGGGCTGAAGGGGAGGGCTGAGGGGTCGTTGGCTTAGAGGTGGGTAGGGTAGGTGCGTGGTCACTCATTAGGTCGGCTTGGAGGTGGTATTGTTGTTGACAGTGGCCGGCTCAGGTTCAGGCTCTAATTGTATTTCCGTCAACATGGCTTACATGCAAACTAAGTAGGGTCCGTATAACCCCGTTCTTGACTACTCTCCCCTCAGTTCGGAAGTGTCGGCACCCGCTCCACGTGTACCACGACCGGCGGCTCCGGAATCCCCAGCCCGGCAGCCTTCTTCTTGAGCGCCGCGTGCGCGGGGCACTCGTCGTCGTAGTACTCCTGGTCCGCGACGCTGGCAAACCAGTGTTGCGCCACGATTGTGTATCCTTTCGAACGCTCATCTTCCTTGGCCTGGCCGACGTGGGAGCTGTTTCAAAGTCATATCAGTGGGCCGCTACTCGTGGGGGATGGATAGCGATTAATCGAGGCATACAAGAGGATGTACGGTTTGCCGTCCTGGGGGCAAAGATGCGGTCAGCTTCAGTTCCTCAACTCTTTTCCCTTGGGGCTGAAACGGGCGAAAATGGGGGACGGCGCCCGGACACAACGGACCACCTCAGCCGGAACCCAGGGACTCGTAAGCCGTTCCTTCCATATTGAAGAAGAGGCCGAGAAACAATCGGAGAACGGCAAGCAACTTCACAGCCAAGGAACAAAAATGGAGTTAAACACACACCTTGACCTGGTCCCTCATCATCACACAGTACGCCTCAAGCAGCTTCTTCTGGTTCTCCACATCCGGAACCTTGAATAAGGTGGTGCGTTGGATAGGGGGGTTCTCCATCGTGAGAAGCTTTTGATCTTTCTGCATCGTGTCGTCTACTGCCGATGTGTGATAGGTAAACCTCTGGAAATGACTTGAACAATAAGATGTCGAATCCTCGACCCCTCGGAGCATGACAGATGGGCCTCCCCTCCCTTTATAACCCCCCTCTTCTGCCAGGCACACTAACAGACAGCTTGCCAAACCCAACGACACAAGCAGAACATGAGACAAGACCAGCGCGACCGCGCGTCCCAAGCCCGGTTGGACCCAACCTAAATAAGCGCCAGCCCCAGCACCAGAGTCAGCGTCGGAGTCTGCCAGAGACAGACGAAAATGCAATCCATAGTTATCCGACGCACAAAATACGCACCACGATAACCAAGCCCATTCCGAGAACACAAGGCACCCCCCAGTACGCCCTACCGAGACCCCTTATCCCGGATGTCTATTACGCAGAACGCCATCGTACCACTAGGTCGATCTCGGTTTGTCGATCCCGCGTTCTAGATATTCCGTGTGTTGCACACTGCACACATGGCGGGATTGGACTCCCGGAGCCTAAGTCGACTTCGGCATTGAACATACTGAGCATTGCAGCGTTTTCTTTCAACGCCAGACCATTTGATCGTTGGTATCTCTGAGTTGAACAAACCCCTGACAAACATATACACCCCTGAAACACAATTGTGGTCCGGCTGGCTGTTTCAAAAACTATTAACTAAACCGAGGGCTAGTCAACTAACTCAGTACGGAACGCGTTCCCGATCATGATCATAACAAACAAAATGCTATGCGCCCCAACCCTATCCAACCAACGCCGACCCCTTGAACGACCATAACAGAGCAACGAAAACAAAGCAAAGGGGTATCCGCAAATCCCACGTATAGAGTAACTATAGCAAATGCCTGACCGTCCATCCGTCCGCGCGCCCGCTCCAAAACCATGCCATGCCATGCAATGCCGCCGCCCAACCCCCGCTGACCAGCCTTCATGCAACGACACCATGACGAAGACCATGCTATGCTATGAAATTCCCCAAATACCCGTCATGAAATCACCCAGCGACTCAACCCTTTTTCTCGACGGCTACGAGTCCAACCCAGCCATCGTCCCCATGACAATCCGCATGCGCTCCAACAACTCTGGCATGCGATACGGCTTGACAAGTACATCATCGCAGCCCGCCTCCTTCGCCTCGAGGATCTGTTCCATTCGAGCATTAGCACTGACCGCGATGATGGGTATGCGCCCACCACTAATCTTGCCCGTCCGCTCCAGCTCTCGAATATTCCGCGTGCACGTCAGGCCGTCCTGGATAGGCATCTCAATGTCCATGAGAATCATGGAGAGGGGGAATGGCCGCGGCCGTTGCCGCTGACCATTGACGGTGGCGCCTTCCCCGTCACCGTCAGCCTCAACACCGTCGTCGTCATCATCGGAAGGTGGGTGGATATATCTGTCGGTGCGGCATAGCTTGTCCAGACACTCGACGCCGTGGTTGGCGACATCCACAGTGAAGCCCATGTTAAGCAGGCCGCGGCGCGTAATCTGCTGGTTGATGAGATTGTCCTCAACGACCAGCACGCCGTTGATCTGAGGAGTCGACGTCAAGGGCGAGCCACTGAGTTCGCTGACAGGGGTGGCCATGGGCGTCACCAAACCCAGACTTGAAATGCTCCCGCTCGTGATGGCCGTGGCCGAGTCGCCCAGGGCGCTGCTGCTAACAGCGCGCTTGTTGCTCCCGAACCCTCTGTTGTTCAAGCCTGCCCTACGCAGAGCCGACACAGTGTTGGCCGCGTTCGACTCGGCTTCGCGGAGAGCGGCATCGCTTGGCACGTAAGTTTCAATGTAGAAGGCAAAGGTGCTGCCGACGCCCTGCTGACTGGCCACTCCGATGGCGCCGTTTTGGAGTTCGGTCAGGCGGCGGCTGATGAAGAGGCCCAGCCCGGAACCGCCATATTTGACGTGGGTGCGGCTCGACGCCTGGACGAACCGCTTAAACAGGCTCTTTTTTTCTTCTTCGGTCAGCCCCTCGCCGGTGTCTTTGACTTCGAACATGAGATACACTGGTTTCCCGGGATGGCGGGGAATCGGCTGATCGTATTCCTCGCTACTGATCTCTTGGGGCCGCGGGATGAACTGGACTTTACTTGTGGCTTCGGTTGGCCGGGAAAGTGTCGCGCTGATGGTGACAGAGACGTTGCGCGTCGGACCGGTTTTGGTAAACTTGAGTGCGTTGGTGAGGAGGTTGATAAGGACCTGTTTTAATCGTGAAGGGTCAAAGTCGAGATATTTGATGCCCAGGTCGCGGTAATGGGGGTCGACGATCATGCTCAGATTGATGTCTACGCGCCGGGCTTCGACTTCGAACATCTTGAGTGCCTCCTGAACCATCTTGATGGGGTCGACTGTGATGCGGGTGATGGCCAACAGGTTTGAATCCAGCTTGGACATGGTCAGGATGTCGTCAACGATTCGTTTTTGATGTTGTGCGCAGCTGACAATGGTTTCGGCGTTGTCAATACTGCTCAGAATGAGCTCACGCGCCTCAGCGCGCCAGCCGTCGTCCAGAGTGGCCACTGGTGATAACCCACCCTTGCCCGGCTTCAGAAGTGCTCTGTTAGCCATATCCGCGCAGCTCCCGTAAACGCTATTTTCGAGGAGCTCCTCGACGCGCGAAAGCGTAGCCGTAATGGCATCGGCGCAGTGGATAATGGCGCTCAGAGGATTGCGCATTTCGTGGGACGTCATGTCGATAAAATTCTCCTGCTGCCGCTTGGACTCGAGCGCTTCCTCTTTGCGCTCCTTTTCCCAGTCCAGCTGCCACTTTTGCAACGACACGTCGCTCAGACAGCCCGTGAAGCTCTGTATGACACCCTCGCTCGTCCGGACCGGCATCAAGGTCGCCTGAACGCACCGGGGCACAACGACCTTGCGGCCCGACCCATCATCGGCCGTCCACGTCGTTTTGAGTCTGACCTCGACGTTCTGCACCTTGTCCTCGATGACCATCCTCTTGAACTTGTCAGTGATCAGTGAGTAATCCTCGTTGCGGACACAAAGTTCCCAAGGCCTGATGTCAAGGTCGGCTGGATCGACTTTGGGCAAGCCGCACATCTCGAAGAAGACTTCGTTGGCCCCGAGCAGCCGACCCTCGAGGTCCATATCGTACATGCCGACCGTGGCATATTCAGCCATCCGTTTGAGGTTTTCGGCCTGCTGCGCTCGACGAACCGCTTCCTCGGCCGCGCGTTTGTGGGCCGTTACGTCGGTTAAGCAAGTCAGAACCCGAATAACGGTCCCATCCGCGGCGCACTCGGCCCTTGCGGTTGCCAGCACATGACGTTCTGGCAGGTCATCGACCGAGACCAAGTCAAGCCCCGCCTTCTCAAAGCTCGGCGAGCTACGGGTCAGGGGCGGGGGAGAGAGGTCCAGGCTAACTTGTCGCTTCACTCGAAACTCGAATTGGACATTGCGCTCCGTCTTGAGCTTTTCGTATTGGGCAATGACGAGCGGCCGGTCCTCGTCTTTGACGCATGAAAGAAAGCCCTGGTTCACGATTGGCCCGCGGCCCGGGTAGCCTGTTATCTTATACCAGGCATCATTGGCAAATGTGATGTCGCCCTGGGGGTCGCCGAAGCACATTCCGACGGGAACAAACTCGGCCACAGCCTCAAACATTTGCATCGACTCGTTGGCCTCCTTGGTCTGCATGGCCAGCTTCTCCTGGAGCATGGCCTGGTCATATGCTGCCTGCTCGGCAGCGTTCAGGCCCCTTCGGGCCTCCTCCTCAAGTAGCACGACCGACGCCAGCGTTGTTGCCAGTTTTTGGCTCAGTAGGGAAATGTACTGTCGGTAGTCGTTGTCATACGGCAGTCTGGGGTTAAGGCCGAGTAGGAGGAGCCCCAACACATTCTCATCTTTGGTCGGTCGTATCGGGCAGATAACGGCAGCTCTGCAGGCGTCCGCTTCGAATCCTCTCCACTCAAGACCTTCAAGGAGCGTCTGTGGCAGCGTCCCGTCACGCGTCTGCAACAATAAAGGATGCTGTGCCGTCATGGCCTCCCTAAAAGAGGAGGATAGCGCTTCGGTACTGCATCGCAAGTTGAGCGACTTGGGTGCGATGGGGTGATTGTCTGGAACACCCAAGGCTCCGGCCAGATGGCAAATTTTGGAAGGGCCGCAGGAGGATGGGGCTGCGGGCATCTCTTCCAAGTCGTCTTCGATGGTGTAGAGAATTGCCAAGGGGATATCGTAACGCGGCTTGACAGCCGCAAGTTCCTGAATCGTCTGCTCCCAGTAGCTTTTGACATCCCTGGCTGCGATCAGCACGTCGCCCAGGTCAATGAGCATCTTCATGCGGCGCTCCCAAAGCCGCAAGCTTGTTGTCTCGGCGACGTGGTGCATGAAGCCGAGACACTCGTTGTTCTCGGCAATCGGGATAATGGACCATTTCAAATACGTCTCCTCAAGCCACGGCTGGCCGCCCTCCACCTCGGGCTCCCTATCGACGAAGAATCTCCATTCATCCTCAACCATACCCCTTTGGTTCGGCGAAATGGCCCGCATTGTGTCTTTTAGACGCTGTCCTGCTTCGTTCCAAGCTTCTTGGACAGGCATACCCAACATTGCCGGGTGTTTTGCTCCACAAAGCTGGCTGAAAGCCTCGTTATAGATGGTGGTATATGATGGGCCCCAGTAGATGGCAATTGGGCGGCTGTCGACGAGAATTTGGTTGACGGTTTCCTCGAGCCTCGGTGGCCAGGTCTGCATGGGTCCCAGAGGGGTTGCCGCCCAGTCCACGCTGTTGATGACATCCAGGAACGGGCGGTGCTCTGTGATGGCATCTTAGCAGTTGTTTATTTGGAATGGCTTGGGAGAAAGGAAGTTAGGTGCCTACCTGGTGTGGTGTCGGGCAATATCCACCCGGGATCGGATATCGACCGCCCAAGAGACTGTACCGCCTCTGCCCGAGATGGTGGCCTTTCCTTTAGCCCTAACTGCACGTCCCCCGGGGTGGAGTTTGTTCGGCGGTCAATTTCTAGCAAGGCCGGGCTAGGGGCCGAGACCTCGTCGGCGACGCTCGTCACGTCGCTCTCGACGGGAATAATGCGTTTTGCAGCGGAGACAGAGATACTGCCGCCTTGGTCCCCTGCTGGAACATCGAGCCGCACCCGACGCGACGGTTCTAGCAGATTTTGCAAGGGTATCTGTTCGTTCGCGCCCACAACCACCATCTGCTCGTTGACTGCCGACCGGGTCCAGTAGACATTCGAGTGCACAAAAGACGAGCCCCTGGGTGGGGCACGCGAGTCCGAAGACGGCGGTACGCCCGTAATCCATTTCCACAACAGCTCGGAGTCGTCCCCCCGGGCGGTGATCAAGCTGAGAATGGCCGGGTAAGCCGAGAAGGCAGGGTTTGTGTAGACGACGTCCGGGTGCGGGGTCAGAGCAACGATCAGGGACGGCCTCGGGTCAGCCTCGAGCAGGTCGATAATGCTGGTGTTGAAAATCAAGGGATGCATTGTCATGATCGGCTTTCAACTATCGGGATATGGGCTTCCACGAGGGGCAGGTTGATGCTCGAAATCGGCGGCCGGAGGAAAGAGGGATTGGCGGCGCGCAACGCATTATTCTGTCTCTCCTTTTTTGTTGTTCTTGAGGGGAATCGAGGAAAGTCGGAAGAGGCAGAGCGCTGGAAGCCAGAGCAGGGCGTCACAAGCCGACGGCCGTGTCGTGGTCTCGTACAACAGGCTCGTCGGTGTAAGAATGGAACCCAACAGGACAAGAAGGGGTTCGACGAATTTGAAGGATGGGGGTCTTTGCCGGCACGCGGGGCCAGACCCTTCAGTAGTCTTCAGCGCTACCAATTGTGACCAGCGTGCGGGGACAATTGCGGTGGGACTGGTGGGGCGCTGGTTGGCTTTGCGAGATTCGTTACGGGGCTTACCTCGGTAAAGTGGTGGGTTTGTAACTATCCGCAATACTGTGTTAAATGCTTCAAAGTGAGTTCCTCTTGGGGAGTGATATAAACGCGTCAGTCGCCTATCGAGTATCGAGAAGATGTTTGACGCTGCTTGAGCAATTACCTATTTAGGGGTGATTAACTGTTGATACCTGGAAACAAGTCCCGAGCCTCCGGGAATACGGACATTGCTCGAGCTTGATATTGCTGTATCCAAGGGCGGGGATTGGCAAGATCGCCAAGACTGTGGAATACGAATACCTCAACTATGTTGTCCATGTTTTCTCCGGTTGCAGATAGAAGCCGACGCCGAGATATTTGGAGAAAGAAATAGTGGAAGAAGAAAAGGAGTGATGCTTGAGGTGGCAGTAGGGTTGAATACAAGTAGGAATATTCCATACGAAATACGGTGTGTTCGTATTACTTCATACATAGTTACCGTGTACTATTCCGGATGAGGAAGGTATATGATTGCCCTTGGCGACAGGGGTGAACGGAGCTCTCCGATCCAAGACCGAGTTTCCGCCATTCAACATTCACGCCGAGGCCGAGTCGGAGTCCCGGAGACACGAAACAACAACCGCACTGGCATCCGGGTCGCGGCACAGTCGATGACCTGCCCGATGCCAAGCTTCATGGCTCCTAAGAAATGTTCGGACGGCCGAGACTTGAGCCAAGCCGCTGGGCGCTTGGCTCCATGGGCAAAAAGGCCGAGGTGGCCGTCGGCTGCGCGGAAGGCGAGCCTCAGGCTGGCGGGCGTTTGGGGAAGCGTGGACGGAGAAGCCAAAGTCATGGAAATGAGGGGAAAGGATAGCGAGTGGTTTGTCGTCTTTTGCTCTTTCCCATCCCTGTGTCAAGACGCTCCAGTGACGTCAAATGGCTCAATCAGCAAATCTCCGACTGGCCAGAACATGTGCGCCTTCCGCCGCTACTCAGATTACCATTTATTCACGCCGGGTTGGGGAAGGTATGGGCAACCACTCGGCACCAAGGGGGTTCAAGTTCGATTGCCACAGAAAAGTTGAGCTGAGTTGAGCCGAGTTGAGCACACGGCGATTATTCAGGCCCAGACAATTCCAAGACTGTAAGGAGCCGCGCAATCTTGGCGCAATGCCTGTGTGGTGATTTGAGACTGGGGCCAAGCCAACAAACACTGCGCCCAGGGGCACACAGGGATGCCGCGGAGCCGTGGAATGGCGTTTCTCACAAAAGCGTTGGCATCAAAAGGCTCAGATGGCCCCCTTCACTGCGCTGATCCGCCTGGGCGCCAAGACGATTTGGGCACGCATGCGATTTTCGTTGGTACGAAAGGTGAGAAAAGGTCTGCCGAGAAGCCATGCCCAGACTTTGTCCAAGACCTCGAGCGACAACGCCAAGGGCCAAGGGCCACGGACCAAGGATTCAGGACCGAAAGGAAGAGTAGTGGGTTAAATGGCGGCGAGACCCAGGCCAACGGGAACTGGCATCGTCATCTCACGATGTTTGTTGCCATTCATCAAAAAGTTTGACAACACGCCCGCCTCGGCCCAAGCCAAGGCGCACACCTCCCGCCGCTTCACCTTGTTGTCGACGAGCTGACGTTGCTGGTTGAGCAACTTGTTGAGCCCAGTCACGCCAAATAGCATCCCCGATCTGGTGCATACAACCCTCGCACGGCATGCCTTAAACACCCATTCACCGCTATTCGACTTGCTCTCCCTGACTCGAGACGGCTTGGTTGGACGACCTCGACGGTCCTGGTGAAGGAGGGGCAACCCCGGGCCGGGTCGGCCCTCACCGTAGCAACACTCAGGGGTTTCTCTAAAATCGAAATGAGACTTGTTTCCGCCGCTTTGCTGGCTTTGGCTTCGGTGTCCGGCGCCTTGTCGCAAAATGTTGTTCAGTTCAACGTCACCAAAGGCCTCCCCGGCGTCCACATCGGCGCGGGGCCCTCGTTGGGTCGGCGAGATACATACGCAGAACAGCTCATCAACAATGTTGCAGGGGGCGGGTATTTTACTCAGGTGAAGGTTGGGACTCCACCGCAGACCATCACAATGCTGCTGGACACGGGGAGTAGTGACGCTTGGGTCCTGAGCCACGAGGCAGATCTCTGTACGGACCCGGATCTGCAGAGTCTCTACGCCACATCCTGTACCGACACCTACGACCCTTCTAAGAGCTCGACCAACAAGATGGTCAAGTCGGACGGGTTCAGAATTGTCTATCTCGACGGCGGTACTGCTTCCGGGGACTACATAACCGACGACTTCAGCATTGGCGGGGCAACGATCAAGTCATTGCAGATGGCCTATGTCACCAAGGCAGTCAGGGGCACTGGAATCCTAGGTCTCGGCTTCAGCGCCAGCGAGAAGGCCAGCACCAAGTACCCCAACATCATCGACGAGATGGCCAACCAGGGGTTGATCGGCTGCAAAGCCTACTCGCTCTACCTTAACGACCGGCGGACCGATTCTGGCAGCATCCTCTTTGGCGGCATCGACACAGACAAGTTTATCGGCCCGCTCGAGATTCTCCCTCTACATCGACCCCATGGCGGGAACTACTCGTCCTTTGAAGTCAACTTCACCAGCGTGTCCGTCACCCATACCAACGGCTCCAAGTTCGACGTCAACACCTCCATCCTCGACCACCCAGCCCCAGCCGTCCTCGACTCGGGCACCACCCTCTCCTACCTCCCAGACGAAATGGCCACCATCATCAACGCCGCCGTAGGCGCCACTTACGACGCCACCCTCCGCATGACCCTAATCGACTGCTCCTACCTAACCACCGAACCCAACCTCCACCTAACCTTCCACTTCCCCGGCGGGGACTCCCCCGCCCAAATCGCCGTCCCCATCTGGGAAATGGTCCTCGACATCCTCCCGCCCACCTACACCCCACCCCGCAACATCCGCTTCACCCGCTCTTGCGTCTTCGGCATCCAATCCACAGCCATCTTCTCCTCCCCGACCGCCCGCGTCAAGGACTCCAACTTCACCCTCCTCGGCGACACCTTCCTGCGCTCCGCCTACGTCGTCTACGACCTGACGCACTACCAGATCGGCCTCGCCCAGGCCAACCTCAACAGCACCGTGTCGAATGTAATCGAGCTCGAGGCGGAAGGGACCAGCCTGCCGCGCGCGACGGGTGTGTCGGCGCAGCAGACGACGTACACGCCGACGCCGACGGCTCGGTCATCGACGGGGGGCGGCGGGTGGGGGGCGGCGCCGTCGGAGAATGCCGCGGGGTCTGTGGGTGTTGGGACAGGGCCGCTGCTTTGGGTTGAGATGTTGGCGGTTGTGGTTGTTACGGGATTGTGGACCGCTTTGGGAGGCGCGCTCATGACGTTGTGATGAAGATGAAGAACCATGTTAAGACATGCGGAACCTACTTACTATCTACTTGCATAATTTCTCAATACATAATTTGGCCTGATGGCAGTACACACAAGAACGAGCTCTAAACTTATCACCAACTTTCTCCACTACGCAAGAAGCCCATTGTTTGGTAAACACGATATCTGGTTTATGACTGGCTACTGATCTAACCATATGGTTACCGAAAGGGTGCTGCAGACGCGAGACATCTGGCACCCCTGAGCGAGGCCAAGACGACCAAGTCAATCACATCAGAGATGAAATCCTCTTGTCCCAATATCCGTGTTAATCCTACACAAATCCGCTGCTCCAACCCATCGTCGAGAGATCTTGAGCAACTCGCCGAGTCGATCCAGGCTCCAGCAGCCCCTGCTTCTGAACAACTGCCCTCTCAAAAAGGGAGATCCATCCACGCCTAAGATTACCATTGACGAGACCGAACAGCGAGATAACCACTGTCTATTCCTCTTCACTTGCCACTCTTCCTTGGTTTTAACTGCCTCCCAACAGGGAGACAAAAGACCATAGGTAGCTGAGGGCAAGCCAATGCCTCCTCACCACTGAATACCCGCACGAGTCCAGAAATCATCTCCGGCGGCCAGACGATTCTGGACAGAGGAGGAGCCAGCACCCGCAGCAGCATTGTTTGAGCCAGCAGGTCCCTGGGGAGAGGAAATCTGAATTAGATCCTCATGCTCCTTGTTCTCGGCGGACTTGATAGAGAACTGATTGCCAGCCAAGCGGTTGGGACCAGGCGTCCGAGGAGGCGTGGGAGCGTTCATTGTCAAGGACTTCATCTTGGTATTGATATCGGCCTCGAAAAAGCCCACGCGCGAGTGACCGATGGTGACATCAGTGGAGGAGGCCGCAGTTGAGAGTCCACCCTGGGTGCCAGCCGAGTTCTCAAAATGAGCGCCGCCAGTTGTGGCTTGAGCTTTGCTCTCTACAGCCTTCTTGATGAGCTCACTCAGGTGGTTGAGATTGACGTTGGAAAATCCCGGCAGCGTCCCATCCAGCACGGCCCTTACCAGACGCTCAGTGTCCTCGTTCGGGTTGGGCTGAGGGGCAACTGCTGCTACGGAAGGCGTGGCTGGTTCGTTGGCTTTGTCATCCTCCATCGCAAGAAGATCCTCAACTTCCTCACGGACCACTGGCTGAGGTTGAGGCTGAACCTCGAAGTGGTCGAGGAGATCTTGAACGATATGTTCCTTTTTGGCCTGTACCGGGCTGTCCCAAGTATCGGCAATACGGGGAATTGGGCCACTGCTTGCCCGCTTCGCCTCTTGGGCCTTCACCTTGACGACCGGTTGGGTGTTCTCGGCAGAGATGGTATCGAGCTGCTTGGGCTTGAACTCCCCGGCATTTGCGTCCAGGGAGGCGGGTCGCACGGCAGCTCCGTTGTGACTCTTGTTTTCCAATACAGGAGCGGGTATCCCGCCAATGCCCGGGACGGCTGTATCCCAAATCTTCTCCTCCACTAGACCAAGAGCAGCAAGCCACTCCAGGCCCGCGCGGGTGACGGCTTGGTCTTTCAGGAGCAGCATCTGCTGCGTGCCCTGGATCTTGGCAAAAACCGGGGCCACCTCTTGGGAGACAAAGTTCTCAATGTCCAGGCGCGAGTGGTTCTGCGCAAACTTGAGCGCAATTGCAGCGGAGAGCCATCTAGCTGCCCTCCAGAACCGAGAGAAGTTATAGTCGTGTCGCATCTCGCTAGGAAGGACGGGGACTTGGCAAAACAGTTCGCAGAGCGCCCCAAAGGCAATCTGGAGTTTGCGGTAATAGTCATCATCCACACCCTCGGTCGTGTCGTTCCAGTAACGGCACTTGATAGTGCCGGGTATCGGAAGGTTGAACGCCTTGGCGATGGTCTGAACGAGTATCATCGAGGATGCCCGGAACTCGATGGCGTCAAAGACACGCTTCACCTTGTCCTCGCCAGGGTTCAGCATCTGCATAAGGTCTTGCAGAAGCGTGCGGGTGGTGCCGTTGACATTCTTCTTCCAGTCGCCAGGGCAGGTGTCGAGCTCGATGGCGGCAAGGTATCTCAAGTGGAAGAGTTGAGAACCCCGAGACCCGCCAAAGGCTTCACCCAGGAACTCGAAGCGATTGACTCCGTCGATAACAGGCCGTGAGGAACGCATCTGCTTAGCCCAGTATCGCATAGTGCGTCCCTCCCTTGGAGCGAAGCTTGTCCAGGCGTCAAGATCGCTCGACAAAGTCTTGCTGTCCTCCTGAGGAAGAACAAGGGTATGCTTCTGTGCAAGAACCGAAAGCCTCTTCTCCAACGACTCGTGAATCTGCCGCTGGAATCGATGAAGAAGGTCGGTTTGCAGCCTCGTCGGCCCGATTGGCATCAAATCATTGTATTGGGCTTTCTTACGCTCAGCGTCCGTGAGCAGCGGGGTGTTTCGTTGGGTAAAAGCCTTGATGAAGCGCTCAGCAAAGGCGCCGCCGCAAGACTTTGCAATGATACGCATCATCGTGTCAGACGAAGTGTAATCAGGCCGGCTCATGAACCACGGCCGGCATAACCAGCCTCCGGTGAACGCAGAAGGGGCCACTAGGATGGTCGGGAACTCGTCTTCACCGACGGCGTTGCGGATAGTCTCGCGAAGGCACTCGATGGTCAGGTAAACGTTCTTCCCGTCGAAGTCGACGCAGATATCATGTTCTGGCGTGACGGGCGCAAAGACCATGATGACCAGCGCCGTCTTCCGGATGGCGGCAGATCGAGCGCTCTTGGTGACCTGCTTCAAAAAGGCCTCCACAAAGTCATCGGCTTCGCTCGGGATGCTGGTGACATGTCCGTTGTCTGCGCCAACAATCTCCTTGATGGGAGCAATGTCGCCCACAACAGTGCTAGGAACACTGGCGAGGAACTTGGGTAAGTCGAGAGAGCTGAGCCAGGTCTACAAAAGCCAGTTAGCTGTGGTCGTTCATATTGGAAGGGCTTGACTTGCTCCATATTGGCTTACCTGCGCGGCCGGGTTGCCGACTCGATGGAACAGCGTCTTCCACATCAGAAAGTCGGCTACAATCCAGCCGTACTTGTTCTGGTCGGAATTCTCGACAGAGACGCCGCAAACCCCCAGAATTTCTGCATCGACAGGGAAGTCGGGCGGGCTATGAATGACGAGATAGGCCTCAGACATCGCGGCTTGGAGCATCTTGGTGTCGCCGGGGTCGCCCTGGCCAGGCGCTGGAGGGACCGACATGGTCGCTATTCAGTGTCGGAATTGCTCAGCGGACTCGAGGTAGTCAGCTCGGAATACTATTCACATACCTAGGTGGTTGGTTTACCAGGAGGCTTGATGGTGATCGGTGGTGGTTACTGACGGTCGAGTTGCGAATTGCAGAAGAATGAAGGAACGAAGGAGGAGGGGAAGAAGAGGGAAGCAGTGAAAATATAGTCCCTGGGAAAGGAGAGTGCGACCTGGGAAAGAATAGTGAGTGAACTAAAATTCGAAAGAGGCTCGGCGGCCCGCCTCGTTCACCGGGAAGGAAAGCACGGCGGAGCCAGAGGCACAGGGTTGAGTTGATGCCGGTGAGGAAGGAGCGACTTGTGTTTCCGCATGGACTGATGCCAGGTACGTGTTTGATCTTGCCCAGTGAATTCCTGAGGAAATATACACAAACCCACGCGGGATAAGACAGGAAATATCGCGTTGTTGGTGTTGTTTACATCGCGTGAAGATTCAGGGGAAGCCAGGGGACCTTGATGGTTGCGTGCTTGTGCAGTAAACAATGGCGGCACCATCGACTTTACTTCCCAGTAAAAGGGAATAATAATACAAAGGCAATAAATACTTGCTTGGAGAAATCACTCCTTTTATGTGATAGTGGCTGCCCAGTTACCCCTTGAATTTGCCCACCCAGCTTTCAACTTTGAGCTTCAAGTTACAGCACAGTTGACCACTCAAGCCTTGGGACAGCATCATCAAAAGGAGAGTGATGTGTAGCAATCCCACCGCCTTTCTTGCCAAATGGGCCTTGAAGGGTAGAGTAACATCTCACAAAAGCAAACACCAAGGGATACACCGAACCAAGGCCGTTAGGTATACTTACCAGCACACAGCACCCTCAACGCCTTGACCAGAAATAATAAACACAAAACAGGCGGATCAATTAGGCCTTCTGGCCGGGGTATAAGCCTAGCTGCCCATCATTCATTCCCATTTCCATTCCCATTACCATAAACGAACGCCCACCAAGCCGGGGGTAAAGCAAAGGCTGAGCAAAACAAGCCACCCCATTCAAGTATATCCATACAACCACCTCATGTACAAGGGGAGAAAGAAAAAGAAGAGAGAGGAGAAAAAAGGGTTCACTCCAATCTCTCAAACCGCTCCCTCGCCCTCTCTCTCGTCTTCTCCACAAACGCCTTGAACCCGCCCCGTACATTCCTCTCAGCCTCCTCGGCCGCATCCCCGAGTTTCCCGCCCTCCGCACCCAACCCCACACCCGGCGCATACACCTCCGTGGCAATCGCCTCAGTCCGCCCTGCACCCTCCGCACCCAACCCCGCGCCCGCCGTCCAGCCCATCTTGGCCAGCATCCCGGCGCCCTTGGACTTGGCCTTCTTCGCGGCCGGCTGCTCCTTGTCTTGGGCGGAAGGCTCGGCAGGTTCTTTGCGCTTCTCCGAGACGGCAGTAGCGGTCGTGGCGGCGGCCTGCTTCGGCTGGCCAAACACGCGCCTCCGCTCGAGCGCGCGGTCGCGGTACTGCTTCTGCCCGAGGGCGACGCCCGCACGCTGGGCCTCCCAGCGGGCATTGAACTCGGCCTCGGGCTCTAGCACGCGCATCTTGACCCCCAGCGTCTTGAAGTCTTCTGCGGCGCGCGCGCGGTTTGCCGGGTCGGCCAGCATGCGCTTGTGCAGGGCGCTCTGCTGCTCATGCAGCCAGACCAGGCGCACGTCCTTGAACACGCGCTTGCAGAGGACGCAGCGCAGGCGGTCGTAGTCGGCGTACGATCTGTACACCGGCAGCGGGTCCGACCTGAGGCGGGGGTTTCGGCGGACAATAGTGCGGGGCTCTTTGCCCGCGGCAGCAAGGGCGGCGGCGGCGGCCGTCTTGACCTCGTCGTCTCGGTAGAAGTTGTGGGCGCGGCCCTCGTGCTCGATGAGCAGGTCGGCGCGGGTCTGCGGCCAGCCGCGCAAGTCGATGTGCTGCTGGGTCGGGGGCTCCCAACTGCAGGCGAGACAGGACAGCGTGTCCCAGTCGGCGTAGGACTGGTACTGGTCGCCCCACTGTGCAGCGATCGGGCCGTCGGCCTGGGCGTCGTCCGCCTCGCGGGACGCGCCAGACGAGAGATGGGGGAGGCTGAGCGGCTCGGGTCGCTCCTCGGCCGGAGGAGCGCCCGCGTCCCCGCCCGCTGCCGGTTTGCCACCGTGCAACTGTGCCGACGCCTTTGCCCACAGCTGCATCTGCGGCATCATGGCGATTTTGCCGCCCGGGACAGCTTCCTTTTCTTTCTTGGCCTTTTTGGAAGGCCTGGGCGCCCCGGACTTGGCGGCGTCATCCTCGCCCGGCTTTTCGGGGCTTGGGGCGCCGGCGGCGAGGTCGACCGAGACAACGTGGACGCTCGGGTAGGCGCGTTCGTCCCAGTACTTGAGACGAACGGCCGGGTTGTAGATGGGCGTGAATGAGAACTCTGGGTTCTCAGTCGCAGCCGCGTCGAAGGCGGGAACAAAGACGCCTGTGTGAATGAAGGCGACCACGACAGGTTTGGACGCGATCGTAAATTTGGTCGACGCACGAAACTTAGCGACGGCAGCCCTTGCATCCTCGACGGTGGCAAATTCGGCAAAGCCGTACCTCCACGAGTCGTTGGTCTTGCGGTCGCGCATGAGGAACACGCGGCGTAGCGAACCGGGCTTTGCTCCGAGACCGACCGTGCTGTTGGTCGGCGCAGTCGACTTTAGTTTGTTTGTAGTGGGAGCCTCCTTTACGGGCTCCGGATTTTCGACGAAGAGCTTCATGACGCCTTTGGCGAGGACTTCCTCGCTAACGGATCCCTCGAGATCCCGAACGACGACGTATTGGGACGGTGTTTGCTGGGGGCACTCGTCCGTCTCGCCGGTCAGGAAAGGGCCAGAAGCGCCGTAGCCGTCATCTTCTAATACAGGTTAGCAGTCAAGCCGTTGCGAGTGAGGATGGATGCTTACCAGGGCGCTCAGTCTTGCATTTGTAGCAGACGGCTCGGTGGGGATAGTTGATGGCACCACACTACTGTCGTCAGCAAGTGTTCATCACATTACTGAGGCAGAACATACCTTGATGCAGTCCCAGCCATCGTCATCTCTACGTTCACGAGATGGATCCGTCTCGTCGCGGTTCTTGGGGGAGGAGATGCCGACAGTGATGGGTTCGGAGTCTACGCCGCGAGAATACTCGAGACGAAAAGAAATGTCGGGGTAATAACGGTCAAAAAAGTACTCGGCGTCGGATCGGCGATGAAATTCGACAAATGCGATGCGGCGGCCTGGGTAGAAGTGAGCAGGAGAGTCCATGAACGGCCAAGAGGAGGAACGCACCGTTGTGGTCATAACGAAGTCGAGCGATCCTCACCTGATCGGTCGAAAAATGGCGGTCTCTTGTTACATAGTCGAGACCGTAGAGGATCTGGAAAAGGGTTAACTATGCGACAAAAAGGCAGGCAAAGGTAGCGCACGTCACGCTCAGTGGCATCCTCGGGAAGGCCCTCGAGGATTACAGCCTTCCCTGAGCCATGTAGGCGTCGGCGATCGCTAGGAGGTCGTCCTCGATGAGCACCAGGGTCCCGATGAGCAGAACCAGGAATCCGATTTCGGCCAGAATCATGAAGAAAATGACCATCCCCAGGCTGTGAGACAGAAGATGGAGGAGCTGCTCCATGTCGAAAGGGTTGGGCATGTCCGGGGTCTCTGGCATCTCCGTCATCTCCACCCGGATAAGCCGCACTACCACGGCCGTCGTGGCCATGGTGAACCCAATGCGTTTCGTAATTGTGCTGACGGACGCCGGATGGATCATGGCGAACATGCAGGCCATCGTCGTGACCACCATCAGGGCCACGAGAGCGTTCGCGTCCATGTCCATGATTCCGGCGGTTGTTGGAGCTGTAGTAACTGTTTCTTGGCATACGACTGTCGTCCTGGTCGGTACCGCGGTAATCTTCAGCAGCGATGCCGCCGTCGTCGTCGTCGTAGTTTAAGTTTCTTGGAGGACCCGGAGAATCTTTTGCAGCGGGGGACGACGCCCAGTTAGCCATTTTTCAGGTCCATTGACAACGGCAAGCACGCAAAAGCGCTATCTCTGAGGCTCAGATAATCGCGTGGGTTTGTAGTACCCTTCCTCGACCGGCGGTAGTCGCCATCTCTGTCGTCGGGGTGGCGCGCATAGGGACTGCGACTGCGGTGATCGCGATCGCGATCGCGGTAGCTCCCGCCATCGCGAGACGACGGCCGGTGCGCGCCTGGATGCATGGCGACGAAACTGCAAAATAAAAAAGAACGAAAAAAGGTAAGGAGAGCTCTGGAGAATGCGACTCGATTCCCCTCTGAGGCTGTTGCAGTTCGCCAACAGCGAAACCTCCCCGCGAGCAACTGGAGGTGGGAACAATGTGCAATTGGCAGTGGAAGCAAAGCGATTGAAAGCCAGAACAAAAGCCGAGACCAAGCTCACCTGTGGGGTTGGCGATTTGTCGGGTTGTGCCGGTATCGGGATTATCGGTTACAGTGCGAGATTCAAGCGATAACGGTGTTGATGTTGAAGGGTCCTTGTGGATCTCGTCTGATCACCAAACGAAGATGGAACAACACAGTTGCAACGTTCAAGTTGATGGAAGAGTGTGACGGAACGAGAAGTCGTCGTGAAGCTTTTGTTTGTGATTTGGAATTTTGAAGAAGAGGAGGAGGGTTTTGAAGAATTCGTACCCTCTCACCCGCCCACCCGCTTAGTCGTCGCTGCTGAGTCGGCGAACTCGTTGGACCAGGCATCAGTCAATCACTCTCTTCCTTGTTCTCGAGACATCGACACTCACGGTCCGACAGGGCGCTTGCTCACAATACCCTCGGTTGGGTTGGGATCACGACTTTGGGCATCTTGATGCACCACACTGACTTGGACCAGACTTCTCAACCACGCACTGTGCAGCTCAACCGCTTCCCCTCTCCATCACCAACCCCTATTCCTACCCCTGAGCCAACTTACACAAAACAAAACAAAAAACCACCACCGCCACCATGTCCACCCAACCCGACGATACCCAAGAGTCCTCCCTCACCCAAGACACCTGCCACGTCGCCCTCACCCACGCCCCCCTCAACCTCCAAGCCACAACCGACCTCGTCCGCTCCCCGCAAGCCGGCGCCATCGTCATCTTTGCCGGTACTTCCTACCCCCTTCCCCGTACCATACCCCCACCCCCATACTAACCCCCCATCGCAGGAACAACCCGTGACTCCTTCGCCAACAAACCCGTCTCCCACCTCTCCTACTCCGCCTACCACCCCCTCGCCCTGCGCACCATGATGTCCATCGCCACCTCCCTACGCGCCAAGCACGACCTGCGCGGCATCGCCATGGTCCACCGCCTCGGCGAGGTGCCTGTCGGCGAGGAGAGCATCCTGATCGCCGTGTCGTCGGCGCACCGGCAGGCGGCGTGGCGGGCTGGCGAGGAGGCGCTCGAGGAGTGCAAGGCAAGGGTGGAGGTGTGGAAGAGGGAGGAGTTTGCGGGTGAGGAAGGCGGGGTATGGAGGGCGAATCGGGATGGGGCGGCGGGGGAGCGGATTGCGTGAGTGTTTAGTGAGGGGAGAGGTTGGGTTGTTAGAGAAAGGGATGGGGGGTGGATGAGTTATGCATGAATGGGTTGGTGGCGTATATTTGGGTGGATCGGACTGGTTGAATGGTTGCACCTCCTGTGGTACGTGTGTTGAGCTCAGTTTCTCCAAGATGATCAGGACATTGAAACACAACGAGGTTTATTCCACTAATCCATCCACGACCAAACAAAGTTAAACAAATGATAGAACCAACGCCACAACAACAACCTCCCGTATCTCCTCCCCCCCAGTCCTATTTCTGACTGCTCCTGTTGACCCTCGCCACACCTCAACCTACTTCTCCAGCTTCGGCTTCAGGTCTGGCTTGGGCTCTGGCTTAGGCTCCGGCTTAGGCTCCGGCTTGTGCTCTGGCGCGGGTTTGGGCCTTGGCGACGGGTATAGGGCAGGCCTGGGGGGTCTCAGCTTGGGCGTGGGCGTGGGCCGAGGCACTTTAGAGGTCTCCTCACGTTCAATTGCCATGATGATGGAAGAATATGTGTCCATGTGTGTTCTAGATGGCGGTTTTCTTAGACACTGTATGCTGTGTCGATTGGACCGTTTCATATGGTTGGGTAGCACCTCGTAAATGATACAGCTTTGAAAGGTATGCTGGGTCAAGGGTGGGGGGTATTTATGCCCCCTAGCACGTCAGATACTCGGTGACAGCCAAACTCACAACTGACAACATTGTGTTTTCGAAAACGCTGGGAAAGAAAGGCCAGGATAGCCCGAAATGGTTGTCACGGAGCAGAGATCGGAAGTATGAGCGGGGAAGCAGTTTAGAACACGCATTCACAAGTGTCCATCTAAACTAACAACACCATACCACCGGGGTGTTGCACCACATCAATCCTATACATGCCTCCGTCTCACTCGAAGCTAAATTGCCACGCCTACAAGAGTTTCCATTTCAAGCCCACAGCACTATAGAGGCTACCATAGGAAGTACATTCCTCCACGTATCATCAATCATCATCACCCAACCAAGTGTCGACATCCCTTGTAGGCATCCCCTGTTCCCAAATGGACACACATTCTCTCCGCGAGACACAACATCCAACAAGCCACCATATTCCAGGTACCGGACTTCCCGACACCTAGACTTGTTGAAGACTCCCAACACCGCGCCTGCCATCACTCGCCCGCTCATTCAAACAATACACCGGCAGTCGCCCGTTTTCGGGAGGGGAGAAAAGGACCAAGAAACACCAAAAACGGACATCATGCCATATCGACGCTACCAGATAAACCAACCCAAAACTCCCAGCCAAACGCAAAAAAGCAAAGACCCAACTCCAAAAACATACCCAAGCCCGCATCCGTGAGCTCATTAAGGCCATGTACTCGGCCCAAACGTCTCGCCCGGCGGCACAGTGACTTGCACCGCCTTATTAAGTTTATCGAGCGTGCTCAGCGCCGTGGTATTGCCGAACCAGTTGGGCGGGGACTTCATGTTAAGATAGAGCGCAAAAAAGATGACGAGCGTCGAGACAATGAGGCCGCAGTCGAGCGCCGACGACGTGACATAGTTGTAATGCAGCCACCAGCCCGTCTTGCGGCGTCGGATGAAAAAGTTGAAGACGGTCCCGACAATGCCCCAGCAGTAGTAGATAAAGACGGACGCGGGTGGCAGCCAGCCAGACCCGCCAAAGATGAGCGGCATGTTGACGTAGCGCAGGAAGGAACGCGGGTACCGGCGGGCAAGGAACCACGTCAGGATGGGGGCCACGGCGCCGATAAGCCAGAACCACTGGAGCGAGCTGTAGAGGGCGTCGCCCGAGAACATGCGGGCGGGGCCGATGGCGCCCCAAATGACCGAGGCCGTGTAAAAGACGCGGGCGCTGGGGCAGTCCCACTGGTGAGACTGGTGTTCGGAGCAGACATCGGGGATGGTGTCGAGCGCCCAGTTCATGACGGCGACCTGGACGATGGCAGACCATATCGAGGCGATCAGCTGCGACCAAAACATGGTGCGCGGCGGCACCTTCATGTAGTGGCCGAGCTTCATGTCCTGGACGAAATAGAGGGCCTGCGACATGCATAGGTAGCCGTAATTCTTGAACATCATCATGGCCAGAGGGCGGCCGGGCAGCATGTACCCGACAGTGAATTCCGTCAGAACGTTCAGGCCCAGCTGAATGTTGGTAATGGCCTGCACGATGCCGATAGGAATCGTCCACACCATGGGGATCAGCATGCAAACAATGTAGGCCCACCACGGGAAGCCCGTGTCCCATCCGCACACGACGGTGAACGAGAGGCCGAGCATGACGAGGAACAGCACAATGTACCACCAGTCCGGAGCGTCGCGATACTTCTTCATCAGCCGCATGTGAACGTCGTCCTCCTGCGACCGGGCCAGCTTCCACTGCGTCCAAATCTCCCGGCCGTGGTAGCAGGCGACATGGGTGATGACGGCAGCGACTGCGGCAAAGGAAAGACCGTAGGCGAGCGCAAACTGAGTGGGCAGGTACAGAGGCGAGTAAGCCTTGTACTTTGCCTCGTCAAAGTGCTGGTTGTCATTCAAGATAGCCGAGACCTTGTACCGCTGGCCGGTGTTATCGTAGGCGTGCGCGTCTTGGACCGGCAGGTATGCAGAATACCACATGCCCGAGTAGTGGATGCCGATTGATATGACGACGAAGAAGGTGGTGATGCCACCTAGTACGTTGGCAATGGCGTGAAACGGCGGAATGAGAGGGGACATGAGGTAGCCTGAAACAACGCTCCAGTCCTAGGGGCGAGACATTAGCAAAAGGCTTGACAGTCCAACAGACTGAATCCTTACCAAGGTCATCGGGAACAGCCCATAACCGCTATAGCCCCCAAACAGCTGATTGACGATGACGTTGTCGGGCCAGATCCAGGTAATCCAGCAGAACCATGACAGACCCTGGAAGAGGTATCCGGGAAACCAATACCACAGGAACGACGCTGTGAACACAATCAGGAACCACTTGTAGCGGCTGATGCTCCAGCCGTTCGCCCTCGCCGGGTCCGCGGGAGAGTGATCGTGGAGGGTGTAGAAGAGCGCGCAGTTGACGAGGTCGGTGGGCCAGATCATGGCGGCGGGCCAGACGAGGAATCTCCTTGCCAGTCCGGCAAGTCCATATCCCGTGCAGAGCGTCGTGATGCCGAACAACAGCTGCCAAACCCACCCAAAATTCTGGCCGTACCATATACGTTGAACGATGACAACATCGCTCGAATACAGAGCACCGCCGCCGTACGCAGCCTGTGAGATTTGGTCACATCAGCAGCCGTCCCGCAACAAGTGCCAGTTCACCTACGTTTGACATGACCACGATAATGACGTGCTCCTTGAAGTTGAAGGGGCCGGGCTTCAGGTTGAACTTGAGGCCCCAGATGTTGAATACGCGGTCCGGGAAAATCAGGTCCCAGAGCAGCCCCAGCGGATAGGCAATTAGCTGAATGACAAAGGTCGTGAGGGAGATGCCTGGGTTCCTGAGGGACAATATCAGATTGACACCGGAACCGATGGTACACAGAAACATGCCGATTGCCCAGGCTCGTATCGTGTTTGTAGGCATCTCGACATCGAAATTTCGGACCGAGGCTCGGACCTTTATGAGAAGTAATGTTAGAACACGGGCACCTCCCCCCTCGGATGCGCAGGGCATGTCCAAGAGCTCACTTCTGGGTATGGCGAGTTATCCTCGGCCAGGATCTGCTCGATTTCGGCACCCTTCTCAAGGTTGGACGTGTTCAGCGCGATGTCGACCTCTTCCAGTTCGTCCAGCGGCAAATTCGGATCCAATCGATGCATCTTTTCAAAGTGTTTCAACGACGCGAAACCGGTCGAGTCCCCCTCCAGTGACCCGTCCATATCTGGCACCACTTCATCTTCGCGCCGCCGCCAGATAGACCTTAAAAACCCCATCGCCATCACTTTTTTTTTCTCAGCTTCGCCCTCCCGCCGTGCGAGAGGCTGGATGCGGTTCGTGCTTATCGGCGCGACGAGGCCGGAGGATAGAGGTTGTGGCGATTCGCAGCCGTCGTTGGTGGGTGGATGCGCTCGGTTACGAAAAACGGAGGTGATGCGACGACGGGCAGGGCAGCTCAGACAGGCGAACGATTAATGTATGTTGACCGTGAACATGGCTGTCTTGTCATGCTCGGCGCGGATGGCTGAGCGAGGCTTGGGGTCGAAAGGACGACAGACTGGAATGCAGGAGACTCCGAAAGAGGAGGGCCGCGAAGGGGAAATGGTGGGTTTTCTACACTTTGCTTCAGCGCCCGGGTTTGGCGACCGGGTGTCGGTGCTGGGCAGTGGTCGAGTGCTCAGCGGGCCCTGGAGTGCTGGGGGGCCACCTGGGCGGCGGGATGGGGATGCGAGGGGCCCCTGTTCTGGAAGCACGCAAGCAGCCAGTATCGCGGAACATGCAGCCCCAAGAGCCTGCTGACCTGCCTAAAGTGGTTTGATGGCTGGCGATGGGTCGAGTCCCCGATGAGATGACAGGGATGGAAGCGGGGGCTCGCCAGGGACCCGAACTTGCGACCTGGGGCACTGGCCGACCGTTTGTGTCTCCCGATTCATCAACTTGCTGTTGTACGGAATTGTTCGAAACAAGTTGACGATTGAGTCGAATGGTTTGCACCATGGAGATAACATTTGTAGATGAAATTCGGGCAACCCCAAAACCACTGGGATCGTGCGAGTACCCGACTGGTGGGCCAATTCACAACGTTCAGCTATCAGTTAGCCAAGACACAGATTCGTCGCGAAAACGGCATCCACATGCACTGACCCGGACGGTTGCCACTCGGCCTGGGTTACTGTCTCGACCAATGACAGTGCACCCTGCCCTGTCTTGAATATCGTGACCCCCTTGGTGTTCTTATCTACTCCGTCAGTCCCGTATCAATGAACCGGACTCTCGGCCGCGACTGTGGAGGTGGCGACCGTCAACCGAGCAGCAGTAGGAGCCGCCGGAGATAGTGTATGCCGCCTGTGGTCCGGAGGCGACGGTATCAACGAGAGCTCCGAAGATGGCTTCGACGAGACGCCGTGTGCACTCTGTGTGCGACTTGACGATTCTTGGCAGCGATCTGCGGGGACAGTTTTCGGGTGCAACTCCGTTTCGATTGAAGCCAAGCCTGGGGAGAATGTGAGGGAGAATGCAATGCCGAGCCTGGTCGGTGGGCTGCTTGGGTTAGCGGGTCCACATTTCGTAACGGAGTTGTTGAGAGGCTTGCTGCGGTAGAACGCCGAGAATTATGTACTATCATGAAAGAGACAACGTAACTCCGGAGGAGAGATCCAAGTTTTGAGGCTTGCCAAGTTTGCTTTTATTGCATTCTGCGAGTCTCTGGAAGCGGCAACCATGTCTTTGCGGAACGGGAAACAACGGCTTCCGCATAGGGCGTTTCCCAGACCCCTCCTTCTTTCCCTCCCACCTTACCGCTGTTCAAGTTCGTGATGTTCGAGAGAACAACTGGAATTTGTGGAACGCAGCCTTTCGGACCGCCCAAACCAACCCACGATGAGCGAGAAGCAGTCAGTACCGGAGGATATATTCCGCGAAGGCTAAATTGACGAACGACCACGCTGCTATTCCCAAAGTCACAACCGGACTACCATCATGCCATAAACATATTCGTACGAGAAACCCTATCGTCCTAAATCCCATCTTGATTTCCGGCGACATGCGGAATTCTTCCTAACCCGAGCCCCAAGGCGCCGCCAAGTCAAGATGTGACGCCAAGCAGCACTCACATCTCTCGGCCTTGTCGCCATCCGGATTCCTCCCAGGTTCCCAGGCCCGTGCTAGACATGCAGACGAGACACAGCCCGTCGACATAGCACAGCATGAATTGAAGGCTCTTGGCTATTTTCAGCAGATTACGCGATTGACTCGCTACCGCTGTCGAGTGAACACATGCTTCCCAGAGGCCTGGCGACTGGCTCCCGACCCCTCGGCACTTTATCCAGAGGCATGGCATGCTGCACCAACAAGCTTTAAAGTTGCTGCGGCTCCAAGACATTGTCAGCCATCTGTTCGACAGATATCGCGTGACACCATCGTCGACACATCCAGGCGTTGTCCTGGGGTGGATGTTAATCTATGAGTTGCGCCAACTCGAAGTCACGTTGCTCACATATATCTGGGTAACTTTGAGTCTCTGGGAATGGAAGATGCAAGGTTGCTCAGCCTTCCATGCGACAAGCTACAACAATCCTCTTCCCCACTCTCACCTTGGTAGATGAAGGAAGGGTCTTCATAACTACCCAAGTTCAAGTCTACGAGCTCCTTGAATTTATCGTGGAAGTGTGGTGCAACAAAAACAATACCAAAAAAAAGGTAAAAAGAGCAAAAAATGGATATTATCCGGGCTTGGCCGGGGATTGAACCCGGGACCTCTCGCAACAGAAGCTGTAGGGTTTACCCTAAGCGAGAATCATACCACTAGACCACCAAGCCAATCAGATTGTTGGAATGGGGTCGAGGAAATCAGCTTAAGACACTTTACGGCACATGTCGATTCGGATTCGGAGGTCAAGGGGCAACCCTTCAGTACAAAACAACAATCACCCTTTGATCCGTCAGCAGAGACACACAGCTTGCACGCAAAATGTTGATACAAAGGCACCCATGGATTCTCCACTCCTCGCTTCCATTATGTCAACATTAGATACACTCTGACAATCCTCCATCAGGCCCCCTGAACTTTAAACATCTTGCGATCCCCCCTCTATAACCTCCCCCAACCCCCTTCACCTCAACCTCTCCCTCGGCCCCTCCCCCTCCCACCCCTCCCGCTTCAGAGCCCACTCCACCGCCCCGACCACATCATCCACCACCCCCCTCGGCTTCAGCTCCCCCTCCAACACCCCTCCCCTCTCCGCACTCCACACCCCGGTCCTCACCAACACAGACACCCACTCGGTCCCAAGCTCACTCGAATGCCGATTCGCCCCGGCAATATCACTCTCGGGGTTATCCCCCACCATATACACCCTCCTCAGCCCACCGCCCACATGCCCATGCCCCATGCGCCTCAGCACCTCATGCCGATGACTCCCCAGCACGCGCTCCGCAAACCGATACGTCTCGCCAAACGGCTTACCAATACTCGTCCGCTCCAGCTCGTGCCCGCCCGTGATGCGCCGCCACAGACCCGCCAGGGAGGCCTGGAAGCCGCCCTGCCCGAGGCGCGGGAGGTGGTAGTTTGCGCTCCAGAAGAGGTCGGCGTTGCTGAAGTAGAGGCGGGGCTGGTTGTCTTGCTGCCAGCCGCAGTTGGGGAGGGAGGCCGAGTTGTTGTGCGGGGAGTAGGTGCCGATGTGCCCCGCGTGGGAGAGGAGGAGGTCGGTGATGATTTGCGTGTCGAGGGCCCAGTCGCGGGGGTCGTTGAGGACGAACATGGCGTCGATTTTGAGGGTGGATGAGAGAGGTGAGGTGGAGGAAGGGGTGTACAGGGGTTTGGGGAGGGGCTGGGAGGGGGCGGTGAAGGTGGAGGCGGACTGGAAGGGGAAGATGGTTGGGTCGGCGGCGTAGATGTCGGCGGGGGTGACGACGTTCTTGAAGCCGTATCTGTAAGGCCGGGTTAGGATGGGTTGTCTGAGTTAGTATGTAGGGGTTTGCTTACGCTTGGAAGATAGCACGGCACTTCTCATAGTCAGACCCCGTCACTAGCACCGTTTTGTCCCGCAAGCTATCCGGACCTTCCAGCAACTCGCGAAAGGGTGTGTGGGACTGGACAAAGTTGTCCGTCGTCAGTGGCACACCCAGCCTCTCGCCGAGGTCCTTGACGCGCTCCGTCTCGTGCTTGCCGCCACCGTTGGTGAGCAGGATGAAGGGAATGTTGTAGTCGTTGAGGAACTTCAAGACCTCGGGGGCGCCGGGGATCGGCTTGGCGACGTGAAGCAGAACGCCGTCAATGCTATCCCAGCTTAGCATAACCATTTCTCTGCTCGACACAAAGACGAGACACTCACTCAAAAGCGAACGCAAACGCCGGGGGCTCTGGTATAGCCTCTACCGCATCGCTCTTGAACCCTCTCGTTGAGCCAATCCATCTTTGATGCGACCTCCTCGCCAGCTGATCGCCATCACAAAGGCGCCTCGTGGTGAAAGTGGAATACGCGGAGCAGCCCAGACGACCCACGCCGCGAGCCGAGACGACAGCCGCCGCGGCTCTCCGTGGTCCAACCACGGTTGTCAACCCGCGCAGGGAGCTGTTAGAATGAAGAGTAAGTATGTTGTTTTTGATGTGGAATGGAAGAGATGTGATTTTAGGAAAGTAAAACATGAAATCCCTACCCGTACACATGACCCGAGATGGCTGCCATCGCGTCGTCCCCTTCACGTTAAACCCTCTCCTTCACAACAACAATTCGCTCTCACGCCGCTCGGTCGATAAGTTCAAGGTAAAACGTATGGATAGTGCAAGTGCTATCAAATTATGAAACAAGGGAGTAAATTCGTGTTGCCCGCGATAATCAGATGGCGAGTGTTGGTGAGATGGAGGAAGTTGATCCAACGTTGGAACTTCCCGGCTCCAAGTGCAACCCCCGCCAGTCCCGGTGGAGACGACCCTGAAGGACAGGGGTAACCCACCCGCCTTTGGCACCAAGGCAACGGATGCAAGTCCGCAACCGTGAGAGATGTCAAACCGGGGTTTCTTAAGGTTAAAAAGGGAAAACGCAAATCCGATCATCTCGATCCGTTTCATCTAGAGTTGGATGCCGAAGTCAGAATTTCGTCCCTCACCCCGAGCAAGTCATGCCCCGCAGTGACACATGCCGTCCAAGCCGCTGAAATACCACAACACAGTCCTCACTTGAGCACATCAAGCCAAATGACCAAAATCATTGTCCATTCATTCCTTCCTACAAGTACAAAAAGACATCCCCGTCTCCTTTCCATGCTTTCCCCTCGAGCTGACTGCACCCTTCAATCAATTTCCCCCCTCCGTTCCATGGCTCGGCGCTGCCCTCCTACCCAACAACCACGCCCTCCACCTCACTCATCCATTACAATTACCACCACCCCTCTCCCCCTCATCTCCCTCCTCACAACACCACACCGAGCCACGAAACCCCAAGCAGGGAAACCAACCAGTCACCCACCCAAAGAAGAAAACATCAAACGAAAACCGGGTCCGCCCAATCGTCCAACAAGTAGGACATGCCATGAAGCCATGCCAATGTCGTCTATCCCGTTCCCGCGTCATGAAACAGCTTAGCTTTGTCTTTCCATCATGGCCCCCCAGCTCCAATCAGGTCTCATACACGAGGCTTCCCTTCAAGCTGACGAGAAGCTCCATGCCAGCAACAGACCACGAAAAGGAGAAAACGAGGGGATTAATAAAAAGCAAAATAAAAGATGGGAGAGAAACATAATGCATCCGCAATCCCTTTTCATATCGTCAAAAAAACGCCGCGCCGAAGAGAAAAAAAAACGCAACAAGATTGAAGCAGAAATGGAAAGGACAACAAATGCCGTGAAGAATCCGAGGCCGTATTCACACAGATATGTCATCCGTCCGTCATCCATCGTCGGTCGTCCGTATTATTTACCAAAGTTGCGCCCGGAGGAGAAAAGAAAGAAACCCGAATCGAATCGTCTGTATCGGCCAGTCGCAATTGAGGCGGTTCCGAAAAAAGAATCCGAACGCGTTGGTTGAGGTTGGCCGCCTCCAAAGGATACCTGTCAAAGTTGAATGCGAGAAATGCACACCGCCTGCCTGATGAAGATGCTATGCTATGCAGTCCGAAAAGCATTGCAAGGCCCCGATCCGCTGAGAGAAAAATCTAAACAGACATAAGTCGTGAGATTACTGTTTCCTTGCCCCTTCCTCGTCGCATTGAACTGATGATTGATGTACACCGGTTGAGAGAGAATACCCTAGAGGCGCTTATGCTCGGCTCACTTGGCTGACCGAGGTGCGGCTGCGTTCATCCTCCTCGAGCACGTCGCTGAGCCGAGTCGGGTGGTGATGTCGGGGCAGCGTTTCCCACCCAGGCGCGGCGAAGCCCTGACCGGCATACTCGGCGGGATTCGTGTACGTGCCTGCCCAATGCGAGCTGGACGGGGGATAGTTTGTCGGGGGTTGTGAGGTTGACGTCTCGTATTCCTCTGCGCCCGCGTCAGAGCGCTTCGCTCGACTTGGGGAAGCCGAGGGACTGTGGAACGGGATCTTGTTGCCGTGCTCGTCTCTCAGGAAATTCCCTCTCGCGTCGATCATGTACTCTCCTTCGCTATAACCGGTGTCGGAACCCCCGTATTCGCCTGGCTCCTGACCGGTGGCCCCGGAGTGCTGAAAGTATCCAGCATTCGGGTCACCGCCCGATGTTGAAGGAGGTGAGACTACAGGCGCGGGGGCAGGTGCAGAGGAGTACTCTGGATACTGACTCCCTTGCGCGGCAATATATTCCGAGGTATCGGCAGCATGGCTTTGGGACCGGGTGTGCCGACTTGCCGCGCGGCTCGGGGCCCCTTGGCTCATGGGCACGACCTGCACACCGCCGACGATCGTTGGATGGCCCTGCTGAAGCGAGACAGTACGATCTCGCTCTTCCTGTTCGCGGCGGCCCAGTTCTTCCCACGCGCGGCGCGCTTCCTCCTTGGAGATGAGGAGTTCCCGGCGCATCTCGGACACCATCTTTTGGAGCTTCATATTCTCGGCCTCGTGCTGCGCGGCATTTCGTGCTGCATCGGCTCTCGCTTGTCGTTCTTGCTCCATCTGGGCTTCCAGCATGGCGTTGACCTCCTGATGGCGCTCCAACTCGGAGCGGGTTTCGAAGAACCACCTTTGGAATTTGCGTTCGGAGCTGGCGCGGAGCCGCTGCAGCTCGACAACAGCATGGAAAAGATTGGCGCCAGCAGCCGAGAGGTCCGCCACCTGCCGCGAAAGCTGTGAGGTAATTGGGTTGCGCTCGGCCTCGTCTGTGTTTTCTTGGAGTCTCCGCAGCCAAAAGCTTGTCATGCCCTCCCAGTGAGCCGAGAGGGCTTCCCACCTCTCAAAAGCATGGGGGAATGAATTCTTTAACCGGGAAGTGCCCATGGCCTGCGACGAGGGCTCTGCAGGGGGGGCTGGTGCCGGGGAGCTGATACTAGGCTGGGGCGCAGAGGTGTAGTTTTGCGGCGCTTGCCCTGTTGATGAAACCCTGGTTGGACGCAGAGGCGGAACTGTGGCCGACTGCTGTGCCGGAGCGGAAGGCATGCTGGTCGGGACTCGGGAACCTCCCTGAGCCTCCTGCGCACGTTGCTGCCGGCGCTGAGTTGCTGGGTCTGTGGGGAGATCGCCCCCTGGAATAGAGCCAGCGACGGACTGTCTCTGCTCTGCCTGGCGCCGTGACTCTTCGAGTAAACGAGCCTCTTCCTCAGCACGGGCACGCTCCATCTGCTCCCTCTCCGCACGCTGACGGGCTTCACGCTCAGCCCGTTCTCGCATAATCATGCGAGGTCCACGAATTACCTGTTGGGGAGATCCAGTCTGGGCGGGAGGTGCAGTCGGCCGCGAGGATGAAGTGTGGTGGCCATTGGTGGTGGCAGGACCGACGCCGCTGGCGCCGCCGCCGATAAGGTCGGCCATTGAAGCGTTCTCCTCTATGGGATCCGCAGAAAAGGGGTGGGGCTGTCTAAGTGCTTCCTCGAGGGCCCAGAGGATAGCGCTCTTGGTGTGCTTGGAGAGCCGAACGGCTGGGTGTGACTCGGCCCTGGTGGAAGTCGAGTATCGCAGATGTCGGTTGAACGACGGGAGGACAGCACTCGACGCTTCTTCGGGATCGTCACTCAGGTCCTGGGAAAGCTGCCGCCGGAGGGGATTGAAGGATTGCCTAGGCCGTCCAAGTACAGGAGGGTCGGCGGCCGTCGAGAAGAGGGGCCGGGGTGTGATGCCAACTGTAGCGGCTTCAAGGTGGATCCGGCGCGGTGTCTCCGATGGGCGGGGGCTAGGACTGGCCGAGAAACGAGGGGTTCGACGGAGGGTTCGGAGCGAAGACGGAGTGGGGGATCGGTCGTCTTGCTGGGGGGTGATGGTGTCTTGTCGGCGAGAAAGCGTTCGTCGCTGGCGCTGTGTGGGGGTGATGGGGTCGTAGAACTCGCTGGGGAGGATCGGGGACGACGCTTCTTGACTGCCAGCAGCAAGGTCTCCCTGAGCACCAGCGGGAACCGGCGTGGAAGACAAGGCGAACGGTCACCACGCGATGTGGTGACGAGAGTCGGCTGCAGGGCCGTGTCCAGGGTTAGATGCTGCTTGCGAACTGGCGGGTGGCGGGGATGTGCCCTGTGTGCGGAGCAGCCGAAGACGACTCACCCTGGGAAATCCTGGGGTATTCGGAAGAGGGAGCTCTGGTCTTTCCTCAGAGCAAGGAAACGAGCGTATCGAGAACGAATGGACGAGTGAGGGTGTGCAGGGGCATCTGGCGGCTCGGAGGGGGGCCACTCAGTGGTTGGCGCAGTGCAGAAAATCCGGAGGCGGGACTCCAAAAAGTGCGTGGCTGGCAGAGGCCAAAAAATCGCTTCGGTCGGATGGCGTTGCAGGTGGCCGGGCTGGGTCAGCACCGGCTAGTTGGAAAGAAGTAAAAAAGAATGACTTGGGTCGCGTGTCCTTGGGGCATCCAGCGCCTGGAAATTGTCGTGTCCTGCGACAAGAGGAGGGGCGTTGCAGCTGTGTGGGTGGTGCTCGTCACATTAGCATGGCGCGCGCTGTTGTCGGTGTTGCTGCTATCGCGACTTTCTCGGTGCCCGACCAGCTCTCGCGGCCAGCTCCAAAGCTTCCAATCCGCCTCGTCTCACCGCCACCTCAGGACCGCAGCGGGCTCCGTCGTGCTGCGCAAATGAAGGAGTGTGGGAGGAGACTGCCTGACTGCTGCTGCAAGACAAGCTAGGTCTCCAATGGCTTGAAACGAGAGATCAATCCGCCAAAGTTCAACAGGTTGCCGAGCTGTTGATTTTTGGACGACTTGCGGAATTGGAGAAGATCGGTCAGCGATGGCAGGCGTTGGGAGGAAAGCTCCAGCTTGCCAGGGGCATGCGCTAGCGGGGTGCACGGGCCCGAGTGGACTTGCTTGCTCACCGAGTTGCTTCTGTTCGCTTCTCTCCAGTCGCCCTTTGATCACTTTCCTTTTGTCTCGGGCTGTGTCATGAAGGCTCAGAACATTCAACAGGCTGAAATCTCAGAAACTGTGTCAAAATGCGTGTTGGTGTTTTCAACCAACATGCACGGATTTTTTTTTTGGCAAATTCCACTAAAGATGTAAGTCGGCCGTCTCATGCAAGCTCGGCATCATCGGTGCCACCACAGCTCCATCAGCGCGCCAATCCATCATGGCGCTCTCACCGTAATTACGGGTCGCTGACGATACTTGTGGGATAAACTACCGAATAAATTGAACGACATCCCGCGGATGCAAGAATCATGGATCTTTCCTTCTCCGACTACTCAACCCAACGCCCAGGTAAGCCAGGGATACCCAGGGGAGCTGACATCGGAACTCTCGAGCCTCCAACCCAGCTCTGTGCCGGGACCATGAGGCACCTTAATTCCCGCTTATCTCTGCCTCACGCCCAATTGGACTCCAACTGGATTTCCCAGCATCGTCATCGAGCCTCATCAGGGGGTGCCCAACCTATCCATCCGGAGAAAAAGCGAGGGGGTTGGGCCATTGATGGGCGACCCTGATGAGGGGAGCTTGGGAGGGGAGCTCTGCGTTGGCAGTACATAAAGTGACGAAACAACGGGTCTTGGTGCACCAATCGCTGGTCAGCCTCAAGGGACCCTCCATCCCAATCGGGTGGTTTAGACAGGGGTAGCACACCACCTTTGTGCCCTTCCCGAACCCTCGCCTCTTCCTTCCTTGAAGAAGAGCGGTGCTTGTGGTGGCCCGATTCTCAACGGCTTCACCTTTGGGGACTCGTTTTCAGGGTCCCGGGGCACCCAATTGCTGCTGAGATGCTAGTCCTTGGTTGGTAACTAACAAACCGCATGGTTTAACCCTGATAATTCAATCATTTTCCGGTTCCCGTGACGAGGATCAGATGCACCGAGCTCTGCCCTGAGTGGAGCTAACCAAAGCAAATCTCCGATTGCCTGTTTGAAACCGAGACAAACACGGACACGCCGATGCTTCGGAAGCACGGCAGTGCGGCTCGGGCCCGTTGAGAGAAACGGGCCGTGATGTGGGGCCGGCCAATCGGGCATTTTGAGACGACGGCGGGATTACACAGTATGACGGCGTCTTTGAAAGCAGCCGAACTTAAATCCGTCTACCGTCATGCTCCGGATGCGATTCCGAATATCGGTCCTTTTGATTCGTCACTTCGAGGCAACGAGACAAAATCCGTAACGCCGAGTTATCTCAAAAAAGAACAAAACAACAGCTTCCGGAGATTGGGGAGCTGCCGAAGTGCAATGGTTTGGGCGACTAAAACTGCTTTCACCCAAACTTTTTCCTTCATCCGCCCGCCATTGAAGGTGCTAGCGGTTCTCAAGAAAGACGTTCTGCAAAGCCGAAACCTGCAACCAACAAGTGTGTTGAAGCAAAGATGCAACGCGGCGGCAAGGGCCAACGTCCATGGCAGGGGCCGCGGGAGCGGTATGTGCTTCCGAAACAATGACTGAGGTTCTCGAGCAGGCACTGGATGCGCACCTAGACAAAAGGCAAGGGCATGCGTCTTCCCTGCCACAAAACCACAAGTTGGGTTGCTTCCATCTCGTTTTGGGAAGGCACATTCGCCGTTTCATCTCGGGGGGAGGGGTTGTTACCTTCCATCAGACCCCGAAACGCCAGGCTTTCCCGCGCAATTCCCAACAACATACGAAGCGAAGCTCTTATCATTGGCGGCGCGGGCTCGACCGTCACATTTTATGCAAGGCCGGCATGAACTTCTTGGGTGGGGACCGAAATATGGGATATACATGTATGGCCCGTTCCGTTCCCGCCCTCTTCGTGGTTTTGTTTCCCTAAGTTGTGACATCTCAAGTCTTTGTTGCAATCCGAAGTGGTTGTCGAGAATGGCCGATTCCGGACCTCCGGCGACCGCCGCTGCCGCTACCGCTGCCGAGACCAGCCCGGCTCAACCCAACTCGCCGGCCGGCGCAACCGGCGCTGTTACCACCACCGGGATCCTTCCAGCATCGTACTGGGAAACTGTATGTTCCAACTCTCACATGTTATCGCCCCGCTCGCTAAACCGCAGCCTGCATTTTCTCTAGGTCGAGCACGAGATATATGATGATGGTGACTCCGCATATAGCGACCTTGCCAGCAGTACGGACTCAATTACCAGCAGCATTCTCGAGTACCGTACCCTCCATGGAAGAACTTACCACAGCGATATCGGCAAAGCCGAGTTCTTCGAGCCGAACGACGAGCGGCACCTCGAATCAATGGACCTTGTGTAGGCCCGAGTCTCGCTCCAGCACTGCCCGATTGTGTGGCTTTGTAACTAACCACCGGCAAAAGTCACCATCTGTCCACACTTCTCATAGATGGGAAACTGTTCCTAGCACCTATCAAAGACGATGTCGAGGTAGGTGCTGATGACACCTTGTGATAGATACTAAGGCTCCGTCGTTTGGAGTCTATGCTTACAGCTACCTACCCTTCAGAAAATTGTCGACATTGGAACCGGCACAGGAGTGTGGGCCATGTACGTTCAAGATGCCCCCACTCCCATGGTCAACTGTGAAAACAAGTACGTTGGTTAGAGTTGACTGACGCTGTAGGTATCTAGCGACGTTGGCGACGCGTATCCCAATGCCGATGTGGTCGGTACCGATGTTTCCGCTATACAGCCAAGCTGGGTACCCGCCAACGTCAAGTTCGAGATTGACGATGCCAACCAGAATTGGACGTGGCGAGAAAACAGTATTGATTTCATCCACGTACGGATGCTGGTTGGAGCAATCGCCGATTGGCCCAAGTTCTACCGCGAGGCCTTTCGGTGCTGCAAGCCCGGTGGTTGGATAGAGCAGCACGAAGCTTCTTTTCTCTGGCGTTCCCAGACTGGCCCAATACCCGAAGAGAGCGCATTGGGCCAATGGAACAAGGTCTTCAATGAAGGCGGCGCCAAGTTTGGTCGTACCTTTCGTCTTGTCGACGACGGCATTACAAAGAAATGTATGGAGGAGGCAGGGTTTGTCGACATCGTTGTCAAGGACTTACCCTGCCCTTATGGACTCTGGCCTGTGGACCCCAAGATGCGGCAACTTGGGACTTTTGCGAAGCTGGCCCTGGAGACAGATATCGAGGGTGCGTTTTTTCCCTCACCCTGTTTGTGATTGCTTTACCTCCCTTTCTCCCAAACAGGACAACACAAATTAACTCACAACGTGCCTCTATAGGATACATTCTTTACATGTGGAACGCAATCATGGGCTGGAGCCCTGTTGAGGTCCAGGTGTACATTGCTCACCTTAGGAATCAGGTCAACGACCATCGCCGACAGCTTTGGTTCTTGCGCCGTGTGGTGTACGGGAGAAAGCCGGAGGCGTCATAGTACATGCGGAATTCGGCCGCCTAAATTCGTAGTGGGAATTCATCTTACACTGCCATCCAGATAGGGACCCCTCCCTGTCTCAACATCATCCCATTCTTCGCTGTTCCCCTGCTTTCCACCATCCAAACATACCGGCGCGCTGGGAAATAAACATAGATGCGTAAAAACACTGGACAATATACGCCAAGACAGGGCAGAGAGGGAACGAGAACGAGGCGAGGCCGAAGTCAACCCGACACTCAGAACTTTCCTATACTGTGCGTAACTTGTGCTCAATATTTTGTCTATACATACACTACACAGCGTAATATCAGCCAAGCCGACCCCATTCCATTCACGCCAGAACGTCCAGTTAACCCAAACCCAAACACAAGCCCAGCCAGCCCACGCCACCAAACCGTTCCCCAAGACCCATAGAAGAAAACCTATCCTAACCCTAATCCCAACCCCCTAAAGAAACACAATATCATATAGCATCACCGTCATCATATACATATGTCATGGCCGTCATAACCATACTTTGCCCCTCTGCCTCAGCACAGCAACCAGCCAGCTGTAGCCATCCAGCAAAACAAAAGAAATGAAACCAAACAATCCCGTTGTGGTGTTGATGATGACCTCATCCCCCCAGCGGATCAGTCGATCGATCAATGTAAAGGCACTGCCCAAAAAGAGAAGAAAAGAGAAGCAACAAAAAGAGAGGGAGGGAGAGAGGGGGAGAGAGGGAGAGAGAGAGAGGGAGAGAGAGAGAGAGAGAGAGAGAGAGAGAGAGAGAGAGAGAGAAGACTCAAAACAACAAAAGATTGAATCACCCCTTCCGCCTCAAAATCCGCCCAAAAAACAAATCCCCGCCTTGCCCTCCCCTCCAAAGCCGCGACCCCTTGTCCTGCTCCTCAGGCAAATGATGCCTCTCCCTCGGCAAATCCATGCTCACAGCCACCCTCGACGACGACGACGGTGTCCCGGCCCGCCTGTGTCGCGCAGCATGCATAGCACGAGATAAGCTGCTGCCGGCGCCCGCCAGTTGTCCTTTGGACGTGGACGGTCCTTCGTCGCTGACGCTGCGTTTGTGGTCTAACCCGGGGCCTTTATCCCCCCGCTCGTGGTGGTGGTGGTGGTGGTGGCTATGATGGACCAGGCCGTGCATGAACCGCCGGGCAAAGTTTTTGGCTTCGCTGCCGCGTACGCCGGTGCCTGATTCCCCCTCCCCGTCGTCGTCTGAGTCGTGTTCAAAGACGGAAATGTGTGGTGGGGAAGGAGGTCGTTCGGTGGGTAACGGGGGCAGGGGACGGGTGTAGAGGTCTGCTGGGGTTTGTACCTTTCCTTGTGGAGCTGGTCCATTCGTTTGGCACTGGCTTCTGGGGGCTTGTGCAAGTGATGGCGAGGATCGGGTTTTGGTTCTTGACAAGGAGAGATCGCGTGGGTTGGTGAGCGAGGGGTAGGTCGGCGTTGCGGGGGAGGATGTGTCGGACGGGGAAACCGGGGCCGATGGTCGGGACGGGCTAAACTGAGGGAGCAACGGTATTGAGTCAGGTGAGCTTCCTGCTACGTAGCCGCCGCGTCTTGGACTGGGGCTTACCGCCCTCAACGACTCTGGCCGGCTCGTTGTTGTCGCGTTTATGGGCACTGTGTAGTCTGAGTTCACAATGGCTCCTCGCATTTCTGGTACTGGCGGGGAAGTACGAAGAATCGGCGGGGGTTCCAGACCCGGGCGCCTCGGAAGTGAAGGGAGCTGCCGTTCGGGAGAATCTGCTGTTGGAAAGAGCGAGTAGCACGCTTTTGGCGGTGGCTTTGGGGTCCGAGGTCGTTGTCTCGGACACGGCACGATCATATGGGGAGGCACCTGGCCGCTTGGGCTTCCTGAGCTCGATGCTGGGCCGGGAGTCGTCGGCCGGTTCTCTTGGGCAGTTGAGGACTGGGCGGTTTCATGGAGCTGTCGGGAAATGGAATCAATGAGTGCTGGGTATTCCTGCTTCCTCCCATCCTGTTCCTTGACGTGCCAAAACGAGTCCCACAAGTCCGCCCCCGACACATGGTACTGAGAGTCGTCGTCAGCTGAGAGATCCGAACCGTGGTCCTCCACCATCGTCGGCGCGGAAGAGTCGGATCCCAGAGAGCCCCGGGCGTCCTGTTGCCCTCGGTGGCACAAGTGAACGAAATCAGGGCGCGGGTAAGAAAAGTTTGCCATGTGTTGTTGCTTTGGAAGGGGCTGGCAAAGAGACCGGGGCTCGGAAAGCTGGTCAACCTCTCCCTGGCTGTCCATCCTGGACCGTTTTGTTAGCCACATGTTGGTGGAGCAGAGAGCACTTGGAGGTTGATTCGACAGCCAAGGGAATAGAAACAAAGCAAAGAAGAGAACGAAAAGGGAATGGGGTGTATGAACCTCGTAACCCAGTTAATGTAGTTGTGGGGAAGGGGGTCAGGTATGATATATGCCACTTGGACCACGCCACCGGCTCTGAGAGCGTGTTCGAATTAGATGCACTGCGCTTGACCAGGACGCCACGCTTAGGATCGGCGGTCCGGAGGGGCAGACGTCAACAAGAGCGAGGGATGTGGGAGAGGGAGGTATCAAGGAATGCCTCGGAAGGATGTACGCCAGCGAAAAAAAATGCTAATGCCACTTGGGGCAAGGGGGCTCAGCCGGCAAGGCCTGACATGTGCCGCGTGTAGATGACCACACTGCGTTGTGACGAGGGGTCGGGATCTTGAGAACCGGGTCCTAACGGAATGCAGCAACATCAGACCGCGTCCTGCGCTCGGACTGGTGCTTGCGGTAGCCCACGAAGCAATGCATATGACGTATCGCAGAGCCAGCAGAGGCCACCGCAAAAGCAACTTGACGATCAAGGCGGACGGAAGATACCGGCTCTTGGTCCGTCCCGGTCCATCGAGGCTGATGTGGTCGGAGGCTCGATCCATGGCCGGGCGAGAAAACTGCAGCAGTCGCGGCAATCCGGCTAGGTAGAAGTTTGAACCACAGAAAATCCCAAATGGCGGAGATGAAAGGACAGAGAGGAAGCCTCGCGTTTGTTCAGATTCATTCCTGATCGGCCCCCGCCCTTTTCGGACCGCTTGGAGGGGACCGCCGGTGCCGAGACGTGGAGAGAGTCCCTCGTCGCAGCAAAGGCTCGAAAAAACAGGTTCTGCCCCAAACAGGGAGAACAACAAACGAACCAGCCTCCAACAGCAGGAGCACGCATCGCTCCCAGTGGCTGTGCCTTTGTTAGGTAATCAGAAAACACAAGTTTTCTCTATTTTCCCAGTCGCAAGTTAAGAGAGAGGGCAAGACCAATGCCACCGACAGGCCGAGACATTGCAACCCCCATCCATGGGAACGGTCCCGATTTGTCATTTGTCAGATGCATCTCAGATGCCCTTGCGATGTAAGGTCTTGGGAGCACACCCTCGCCTCCACACCTGAGGTCGATCTCCCGAACGCAGCTAAGCTTCAGCCAGGCAAGAGAAAGGCCAATCGGAACCCTCCAGCTTCGTGTGACAGCCCTCCACAGGCAGGGGAACTAAGGACGCCGTTGAACCAGGGATCGATCTGAATGGTTGCTGCGACAGAATCAGACCCTGCAGATCAAGCTGATCGGCGATGAGGCTACACGCCCCAAAACGTAGAAAAGACGGTCTAAAACCATGACCACAACCCAGTTGAATGCACGTTTGCTGATTGCTGTTGCTGCTGCTGCTTGCCTGTCAAAGTTTGCTGGCAAGGAAGGAGAGAGCAACTGAGCTTACCCACAAGGTTGAATGTTGAACGAGAAAGGAAAGGAGCTTTGACCGCCATGGAGTCTAAGCTCACACTAACAATTTTGTTCTCGTCTCACAAATGCAGCTTGCAGTTCCCCAGCCCGATCGAAAAGTGGGACCCCCAACCCCCACCCTTGCCTTGGTCAAGCCCAGCTAATTCAGACTCGCAACTGCCAGAACCTGCTTCAACCTTGTCTCTGATCTGTCGCTGGAGGCTGGGTCGCGGCCAGATCCCAATCAGGGCAGCGACACAGTCTCGCCCTTCCCAATCAAGGAATCCCCACACGACCAGCAGTGTGCATGCATCCCTTTTCTGTTTAGATCGCCATCGTGCTTCCAGAGTATGCACTCCGCAGTATAACTACAGGTGTGGACGCTTGTTGCATCCTGCATCCTGCACTGCATCACCCCCTCTGCCTCCGGATTCTTGACACTACTGCAAGTCACACTGCAGCCCAGAAGCACACAGGAAACAGCAACAAAAAGGGCGAGCCACCAACATGAAGCCAAAGCAGCCAGTTACTCTCTGGACAACAGACGTCGTTGAGCGCCACAGTGTCGGCTACGGCAACCATCCATACCCTCTATATCCCTGCAACTATGAAAGTCAGAGACACCTCAAGCTTACCGAGATCTCCTGTGCGATACCAAGGATGGCCCGAAAATTGAAGCAACTCAGGGCAATCCCAGATAAAATGGCCCCGTGACCGTTCGAGCCCTTGCTTACCCGAGCATCATCCAAGCCTGGTTCCGTGCTTCGCGTTACCCACCCAGGCCACAAAGTCTTTTCCCGAGTTTCCGTGTTACTTAGGAAAGAACCAGCCCATCGGACCGGATATCCTGTTTGCGGCACGTTACAAGACGCTCCAGACTCGGACTGCTGCCAACTTCACTTCTTTGAAGCTCCTGACTCATCAACCACTCGCCCTCCTCAGTGTTTGAAACCAATCTCCGTCCTCCTTCTCCCTATCGTGATAGGCAAAACCATGCTCTTCATCGACCTCCGGCCCCCAATGGACAAACACCCAGTGTCCCAGCCGTATTGAACGCGCTCAGCCCACGGATGTCCGTGAGCCCGACAATATAGACGCCACTCCCGTCCGCCACCCACAGCCCAGCCCACGGTCACCCATGACTGGGTCAAGTAGCCGGGAGGACGAGGCCGTTGCAGCCATAGCATTCTCTCAAAAGAGGGCGTAGCCTCGTCCACCACCACCACCACCACCACCACCACACCCGCATACCAGCCTCCTAGCTTCCACGGGGCCGGGGGTATACGTACCCTGACTCACTGTCCCGATACAGATAGGGTCGATAGAACCCCATCGGGTCGGCCACGTCTAAGAGCCAGGAGCGGGCGAGCGGCCGTAGTGGTTACTGTAACATGTCCAAAATTGCCGAGAGGCGGTTATTGCCGAGGTGACTGTTACCGAGAAACGACTACGGGGCTGGAAACTATCCGGGTCCAGAGCTCCGGGCCGCAGAGGTGCCTCCAGCAATGGAAAATAGTACAAACCGCGCCCTCGGAGTATCTTTGATGGTGCTTAAGCCAGCTTTCTTTCCGTCTACGAGCTCCGACAAGACACGGCGAGCTGGGCTGCTGTGGCTGTCCCGTGTCTGCTTCCCAAACACGGCACGAACCTCCACCAGAACAGACCACGGGAAGATTGGAATACATGGATGGGAACTTGTTCGGGAGATTTAGCTTCCCTGAGAAGACGAGAGAAGTCCCAACTTGTGACTTGGAGAGGTTGAGGAATCTGTTTGTAGCTACGACGCTCAACCCCTGAATGGACGGACCAAGAGACATGGCTATCAATTAAGAGAAAAGAACGATTTGACACCTTATCAAATACTTAGTTTAAGCATGTATTTACTCTGTGCACTACATACTACATATCCCCGTTTTGATACCCTAAGGGAAACCCATCTCAAGGCTCACGGCCATACATACTCTTAGTATCCGGCAAATCTCCTCCTTCTCATCCCAATCATTCTAGCTATAAAGCCCACTATCTCATAAACATTAATTCGTAAACTCAACTCGTCGAGTATGTCCCATCAAGTCATTCAAACTCCGGTATCCGTACCCAGCCCAAGGTTCGCCCTCGCCATGCATCTAAACAAGTCCCCAACACCGACCCGCGAAAGCAAAACACCACATAATATCCACACACACACACACTCACTCACGCCTCAACAAAGGCCTCCGAATCTGACTCTTCCGAACCCTCCTCTTCTCCGTAAACCGCCTCACCCTCCTCACACCCAACTCCCCTTCCGCAGCACCATCCGCACCCCCGCTAAACCCAAACACCCACCTCGTCTCCCCCTCCTCCCCCTTCCCAACCCCCATCTTCTCCACCATCTCCCTCTTGCTCAAACACCCCTTAAACACCTCCTCCTCCCTCAAATCCACATCCACCAAGAACCCCACCACCTCTGCCAAACACGTCACGCCATGCGGCATGCGCAGCTCTTGCCGCCCCGGGAAAAGCGACACCAACGCAAGCAAAAAGACCACCAACAGCGCCAACACGATGCAAAACGAGGGCATGTTGGGAAACATGCGGACCTCTGCGGGCGCCGACTCCGTCGCATTCGTCGTGAGGGCCATGAACATCCCGCCCGCGAGGACAGGGATCAAGACAAACACCGTCGAGAGCAGCGAGGTAACCGCCAGACGCCAGTGGCGGTTCTGGATTGCGCGGAACGTGACCTGCACGGGGCCACAGGCGGGATAGTCTGCGAGAAGGGAGCGGGAGGCCGGGGACGTGTGGGACAGGGCGGCCCAGGGCTGGAGGACGCGCAGGTTTAGGTCGAGGGAGTGGAAGAGGAGGAAAGGGAGGAGGCCGAGGAGGGAGGGGAGGAAGCTGAAGAGGAAGTCGGCTGCGGAGAAGGCGCCCGGTTGGGGGTCGGCTTTGAGGGCGGGGTCGAAGCCTGCGGCGATGCGGGTCGAGGGGAGGAAGGAGAGGATGAAGATTGCGAGGACGAGGACGAAGGTGGTGGTGGTGAACCAGAGGAGGGGGCTGGTGCGGAGGCACAAGGGGAGGTAGCGGTGGCGGGCTTGGTGGGAGGTGTGGGAGGCTTCCATGTCGTGGTCGTCGTGGTCGGTGGTGAAGAGGGGCCCGTCGGCGGAGATGACGACGCCGGCCTGCTTCTCGTCATGGCGCTCCATGCGTTGCCCGGCCGCCAGGTCTGTGACGGGGAGAAGGTTGGCGTCATCCAGTGGGCTGCCGAGGGCGTGCCAGAGGCCGGGGCGGCCGTCCTTCCATGTCCAGTAACCCAGCTTGTCGGCGGCACGTCGGCGCAGGGCAAATCTGATGCCGTCTCTCCCTCGAGCCAGTTGAGTCCCTCGGTAGTCGTCGGCGGTGTTGGTCTCGGAGACAATGGCGGCAATGTCGGCAAGGGATCTAGGGTCCCAGATGAGCCCGGTGCTTTCCAGACTGGCCCAGTACCGCCAAACAATGATGGTCGAGACCAACAGGGCGAGGTAGAGCGCAACGAGTGTCCAGGCAACGCCTTGAACAGTAGCCCAAATCCAGGTCTGGTCGACCAAGATAACGGTGAACAGCGAGCTTTGCAAGGGGATGGTAAAGTTCATCAGCCAGGTGACGAGAACCGGGACCCAGACATTCCAAGGCCCGACCAACCGCGGCCACAGGAAAGAAAGGTACAAGTCTTGAAATAGCGCGCCGTCTCTCTGTTCCTGCACTTCGGATGCCAGCCGGATAAAAGGCAAGAGGCGGAACATGGTCGTCGCGAGGAACTGGGCATAAAGCAGCATCGCGGCGCCGAGCAGCTGCGGGAGGATCCGGAAGAGGAAATAGCGGCCCCCGTTGATGCCAGCCCATTCCCACAACCCTTGGTGAAGATGTGAGTACACGGCGCTGAAGATCAGGGCGGCAACCATCAGGACACACAAGGCCATGAAGGCAAACAGGGCGGGCGCACGCAGGGGCCATGGCCTAAAGGTGAGTGGCGGGACCACCGTCGCTCCCAGCTCGCCGGCTCTCGCGTCGAGCTCGTCCCTTTCCAGGTGCCTCCATTCGTGGGGCTGGGCAGGGCGCGGTCCGCTCTTGAGCAGGCTTTCGGCGAGTGAGTGGGCCGAGGCCTGGGGGTTCGGCAGCACGGGGCGCAGGAGCTGCTGCTGATGTGGCTCCGGCTTGGCGTTTCTGGCCGGAGGAGAGGTCGGAGGAGCATGGGCGGTCGGCGGGTGGGCTGGGAATGGTGCAGGGGCGGGCGCGAGCACAGGCGTGGGAAGGTGCTGTCCTGGACCGAGCGGGCGAGTAGACGAGGAGCTCCCGCTTGCGGTGGTAGCCACGGCCGAGTAACCCGACTCGCGGTCCCGGGTGAGGGCTTCGATGGCATACTGAATGTAGGGCGTATCATCGACGCCCGGAGTCACGACGCCCTCGAGCCTGGCAAGCTCGTCTCGAAAATCAGGAACCATGACGGCGTTGGAGGTGTCCCAGCTTAGTGGATGGTAAGGAGTTATCGGGGGGATATCCGGGACGCGGCGGTACGGACCCTCAATGACAACGGGGCGCGCATATGACGGAGCGGTCGTCGCGGGCGAGCCAAAAGTGCGATCCAAGCCGTACTGCTCCCGCTCAGAGGGTGTCGGAGTCAAAGCCGACAGAGGACGCCAGTTTGGAGAAGTTGTCGTGTATGGGTTGGCAGTCGGGTGCGCCGTTTGCGAATAACGACGAGACGAACCAGGTTCGGGGAGAGGCCGACGTCTCGGCCCGGGAGAATGCTGCAGACGGTCTTCTAAAAGGCGGCCATCTGGGTGGTCCACATCATGCAGGTCCAGGCTGTCAAGGCTGTCCAAGTTTTGTGAGTTAATATGCGGGTTCATGCTTGGAGCCGGGAGCGCAAATGACTGCTCCGTACAGATAAACGCAACCTTGGACCTAGGAACCACTCCCAGAACTTGGTCACTGGTGATGCATTGATGATGCAGGAGGATAATGCGTCATGCGAAATGGAGAAGGAATCAAATATGGTTGGAATCACTTTTGAGAGGCTGGGTGCCCGACCAAGATGGGAGAGTCTGAGCGAGACGAAAAGAATTGGTGTGGTTGGGTACCGAGCCAGCGCCGCCAGCCACCGGCTTTCCGGCGACAGACAGAGGAACATGTTGGTGTGCTGGCCGGCAACGCCGACCAATTGCAAAAGAAAGACCTTGCCATTGCAGAAAAAAGGTCTACTTTCCGGATTGCAAGCGCTGTGATTGTCTGGGACCTGTTGCGGGTGCAAAAGACAGCAAATTGGGTTTTTGTTTCCAGCTTGACTTGTAACGCAGGCAGAGGTGAGTAAACGAGGTGGAAGACCTTTCCGGCCTGTCGGGTCGTGCTTTTCCCCACACACCCGTCAAGTCAAGTGGCGGGGAAGGCCTGTGCTTTCCATTTTAAGTGCAAACCAGATACATTACTAATAGCAGCAAGGTGCCGGGTTATGGTTAACAGGGTTAGGGTTGACAGAGAAGCTGAGCCGTATCGTCGTGAACGCAGTCTTGAGGAAGGATCTTTTCACCGGGAATGAGGGCGTCGAGCATTTTAATGGAGGAGTTCTGCGTACCACCAACTCCTACTACTCCCTTGCGCCCGGGCTTGTACGGGATGCCGTACCGGAGGAACAATCCGGCCAGTCTCTCAAGCTGAATGCACTCCATCTCATATTGAGACACCCCACCGACCAATTCGCAAAAGACGCTCCAGAATTCATCTCGCAGGTTCTCCGCACTGCCATGACAAACCCATCCGTTAGGAGTTAGGTAGCCAAGAATGTTGTCAAGTGCGTAAAGAGCGAAGCCGAATGGCAGGATGCCTGCTTCGGCCCAGTCGATGATTCCCGTGATCTCGCCAGTCTTGGGGTTGGCGAGGATGTTTCTCTCGTTGAGGTCGCCGTGAGTTAGGACCAATGGGTACTCCCCAAAGAAGAGCGTCGGGAGGTTTTTACCCGGGTGACGGTTTTCTGGAAGCGGGAGGGGAGGTTGCTGCCGAGGTAGTTGAAGCTGGAGGAGCAGTTTTCAAACTCGGCAGAAATGGCATTCGTATCCGGACGACTGCTCTTCCGCCATGACTGCGCAAAAGAACCTATATTGTTTTAGTTTTCATCTTGCCATTAGGTCAGGAGTGCAGAAGAAAATGAATGATGTTTACGAACCTCGCCAGACTGCGCACAGTAGCCAGCTGGTGATCCAAGTCATTATCGGAGATAGAGAGGGAGATGTTAAAGTAGGTGTCCCCCGGGAGCATGCTCATCGAATATATTAGCAATGCCGGTGATGAGCCAATCATCCCATGGAAGCTACAGCCAGCCACGAAGTCGGGATGGACAGTTTGGGCAGTCGCTAGCATTTGCATATCCAGCGGCGAGTCCGGTTCTCGGAACTGGACGATGACCTCGTTCGCTGCCGCCGCCACGGTGTAACTACACGCGCCCTAGACCAGAACAGGCTCAACCGGCTCTCCAAAAGTTTTGCTGGCAAATGCGTTGCATTGGCTTCTCGCTGTGCACGCTCCTGCCTTGGAGAAGAAACCGGAACTGGCTCCTGGACAGGTGGTGTGCCTTTGCGTGACTGAATGCCTTAGGGATGATCACGTTGTCCTCCTGCAGCTGTTAGCGGAAGACATCCTTTGGCGCCGCGAACAATGCGTACCTTGATCATTCAGCGCCGGCGATGGGAGCCCCTTCTGGGCCGCCTTTGGGCCTCGAGTACAGGCCATGGAGATAAGAACGGAGGGGAGGGCGGAAAGCTCGGTTCTGGTTATGTGCTCTGGGGAAGAAGGTCTCGAGATTGAGTGGCGTGTGGGAAACGGCTGGCCCACAAGTGCGCAACCATGTCCAGCCAATTAGGGAGGCGGCTTGGCCAAAACAGCCATAACAAGGCTCAAGAAATTAATAGATGGGGATAATAGTGATGAATCTTGCCCAGATGCTATTTTAGAACTTGCCTAGGCTCATTGAACTTGAACTTCATGGGATACACTTCGACGGTCTGTGATCATCATCAAAGCTGATTTAAAGTCGAACAACTGATTTGCTACAGTCTACATACACCAAGGAATTAATCGCACTTTGAGAACAAACGCCACGTCTATTCGGTTTCCCTTCCAACAAATTACAACGACGTCGAGGATGTCCAGCTCGCACGTCTCAAATTCAGCTAAGTATACCGTACAGGTAAAAAGGCATGCCAGCATGCCGCGTCTACCGTACAATCGTGTTGTCATGCTGCCATACTTGGTGGCAGCATTAGACCGACATGGTCTTGTAATACTCATACCGGTCGCTATGTCTATCATAGTCGAATACCTGAACCTCGTTGACGACCGCTCTGCAATACGGGCACACGTCCTGCGTGCCATTGCGGCGCATCTCTCTGAAGCAGCTATTCGACATTGGCGTCAGCATCAGCATCAGCATCAGGTTGTGCTCTTTGAAGCGGGAAGGGGGTTAGGGGGAGAGGGATGGCGGTACTGACCTTCTGCAAGCCCAGTGCATCCAGCCGTGGCTTAAATCACTCTTCGATACATGGGTGGACCAGATCTCATCTGCGCCGCACCAGATGTATGCATTATCGGCCTTCTCTATTGACTGGGTTAGGCGCGTTGTCTTCAATGTCATGGAGTATTCTTAGGAGCCGGGACGTCATACCCCGGCAAATACCGCAGGTGCCTCTACCCATTTTGTTTGTTGTGGAAGGTCGGGCGACGGGAACCGTGTAGTTTTGTAGTTTTGTAGAAAGAGGGAGTATCAAACAACTGAACCAGCCAGTTGCGAGAAGAGAAGAAAACAAAGGAGGAAAATGTGCGTTGTGTTGATGTTCTGATGTGCGGGGTTGTGTTGATGCGGGTTTGGTGTTGGTCCAAGGTCGAGCGAGTGTGGCATTTATACACGGATACCGAGAACGAGGTGCTATCAAAGATAGAAATGTTGAACTTGTTGTGAGGCACAGACACGACCAACGTGCCCGACCGGGCGCCGTCGGCCTCGGGCTTGTCGACGATACTGACCCTCATGGCCGTGACGTGGGCTAGGCCATGAGAAGATGGTCTGGTCCAAAGTTCTCAAAACATGAAGGATGGCGGCGAGGGGGGGGGGGGGGGACCATGTATACGCCGGGAATGTCTCCAGAATAGAGCATTGGGGTTGATACTGTAACATGTTCCTCCTTCAGAGTGCGTCAGGGGAGCGGCCGCCAGGGCCGAAGCGCAGGGCCAGCAGTCCAATACCTACCAAGATAGGCACAGGTGGTTGCCGCATCCTACGAGGCGCGAACAAGACGCGCCGGGATATCGAAATATCTGAAACAGGCGGGATATCCCGGCCTCGGTCATGCCGGCGACGTTGGGCCCATGTCATGGTCAGTTATGACGCTGAAAACCAGTATAAGACCTCGGCAGCCCTCCAGACTCGAAGCCTCCTCTCAACAAGAAGGAAGCAGAACAACACAAGTCACCAAACCACCTTTACACAATCTTACCAAGTTATTCTTATCCCGAACCCAACCAAAACCACCAACCTCATCATGTGCCAGTTTGCCCGCACCGACTTCGCCTGCCGTCACTCGTTTGAGGAGCTGATCAGCGCCACCGGCAGCCGCAAGACCGGCAGGAAGACTCCCCGGGGCTGCAAGGGCGACTGCGACGGAACGAGTCGCAACACCAGGGTGGCCCCGCCCAGCCGGTCGTCCTGCGGGTGGTGCAAGAGGTTGGCCTCGCGGGGTGGCAGGGCTCCGAAGTCTGCCGCGGCCGCGCCCTCTGGCTCGAGCTCGCGCCTCGTCGCACAGCCGCATTCTTCTTCGTCTCGTACGGCCGGCACGGGCCACCATGGCAGCGGCACCCCGAGCGGATATCCGAGTTCCAGCTCGAGCCGCCAAGGTGGCTACCCTGCGGCCGGTTCCAGCAGGCTGGTTTATAGCGGAAGACAGTGAAAGGGTTAGGTAGCGCTGAGGGGACCCAGCCCGCTGTGGGTTGTGGAAGAGATGGACGGTGGCCGGTGGGGGTCCAGGTGATATGGGATCGGGGGGATGTCAGGGATCCAGCAGGGCAGGCCCAGCAGGAGCGCCTGAGTTCGAGTTGGGTTGGGTGGGTGGGCGTTAGACACTGGTAGCTGGTCTACCAAGGGCGTTAGGTACGAATACATTGGGTCTACTTTTAAACTTTTTTCTTGGTTTCAATTTGTTGGTGTCGACATGTCTCGCCCTTGCTAAAATTGATGAATCAACCGAGAGAGGCAGGTAGGCCCCAGGGTCCTAGACAGGGCAGTCACGACCGTCACCACCTGTGCCATCTATGGGCAGTTTTCAAACCCTTTCAGCTTCCTCCCCGCTTTCTAATCGACCTTGTGCCCAGTGAAGACCACAAGTTTTTTACATGGGTATAATCAAGGTATTGGCTGGGCCGAATCCTCCGGGCCCGTTACCCTAAACTCAAGCTTACTTCCATTTTTCAATTCAAGATGGCCTCACCGCGGCCGCGAAGCCAATGGCTCAGCGGCACGGGCGGCATAGCGCGGTTAAGACCGCCACAAGTTGGGAGCCTTACCATCACCTTCCATGATGCTTCGACAGGCGCCTCGCCGCCAACGCCGCGGCCCACCCACATCGACACCTCTGCATGGCACCACCAAATGCACCATGCCACGCCGCTCCCCGACAGCGTAACACAACCCCCAGTCCCCGGGATCTGGTACCACCTGTGTCATCCCCGGGCCACTACGCCACACACCCGCATTACCCAACCCCTGTCGACTAGACAACCACCGTGCATGAGAATAATAGCTGCCTTGCACAAGGCCCAGGCATGTTACAGATCTTTTGGGAAATCTCGTTTCTTGCTTTCTTACCCTTGGCATCCGAATTAGATCTTGAACGGTTGGTGCCGCACTCGCACAAGCATGGATGTCCACGGCTAAGGTGCTGACGTTGACACGGTTTTGTGCAAGTCGGACAAACCGCTCTCGACGAGTCCGGACGAGACAGATCTATCTGCCTGTTCCGTCTTCATGATCCACCGCTCCCGTTTTGTACCACGATGGTTACCCGTCAGCACCTAATGACAGCTTCAGTGTTCTAATTGTGTGCTTCTAGGAGAACTGAGACGCAGCTGCGAGCCGAACATTCAATCCTTGGACTAGACACGCCATGTTGCAGGATATTCGCTCATATGTATCATGATGCTCTACCTGATACCTGTGCCAGATATACGCGACCCGGGCCAACCTGCGTCACTGTGCCGCTAGATAGATATGCGCATCCAAACCCGGCCGAGAGAGGGGTCAACACACGACGCTCGCCTCTGCTTCAGGACGTACTCCTACTATCCAGCAACGCATCCAACACCACACCCTCCCTCCTAGTTGGGCGCTATCCAACACGCAGTTCGACCCTACCCCCGTCTCTTGCCAGTGGCTACTCTCGCTCACCCACCAACAGCCCCTCACCACAGCAGCGTAAGCACACCATCCCTAGTACTCAACCAACTTGATCTTCCCCCTGACCTCCTCCCCAAGCTCCTCGGCCTTGACCAACCCCATCGCCACACAGTCTCCCAAGAAGAAGAACGCCCTCTCCTGCGCATACCCAAGGTAATCAAACTCATCCCCATCCCCATCCCCATCCCCTTCCGTCTCCCCCTCTTCCTCTTTCCCACCCTCGGCCTTTTCCTCTCCGTCCCCAGAAGGCAACCCCGGAATCTTGGCCTGCACAATCCCCCACGCAACCCACTGCGCGCTATTGGCCGCCCGCCACAGCCTCGTCTCCTCGAGCAGGCCCCGCACCCGCTCCTCGACGCCCTCCTCCCGGCGCTTCTCCTCCTCGCGCCACCCGCCCGCCGGCTGCACGCGCGCGTCTAGCATGAACTCGACAATCGAGCTGGTGCTTGCCGCCGCAGGCGCCGGCGCACCGTCCTTGTCCCCGCCATACGGGTGGTTGTTGTATCGGAGATGGTGCGCGTGGTGGTCGACATAAGCTCGGACAAAGCGACGCTGCTCGTCTGGGGTGGGGTATCTGCTCGTGTCGCAGGCGAAGGGGCGGACGGGGTCGTGGTAGTTGTAGGTCCACTCGGAGAAGTGGTTGGCGAACTCGAGGCCTGGTAGGTTGGCGGCGGCGTACTCGAAGTCGATGACGACGAGTTGTTTGTGCTCGTTGGCGGGCTGGAGGAGCGGAGATTTCTGGTCATCTGGGCGCACGCGGAGGATGTTGCCGTATTGTGTCTGTATCCAGTGATTAGTTAGGGCTTCAGCCAGTGGGTAGGGAGAGCTTACGTCGTTATGGGCAAAGACGAGCTTCTCGCGGATCTTGGCTGGGTCGTTGTCGTAGTAGGCGCACAGGAATTTGCGGTACTTCTCGACAAGGGCCTTGAAGACGGGCCATTCGACGCCGCAGACGAATCCCCGTGTCTTCCACGCGGCGCTGGGGGTTACTGGCGCATTGGCGGACTGGGACAGAATCTCCTTGTCGAGGAAGAGAACCGTCTTCTCGACCTGGCTCTGCCACTTCTCCCAGTTCTTCCACACATTCGGCCCCTGATCCTTCTCCTCCTCAAGAAGGTCGACGCCGTCGTGGAGCTCGCGCATGCGCTTGGCAATCTGCCTCGACGTATCCGGCTCGCGCATGACCCCTGGTGTCAGCGCCGTCGCGTTCAGGTATTGTTCAAACCTGCCATTCAAAAAAGTCCCTAGCAGGCGCGGACCGATCTTCTTCCTGGCCAGCCGCCGCAGAACGCCCAGCTCGTTCTCCCTGTCAATCAGATGCTCCACTTGGGGCCCGTAGACACGGAGCAGCACCTTGGTCGGCTGCTTCTTGCCGTCCTGGCGGGGCAGGACCGACTCAGACGGCGGCGAGACCACGTAGACAGCATTGGTCAAGGCCCCGCTAAGGCGCTCGACCGAGATGGCCTCGCCGCTGTCGAGGGGGACTCGCCTCCAGCCCTTGAGCCTCAGGGTGTGCGCGAGGCGGATGATCTCGTTCTTGAACGTGATCCAGGCCTGCTTCTCCTTTTCCTCCTTGCGGCTCGAGATGGAAGCCGAGTCGTCGGCACCAGCCTTGCCCCCGGTGTAACTCATTGTCTTTGAGTTGTCGAGGACGGCATCGCAGCTCGGGACCACGACGTCACCGTCATACCACTCGGTGTCGGATGACGCTGTCCGGGCGAGGGTCCTGCTTGACCGCTTTCGGTGCTTTCGCCCCAGGCGCGGGCTGAGTTGGGCTGTGGAGTTTAACCCCAAGGAAGTCATGCTATCGTCCAGGATCTTTTGCAGCCGATGCAGAGATATTTCGCTAGAATCGGAGTCGATGGAATCGCCGCGCGGCCTGTTAGCTGCGGGGACTTCTTGGCTGGTCTGCACTGGGGGCGACTTCCGCCGTGTAGTAGAGCGCGTGCGAGACTTTTTGAGCTCCTTCTTGGCCTTTGCTCGCTCGAGCCAGTCGGCCACCTGGGCGATGAGCCTCTCGCTGACCATGTCCACTCTATGGCGGTGATGAGAGTGGCCATGCGGGGCCTGAACATCCTCTGTCGAGACCGAAGAGGTCGCAACAGTAGAATCAAGGGCCTCGAGGCTGACTTGGCTGAGGGTAGAGGACCTTGATGGGGTGTTGGATATGGGGGGCCGCCCACTGAGTCTCTTGGCAACCCCCGCCGAGAACTGCTTCTTCACCAGAGACTCATCGGGAGAGGCGGCTGACTGGGGCTCGGCGATTTGCACAGCTGCCATGAATTAGTGTGTGTTTGCTGTGTGCAAAAGATGAAAGAAGGATAAGAAGCTCAGAGAGTCAAAAGAATAGTGAGTGGCTGGAACTTGGCGAGTCGGGTCGGGAGACGATTCGCTCTGCACTTCGAGTGGCACAAAGACGTCTTCCAATTCGGTGTTCGGAGAAATTTGAGCCCTTATTCCCGTTTCCGCATTCAAGATTGCGCGTGGAGAATGATATGAGAACCGATGAGAAGTGAAATAGGGGTGGTTGGTGGACAAGTCACAAACCTTTGGCGGGGGCGCTGAGCGGTGATGACCTGTCGCTGTCGCCGTCAGCTTTGAGGGCAGAGCGCCTCGGCTGGGCTGAGATACCAGTGGATGGCGCCGACATGGCTGATATCGGGAGTCAACGAGATGTAAGCAATATAGTTCGGATGTTACAGGCGAGGTCGGTCGCTATCGTTTGATGTTGGGCCCAGGAAGCGGGGACTGGGCTGGCGAGGAGGTCAGGAGGTTCAGATAGCGGAGTTTTGGTTCCACAGGAGATAAGAAGCTACTGAGGGTTGGTGTGGGTAGATTGGTTGAAGTCAATGCCTCGTCGGAGTCGGTTCGCTGTGAAGAGCACTCGGGCGACGAAAAAAGGGGAAAAGAACGCTGAAACGGGCTTTCTAGGTAAAGGTAGAGAGTAGCAGGGTGCAAACTTGAAGCCCAAAAAATTATGTCAAAAACTCAAAGCGGAAGGTATCGTCATAAAAGTGCAGAGTTCTGGTGGAGAAAGGATCAAGAAGGTCACATCCGAAGAGGGTGTCAGGGTCCTGGCCCCACCAAATTTTCAAGTGGCTCGTGCCCGCAATATGACGTAGTGGCTTGCAGCCGACATGCGTTCCATGCATGTCACTCTGTTACTGTACCTGTCAGCCTATCCCAAGAAGGCGGGAACCCACGTGTGGCTTTTTGAGAGTTCGGCCGGAATGCGGAAGACGTTGGGATCTTACTGGTCGTACATGTAATTACATGTGTTGGAAGATGATTCCAGCGAAACAAATGGGTAAGGCTGGACACAACTATGTTTTGACCCAGGCGGATATATTAGTCAAACAAGCGGAGATATGATACATTTCTGTACAGAGTATTACACAAACGTCTAACTCGTCTTCAACGTTCCCTTCCAGTCCTTCATGTGGTCCAAAATGACCTTGGCCGCCTGGTCCGGCGAGTGCTGCCGCCCCAGAGCCTCAACAAAGTCGCCCTCGGGATCCATCAGGTAAAAGTAGATGCTGTGGTCCACCAGGTAGTCCTGGCCCGGCTTGACCTCGGTCGGCGTGCTAAAGTAGACGCGGTAGGCCTTGCACATCGCCTTAATCTGGTCGTATGTCCCTGTCAGGCCGACAAACTTGGGGTGGAACTCGGCCAGGTACTCCTTCAGCTCGGCGGGGCCGTCGCGGGCCGGGTCGCACGTCACAAAGACGGGTGTAAGGGCGCCGGGGGCCTGCGCCTCGACCTGGTCGAACATGGTCGCCATCTTGTCGAGCTCCTCGGGGCAGATGTCGGGGCAGTGGGTGAAACCAAAATAGACCTGGCAAAACGGGGTTAGCGCGGGTGTATAACCAGTGGTTGGACGGCCTCAAGCGTATATTCATCACTTACGAGCGAGTAGCGCCCCTTCAGGTCCTGGTCCGTGACCTTGTTCCCGTTCTGGTCGATCAGGTCGAACGAGCCGCCGACCTTGGGCCTTCCCACGCCCTTGGTCGACTCGGCCACCCGCTTGCGCTGCATGCGCACCTTTTCGCTCTCAAAGTACCATACCAGGCCGCAGCCGGTGAGGACGAAGAGGAGTCCGGCCTTCCATGAGAAGGGCTGCCGAGACAGACGTTAGCCGCCAATTGAACCAAAGCCCCCGTGTATTCTAGGTATTCGCAGGTGTGCATACCCCTGAGCGGTATCTGCTCTTTGCCTCCTCCACCGTCCTGAACGACCGCCGCTGCACCAAAGACTGGTAGGACTGCGTCTGGGGTCTCGCGGGGCTCGGGGCTGTCGGTCTCTTGGCCGGGGCGCCGCGGGCCGTCGACAGTTGGCGGAAGAAGTGTCGCGGTGCTACCCTAGGGAGGGCGTTGATGGCAGCGCGTGCCGCCGCGACTGGTTGTGACATGGCGCCGTCGGGGGTGGTGGATGAAGGTGTGGAAGTTATGGAACCGAGTCGGCAAGCTTCCGAGCTCAAGTCGGGAGCTTGACGGCTAAAATCTCCTGATTGGCTTGTTGTCTGATGTTCTCCGGTTAAAGGCATATCAGATTCAAGGTGGGGCAAACATCCCTGTAATCCTTGACTCTCGAAGTACTTCATACTGGAGCAGACAACATTGCTTACTCTCTCAGCAAAAGAATTAAAATAGATAGACACTTAGAAGGATGCCCAAATTTACTAGTTTATGTGGAAGCATCAGGAATTTTGAAGGGTGATAACTATGTCCTAATTGATTTTGTTTACTCACTGTATGCATATAGAACACAATGACCAGAGTTTGATATCACTCTATCCGGTCACTTTAAACGCTTCAACGGTCTTATCGCAGCGCATTCTACTCTTAGAAACTTCATATGCTTCTATTCAACTCAAACAACACTTCGCTTTCAAGGTGCTCGACACAACAACGCCGAAGCCTGACTTAATGAACAACTCTATGTCTGTATTAGCGAGTTAAGACTCTTCATGTTCATTCGGATATCTGCAGAACGATTACCCCTGGTCCTGGCTGCGCATGGATGATGGCCTTCTCATCCTCATTCTTCACGCTTGAAGTTGACTCAGCACAAGAAACCCAAACCAGCCAAACAGAAGCACAAACCATGGACAGACAAAGCAACCACCCGAGTCCAAACGCAAACGCAAACGCCAGCCCAAACCTGATTGGAGATGCCAACATGCCTCACTCAGAAAAAGGCCAATCCGCCCCGCCAAGCAGCGACGATGTCGACAACAACAACCAACTAAACGGTGACGACGGCAATGCAATGGCGAACACCACGAAGACCTCTGTTTCTAAGAAGAAGAAAGGCACCGCTTCCGCAGTCAAGGCGCCTTCAAAACGCGCAAGGCCCGGATCGACTGGCGCTGGCGGCTCAAAGAAGGCCAAGGCCGGGGGTCCGAAAAAGGCCAAGACGGATGCCGCATCCAAACAGCCCGGCGCCGGTAGTAGCGTCGCCGATGACGACGGCGGGGACTCAAGCGGATCCGACAATGGTCCTTACTGCCTCTGCCGTGGGCCCGACGATCACCGCTTCATGATCGCGTGCGACCGCTGCGAGGACTGGTTTCACGGCGCGTGCATCGGCATGGACAAGCACACGGGCGAGAACCTGGTGCAAAAGTACATCTGCCCCAACTGCACCGAAGGCGGCCGCTACATGACCCGCTACAAGAAGATGTGCTCGCTACCGGGCTGCGAGGACCCCGCACCCATCTACGACGCCACCCGACCCAGCATCTTCTGCTGCCCCGAGCACTGCCAGACCTGGTGGGAGCAGCTCATCGCCGACCTGCCGCGGACCAAAGGGGCCAACGACAATCTCACCCAGCAAGAGTTCATGGGCCTACTCGACACCCAACCCTCAGAATTGGAATCGGATTCCTCTTGGAAACTCGGCAAACCCCCCTTCGGTAAAGCCTCCCCTACCTACCAACCTACCCATCACTAACCCCCCATCCCAGAAACCCCCCCCAACTTCTGGGACTCTCCCGCCTCCACATCCGCCCTCACCCCCGAAGAACAGACCCTCCTCACCACCTCCGCCACGACACGCTACCACCTCGGCGAGGAAATCATCCTCTGCAAAAAGATGCTCCAGCTCATCGACCTGGCCCTCGCCCGGCGCGAAGCCGCCGTCTCGGCAGGGCGCGGCACCGCCAAGGACCTCTGCGGCTACGACTACCGCCTCGACCACGTCGGCACGACCCACCAGTTCGCGCTGTTCCTATCCTCCTCGCCCAAGGTCGAGGCGGCGCTCAAGGCGGGGCGGCTCGATCCCAATCCCACCCAGAATCCCACCTCTACTTCCCAAGGAGATGAAAAAGAAGAAGAAGGAGAAGACCCGCTCACGGCTGGCATGTGCGCGCGGAAAAAGTGCAAGGCGCACAACGGGTGGAGTGCTATTCTGACCAAGGCGGTCAAGCACGACATGAAGGAACTGGCGGCGCAGGCGAAAGAGAAGCTGGATGCCGAGCAGCGGGTGCGGGACGGTGCGGCGGGGCGGTTCCGGCGGAGGCTCAAGGAGAGGAACGGGGTTGTCGTTGTTGGCGGCAGCGGTAGCGGCGGTGGTGTGGCTAAGAGTGAGCGGATGGATGTTGACTGACCCTGACGGGTGAGGGGTTGGTTCGTCTAAGATGGTAATCGGAATGGGAATTGGGATGACACAATACAGCGCTGGAGTTAGTTGGGGGATGGGATTCTCGGTCGTGAGAGACTCGTATCGTCATTCGGTTTCGAGTTCTATATAATACACTCATGTCGTCAGGTCAGGCGGGCAGAAGTAAGTTACCTCCCGCCGCCCTAGGCACTTTGTACCTTGATTTTGCATGATCAAACATAAATTCCTCCCACCACGCCGACCCAACTATGCCGCACCCCAACCGGCCGGGTCCGGCTCCCCAGTACATAAGAAACAAATAAGAAATATGGGTATGCAAACAGAAAATGACGACGCTCATGACAGGTTCCTCATAGCTGCGTGACGTAAGTCGTGACCTGGAAGCCGAAAAAGAAGAAGCAAAAAACAGCCAAGAAAAGACCAGGCTCCAACACCTGGCTAACAGAAACATTAAAAGTCGATCGAGCCGCGAGGCTACATTCCCATCTTGCCCAGCCGTGAGGCACATTTGGTCTTGTTGGGGCATCATCGTGCCGCCGAGGCAGCAGGTGAGAACCACTCTTCGCCCGCATACCATCATTATATCTCCATCCCATCAGTTCATCGTCTCTAGATATCTTTTGTCGTACCCGGCTGCAACTCCGAAATACCCAGCGATACTGCTGGTTCCCGCTAAAGTGACTCTAGGAGCAGGACCTGCAGTATCTCCTGGAAAGGCATCTGCTAGTACGCGGAACCCTCCTGCGTACCAAGATCGGTCGTATGGCCGGGCATTCTACTGGTGCCCATCAAGGCTGCTTGATTTCGTGTGCATGATGGTTTTGCAACGCCAGCTGTGCAACATTTCCCCGTGGCGGAGGCGCAGCCGGGTTCCCCACGCAGCGTCATCACATCGCCTTATCTGTGCCACCATGCGGCGCGGACCGTAGCGCCGTAACTCATAAACTTGGCGCAGCCTTCACGCCCGATGTCTCCCCGAACTGGAATGCCCATGACTCCGATGGCCACGCCGCTCCCTCCTCGACGAACTGCTGCCACCGCCGCCGGACCGCTCCAGCTCGCGTTCCAACTCCTCAGCACGCTGGCGAAAGCCTCGTACAATGTCACGAATGTGGCTGATGCGATCAAAATCTAGGTCGAGTTCGTCGATCTGCGCCATGATATCGTGGTACCGCTGGATCTCGGCGTCGGCATTGTCAATGAGGTTGCCGGCACGGTCGTACACGCTGAGGGCCACAACCTGCGATTGCTCCATCAAGTACTCGAGCCGCTGCTGAATCGACTGCATGACCCGGTCAAAATGGTGGCCCAGCGCAGTCAGTGACGAGCTGTCCATCATCAGCAATCCCTGAGACGAAGCGCGACTCGCCGCGCGCGACGACGTTGACCCTCCCGCCGCCGCCGCCGCCTGCTGCTGGCCTTGTCGCAGCAACTGGACCTCATCTTCTGTCAATCCTAGCTGCGTGTCTGGCACTGCGTTTAAGGACGCCTGCTGCGAGGACGACATGGCGGTCGGCTACCCCAAACAATGAGGCACCGATTGCGGCCGGTCGCGTTATGCTGCTGCGTTGCCGATCGTCCCAAGGCCGGAGTGGGCCGGCGGCGGCGGACTGCTGATAAGCCGGGGCGGTTGCTGCTGGGAGGAACTGCGAGCCTCAAAGCAATCTGGCCCTTGCGGCCCGCTCCCGATCACCCGGAGAGATGTAGTACCCTGGTTGTTGCGCGGTCCGGGGAAGGGAGCACCGTGTTACGTCTGCGGGGGGCTGTCGCTTCGGGGTATACGGCGGCGGACTCGAAGGTCAGAGTTCTCGGAAGCTGACGGAGGTATATGTGATAACGATAGTTCGGACATTGGCGACGGTTTCGGTACGGACGGCGTCATCGTTCCGCTGGCAGTGTCAGCACTGCACAGATGCCATCACAGCTCGGCCAGCAGGCAATTTGGATGGTATCGTGCGAGGCGTTTGGCGCGAGGGTCAACGAGCGTGAGAGATTATTCGAGGGAACCGTAGCGTCGGAAGGATTGTGCGATGCGACCGAGCGACCGAAGGGCCGGAGCAATGGGTGGAAATTCCGGACAACCCCCTCCTTTAGCGATGCACACCTGACGAAGCAGCCCACTACAGTTGTCGTCCCATACATGTGTTGCGCGCCCACACAGTCCCGTTCGCTTGTCGCAACGCTTCGTGCGTATGTATCGTTGTTTCTCCGCCGGCAGCGATTCCTCGACCTATCCGAGACACTCGCGGTGTTTGGAGGAGCGCTCAAAGTTGTTCCACACCGAGCTAGGTATTGCCCGATGGGTTAACCAGTTTCTCCTTTCCTCGCGGGTAGCTGTATCAGGTGATGGCGTACACCGCTTCTAGGACTGAGCCAAATCTGGTACCCGAAGTAGCTCAGTATCTCGAGTTCCTCGCAAAGTGGGTGTCTGAGTCGAAAGAGAGACACAGGGTTTCCATCGCCTAGAAAGCTTGACGGCGGGGTCGTGATACCGGATGCGGGTATACAGGTGCAGTCCCTAACTCGCTGTGCAGGTTGATGGGCACACTGTTCCGGGGATGCGGTACTTGTAAAAGAGATTGGAGATCAGAGATCAGAGGGCAGAGCGAGAGTCGATATGAGCGATTTCCAATGTTCCCATGGCTGAAAGGTGGCTGCGAACCATGTCGGGCAGCACCGACGACGAAAAAGGTTACAAAATGTGGAAGTTGGGAGTTTCCGGCCAGCACTGGTTGCAGGGATCGCATCCACTGGGAACCACGAGGTCTGGGCATTCGGGCCCCACTCGCTGCGAACAGTCCCGAGCTTCGGGCATGGACAGGGGTCGGCTTCGGTGTGAGACAAAACGACATCTCGTCTCGTGACCGCGAGGTATTAACAGATGGTTGCGCTGAAAAGTCTCGGGACCTAAATTAAGAAAGGTCGTTCTGAATTCGACTTCGGTCTCCTTCCATAGTGTATACTGGGTGCCGAGCACTAGGTCTCTTGAAATAGCCCGCCCACCAGAGCGACATACCTCGAAAAGACAGGAAACAGAAAGACGTTTCATTCCGAGGTTTGACGAACCGCCCCCGCGTCCGTGGCGCTTCGGTACCTGAGAGCGCGGCGTGACTCCGAACCTCGAAGACGGGCACAGCAGCTGCCATAGGGACCAAGCGTCACTGGCCTGCAGACTCCCCGCAGAGGTGAGGTCGGCGATCCGGCGGAACCCCGGTTGCGATGTTTTCAGCCTCATTGATCGCCCAGATGCCAGGGCGAGCATCTCATGGGTTTGACGGAGTCACGCCCCCATTTTTGTACACTCATTGGTCGCTTGTTTTCGCAGGATTGAAGATATTCAGCTGCCCTTTTTGCTTCCTTCCGTAGTGATCAGCAAACCAACAACCCCAAACTGAGGTTCTCTCACCTTGTTCCCGCGGCGTTTTAAACGGTATTTGGCATCGTCCTTATAGTTTCCAACAGATCAGAAAGCTCGTTGGCAGCACCATAAAAGTCAAAACTCAAGAGCCGGCCGCCAGTGGTGGAATGGGAAGCGGAGACGCCCCTTCCGCAGGGTAAATTCGACGCTTTCCAAAACCCCCATGTCTTGCATGACACAAGCCTGGGCTTCACTCAAAATGGGCAGTCCTTCCTTCTTCAACGGCCAGTCCTCGACCTGATATCGGCAACACCTGGGCACCCAAGCCGCCTTCCTCTTTCCGGGGTTACAAGCCGGCAAGCCGAATGCTCAGGTGCCATCACTAATCTGCAAGGCACCCGTGGACCTCAACTTCGCCGTTTCCCATTGGCCTCGACTCTCACAATGACACCTTGAGAACTTCTGCAATACTCCGTACCACGGCGTTGGAATGCTACCGCATTAATACTTCCCGCCTTTCCGTCAATGAACTGTCGCCGTTCTTGTGAGAGGGGTATATAAGTCACCATGCTCAGCCCAGGTGTTTTTCCGATTTGTAGTGGGCTCCAAGAGGTCGTGTATAGAGGGGAGCCGTGAAACGATGCTGTCTTTACCTCGCCTGGCCATCTCCGGCCTCGCCTTGTTCTCGCAGGCCTCTGGCACCATTCTCCAAAATGGCCAAGTGCGCCCTACCAACTTTCCCGACACCCGCATCGACCCATCGGCCTACTCCTTCAAATCTTACCCAGCAAAGGCCGGCGAGATCTCATACCAGGGGCGATGGGATTCCAAGCACGTCTCGTGGTGGTCGTAAGTCTGCTCCCTGGCTTCGTTGGAGCTCTGCCGGAACACGAGGCCTGATGATTCTCTAGTGCCCCGGGCATCAAGTTTGGCTACACGGGGCAGACGGTGGCCATCTCGTTCGGCAACCTAACTTCTGACGGCGTCCTTGTCGGCTACCGCATTGGAGGGCTCGACTGGATGTTCACCAACATTACCGCTGGCGCCACCCATCTACTCGTGAGCCCAGACACGCCGGGGTCCGATCTCACCGGGCCTATTAACCCGTGGACCTTCGAGCTGCGTGTGACAAACTGGGCATACGGGGTGCAAATCGACACTGTCCATGTGGCTAAAGGAGAGAAGCTGGTCAAACTGCGCGACTTTGACCGCCGGATCGAGGTCATTGGCGACAGTCTCGCCTCCGGCATGTATACCTCGTATGAGGGGCTGTCAAGCTGGGCTTAGTATGTTTGTTTTCCGCGAGATTCGTTGTTCTCCGGTACTAACATGAACCAAAGCGGTCTTGGCGCCGGGCTGGGAAATACAGAGTACTCCGTGACTGCGTTTCCTGGAGTCTGTGCAGCGGATCAGGAATGTTGGGGCCATCCCCGAGGGCAGGTCCATCAGTGGTTTTATACGTCCGACCATAGTGACCGTGCCGCGGCAATCTGGGGTGGTGAGTTGTCCCTCGCTTTTGCTCAAAGAGCTGTCTCATCTCATAATACCACAACAGACAAGCCTGAACCTTGGGACTTCCGCAAACGCCCGGCCGCCGACCTAGTGGTCATCAACCTGGGCACAAATGACAACAACGAGGCCAACAACGTCACTACTGAAGCCTACATCGATGCCATGACCAAGATTATCCAGGGAGTCCACGGTAAATGGCCGAAGGCTCAGGTCATTGTGATGGTAGTTCGCCCTCCTCTCACCTAGGCCTCAAACAAGCTAACGATTTGTCAGTCCCTTTGGCTAGGCTTCTACCAGTCTGGCAATACATACCTCCCCAACTATCCCGACGGCTGGGTCAAGGAGATCCAACAGATGGTGAACTGGTGAGCTTATCCTCTTTGGTTCCCTATCTATGTCAAACTGCCTCCAACTAACACCATGGCTAGGTTCAACTCAGATGACTACCTCCGCAACCCACTCATCTATGACGGCGTCACCAAGAAAACCTCGCGGAGCGGCAAGGGATCAAAGCCGTTTGTCCACTACTTCAAGACGGACGGTATCATGCAGCACAATGATATCGGCCCGCAATGGCACCCCACCGATGTGGGCGCCATCAAGGTCGCCAGCCATCTTCAGCAGTTCATCCGGTTGAAATTTAACTGGGAGCTTGAAGCCACCGGGCCAGAGTGAGTTTTAGTTTTCTGTGTCTCTTTTATCGATAGCTGACACAGGCCCTTAGAGTTTTCCATGAAACCGAGTACTGGAACGATGAGTCAGGTTATTAAATTGGCTCAAGGGGACATTGTTCCCATCAGTTAAAGGGCGGAGGCGCGGCGATGATTACATGTAGGGGTAACCGACATCTCCATCCCATGATCCGACATCAGCGTGCTCAACCACCCTCAAGTGAGCGCCAAAACTCGAGAGTCTGGGAAGGCTACCATCACAAGGTATGGTGGGCTCTCTCGTGACATCTAGGCATGGATAACAAGGAACTCAAGCGGTGCTCACTGGGAATCTGCCCTGTAACCAGACGTGCCCCACGCAGGCGCTCGCTCTTCCTCATCCTTTTCAGCCATACAAGTCAAGGCTGCCCATCAACAGACGCGGTTGGAAGTAATTCTATACTTGATAATGGTCTCCTATCCATCGTACCATCGATACGCGAAGTTCATGGGACAAGTCAAGTTTCTCCATGCCCCACGTGTCCTCCACCCGCAGTGGTCCCTGATCAACCACAACGATGCCCTACCTTGCTTCTCTCCAACCTTCCTTACTCATGTCTCAAGGGAACCTTGTTCCATATACATCTGTAATCTACGTCTGTACAAGCATGATCGAGGCCCATGGGAACAAGTGACTGACTCCTCTCCCACTCCCCAAACCAGGGCAGACCTCGCCGGCCTTCCCCGTCTAGAACAACCGAACATTCTGCCCCGGATACTGGAGCATGTCGCCTCTTCTCCTTCCCACGGTGGCGACAATGGCGACGTCAGCGTTCATCCTTGGTTTGTTGGGACCGTCTACCGGGATATCCAGGCACTGGAGGGACCGTCGGGGCAGTCACTCCGGCCGACCTGGGTTCTGTCGTCTGCACGGGAGCAAATACTTGCGTAGGAATATGACTATTACCGTTGCTCGCGCCTCAAAATAGTCTGTAGGACCACGAATAACCAATTCATCGGCATCTATCATTTTCTCAGACTCCTTGTTTACGGTCCTGGCGCGGCGTGCTGCCCAAGCAGCTCACTCGGTCATCAGCCAAGTTTCTAACCTACACTCCCCACTCACTTACTAGACGAGCCCAATCTCCCTTCCTCGCTAGTCTCCGCAAGATTAAGCCCTATGCGCCAGCACCGCCCCTTCCCTGCTCTCCCACAAACTTAATTCCTTGTTTTCTCGCCAGCCCATCCCGCCGACAAGAGTCAGGGGGTCACCTGCCGGTACGGTACACTAGGTGGAGGAGGTCCAGAACCGATGGGGTAAAACATGTTTTTTCTAATCCTAATGCTCACGTGTCCTATCAGCAGCAGAGCAGTACACAGTGAGACGGTACACGGCCAGCCCAGCGGGCCCCTGATCCTCGTTGACGTACAGAGTGGACATGCGTCGATTCCCCTTGTACCTGCCACCCATCCGCCCCCCCACCGCCGGCCGAGGCTAGACCCTGATACGATTCCCATCATCTGGACCATCCCCGAGTGATTTGCAGGACAATGCCAAGTGCAGGAGAGCCGGACATCGTTCGGGGGGGGGCGGCAAACAGGACATCCGCCTCTGGCGGCGGGATCTCGGTGATGCTGACTCGTCGGGAAATTGCCATACTGCGCAAGGTTTTTGCCTCTCTCGCCTGCTGCCAGCTCATGGCCGTGCTCTTTTCCTCATCATGGCCAGTTCGAAGGGGGTGAGGGGTTTGGAATCGAGCTGCTTCCCCTGGAGATCACACCGCCAGGAGCACAGTCGCGGCGTGACTCCTTGAGTCCTGCCAAAATGACCCAACATCCTCTGATCGACGCTCTCGAATCGAAACCTGAGAAGTAAAACGGCCATAAGGCCGTTTTGGCCGTTGCGTTGGTTGAGTTTTGGGCGAAGGAAGTGTAGACTCGCCTTGCAGCACCAACCCTAATCCAGGGTTAGATGTGGCTATTTCCCCATCCGGCCCCTGTTGTTTACCCAGCCCCTTTTTTACCTCGGCAGCCGGCCGAGCCCACCTGCCTGTGTGTCAAGGCGTGGCCGAACGCGGCGCGTCTGAAACGCCAGCCCAACCCTGTCGCCAACCTCCCGGCCCCCAACAATTTCGCCGAGCAGTGCTCCGTGCCCACAACCCTCATCGCCGACACAAGGCTGTCGCGCAGCCTCGTTCCTCCGTCTCGCTCGCTTCCGTCGTCGCAGAGGAAAACCACGACGAATGGAATTCCGTTCCGAGCAGGACCCATCCGATCGGCGATGCGTGTTTGCGCGGTGGGTCGGCTTCTTCCCTTCGGACGCTAGCGGAACGCTGTTCCCACGCCCCATGCTCTCTCATTTCCACATCACGCGGGAAAATGTGATTGTTCTCCCGCTCGTGCGCGGGGGTCCCGATGCTAAAATGTCCCATTTCCGGTGCGCCTTTTGCCGGGAGAAGCGTGTGTGATAGGAAATGTCGTTGCCTTGGCGATGTTCCTATTCTGGGAGAGCATTAGGAGCATGCATGTCTCAGACATGCATTGACGAGATGAAAGCTTTTTGGTGGCCGCGCGCGCCCGCGCGCAGGGACCCCAGAGCCGGCATCAATGAAAAGAAAGAACCCCCCTGTCGCTGAGTCGCAAGCCCGGCAACTGGGATTCGTCGGCGTCCTCGCGAGGACCCGGCCACATGGGCAGCGGGATTTCGTTGTCGTGGGTTAGCGCCATGATCACCGCGGGCTTCCGGCGCCACGCAGAACGCCATCGTTTCAGCCCCATGCCATGATGTACCAGAACCGGCGGATGCCGATGATCAGATCTTCCGGGGAACCGGGGAATGGCATGAGGAGAATGCGAGAATGCGCATCCCCGCGCAAGGGTCTCTTTCAGCTTGGCCCGGTTTGGGAAGCCTCCCAGCACGTCACAAGAAGCCACTTGCAGCGGCAATCAAAGCAAGGAGCGGCGGCCGCAGGAAGTCACACTCTTTTGCATGGCTCGAGGGCTCAGGATTCCGAGGGGTCCACTGTGGTGGTTCGTTGATGATGTCGGTGAGGGACAATGTTATTGTAGTCTTGGCATGGTGGACTCATTGTCTCCCACGAGGCTCCTGCGATATGTCAGCGTCAGCCTCCATCGCAGATCTTGCATGTGCCAGACGGCATTGGGTTTCGGGCAAGGTGGGGGGTCGTTAATGCTGTCCTGCCTTCGTTCGGAGGACAACTCTCGTGTCCACAAGATGCTGCATGTGGTGATTAGCATCTGCTGTCCCAGTCTTGAACGGCTGAAGGGAGAGCTGCATGGTTGTGATGAGTGTTGGGGGTGCTCTCAGCTAAATCGGTGCGTTGTGGCGACCAGTGAAACAATAGACCTCGATGGCGTCGTCGTGGCTTGCCATCTTGGCGAGACGGCTTCCGGTTGCTTGGATCCCACAGGGCACGATGCACCCTGCAAGCCACTGGAACACGACTCGTCACCGAAGGGACAATAGAAAAGCGAGGCTAACGAAGGCAATCGCGGATGGGCTTCTGCGCGTGCGGATTCTCCCATTGTGGCGTTTTGGCGCAAGTCAGCTCTCGGAACGCAATTGTCAGCAATCTTGAACATTGCGGTCTGCGAATCCCGACGAATCTCATGGTTGAGATCTCGAACCCGGCGTCGCTTGCTCAAGCAGCGATCATCCCGGCCCGCGCTGTGGGATCCCGCCCGCTTAATGACGTCCGTCAGCTCCGAACAAACCAATCCAGGGACTTCGTACTTGTGCCACCGAAAGACTTTCCCTTTCTGCCACGATCCAAAGTCCTGATTTGCCAGCATCACACGAGCCTGTGCGTTGTTTCGGTGCACTCCATCGGATTCCATGACATCAGTCATGATTGACAAGATCAAAGGTTCGCCATGGTTCTGCCACGACTGCCATGCCGCTTCAACGTTACACGCAGCATTCGCACGCGTCGCCGATCGCTTGATCGCTGATCGGTCGGAAGATCACCCTGGCTTCGCCAAAAGGTTCCGGATTCAGCAAACCGGTCGCTGCAGGGCCACGTCTTGGCAGCACCGATTCCTTGGAGGTGATCGACGTGTGATGAGCCGGCAAGTCGAAAAGATGGGAGGGGTGTCCCGGGTGGAGACGAGGACGAAGATCGTCTGCAGAAATGGGTAAGGACCGAGAAAGCTCCAGAAGCCGCAGGCCAAAAACCGAACACGGGCTAGCTGTGGGGACGCCAGAAGGGCGCTAGAACACAATCCCAGCGGCAGCACCCCAACCAATTGCCCGGCTTTCCGTTTCGTGGGAGGCCCCGCAGGATGAGCAGTGCATTGCTTCTGACCCACTGGAACGGACATTGGGATGGTTTTTGGCAGCCTGCGCTGCCGATCATCTGGCCTTGTCGTCACCCACGCCCCCCTTCCACCCACCCCATTCCCGTGTGCCGCCGTTGGACAACGTGTGCACGGTGCAACGGTTTCCATCCCTCCCTTGCTCGCCTGTCCTTCCACACGGGAGGCACCCTCGGGACGAGGAGGGGGGGAGGAGATGAAGATGCGAAGATCTCTTGCCGCATTTGCAGATTTCAAAGCTTGTCATGCAGGATACAGAACACAGAAACACAGCCGCCCCGGTCGGTGACATAACTGGAAACGTGTCTGTCTGGCTTTCTGCATGCTGTCTGTCAGTGTCATCAGTCGGCAACTGATGAACGACTGACAATCCCTGGTCGTCGGGACTAGGGCGCGGCATTTCTTTTCGATTGTTGGTACGTACGGAGTACTTCGTACTGCGCTATTGTTGCGATTTTTTTACCCTGGCCTCTTCCCATGGAAACTCGCTCACACCAACATCGCTCCCTCCCGCAAGAGCCGTCGATTTTATCGAACGACATGCTCCACTTCCCAAAGTCACCCCCAGGGATCTGCGATGATCCCTGCTGCGTGGGGTTAACAGGGGACTCCGGGCAGGGGTTCAGATCCGTTTCGGCCGGCGCAATCGGGATGACCACTGATTCGGGCTATGAAAAGACCGGTCCGCGAAATGGCGGTCTGGCCGCGCCGGATGGTGATGGTGATGTGCACGCCGAGGATCCTGCTTCATTTCTTGCCTGTCTCGAGACTTGTGTGTGCGGAGGAGGCGTTCTCTTGCTCTCCCTTTGCTGCGAACTCAGCCTTGGCGAGCCTCGGCATCGGATTTCGGATGCGCCGCCGTTCTGGCTGAATGTTGTTGCCAGGGAGACCTAGTCATTTCAACTCCTGCTAACGTTAGTGCGATCTGTCCTCGGGAGCCGTTCATGGTTTAGTGAAGTTTTGTCGGTTCCGGGTCCATCGCCTTGGGTCCAACCCGTTGCTCTGGAACAGCGTCCGAGTTCGGTCGAGTCTTAGTCAAAGGTGAAGTTGTCTAGCAATCAAAGGCAAAAAGAATGTTGTGCAACTCGCTCGGGATGCTGCGTCTGCACAATGGCAATCATTCCCCATCTGTAACTGGTATTCTCCGACTTGGGAGGGATCCCCTGGGACGTTGCGTAACACGATTCTCGCCGCGAGTCACAAGCCACACAAAGATTGTCAGGGGAAACTCCGCGTGATTTTTGAATATTCTTTTTTCGCCATTTGTCCACTACTACTTGGTGCTCTCAAGCAACCCTTTTGCCGCTCGCTTTGCGCTGCTCGCACAATCCCCGAATAGTCTTGAAGAATTGTACAAAAGTCGCCCGAGCGGGCTGTCCCGTAAGTCTTGTCTAAAACACATTACGTGGTAGGACGAGGGAATAGGCGTCTTGTCGTTCAGATACATCATGTCCACATAAGAAAAAGAAACGAAAATCCCCAAACAAAGGAAATAAAAAACACGCGCCCATGCAAATGCTCAAGAGACCAAAAGTCCGCCCCTTTAGGTGGTAACCCCGTTCGCCGCCGACCCCCTTTGCCACCATAACCTGACACGCCGTTTTTCCATGCGCCAAAAGCCGTGCATGTGATCCCTGAAGAAACCGCGCTCCGATGTATGACCGTCCCGGAAGGAAAAGAATTAGAAACTAAAAAATACCGGTTGCTGTTTTGTTGTTGCCATCGGTGGTCGTTTATATCCTGTACCGCCAGGGTCCGGGATGGATGATAGGTCTATGGGATGATGATGGTTCGTTCGTTCGGGTCGTGTGTTCTAAACTTTTCGAGCAAAAAGAAACGAAAAAAAAAGAACAAGCTCACACCCTGCTGCCGTTGCCACTGCTGGCAACCGCCGCGCTGGTGCTGCTGTCATAGTTGTGGCAGCCGCGCTCGTGGCGTTTCATGTTGCTACGCACGCTAAACGCCTTGCCGCAGCCCGGGAACGGGCACTTGAAGGGCTTCTCGCCCGTGTGCGAGTGGCTGTGGATCCTCAGGGAGCTGGGCCGCGAGAAGGCCTTGTTGCACGTCTGGCAGATGTACCGGTCCTGGCTCTGTGGGAACGACGCCGCTGACGACGGGGCGATGTAGTGGTGATGCTGCCAAGGGTTGGCTCCCCCCGTCGGGGCGAGCGTGACTGATACAGGAAGCTGAGGAGGGAAAGCCTGTCGAGACCGGGTTAGCAACAAAGGACGATTCTTCTACAAACCTCAACACTTACGTGAGGAAGGGGCCGTTGGTAGTAGAGCCCCGACATTTGCGGCTGCGGGGGCGCCGCAGCCTGCATCGGAGGATAGTACGAGGGCTGGTTGATGTAAGCCGGGCCGGCGGCGAACTGGGGCTGGTATGCCGGGGCCTGGGCCGGAAGTCGTCGGGCATCGGCCTCGACCTGGAGTGGCGGCGTCGTCTCGTAATAGTAATTGGAGCCGGTCGGCACTTGGCTCACGGACCTGGTTGACGGCGAGTTGAATCCCTCAAAAGACGCATCCGAGGACATGGGCGGGCTAGGGGGCAAATTCGTCCTGAGCATTCCTTGGTTGCCATAATGCGACGAGTTGGGCCGCGTCTCGGGCTTGGATATTTGGGCTGAGGTGAGGTCGTCAGTATCTAGGGGCCCTATGTTCCACCAGGACCGGTCCATACATTGCTGCTGCTGAGATTGGGGCGACGTCTCCGAGGTGGGGGATCCTTGGTCTGCCAGTCCGAGGAGGTTCGAGATTGACGGGAGCGAACACTTTGCTGTCTCGTCCATTGGCGGCGAAGGTGGCGGCATGTAGCCGTAGTGGAGGTTCTGCTGAGGTGCGTGTGCGTAGGGTGTCGTGATCATCGAGGTTGCCATGATTTATGGTTTGTCGAGTTTCCTGCGCAGGCTAGATGCAACGACACGCCAAGTTTTTTGATCCAAGTGGTCGGGTATTCGAAAGAGAGCGCTAGAGTGATTTGAGATTTTGTCGAGTCTGAAATCTGAGTGTGGGAGGGGGTGGCTGGATTATGTACGAATAAATAGTACTCTGCATCGAGAAAGAAGCTTGTTGACTTCTGGGATGGGGGGGAGGACCCGGGGGCGTTTTGTACCATCAGATCTCCCGAAGAACATCCATGGAGAATAATGGATGATCAATCGGAAATCCACACAAAATCCACACGTTGATCCCCGGACCAGGGCCGCCAGCAGGCGTTGTCACAAATTGTGAGTGGGTCTTACCGGCGGGCCCTGGGGTGCTGTGCCAGACCAGGGATCACGGCCCACGGCCGATGTTGATCAGAGGGGACGGGCCCCCACCACCCTCGGATACCCTAGCACACGGTACATGCGTCCGAACTCATAACGCCTCCTTGTTATATGTGGTCCTCTGACTCCGGCTGCGTCGGGGATCACCCTGATGTGCACCGTGAACCCAATGTCAGGCCTGGACGCGCTCAGCGGGAGACCAGCCGGCAGCCACACGCAGCAGCGGACCGAGGGCCCCTGAACTGGCCCCGACTGATGACATGGACTTGATTGCCGTTGTTGATCGACCGAATCCAAACGTCGGGGGCTCATGCTTGACTCGGTAGATATTCAGAGATGGCCTTCCAACCGGCTCATTCAACGCTCTTCCATTGGTTATGCGCTCGACTGTGGCATCGCTCCCGGCGTGCGACAGACCCTATCCGAACACACTTGTCATGTTGAGCATCGATCCTTTACCTCCAGAGCGAGGAGTGCGCACGTTTCTGGGAACGCAACGGCACGCCTGCTCGCGCTAGCTCAAAAGGGCGACTTATTTTCCTGCTGCCGGATTGCTGGGGCGTGCAGTAAGTCCCACGGACCACTTGCCCGGAAGGGACATGCTGCCGGACCCAAGGGTTGGTCTGTGGAGGGGTGCGATGCATGGCATGGTACGTACCATCATACCCCTGTATGTCATGACCGCTTGGGCGTTTTGGGACCGGGCCCCCTGAGCCAGACACGGACACACAAACTTGAGACGAGCAACTGCGCCGAGCGTTTGTGATGCATCGCGGAGAAGGCCACCAGGGGCAGGATGCGGAGTGCTTGGTTTGTGCTGTGACCGGATCGTTGAGCTGATCTAATGCCGTTCATCTCTTGACGGGCTGCAAGCTGCCACCTCGAAACTCGAAACGGTCGGTTTCGGAATCCGACCTTCTGCTGCCACACGCCCACCGTCCTGCTCCTGCTTCCAGAACTCCTTTGATCTTTCCCAAGATCGTCTCGCGTGTGTATTGCAATGCCGAGTCACTGAATCGCTGCACCACGAGTGATGTTCCGGATGTGCTACATGGAGGAGGCACTCTCATTCAGTCAAGGCAACAGGATCCAGCTTCGGCTCCGATCGGCTGGAGGCCATGCCGGCAGTTTATGATCGATGGTCTACCAGGCACAAGGGGAAGATCGCTGCGAGGGGGGATGTTGTTTCGCTCATCTTTTCTGATGCTACCGTTGCGATCGCTTAGCCGTTAGGCTTGCAAATACTGCACAGTACACGCAAAACTCTGCGTGCTGCCGCGCTCGTCACAACTGTCTGCAGCCCTTAGTGGTGATGATGAGCCTATCCCAGCAGGCTCAGCTGCGAGGTCTCAACAACCCCCTCCGCGGGAGCTTGCCGGAGGGAGGAGCTTGCCGGAGGAAAGGGGGAGAATCAGCTCTTGCTAAGCAGCCCCGTGCTGCACGCCCGTTTCCAGAGAAACACCTGGGTGATCTCGGAAACAAAGCCTAATCTCATGCGATCGCCTCAGTCTTTGTCGACTGAGCTCTGGTGGTGGCCGTTAAGATAGGCGTCGAGATTCAGGGGTTCTTGATCGCCGGCGGAAGCGAGCCTTGTTTTTGACTGGGGTCAGGACGGAAGGAGTGCAGCCTGTCTGGCAGCTCCGGCCCCGTGTTTGGCGTGCGGCAGGGGGGCGTGGAGAGATTTCTTGGTACGTACCTATGTAATCCGGGCCTCTGGTCTTTTGAGGCGGCCAGAATGAGGAAAGGGTGAAGTTGGGGGACCAAGAGGCGGACCTGTTGTGCCGCACCTGTGCCACATCCGAGGTTCACCACCGGCCGGCCCAGTCCTAAATCTTAAGGCATGATGACGGGATGAAGTATCCCGAGAGGCACCTAGTCTGGGCAGTGTTGTTGAAAGAACTGAGAGTCTTGCTCTCCACTGTTAAAATCTGTTGGCAATGATGACTGACCTGCAGGTGATGTTGGCATCCATCGACTGAATTGACAATTGTTGGGGTACGGTTCTTGATTGGGAATTTGACAGACTTGAACTCAAAAAATGGAAAGATAACTTGAATATTGAACAAACTGGCAGCGAGCCATCCAGGAGCCGACGGTGCTCCTTCCTTCCTACACTTGACCTGGCAAGAACATCCATCCGCTCTCGGCGGAAGGAACGGGATCGAATCTGCAGATCTCCTTCCCCGCATTGCCAGCCTCTCGATTCCATCCTTCAAACTTCATCTTCTTTTCAACTTGACTAACATTACTGTTGATACAAATCGCGATCCGAAAATGCATCCGAACAACCCCCCCGAACCCCGCGATTGGAATCTCGGCCGGGACACCGTGCGGAGCCGGTACCCGCCAACCGGCCTCTGATGCCGACCAGACTCGCCAAAGCCGCCGCCCGGCACCCCGCAAAACGGCAAAGGGCCGCCGCTGCGATTGGGCGCCTACACGCTCTCTCGGCTCTTGAGCAACCGAAGTTCCAGGCCTGCTTTGTCGGCCAACTCTGCGGCACTTGCGGCACAGCGTCTTGTCTCCCCCGCCAGGCCTGCTCTTCAATCATTCAGAGACCGCAGAGTGGCTTGACCCTCCGCCGCGTCTGTCCATCTTCGCCAATGACCGCCATGTACGAAGAGCGTATGCACCAAGAAACCCTCGATCGTTGCCGCCGAGTTCGATACCACGTTTCCGCCAGACTATTGTTTCGTGTTGCGGACTTTTCGGAAGTGCCAATCCCACCTCAGCAATAGCGCCTCGTCCACGAGTCCGAACAGCCGCTGCCCGTCTCTCCCACTCCGCGGCTTTGGCTTGCGTTCCAGGTCTTGGATGGTGAGAAGCGGCTGTACTTCGGACGCTCTCTGATTGCCCGCCCGCCTATATCATGGATAATATTACCCAAAAGGCTGCAACCAGTCTTTTTTCAGCAAGGGTCGCATGGCGCAAACCCTGCCCTTGCGTGGTTACAGTCACACTCGATGTGCCTCGCCCCATGCGAGCAATACCGGTTTCACGCTCGCGGGCGATCGACGTGGCGTTGGCTTAGCGCCTTCGCTTAGGACCAGAGAGAAGCATTAGTACCCCTTTGGGAATGGTTGATGATCGGCCGACGTTTTCGACATCTTGGGCTCGGGGAAAATGCCACGCTGCGAGCGCGTGTCATGGCATCAACGAGCTTCCTTTTTCGGACACACCAAAACCATCGGACGCCGCCGCCATGGCGAAGCCTGCATCATCGCTCCACGCGGTGCGATGTCGGACTCTCACCTCTCAATGCTTCCAGGGCGACGATGGCGGCCAATTCGTTCCCTTTCTCACGTTTGTCGCCTCTTCGGGATGGCTGTCATGACAAACGCCTCCCAGCCCTCCGCATTCTCACCGTCGATTATCGAGAAGAGGGCACAGAGTTGTCTACATCATGCACCAGAGGCCTTCCTGCCGCTGCCGAGGAGTTTTCAAGCTGAATGACCTCTACCAGCTTGGTGACCTGTTCATCCGGGACAAATCCCCAATTCCACACTACACAAAGGGCATCATCCGGCCCACATTTTTGATGCAACCAAGGCGGTCCTCCAAGGTGAATAAAGTTTACGGAATCTGTCGATCAGCGCAGGGGCGATCTTCCCGATTCGAGACCACTGTGACTGTCCTTGCGCAGTGATGATAGCCTCAAGTGAGTTCGAATCCTAGTCCCAAGCGGGATGCCACCCTCAAAGACTCTCGTGGGTATCAATGGGCTACAGGAGTTTTATTGGGTTTTGTGTCCCTATCATTTTCTACCTCGTCTGCTTCCTCGGAAACCTGGTATCGGGAACCGCTCTCGTTTCCCAAGCAGCGGCTTATCTCGCACCGGTGCATTCATCGATCCTGCAAGCGCAAGACCTTTGCTTTATACCTAGCTCGATACCCCCCCCCAAGCTGCAGTGTTCACTGAAGTGCTCCGTTCTCATGTACTTGTCTAAGGCATCCTTTCACCGACGTAACATGTGCTCAAGCTCATGTGGTGTTGAGGCTATTACCAAAAAATTGCATCCCTCCATAGCATTGGATAAGCCCCATTCATGTTGGCGTAAGCATGCCGTCGGCCTCTAGTATGCTATTAGCGATGTTCGGTTCCAGAGCTTTGCCAAACCCAGTGTAACGCGGGCTCAAAGGTCACTCGACCTGGCCGACAACATATCACAAAAAGCGAATTATTCCAGCCCAGCTCTTGGTTGGCGGAGCAATGTCGAGGAATCCACCACATGGAAGCGGCTGAGACATGAACATCTTTTTTCTCCGTCGACTCGTCGAGGGATTCCAGTCAGCCATACCGTTGGGTCTTGCAGGCGAGGCGTATCACACTTACATGGGAAGCCGTCATTGCAAGAGCAAGTCGCCCGGCGGCGAAATGTGGGGCCTATTGGGGACGACGATTCCGCAAACCCTGCCTAGGAGTCAAATCACGCCAACCAGAGATTCGGAGGCGGCAGCTTGGCAGTGTCGCTAGGGCATGCCAAAGCGCTACACGAAGAAAGCAAAGCCGTTAGCGGCCTTGTCGATTCACTACGAAGTTGCACTCACATTACTGACCTTGTCCTATATCAGGCTTCATTATGATAAGGAATTTTGATGATCTTGCGACCCTGGCAGCTTTCCGCCGGCGCCATACGAAACTTGCCTCGATCGACGAGTCCACATTGGGAAGCTCTGGAAGCCTTGGATGGAAGCGCTTCTGGTGGCGGGCAACCCATGACAACACAGAGATTGTGTCGCCACTTCTTCTCAGCAACAATGACGATGCCATGCTCCTCCGTGGACACTGGGGAAGGGAACAGTCATTCAGGGATCAGCAGCTATGTCAGAGGCTGCTCAGCCCCGTCTGATGGTCCCGCTGCCTGAAGCAGAGAGCCCTCCCACATCCGACGATCATGCTACGAAACAAGGCATTTCAGCCCCAATCTGGGTTACCACGCCGAGACTTGAGAGCCACTTGAAGGTATCACATCTCAAATACTGTCAACAGACTGGGGAGGGCACCATGACCGGTGCAATCCACTCAACGTCCTCGGGCAGTTGGCCGATGTTCGGTCAAGGGGAGAAGACGGGGAGACAAGTGGCAAGGAGATCAGTCACCCAACCATAGAGCCTGCAGCTGCCACCTGCGTTCTCACTAGCTGACGAGAAAGGCTAACCATCGCGGACAACGGGCCACGCCAGAACGCAGAATCACCCACCAATAGTTACTTGCAACCAGCACACCTCCTCTTCAACCAAACACCCCCCGTCGTCGGTGTATCGTCTTGGAGTTCTCCAGTGGCCCCGGGATGGACATCCCAAAGTGAGGAAACAGCCAAAATCTGAAGCTGATGGCGCCGATCATGGTCTTGCTGGCGGCTATTGGCAGTCCTTTGAACCACCCTAACACCACCGACAGCGATGAGTTGCCCAACCGCCGGCGATCCTCACCCCGGGCGTAGGCTGGCGGGATTCCGGATGCTGTCCCCCGCTGCTGCCAAATCAGATGACTGTCAGACAGTGCGTCTCGACAGGGAGGGGCAGCCTGCAACAGTCAACTGGCCAGCCGGGAGCGCCGCCCATCCACAACGTTGCAGCGACACAGGCTGCGTCCCGAATGTTGCTTCTTCTCCAGTATAGGGACACCTTCCAGGGAAGAAGTACACTTATGTACTCACGCCGACCCGCCAACTTAACTCGCGAGGACGAAGACGCCGGTCTCGTAGCTCACAACAACCCAGCAAACGGAATGTACAGTACGTATCTTCATTCTTGTGTTAGCCAGACCGCTTCAAAAAAAAAAAAGCCCTTGTCAATTCAGTACAGCCGACAATCACTCGCTGTCCCAAGGGCCACGCCGGTGACGCAACGAGCTAGTCGGGGGAATGATTGATGTTGCCGGGAGTGTTGCCGGGAGCCTGAAACGGCAATATTAAGCCTCCTCCGCGTGTAGCCTCATGCCTATTGGCCGACCCCAGCGCCGTTTTTTTCCAACCGTTGCGACAAATGTCTCACCTTATTTCGGCTTCCCTGTCCACACGCGCGATCATCCAAACCCTGGCCAAGCCGACGAAGATCCTTTTATCAACCCTGGTGATGCGGCAACGGTTGGCCATTCACGCACAGCGGAGGGTAACCAATGGCTGGGAAAACCGGAGATCGTCCCGTCTCTTTATGGCCTTTGCGTGGCTGTTGCATGGCAGCTGACATGGGTCTAACCCGCCCCGTGCCTAGCGCCCAAAAGCAAGGAGGGAATCGTTCGATGTTGCCCGCACGACTGCCGGGGTCTGCCCCGCGTTGGTGGGAATGAGCAAGGACCGACCTGGCGTCCAGCCACACGTCACACAACCCTGGGCGTCTCCCAGATCCACGAAGGTCAGGGCACTTCTTCCGTCCTCTATTGTCGATGCCTTCCCGCCCTCTGGATGATGTCGCAGTTGCCAAGGTTCGGATCGAGGAAGGGCCAAATCACACCCATCTGACAGAGTCTCGGAGTATAGTTCAGCGCGATAGTAAAAGACAGGGCTGACGGGACGCAGCGATGGACGAAGCCGGTTATCGTCAAAGTTCCGGGGCCTTCCTGGTCGAGCCCCCCCATGGACGCCTCGGACATGAGGACATGAGGAAGGAAGGGATGTCAAGTTCGAGCTTGATCTAGCTTGCATAAGCCAATCCCTTCCATCAGTCCGTGGCTTGCTGAAAATCTGTAGCTATTGCAGGGGATACTGCAAAGGCCGACTTCCGTCACGTCTTCTGCTGCCGTGTAGCCCGGCATCCGATCTCGCCACTGATATCTTCCCTGTACGTCCATCCTCCTTCGGCGGAACTGATCTTGCGAATGATCGTGAAGCCCAAGTCATAGCGAACTCAACCCCTGTCGCTATCTCTGGAGAGCAGGCCGCATCAGACCACCGTTTTCCCAGGGAAGGCAGAATAGCAACGAGCTAGCAGCCCGGTAGGCACCTGGGCAGCCCCAGAACAGCGGAAGCGGGGGAGCGGGCGGATAGGGACGGCAGATCACCAGAGTGCCGAGGGGCGGGCGTTCCGCTACGATCGAGAAAAATGAGAGCGAGGAACAAGGACAGGGGCCGCGAGCATCCCAACCATCCACGACTCGTGGCTGACTGACTAAGAGACAGGTCAGCCATGTCTGCCATGGTTTGGATGATTGCAATCTTGGCTTTCGCGCCTCTGATCACCCTCTGATCTTGTGTGGCTGGCTGTCTGCCTGTCCTGTGGGGAGTCACATTCAATGCAGTTGTGGGAGATCAACTGGCAGGGTTCTGAGTTTTCCATATGCACAGATCAATATCTCTGCGTATGCATCGTGGCAGGGTGTGACTGCCAGTGAGAAAAGACTCCGGAAGAAAGACTTACGGAAGAGTACGTACTGCGCTGCAACGTGCGAGTGTAACCCCAAGCCAAACACAAGAAATAGACAGACAACCCGTCGAGGCCAAAACAGTATCTCAACAATAAACATGTTTCTTGACTATCATCAACAATGAAACCCCCAGCAAAGCAGAACCATAAGTGAGCGGCGTACAGATCAGTCAACCCAAACAACACCAAGTCGACTTCTAGCCAACATCAACTCCCCAACAAACACACCCAAAACCAAACAACAAACCCCAAGTCAAGCAAGTCCCAAGACCAACCATCCAGACCTAGGCACCGTCCCACAAACGCCACGTTTCCAAGTACTCCTCCACTCCGCACCCATTCGTATCTCGACAAAGGAAAGAGTAAAACTATGTGTTCTCGACCATATGTCCTCCTGTACCGGCAGAGATGATGGTGTGTATGGTATGCCATCATTCGCCGTCCTCCCCTCCTTTCATTAAAGATAGACTAGACAAAAGAAAATAGAACAAAATAGGTATGACCAGTAACGAACGGCCCCAAACAATGGGTATCTTCAACTCGCGGGTCGACTCCGCGATGGGTAATGGTAAAAGTCGGCCACAACAGACTTTTGGTGGTGGGAAAGAGTCCAGGCCAATCAAGCCCGAACAATCGGCTTCCGCCTGACCAAAAACGGACTGGGCATCTCGTCCCGCTCGGGGTCCCAGACAGCCGCAGGCTCCGAGACCGTCGCGCCGCGGTTCGCAGCCGCCGCATGCTCGCGGAACGCACGCACGGGGCTAACGTGCGGGTTGGGAAGGTGATAGTTCACCTCGCCGCTCATGACGGCGCTGAGGGGCCGGCCGCCGGCGCGGGCCTGCTGCAGCTCAACTAGCGTCCGGCCGCGGATGTTGTTCTTGCCGGGTGAGGACACCTTGTTCAGCACGGGCGGCTGGGTGCCGGCAGACTGGAGCTGCTGCTCGCCGTCCTTCTTGGTAAAAGATGCTTTGCGGTTCAGAGGTGCCGATGATGAGTCGCCGGCGCTGTTGGATTTGAGATTGGCGGCCGAAGGGATCTTGGTGAGGCGGCGGTTGGGGCTGTTGCTCCGGTCTTGGAGTGCGCCACTGCTGCCGATGGCGCGGAGAGCCTGCAGCTCTGGGTTTGACGTGGCAGCCGGAATGGTCTTGCCCTGCAGCGCCAACGATTGCTTAGATTGCAGGCGGTGAGTGGGCATGGACTCTTGGGCGTGCAGCTGGGGCCGCTGCTTGGATGTGAATGGGTTTTTGCTCGACTTGATCATGCGGGTCGGCGATGGAATGTTAATCTCGTCGTCCGACTCCGATTCGTACGGGTCCTGGGAGGGCTCCCACCGAGCCTCGCCCGCCATCTGATTCGCAGCAAAGATGTTGCTAGGGTTGAGTGTCGGCGGCTTGGTCCCGACATTGCGGCGAGGAGAGAGCGAGAGTGATGCGATCGTAATGGGTGACGGTGAGGCCATCTCGATGTCCATTGGCGTGCCGGCAGGGGCCATGGCAAACATTGTCTGGGCCCGTCCGAAAGGTGTACGGGTGCTCTTCTTGAGCGCGTGCATCGATGTATCCGGCGACTCGACCGACAGCTCCGAGAGATCCGTCGTCGAGGGAAACTCGCCATCAGCGCTTCCGCTCCCGCTTGTGCAGCCGATTGACGAGTGGGGGTAGTCTGATTTGGAGGAAGAGGACGATAGGTCGTTACGCTCGTCCTCAGTGTGTGTTGTTGCCTTCCTGTTCTGTAGTTCCATCTCAACCCGCATCTGGACTTCCTGCTGAAACTTCTTCTGGAGCTCCTCTATCTCCTGCCCAACTAGCCTGTCGATCTCGAGGCGTGCCTTGACCTCCCATTCCCTCCGCAGGGATGCATCAATTTCCTGACGCATGGACGCCTTGTCTTGGTCGAGTAATGTGAGCCTCTGATCGAGCTCCCGAATGCGCCTGTTAAGCGCCTCCTCCTTGGATTTGAGAGCCTTGCTGAATTCGACGACTTCCTTCTCCTTGCGCATCAGCCGTACCACCGGCAGATTAAGCAGCGTCGCAGTATCCGGCCTCCGGTCCGGGTTGACTCGCAAGCAATCCTTGATGATAGCAAAGAGCTCTGCCGAGTAGACAGCAGGTAACGGCGCAATTTTCCCCTCCTTGATCTTCTGGACCAGCTGAAAGTGGGTTTTAGCGTTGAAGGGCGGCTCCCGTGTGCAGAGCTCGTAGATGATGCAGCCCAGCGACCAGATATCGGATTTCAGCGTGTACTTCTCTGCGGCGCAGATCTCGGGCGACATGTAGAAGGGCGTGCCCACGTATGTCGAAGCAAAATCGTGGGACTGCATGACCTTGGAGAGGCCGAAGTCTCCCAGCTTAACCGAGTTGTCCTCGCCGAGAAACACTGCGACAAGTCAGATCCGGTGCGCAGGTCGTTGATCAAGGAATACCACGTACCATTTTCAGGCTTTAGGTCGCGGTGCAAAATGGTCATTCCTCCCGTCGGCGGCTTCGGCCTCGCCGTTGTTCCCAACCCAAGCACGGCCTTGCCGACCTCAGGAGGGTCGACGCCGTAGTGGCAGCGATACAGAGCCGTGACGAGCTGGGAGAAGATGCTCCAGACGAAGGACTCCTCAGCGTACTGGTTCTTTGTCGCCAAATCCCGGATGACCCGGCCGAGGTCCCCGTTGCCACAGTATTCCATGTATAGGTGCAAGTCTTGGCTGGCCTTGAGGTGCTCGCGATGGTAGTAGCCGACGATGTTGGGATGGCGGAGGGTCGACAGAATTTGGAACTCGGCGTGGAGCTGCTCGCGCTCCTTTTGGGACATCTTGAGGTAGCTGATCTCTTTCCGGCAGAGAACCATGCGGTCGGCCTTACGGCGCACCTTGCGGATCACCCCGAAGGAGCCATGACCTGGGAATGTTAGCGAGGGAAGAAGACGAAGAGGTGGAGAAGAGATAGGAGAAGGGAAGATAGAGTTTTGCTAGAAGCAAAAGGTGAAACGCACCAATTTTCTCCAACACCTCGTACTTGTCGCTCTCGGACATGTTGAACTGTGAATTTGGATCCCGACAGCCTGCGCAGTATCAAATGCGGATCTCGCGCTCCATAAGCAAAATGCTGATAATCTGGCTAGTGGGTTTCCTGTTAATGTTAGTATCCCTCGCGTGGGCGGCGGGTGGTTGCGGGTGAGGTGCAGTCGGGCAATTTGTGAAGGAGCAAGTCTCGGGTCGAGACGTTGCGTGCACAGCTCCTGCCACAGAACCCGAGTCAACAGAACCCTTCGCTGCCTAGGCAACGGGTTCCGGATTTGGGATGGTCGACCCCACTCATATGCAGGGGTTGTTCTTCAGCTGTTCTTCAGCTGGCAGCGGCTCGGCATGTCACACTTGGCGGTCTGGTATCGATAAGAAGCGCCACTCCACCAGCTCAGTGGGGAGGGCGACATCATGGCTCGTGCTGCGTTGTGGCTCCGATATCTCCGCCACATCCTCGTCGAAATCGCCCCTTCCTGCTTGGAAATGTTGTTTGCTACTCTGATTGTTAAAAAGTTAGACATAAATTTCCGTTCTAATTTTCATTCTTAATCGCTCTTTTTTTTATACTGTTTTTGCATCCAACTTTCCCCATATCCATAGAAATGGTGCTCCGCAAGTTTGAGCTTGAATCCAAGCTCAAGGATGACAACCAACTCATCCGCACCGGAGTTCTTCGTAACGAACACCCCCTTGATACATCTCAGGAATTTCACGAGTTTCTGCAGTCCTGCCGTCGGGGAGACTTGAAGCGCTGCCAGGAAGCCATCTCGGCGGGCATCAACATCAACGCCAAGGACCAATATGACTATACCCCGCTCGTCGTTGTAAGTCTACGTTTCAAGTTTTTCCAGGATGACTCTAACAAAAAGATAGGCGAGTTTATGTGGCCACTATGAGTTGGTAGAGCTGCTTTTAGAGTCAGGGGCACTTGCCGACCCCGACTCGTTTGAGCGCGAACGGGCCGTCTACAACGCGCTCAACAACAAGATCAGAAACCTATTGCTGTCTTATGACTACTCCAAGACAGCAGACCCCTTGCAGCCATGGTCGTCCCATATCACGTCGCTTCTTTTCCGCGACACACCAGCGACGTCCGACATCATCCTATCCGCCTCCGCAGAGGAGTTTCGCTTACACAAGTTTCTGCTCTCGGCCCGATCCCCTTATTTCATGCGCAAATTTGCCGATGCACCAGAGACTGCCAGCTGGAAGCTGTCCCATGCAGTTCCTATCGAAGCCTTTCGGGCTGTCCTGCGTTATCTCTACCTCGGCAACTTCCCTCGCGACTTTGTCGGCCCTGGGAGCGCCGTCTCCGAGGAAGAAATCTTCAAAGGCATTGACAAGCTATGCAAGCATCTCGAGATCGAGAGATTGTGGGAGGCTGTGCTGTCCATCAATGACCGCCGGTTAGCAAGGCAAAGACAACAGGACGAAGTCCAGCGGGCCCAGGAGCAAATCGAGGCATTCTTCGAAAACACAGTCCTCAAGCACAAGATCGTCGTCGACACGAGCAAAGCCGGCGACGTCAAGTGGCCTCACCACAACGCCATATTTGCTAACTGTCTCCTGCGAGCAGACGAGCAACCCGAAGAAGATGTCGCCACCGACACAACCGCAAACCCTGTCCCCAACGGCACCGCCATCCCAATCGGCCCTGCAGTAGATGAAAAACCCGCTCCTCGCTCCGTCCTCTACCCAGTGCACAAAGCCTTTTTGATCCGCAGCCCCTACTTTGAAACCATGTTCTCGTCCTCCTTCCTCGAAGCCCAAACCGATAACACCCCGCACCTCCACATCATCAAAGCCGACTGCTCCCCCGCAGTCCTCGAAATCATCCTCCGCTTCCTCTACACCGAAAAAGTATCCTGCCCGCTCCCACACGCCCTCGACCTTCTCTACACAGCCGACATGCTCCTCCTCGACAAGCTCAAGACCAAAGCCGCCGTCACTATCGCCACGCTCGGCAGCGGCAACACCAACGCCCTCGTCGACCGCACCCACAACAATGCCAACCCCACCACCCCTCCCTCGGAATCAGAAACAGAAACAGAAACAGAAACACCGCCGCCCGAAATCGAAGAACCAATCAACATCTACGACGTCCTCCACGCGGCCTGGGACCTGAAAGTGCAGCGCCTCGAGGAGTTTGCGGCGCGCTACCTGGCCAGCCGGCTCGAGGACTACATTGACGACGAGGAGTTCAGCGAGCTGATCCGGGAGAGCGCGGCGAGGCTCAAGGAGCGCCAGGAGACGGACACGATTGAGTTGTTGGACGATATCCGGTACTACCTGTCGGAGCGGTTCCGGCTGCGTTTTGAGGGGGATGGGCTGGAGGAGATGTTGGATGAAAGGGGGTTGGATGGGGATGAAGAGGGGGGCAGTGATGAAGAAGGGGATGGTGGTGAAGGTGAAGGATATGAGGAGGGGAGGGAACAGAAGGGTGTGGAAGACGCTGCCGAGGCGAATGGAGATGGAGATGGGGTAAAGTACGGCGGCGGCTTCAAGGCGCTGAACGGAGAAGTTGTCGAGGACGAGTTTGCGTCGGACGCCGTAAACTACAATATCTTGATGGACAAGATTGACCAGATGCTCGAGCGTCTGGGGCTGGGTGCATGAGCATGGTTGGGAATGAATGTACGTCATGGACGAGATTGGATAGTTCTCACTTGTGCATATGACTAGACATGATTAGAATGACAGAAATGCTCTCGCCGCAGTGTTGCTTACTCCAAGGAGACAGACATGACCCAGACATGGTATTGCCAACCAAATGCAATGTCAGCTTGCTGGGCCCGATAAAGACGTACAATCAATCGCCATGCTCCGCTCAGACAACAAACCCCTAATCCCAATTCCACCGGCGTTCCCACCAAACATCACGAGCAAGGTTCTGCGGCACCCCCAGAATCTCGCCAATCCTCTATGCCGGCACGACAGGGTTTTGCCGCCCAAACACGCGGTACCCGCCACCGCTCGCCGGCTCACGCACGAACCCAACCTCCTCCAGCTCCAACCGCTGCACCTCCCCGCCGTCCTCGGCCTTCTTCTCCCCAAGCAGATACCGCCGGTGCCACGGCCCGACAAACATGCCCTCCGGGTCCGCCTCGTTACGCACCTTGCAGAACTGCGCCCAGTCGTCGCCAAACCAAGTGCCAAACTCGTCGGGGGAGACGGTGAAAGTCTTGGCCCAGTGCGGCCGGCCGCCGAGGTCACGCATCAGCCACTCAAAGGCCTCATAGTAGCGGTCCGTGGCCGAGCCGGTCGGGTCCTTGTAGTAAGGGCGGTACATGGTGGCGTTGAGGTACAGCGCGGGGCCGTCATCCGGGGTGATGTCGAGGAAGGGGCGGTTGCCCTGTGCGGCGCTCGACTTGACCGTCGTGTTGCTCGCGCGCACCTCGACGGGGCTGTGCACCCACAGGCCCTCGGCGCTGAAGGGGATCTTGTGGTCGACGTAGCCCGGGTCGCCCGGCTGCAGACGGTTGAGCCAGGCGCCGAGGCGCTGGAGGGCCTCGGGGCCCTTGTGGAGGGGGATTGCCCACTCGTTGACGAACTGGCTGTAGAGGCAGTTGAGGAGGAAGGCCTTCTGGCTCGGCTGGACGGCGCTGACGCGCGTGCTCTCGCCGTTCTTGAAGCCGTACTGCACGCCAAAGATGAAGCGCTCGATCCAGGGGGTGATGCGCGGGAACCAGCGGGCTATCGCGAGCAGGTTGTGGTAAACGAGATAGCCCAACCGGCTGTCCAGGAAGCTCGTTGGCGGGTCGTAGTGCTTGACTCTCCCTTCGTCGAGATCCGCCTTGGACACCTCATCCGCCTTCCATACCACCGCCCGTCGCATGTACGGGAACCACCAGATCCTCACAAACTCGGCCTGTTTCCACAGCTCGCCCTCCCACGTCGTCAACAACCGAGAATCAGCGTCAATCGTCTGGCTCCACGCCAACGAGAAAGCCGGCACCGCCTTGAAAGTAACCTCGGTGATGATACCCAGCGCGCCCACCGAGAGCAATGCAGCACGGAACAGCTCGGGCCTCTCGGTAGGCGAACAGGCGACCGTCGTGGCGTCGGCAAGCGTCACCTTCAGCGCGAGGATGCTCTCGCTGATGAGGCCGTGGTTCAGGCTACTACCGTGGGTTCCTGTGCTGATGGCGCCGGCGATGCTCTGGTCATTGATGCTTCCAAGCGAGGGCATGGCCAGGCCGGCGGCGTCGAGGGCGGCAGTGAGTTGGAACAAGCGGATGCCGGCCTGCAGGACGCAAACGCCCGTGGCGGGGTCGATGGACAAGATGCGGTTGAAGTGGTCGAGGTTGATCATCCAGGACGAGGTGCACGTCAGGTCCGAGGGCGAATGGCCGGAGCCAACCGTCACGAGACGGCGGCGGCATCGGCGGGCGAGGGTGATAGCCTTTTCGATCTCCTCGAGAGAATGCGGTTGAATGAAGAGCTCGGGCAAGCTGCTGAAGGTGCGGGCCCAAGTGCGGTGGGTGTAGGCGGTCCGGGCGCGGAAGGGGATCCCATCGGTCTCATTCTTGATGATGATTGCGCGCACCTCAGATGGGAGGGCAGCGAGCTGCTCTGCAGCTGCCATCTCGAGCTGATTGATTGGTGGTGATATGACAATTTGGATGTGATATGTGGGCAACGTTTAGTTGCTGCTCGCGGCACTTGCAAACAACCGTCAAGGAGCGGGGTTCAGCCGGCAAGCGAAAAAGCGAATGCTGAGGTCACGATGAAGAGAGAGACATGACTGGGATACTATCCCACCTTTTTTGGCAGGTGTCAAATGCAAGTGTGAAAGATGTAAGGCGCATAAAAAAGTTAAGTTGAAGACGCCATGTGGTTTAGAAATCCTGTCATTGTTTCGATCCACATCCCACTTCAAAAGTGGAGAGGCGATTGAGGGGTGGAGAAGGTGATAACGGCGCTGCTGGCCCGCGAACTTGCCATTGTTGATTTGTGATTGGTATGATCGCAGTTCCTTGGCGGCCCGCCTGTCGGATCTGTCCTGGACCTTGCCGATCGACCCGAAGCTCCCGGGTCTCGACCCCACATCCATGGATGCAAGAGATCGCCTGCCAGAATTCAGAATTGAACATCTCAACACCAACTTTCCAGGTTGTTGGACGAAAAGATTTAAAGCAATAGATACATCGACAATTCGGGAGAGCCATCGAACTCCGGGAAAACGCAAGAAGTGCACCGGTCTCTAATCTTCCTCGTTTCATTCCTCATTTCGGTTCTCGAACAAAGATCTATACCTAAACGTTTCGCGATCACTACGCCGGCATACTGCGCTAAGAGGGCCCAGAGCTGGTTAGGAAAGGCTTTGGTGAAAGTGACCTAGTTAGGGCAACTGTTGCAACACCACGTTGGGGCTGGTGGTTATTGGGGCCCCCCTAGGGGGCACTTTCTTTGTAGTCCTGTTGGCCGAGCAACACCTCGCGCTGCCTCCCGGGTAGTCAAGTTGCGGGCCGATCGATGTATTGTACATAGGCTTGTGGGGAGAACTAAATTAATTTGAATCTTCTCCTTTATAATATCAGAATTGTCTCCCAACACGGTCCGTAAGACTGAACATTCCTCGTTGGCTGTGGTGCTCTGAGAGCTCCGTAGTTGGAGTTGAGGGCTAGTTCCTTGACATGAAAGAACTACAATGCCGTATTTTCTGGAGGTGCCGAGTGCTGTTGGATGAGAGTTTCTCTATTGTTCTTCCTACGCACTAGGTTAACAATAGGGAAAGAGAGAATAGAGGAAGAACCCGCATGGTACAATAGGACTCGCGAATAGATAGAACTTACACTCGATCTAAGTTTGCTATGTAGGGAGGATTCTATCTTCTCCCAAAGTCTCTAAAGCTGTCAAGTTGGGCAGGATTCCTGAGGTGGTTCTCAAGGTGGCTGGCCGTCTAGTGGTGGTTGCCTCACGCATGCCTTCCTTCTTGGGACCAACTGATCTCCCAACACCGGATGGAGAGCGTGACTGCCTTGGTTGACAGGCCCTCAAACCAATCTTCAAGTTCTCAGCCGCTGCCGCATTTGTTCTTTTCGTTTCCAGTTCCACCACGTTATTCCTTATCAGCGTGCCAGCCCCGTGTTCTCGGACCACACTCACTCAAATCTTCGAGCCCTCGACGCGTTGCGTCACGTCACGTCCAAAACTCGACAACCACTTCCATTCTTTTCCAACTTTATCTAATTTACCTTCTCAACACCTCGAAACTCTACTTTCTTTTGTTCATTCTTTTCAAACTCCTTGAACCGTTCCTAGTCTCGTCGAATTACCCCTTATTCAACTGGGACTTGATCATATCACCATCACTAGAAAGTTTTCGGCGTGTTGCTGGCGGGCATTATGTTCTACAGCCACGAGAGTAAGCTGCACGCTGGTATACCTGGAGTTAGGGCGGTACTAACTATTGTACAGTTCTCACCAACACTGATTATGGTGTGGCAACAGTCTGGTAAGGATAACCATGCTGTTCGCGTGATGCAGACTGCTGATGGTCTTCTGTGTTCAGGTTGGTGTCGACCATTGGGTTGAGGTCTACCACCCGGAAGATATCGCGCAAGGCAATCCAAGAGGTGAACGTGCGGAAAGCCTGCCAGACCATCCTCCAGCCGACAGCACCCATTGCGTTGCGCCTTCAGGGCAGCCTCCTCTACGGTCTCTCGAGGGTCTATTCGCAGCAATGCCACTATGTGCTTACCGACGCTGAGAGGGTCCAAGCCCACATGAGGGCCTTCTACAACGCCTTGGGCGGAAACGACAATGCCCTCGATCCCCAGGCAGGGAAATCGAGGTATGACTGGCCCGTTCTCTTGTCACCAAACGGCGGCTAATAAAGAGGCAGACGGAAGGAACTGATCTTGGAGGACGACCCGGAATTCGATCTTCGAATTGATCTCCCTGCTTTCCACTTCGACGACGAAGGGAATTTGGTCGCACCCCAAGGCAGCCAGAGCCAGGCCTCGCGCAAAACATCGTCTCAGCTCTCGCCGGTGCAGCCAGACGGTTCTTTTTCTAGTTCCAACCGTTCCTTCCACGCCGCCTTTGATCTTTCACAGTCGCCAATGGGCGGCGGAAATTTTCTGGTCGACGAACACTTTGGCGCTGGCAGCATGACGCCGGGCAAAGGCAACGACGAATTGATGCCATTTGGCGACGAGGAGCGGCAGTTGCAAGTGTTTGACGACTGGGGCATCATGATTGACGATCAGGGCAACGTGATTGAGACTGTCGAGGAGCCTGTGGAGGAGCCTCAGCTTCCTCAACGCCCGCGTCCAGAGGTGGAGGAAGGTGCTGCCCCCGTGCATCAAGACGAATTTGTTCATGTCGACGACCAAGGCGATGTGATCATGAGCGGGGACGGTTATGCCATTCCCTCAGATCCACCGATTCCTCCGCAGCTCGAGCAAGAGCAAGGACAAGAGCCGCAGCGAAAGGAACAGGAAGTCGCGATGGAGGACGAAGTCAGCTCCGGACAAGCTCCAGTGCGCGTCAAGCGGCAGCGGCGCCGTCCAAAGATGGAACCCGATGACCAAACCAAAATAACTCGTCAAGAGCTCAGGTCGTGGGCCGCCAACTACCTCGACAATGCCGAGCGGGCAAGCCAGCCACGCCATGGAGTCACAGCCACCGAAGCTCGCAAAAATGCCTTCAACCTGATCTTCGGCCGTGGCATCGCTGGCATTGGCTTTCCCACCGGCATACCAGACCTCCCTCACCCGCTAGCATCGCATTTCGCAGGTGACGGTTTGCAAGCCCGCCTTTTAGGCATTATCATCGAGAACCCAAACGGTGAAGCTGAACTCCCTCGCGGCCGACGCCGCCCCGCACTTGAAGCCCTCGAGCTTGAGGGAGAAGGTGATGAGCGGCGCGTCCGGCGTCGCCTGAGCGAAGAAAACGAGGATGACCAACTTCAAGCCGCCCAACGAGACGACGCAGCCCCCATCTTCAACGACGAAGACCTGCTCCCGGTCGAAGTAGGCAGACGCGGGGGTTCGGCCCTCCCCGATTACATCCCCTCGGATCTGCCCTGGAACCGGCAATCCTCCCAGATCCCGAGTTCCTCCATCAAGGGTGCCGGCAGCAAGCCTCCCAGCCGACAAGTCAGCGCCAGCCCGCTGCACAACCACAACCTGGGCCCGGAAATCGAGCGCTTCAGCGACCAGCCCGTCTACGGCTCCGACGGTTTCGACTCCTGTTTCGCCCCCGTGCTCCATTCCGGCGGCAGCGCAGCCAACAACTCCCACTCAGATCCCGTCCTCCTCCCTCCATACCCCCAAGAACCAGACACCACATCCCAGGCCATGCGCAAGGCCCTCGACCGCGGCGGCGCCGAGTTCCTCTCCCTCATCAAGACCACCGCACACGAGAACGGCGGCCCTTCCAGCTCTGCCGCGCCCAGCAGACAGTGGGTGGACTTTGACTCGCTCTTTGAGCGGCCCGAGGGCCAGAAGCGCGAGGCTGTGGTCAAGGCCTTCTACCACGTGCTCACCCTCGCGACCAAGAATGTGCTCAAGGTGAAGCAGGACGGCCAGGGCGGCACCAAGCCGTTTGGTACGATCCGGCTGGGCGTGGATATGACTGGGGAGGACAACGAGGGCGGCGAGATGTGATGGGTGTGAGTAAATGCGATCTATCTTTGCAGATGGCTATTTTCCTAGCTGGGCTGCACATACTGGCACAACGGGATGATGAAGATCTCCAACCCCACCGCGACAAGGTCCATGGATGGGAAGGGTGTGTATGTCGGATGTTTTGTATCATACTTTGCCAGCTTGGAGGAGTTGCACGATCCATTTCTTCTGGGATTTCGGATGGGTTTCACTGGAATCGGCGTAATAACGGATCTTGGGGAGGGAATATTGGCGTGGATACCGGAAACCGGGACATCAGCGCTAGTCGGCGGCGACAAGCACGGTACATCATTAGCTTCGAGAGTCAAATTCATTCGGCCATTGCATTGATTGTTATAGACTAGCTATTCCAGTGTGATATCGCAAAACAGAAACCCGCTCTTACCATGATCAGCATTACTCGTAAATATCATCATCGTCCGCGGCACCCTCTCGGTCCGGAAAGGCCATGTACTCTGCCTCAACAGCCGCGTCACCCATAACCTCCTTCCAAGCCTCATGGACTGGTTCCAGAATGGAATCTTCCAGTGCGAGCGAGAGAGAAGGCGCAGGGAACGTCAAAGCTGAGCCTTCCTTACGGAAGTGTTCCGAACCGGCCAGTTGAACATACTGAAGCTGGTACAGGATCTCAGGGGTCTGGCCGTCATCAATAACACCAAGGAATGAGTCCAATGCTTGTCGCAAGACATCCTTTGCATCGGGTGTCGAGAGAGTAGTGAAATAGAGAACACCTGATTGTTTGCTGTTAGCATTGATTCCGCAATGGTAAAAGCAGCAAAGAGACGTGAAGAGAAGAGTACATCAGAATGTCAGAGGTAGTTGACGTCAGTGCCGAAGCTCAGACAATGTAGATAAGTATTCAAGATGTGGATCATCATGTACTCAGAGGAATGAAAGACCGGAAAGAAACTTACTCTGACCAACAGGACATTCCCCGGTATCGCTAGAGTGAGCAGACAGATAAACCGGGCACTTGGACGCCTTCCCAGCCGCGGTCGACAGTGAATCCGCAGGGAAGGCAATGACTGAGACAGCCGGCCTCGGTGCTCCTTCAACGACAGCCTCGAACTGCGATGTCAGCGGCGAGCCGATCACGGCCACCAGCCTGCTGATACCGGTTTGGTTGCTTGCGTTGTCGTCGGCGCGGACCAGCAACCGGGTCTTCACCGTGTCGCCACTTGTGAGTTGAAGTTCGATTTCCTCCCCGACTTTCTCAGTCCCCTTGATACCAGTCCCAAGCATGTACACACCTCCGCCAACAGCGCCAGCTCGACACGAGACCTGTGCAATCTCCGAGAGGCCACCCCACTTGGGGTAGAGGGCAGCGAAGCCTGGCCCATAGACACCCATGGACGAGAGATGGCGACGGATGACAGCCAACCCGTCTTTGGTGCTAATGTTTCCGTCCAGCGAGAGCGTGAGGGTGACAATGTACGTTTCCAGCTCGGCATCCATCTTGAACTCTTGCTGCAAGAGGTCAGTCAGTGGCGCGTCGGCATATGGCTGCCACAATTCCAGCTGGGGCGAGCTCTCGTAGTTCAGAACGAACTTGAGGAACTTCATGAGCACCCGCTTCGCCTTGGTCGAGACGGCCGTGGTCGAGAAAACTTCCTCGCGAGTGGATGGAATGCGGGTGAGGGTGGGTTGCTGGGAGGGGTCTTGGGAGGGTTTGAAGATGTGGAAGGATCCAACGGCCAAGAACTCGACCTGACGGTAGGCGCGGGACGAGACCAGTTGGGAGAGGAGTGTTGAGCGCGCATGGATCAGTTTCGGTGCAAGGGCCAGCGAGTATGCGCGTGACGACAGGTTGGCGGTGCCTTCAGATGTCGCGATCGACGCGGATCTAAACAGGCCACCAGAGCCATCTGTGACGCGCGTGACCCATGACTCTGCGTCCTGCAGGCTGAATGCCGCCTCAGCACCGCCATAACAGTCGTTTGGGTCCAGGTGCAGGATCTTCTTGTCGGACCGCGAGAGGGCTCTTTAGGGTAAAGGAAAGCTAAGTCAGTCAGAGGAGAAAACCCAGGCTTTGGCAGCAAGACGCGAACTCACAAGGCAAGCAGCGACTGCTGCAGACCAGTGCCGCAGATGACGACATCCCAGAGGGTGTCGCCCAGAGACTCCATTTTTACATGAAGCTGGCACGCTGCCACGAGCAGACCTGTCTGGCGCAGTCGAGTTTCCTAAAATGTGTGGAAGACGATGGAGCGGAAACAAGAATTGCAAACAGCGAAAATTTGAATGAAGTTGAAGTTGGGTGGGGTTGCATCATCACCCGGCAGCTCCGGGGGATATTGATCCGAGCTCAGCGCACGGACATTTTCTGAGAGGGGAGCAAAAAGCTGCTGGAGCGAGACGCCAAAGAAATTCTTCTTTTTTGATCAACCACCGCTCAACAAACCACGCGATGCTGTTTCCACCAACATTGCGGAACGGTTGGGGGTCCTTTCATTAGGACTCACAGGTTGAGCGGCAGATTAACTGTCTCCCTGTATCTCCTGCTCTGGAATTTACCTGTAAGAGCGGGTCGAAAGGTGCGATACATTTTGACCAGTAATTCGGTGTCTGTTTGCAACTCGTAGTTTGTCGCTCTAGGCAAGTTGTTCCGTAAAGAGCCTCTATGCATTATGTCACGGCTCCCAGAGCATTCTCATCTAGCAAGGCTGTCTTGTGATAGCCCTGTCAGGCTTAATGTTCGATCTTGGTCCTCCGTCTGTGAAGCAAATTCCCAACTCCCTCTGGCGACAGCGGCCCTTTCTTGGTTGCGTGAAGGCCATTACGGATACCACCAGGCATGTATTACTCGTCGACACAGGAGGCGTTGCATTGGAGGACACCACCCGCTGTCTTGCAGGCTCACTTTATACCTCCTGCTCCCTAGTCTTCTGATCATGATTCCTTTTCGCGCTCTAGTGCCTAGAGAGGATAGGTTAAGAGGAGACGGTTGAATGACAAGTCAAGAGGAGGCGGATGGTTGTTTCGGACGATGGCCTCTTGATGCCGAAACTGTGATTCCCCAAGACCATTTCCCCCTGACCATTTCCCCCTAATTCGAGTTGCACCGGTGATCTTTCAACCGTCTTGTTTCTTTCGCAATTTTGTCTGAGCAGTTCAGTCGCTGCCTAGGCAGTTCGTAGCTATATGATCCTTCCCTAGTAACCAGGAGTAAAAGCCATTGGACTCATCCCATGGCAGGAGAGGTTGTCACAGGGGAGGGTAAGGAGAACAGAGCAGAACAGCTAAGCGGGCCTCTAGCCATTGTGAGAGTGCTCAAAGATTATTGTGAGATACGAATAAGATCATGAAGCTGGGGAAGCGGTGCTTGGCTTCTGGCAGATAGTCCTTGTTGTTGTTCCTGCTGTTTGGCTAGGCAGATGGCAATCTTGGGACTCAAAGGGGTAAGAAAGAAGAATGAAACAGCAACTGGAAAAGAAAGACCTAAACGCTATAGGGAACGGGAGGTTTGGCATGGGCTTTCTCTGTTTTGTTTGCTAAGGAAAGTCAGATGATGGTTGGGCGTGTGGTTGTCTTGAGATGGCGATGCTTGAACGGAGCACAGACTGGGATGGGAAGTTCATGTGATGGAATCAAGTCTCCAAGTGCGAGTGGCGCCGTGAAAATGAGATCGAAAGACGGGCAGGCCAGTTTGTACCTGATTTCGAATCAATGCCTTTGGCATTGCCTAGTCCGGTGAGTGGCGCAACGGTTTCGGGGAGGAAGAGGAGGAAATTGCATTGTACGAATAGTACGCTGGACGATGATGGCAGCCCAATCTTTTTACCTCGACACGTCCGTGTTCGAAACTAAACTCGCCCACCTTTTGCCATCATTTTTCACTTTTTTGACTAAACATCTGTCAGGGCGTGCGTGGTTCGTGATGGCAAGCACCCCTTCACCCTTTGGCCTTGCCACAGAGGAAGGGGGATTGTCAACAAGTGGGGAAACACCAACAGACTAGCCTTTACTCTAGGTTCCTTGTAGATAAAGCTAGGTAATATAGACATCATGAGTTGTTATCAACGCCTGATCCCAGAGTAGCTCCTATTCCTTGTCATGACCTGACAGGACTCGGTTCCTGCCCTGTTCTTGGTGTTGATATCCCACAACCCTAGAATCATAACGATCACCAGGTCATATCCCCAAGATTGGCAACCTGTATTGGGTATCAAATCCTACATATCCTTCTTTTCCCTTTTCCCCAAGCCAGCCATCACTTCATCGCCTCCTTGACCTCCTTCCACCTACCCTCCGCAACACCGGCAAAACCGCGTATCAGCTCCCTCCCAAGCACCGTCCCGCCGTGCTTCTCAATGCTCTTGACCCTCGTCTCACCCTCGCTACAGTCCACCACCATAGTGACCACCTCCCGACACAGACTCTCCTCCAACCGATCCGGATCCAACAACAGCCAGTGCCGATTCTCTCCCGCCCCGGCCTCGCCATGCTCCTTCTCCATAAACACGGCAGCGCTGCAGGCCACCGGAAACCCCCTCACATTCAACTTCCTCGACTCCGTCCTCGAGCAAACCACCATCTCCCGATCCGGATCCCACCTCGCCACAGGCAGCCTCGTATCCCTCAGAGCCGCCACGACCGCCGCCCACGCCGCATCAAACGGGTTCCCGTCAAACGACACAAACAGCAGGTCAATATACAGCACCCAATACGCCACCACCTGCTCCTCCTCTTGCTCCAGCTCCTCCTCCCCACCTTCCATCCTCACATCCCGCTCCGCCGCAGCAGCACCACCAGGCTTATACCAAACCCTCAAATCCGCACCATCCACCAGCCCCGTGCCATGCAACAGACTATACACCCTAGTGACCAACGTCTGCGCAAGCGCGGTCGGCGGCACACCCGGCAAGAACTGCGGCGCCGACCCGGTCGCAAGCTCAATATTCGGCACCAACAAATCATAATCTTTCAACTCGCCCCTCCCCGTCCCATCCCCCTCTTGATTTACATCTCCATCGGTATACGCCCCGGGCCGAAAAAGCGGGATCTGGCTCACGGGCAAGATCTCGCCGCGCACGCCGCAGATGACGGTGGTGTCGCCGGTGCGGACGAGGGCGCTGCCGTGGGCGTGGGAGAGCGACGAGGCGTTGATGTGGACGGGGCGGGCCTCGCGCGGGGCGCGGCCGTTTGTCCGGGCGGCCGGGGCGTTCGAGTCCGGTGCCGGGGAGAGGTTGCGTAGGAGGTACGGGTGCGGGGAGAGTTTGGCGAAGACCGGGCGGGGGAAGCTGAGGGAGGGGGCCGCCATTTTTTTTTTGGTTGTTTTTGACCCAGGTTTGTTTTGGGTCGTGTGTAGGTGGTTTGGTTTCCTGGGTGAGATGCTGCCGTACCTGTCGCGAGGATCAAGGTCGGTCGGCGAAGATTGGTTGAAGATGGCTTCAAGATTGTTGCGGTCGGGAATTTTCTCCCACTCTTTCAGCCTTGCATGCTAAAGGCTGCAGCAAAGCTCAGGCGGCCAATGGACGAGTTCAGGGCAGTGGCCAGGACTTTTAGCGCATATGCACGGCGGGAAGTGGGGCTGAGCCGCTAAGGTCAGGTCCTCCCCCGCTGGAGGAATCACAACCAAGCAAGATTCAACCCATTACATCGAGTTGTCACCTTCAAGCCAACAACACGAAGTTTTAAAACTATGCATTTAATTGTATATATCTACTTCTGTTCTAACTGTATAATGTCTACTTGGTATCTCCCTCCTGCAAGCGTTTCCAAAAACCAGCCACCACGCCGGCGACCTCGGCGCCGTTGCTCATGACAAGCTCGTGCCCACAGTCCAACAGCACCGCCTCAAACCCATCCTCTCCTAGAACAGCCACAGCATCATGTATCAGCTCCTCCTTGACAATCACGGGATCCTCGGCTCCCAGCACAAAGAGCATCTTCCCGCCCCGCAGTCCCGGTAGCTCGTCAGCCGTGTCCTCCCACCCGGCCCGCTCCCTCCTCTCGGCCAGCAACCGCCCCAGTTCGCACCAGTCTTCCGTTTGGTCGTAGATGGGCGCGTGCCTAATGCTGCTCACAAACGCCGGGATAAACCCCTGGTGATGCCGCAGCTGCCAGCCCATGACCGACGACACTGTATAGCCCGGCCTGCGGGCCAACAGCACCGCATTATCAAACGAATGCCCGCCGCTAGCATCGCTGTTCTTGTGCTTCTTCCCCTTCACATCCACAACCTCAGCCGCCATCTTCGTTTCCGTCGTCACACTCTCCTCCAACCTCCTCGGTGCCAACCGCCTCCGAATCAACGCCTGCAGCAGCCCCTCAGGAAACAACCCCGTCGAGTACAACAACCTGCTCTTCCAGTTCACGTGCTCCGACCGAATCAACCCCCCACCCGCGACAACGACAACAGACCTGACCATCCGCGGAAAATACCTCGCAAACGGTACCGCCAGCCCGCCACCCAGCGAATATCCAACCAAATGGAACCCATCATCCCCCGTCCACGCCAGCCGCGACGACGCCAGCACCAGCAGAATCTGAGTGGTATACAGCCGCAAATCATAGTCCACATCGATCGGCGCGTCCGAGTACCCTCGACCAAAAAAGTCAAACAGCATGACGCGGTAACCCCTTGCCGCTAGCTCCTCGGCAACGGTGCCGAGCGCGATGCACGGCGTGCTGATGCCGTGCAGCAGCAGCACTTTCTCTCCGTGCTCCGGGCCAAACTCGAATACGTGGATGCTGCCGTAGGACGTGTCGACGGTCCGTCCGCCGGGGAGAACATCGGGCGGATAAGGGAGGGCGGCGATCTCGGCGGGGGAGAGGGAAGGGAGGTGGGTTTTGAGCGGGGAGGGGATGGTGCATTTTTGTTTCTTTTTTGAGGGGGTGTTGTTGCTGTCGTGTTGGAGGAGGGAGGTTGCGAGGAGGACGCCTGCTGCGGAGAGGGTAGCTGCGCCGAGGGCGAGATAGAAGCCGGCCGACGCCGCCGGCGGCTGGGGCCGAAGGGTGGTTGCCCAGGCGGGCATTAGGTTGGGTCGGGTTTGTGCGGGAAGAGTTGGAAGGTAAGACGTTTCTGGTGGTTGGTCCAGGTCGTGAGATGAGAGAACCGCACGCGGGCGGTTGCCGGAATTAAATGTTGCGAGGGGCGGCTTCGGCTCGGCACTGGGATGCGGGGTGCGGGGCCGTCTTGGCAATCTATTTGGCCGATCAGGGTCCAACGAAGAGATGCCGCCTTGGTGTTGAGAAAGGCGGTCGGCGGCTGAAGATATCCCCTCTCGTGTTTTCTCGGCGCTTTTATTCAGGCCCGTCTCACGGAATGCCGACGTCTTGCTGGCTGGACCGAGATCCCCTCTCCAGTCCGAGGCGCCGAGCTTGGCAGGGTCTCGCTTCCTGACCCCCACCCTCCATCGTCGCTTTCGGCGTCCATCATGTATCACTTTTCTTTCCGATACAGTCCCTTCAGCCTCGCAAGCTGCCGTCGCACGATGCTCTTTTCCTTATCAGCGTCACTGTCGGAGATCTCGAGGGCGAAGGACGGTCGGCCGGAGCCGTTCATGACTTTGACGAGCTTCCGCGGTGGCCGCTGTCCGGTGGGTGGCCTATCCCCAGAGCCTGGAAGCCGGGGTTTCGAGAAGGAAACAGCAGGGTCGAGCAGGGACGCGTAGGCATCATGGTCGGTCATGGTGGTAGAAAATCGGCTTTGAAGAGCTGATACCTCTATGATGGATCAGCACAACCACCACAGGCAGACGCGAGGTGTCCGGAAGACGGAGATGGAGCGAGCATTCGTCTCGGATCACAAGGACTAGAGCAGTGGGGGGCCTGATTGAGTGGGGATGTGGATCATCCAGTGGTCTGTGCGTGGAGATTCACACAGGGAAAGAGAAGATGTTCCATTTGACCTCCCTCGGGGCGAGAAGCCTGAACTTCAGAAAACTTGTTGAACTGACTTTTCCGTCTTGGATGCGCCGCTCATGAGGGTATATTGACAACTGATTTACATCACCGTATCTTGAAACAGTATCTCACAGAATGCCTCGCTTGCTACTAATCCAATCCCAGTCCACACAAGACCCTTCTCCAACTGAAAAGAACATTGCAGCAATTACAACTCCATTGACAACATCTCTCATTTCATGCATCGTCATCTCAACCCCCTTACAGCGCCGCCATCGCACCCACCGCCGCAACCGCCGCCACAGCTGCCGCCGCAACAAACCCAGTCTCCCTCGGCCCAGCAGCGCCGCCGGTAGACGAGCTGCTCTCGGGCGACGAGTCAGAATCGCCACCGTTGCCCGTCTCCTGCGCACCCGACGCGCCCCCAGTGCTCGCCGGCGTGGCCGCGGTAGTTGTAACCCCATTGATAGCATTCACGAGCTTGCTCGCGGCGCTGACGCAGTCGTCGACATCCGTCGCGACCATGATCTCAAGCATGGCGCCGGCCTGGCCACCGCAGCTGGTCGCGAAGCTCGACACGGCTGGCAGGACGCTGTTGCGCCATGACGTCCAATCGCTGCGCCAGGCCGAGTAGGCCGACGTCAGGCTGGCGGGCGGCGAGATGGTCTTGGACGACTCGATCCAGCGGCAGCCCTCGGAGTAGGCGTCGGCGTTGTTCGTGGCCGTGATGATGCCCCAGCCGAAGCGCGTGGCCGTATAGTCGAGCCAGTCCTCGAGCTTGCCCGTCTCGCTCGGCTCCGCATCGGCAATGGAAATGTACTTGCTCCAGCACTCGGACCGGTCGCCCCAGAAGTTCCAGCCGTCGCTCCAGCCCTCGTCGTCGTGGTCGCTGTCGCCGTCATCATCGTCGTCGTCGCCAAAGTTGCCGTTGCCGTAGTAAGGCACGCCGGCGATGGTGCCCACTGCGTCCTGGCGCGCAGCGACGCCGCGCCTGACAGGTGGCGCCGCGGGGGCTGGCGTGACTTCGGGGTGTGCAGGGGCAGGGTTGGCCAGGGCCAGGGAGGCGCCCGCGAGGGCGGAAAGGAATGTCGAGGTATGCATTTTTTTTGACTTTGTTGCCCGAATTATGAGTGTTCGTTGAGCTGCGAAGGAAAGACTGCGAACAAGAACTTCGAGCAAAAGGCTGCCAAGAGGGAAGAATGCAAACGGGGGAGAAATGCTTAATTAATATCCCTAACGGCCTCGGCACAAGTCGCGCGGGAAGGATCCCGATTCCTGTCGGTCGGAAATTGGCACAGTAATCACATATACCCTTGTAAGTGTTGGTAGTGGAGCTTACTATGCACTCAACGTCGAGATCCCAAGTCAGGCATGATTGGCATTCAGGACGGGGTCCGGAAAGCCTTGTGGAACGACGGGATTGGATATGCGGACTGAAACAACGTTGGTTGGAACCAACAGGTCACATCTCGAGCACCACCTTGTCAAAACCATCACAAGACGGAGAATGTATTTCCGAGTGCAAAGGTGAGCGCGGTCCGTTTCAAGATCCTGGAACGGCCTGGGATTTACTACACAGTATGCACATAGGTTTTATAAGGTATAGCTCGGTATACAGAGTACGGAGAGCTATGTCTACCGAGAACATAAACCCCATCTCATGAACCAAGTCAATTAAACCCTCATTCTCTCCTGATCCAGTATGTGTCGTATGCCTGCAGAAGCTTTACCAGGGAGTACGGAGTTTTACATCTCCTTCCGAAATAGGAAACGATGAGTTATGGGGGCTGTTGTTGCGCATTTCACACTGCCTTACCAAGCCAGGACACCGCCCCAGACTTGCGTGTCATTCTATTTTCATAATAGTCTAAAATTAGCCTTCAACGAGCATGCATCTTCAGGAAATAGAAAGAAACGTCGCCTTGCTTCTGCAGGCTGTCGGGCGAATAAGCAGGGCTGACTGGCTGAGCAGCGTGTAAACGTGGATTTCTTTTTTCTTTTTTCTTTTTTTTTCTAGAAAAAAGGAAGAAAGAAAGAAAGAAAGAAAAGAAGGAGAAAAGAAGAGAATAAAAGAGATCAATTCGCTTCATTCTCCTTTCCAATCTCTTTCAACCATTCGAGCTGACACCTAACCGTACACCAATATAGTCATTAAATCAACCGTATCGCATCCTCCTGCAACACCTCCAAACTCGCCTCAACCTTCTTCCCAAACAGCCTCCCAACTCCCAACCGCTCATAGCAGCCACCATACCCCGGCACATTCACCCTCTTCAACAACAAAACCGTAAACGCCGTCTGCACATTCCTCCAGTTCCCCAAGCCAAACCCGCCCGTGACTTCGGGCACGCGCGTCATAAACAGCGCCAGAACTTGCATCCCCCCTTCTCCCTCAAACGCTTCCTCCGCCTCATAATACTCAGGGTGCTCAATCGACGCCCATCCCGCAATCACCCCGGGCTCCTCATCCACCGTCGCCGGCCGCCACATGTCCCGCCCAAAATCGAGCTTGTGGTCCGTCATCACGGCCGCCGTGTCGGCGTCCTCCTTGCACGCGAAGCGGGTGTGCAGCCGGACCGGCCGGAGGCGGCCGCGCACTTCGAGGACAGCAAACCGGCGCTCGTTGCCGGAGCGGTTCGTTGCGGCCGGCACGGTGGGGTCCAGGACCTGGTCGAACCGGGGCTGCCAGGTAGCCGGGTCAACGCTGACGAATACGGGGTCGTGCTCGACGCGGCACAGCCGCTCCTTGGGGCGCTGGCGCTTGGAGATGTAGGATTTGTTGGTCCACTGCACCCGCATGCCGCAGTTGATTTGTCTGCCTGTGTCGTCTGTTGTACGGCTTGCCATGGATGCCCACGACCATGTCGGGATGCCCTTGACCCTTACTCGTGGCCCGGGCTGGGCCTGCTCCCATAGCAGACCGCGTAGTTGGCCGGTCCAGTAGCCGCATGCGTATCGGTACTGGTAGAGGCTGAATGTGGCGGGGTCTTTTGCCTCCTCGGCCCGCAGTGCCTTGTCAAACTCGCTGGCTACGCCGGCCAGGGCGACGAGGCGGTCCTGCTCGATCATGGTGAGCTCCTGGCCCGAGTACGTCTCGACGACGGTCTCCCATGAATCCAAGATGGTTGTTAGGCTAGTTAGGTTGACGCCCATGGCCTTTTTGAAGCCCTTGTCGACAAAGGCAGTGGGGGGCATGTCTGGCGTCTTTTCTTTCCAGCGAGGGGCGACGGTGTCTCCGGTGGCCGTCTCGGGCGCGGCGCTCTGGCATTGCATAAATAGGCCGGAGCTTGAGGTTGAGAAGGTGATGAGGCGCCGGCTCAACAACCACTCTTGATACACCCAGCCGCGGCGCAGCAGCGTGCTCTTGCTAACGTTGTCGTAGTACTCCATGGCAAGCCGCGTGCGGCCCGTACACTGGACATAAAAGTGGCCTTCCTGCTCGCCGTCCCGGTTCCGATAAGGGAGACGGGCCACGCGCGGGAGGTTCTCGGCCTCCATCTCCTGGCCAAACAGCCACCCTCCTGATTTGGTTGCCGTTGCGGAGATGGTGAGCCAAGCAAACTGGTAGTAGTCGGCCATGTTGGCCGCCTCGCGGTCCCAATCTGCGGCATCTAACTGGATGATGCACACCGAGTCGATCCAGACATACTTGACTCCGAGATTCAGCGCGAGCTGGGCCGTCTGAAGAAACAACGGACTGAGCGCACCCACGGTACAGTCGCTGTAGGATGTGTGACCGCATTGCCCGAGCCGGCAGGCGTAGTTTTCCTTCAACGTCCTCGCCGCTTTGGTGGCTGGGGAATCGTCCCAACGATGACTGAGGGCAATATACTTGCCTGTCTGGCCTTCTGTCTCACGCAGTACCCATCGTAGCGACTCGAGATCGCAGATGCCATCGGGATGGACGGTCCACACTTCGATGCAGCGGTTCGGTAGGCGCGCATTCTCGACGTCGAATTCCTCAATCCCAGACAGCGTCTTGTTGCAGTCTGGGTGGTCTCTGCGGCACTTTGCGTGCCAGTTCTGGATGCGGGCCGGGTACGACCACGACCATGTGTTTTGCTCCGAGAACAACCGACCAGTGATGTCTTGGGAGGTGCTTGCTGGCGTGTCTACAGACCGTCAGTCCACGCTTGTATGTAACACACCACCTTGGTCCGCAACGACTCACCAGGGTCAGCAGCAACATTCAACTCAATCCGGGGTGTTATAACACGATTTCCGACAAAAGGCCGCTGTATCGTTGCCGACACGTCGGCATACAACTTGACAATGTTCAACGCGTCAGTTCCCCGCGAAGGCAGATGCTCTCCTCTCCCAATCCAGAGATGGACCCAAGGCGACCCATAGAGAACGTTCGCGATGTGGCGGTAAATCAGCGCACGCCAGTCTCGAGCTGTCTGTGGGGTTTTGCCCTGTTGCCCTGTTTCGCTGCGAGTTGCCGCGCTCAGATAGCTCGACCAGTTTGCGCGATCCGCCACCGTCAGATGCTCAATGAGCATGCTGCAGAACGAGCAGCCATTGGTGTGAGCGGCGCGGACCACGGCCGTGAGGGGGTAGCCACGGTATCCAAACCCATCTCGTTCAAAAGCCTGAATGTTGAAGTGTTCGCATCGCGAACAGAGCTCCCGGTCCATTGCGCTAACATTATTGCCGAAAGTAAGGATGGTTTGAAAACTGAATCATTTTGGTGAGGGGAATCAAATGGAGAAAATATTATGATTATAATAGTGTTTTCAATGTTCATCCAAAGGATTGCCAGCCTCGCCGGCTTGAGTGCTGAAAGTTGCAAAGGAATACAACCCTGGCGTATTCTAGCCTATCAGTCCAGCGAGTTCCTCGTGACTTTAGGCTTTGAGGCTCAAAAGGGGCAGATCAGCCGATGGCACAGCACCTTCCTTTGTTGCGACGCCCTCAGGGCCAAATTCCTCTTGGGGGCCGATTTATCTGATTCTCTCTGAATCTGTTTTCCCCGAACATACTCATTTCAATTTTTGACTTTCACTTTTCAAAATACTAATGTTGCCGGGATAAGTGGGTAACCAGGCCGTCGCCCTGGCAAGTCGAAACGATGGGTTGGAACATGGCAGAATGGTTTCGAAAAGCCCACAAGCGACACCTCGTTCTCAAGACCTCAATCGGCTCGTCCATTGCATTGGGAATCGTCAAGTTTTGTTTGGTGATATCGTGGACGGCCGCATCATCGATGATCCCCCCTTCCGTCACAAACAAGTCCGGAAACCAGGTGAACATCTCGATCAAAGAGTTGCTCAAGAGTGATGCGCAGCATAAACATGACATCCTCACGGGGGTCTCCATCTTCCAGCTCCTGCTGAACGTCGCGATCGCCATCTACTCCATCCTGTTTTGGCACCACAAGAACAAAACCCATCTCCGCAGTGCCGTCGTGGTCGTCTTGGGCGTCTCCAGCATCGCCATCGCATGCGCCACAATGTCCCTGGCAACCACAGTCGCCACAAACTCTTTCTCCGCCGAAGCAGCCCGCAGACTCTACCCGGACGTCGAGGAGCAGGAGCTGCAGGGCCAGGTCGCCCGCATTGTAGGGAAAAACCTGACCAACACCAGGGTGGCCCTGGGAGCGTCCCTCGCCGACACCGCGCTGCAAGGGATTGCCGTCGCCTTTTGGGTGTGGCTGCTGCCGCCGCGCTGGAGGCTGCCAGACCAGTATGAGCCCGTCGTTCCGGTGGCAAGGAAGAAGAAAGCACCAGAGAGTTATACTGCGGTGGAGATGACGGATCGGATGGAGACGCCAAAGGGGAGTCTGGCTGCGCTCTTTAGTGAGCATGAGAGAGCGAGGGTTCGTCAGAGGATGGTGTTGAAGCCCAAGGTAGGAATAGTATACTTCTACCTCCCGTCTACGACAACCATGGCCTAGCTTTTGCTAACATACTCGACAGCCGGCTGGTCGCCAGAGCACAGCAGGCTCTACCCGAAGCAGTTCCAGCTTCACAACAGGCCGGCCATGCTTCCACCCCGCCGTCAGTTACTGGGCCAAGAAGGACTCAGAAGAGGTAGTAGGACCGGCCTTTGGGTTTATCTCCGTCATGACGATAATACTTCTTGGGTGTGCTGGCCGTGCATTCCAAATTAACAGGACGTATGACCTGCCCGTGTCCTTCTCCTGGTATGTCAAGTCTCTCACCTAGTAGTAATATCGTGGTGTTCTAACCTTCCTCAGGTCACCGTATCTGGGCCTCGCGTGCCCCTGCTTCTACACCACCATCTTGGTCATCGCCGCTGTCTTGATGTTTTGCCGCATCCCACTAAACCACAAGATCCTCCCCTTTGTGAGGATCGACTTTGTGCTTCTTACCACGTTGGCTGTAGCATGTCTAGCTGCGGAAGCCGCTTATGTGTATGGGGACGTCCTGTCGGTTAGCCGAACCTCGGAGTGGTCGGCATGGGCCGATGCGTGGACGAGCGAGTTTGGAAACTTGGAGGCTGGTAAAGTCTGGAATGATATGCGCAGCCTGCATGGAGCCGCCGCGATTGTCCAAGCTTTCATGATCTTGACGGTCTTTTTGTTGCTCGCGATGGCGGTTTATCTCGACCGGCATGTAATATGGGATGGCAGGAGTCGGGTGGGATAGGAGAGGGTAATAGTTTGAAACTAGGTAGTTCCGTAGGAGACGGCTAGAAAGTCTCGCTTCCTCCGGTGTCCTCGTGTTGATGAGTGCTGTCGAGCCGTACTTGATAGGGGCGGCCTTGATGCACAGGGTTAGGGTTATATGTGCCGGACATACCTTTACCTCTCCCTCTCTTTTGCGTGCCATCTGAGATCCATGATTACCTGCTATCGATGGCTTTCTGTCTATCCTAAAAGGGTTGAGTGCATAGTGGCGATCATAGAATGCGGTCCTTGAACACATGGGAAACAGGAAGGTTGATACCGTAAAACACGGATAGTGAAAGAGTACCAAGGGCGGAAGCCATCCTAGGCGGTCTCTGCCAAAGAAAGTCTTTAGTCTTGAACCGAGAGCATGTCCGGCCTCTGGCGTAGATAATTGGGGCTGAATGTAGGGTGTAGATGACGACTGAGTGGGAGTACGTGTATCGGACTTGTTGGTTTGGTATATTTACACCTCGAGGTATTATAAACACGCCACTCCCGCAGCAGCCACGGCCATTCCCATCCTTCTCGTCGTATCCTCCGTCTTATGCGTCGGTCTTGACGAGCTTGGTGACCGCCTCCTCGATTTGCTTGTCCGAAAGACCTGTGTCGCCGAAGTTAGCCCCTCTCCCGCCAGATCAGTCCTACTAATCCGTACCTTCTAATATCGTGCTCGTCTCCTTGCCAAACTCTGTGATGCTTGTCAACAAAAGCCGTCCTGTGGCTGCATCGGGCAGACAGGGGTTACCGACCGTATCTCGCATAGACCTTGGGGACGGTGCCCTGGGCTTCCCGGAGCATGATGGGGATCGTGGGGTTGTTCTTCTTCATGATCGGGTAGGCGCGAGTGAGGAAGGACCTGCACGGCAAACATTGGTTAGCATAGGGCTTGGAACGGAGCTGTAGCGATGGAGGCTCACCTGGTGGCAGAGCTCTGCTCAGCTGTCTGGCAAAAGAGGAACCGGAGCTCCTTCAGGCCCTTGGCGAACGCATATCTGCCCGACATTTTGGCTGGCTGGTCTCTGTGGTGGACGGGCTTGCCGTGGCGAATTGGTGGCTCAATTGGGTCGTCGTCGTCGTCCTACCCGAGGCGATCGCGGAAGCGGGCTTTCTGGATGCGTCGTGGTGAGGCTGATGAAAATGGGGCTTGCTCTGCACAAGCCTCAAGGCTGCATAAGAACCAGCTCGCAGTGGGCTGCATAAATCCAACGGTTGCACAACCGACGCACAGGCCACCAAATTATGTCCCCGGATTCCCCAACCGATGCCGCCCTCACCGTCGGTGTCCAAGCGTCTCCATCTTGTTTGCTGCCATCATCGGAGTTGAAGTGTCCATCCTTGTCACAGGAATTGAACAATTTCCCTTGAGCAGGTTCGAGCATCGGCGCCCGACTTGCAGCCCTCTCCACTCATTGTATGTTCCGAAGCATCCCAACTAATTATCTGGTAACCGACTACTAACACACCCCTAGTCTTTTTAATTCAAAAAATTGACGGGCGCGTGCCTCTGTCCGAACACCGGAGTCCGCCTCAACCAAATCTCGACTGCGATCGCCAAACTACACGGTCGCAACAACCCCTCAATTCCACCATCCACCTCGACAACTAAGTCGATACACAAAGCCGCCATGTCGCCGTCAAGCAACTTCTTCCGCGCCGCCCGGCCGGCCTTCCGCGCCCGCCAGTTCTTCCGCCCCAAGCACAGCAGCCGCTTCCAGAGCACGGCGGCGGGCGAGGGGTCCGACTCGTGGGCCAAGCGCATGTGGAACAGCCCCGTGGGCCTCAAGACGGTGCACTTTTGGTAGGCAATTGGCAATGCGCTACGCCATCATCGCAGAAAGACGTAGCTAACCTCTTCGCCGTGCAGGGCCCCCGTCATGAAGTGGGCGCTCGTGCTAGCAGGCGTGTCCGACTTTGCGCGTCCCGCCGAGAAGCTGTCGCTGACGCAGAACGCGGCGCTGACGTCGACCGGTCTGATCTGGACCCGGTGGTGCCTGATTATCAAGCCCAAGAACTACCTGTATGTCCACTCCGTCCCTTCCGTCCCTCTCAATGGAGATTTCTTACTGACAATTTTTCCTCAACAGCCTTGCGGCCGTCAACTTCTTCCTCGGCGTCGTCGGTGTCGTCCAGTGCACGCGCATCGCCATCTGGCACCAGTCGCAAAAGGGCAAGGTGGAGGAGGTCAAGGAGGCGGTCAAGGAGGAGATTGTCAAGTCATAAGAGGCGGGATACAATATCGGGGACGGGGGTAGGAGGTTCGAGGAAATAAACATGACGCTCGGCAGCAGCGTTGAACTCGCGCGGCTCTTTATGGACGGAGTAAAGACCAGGGAACAGTTCTAAGGCTGGGAAAGGGAGAAGGAGGTGTTGGGTCGGGAACTGGAGAGGATTGCGGCTCGCGGCTTGCGCCATGGCAATGGCGTTGGGTGTGTACAACAAAAGAAAGCTGGCTTTGTCTTGGTGAGTTCAGCCCAGCATTGCCTGCATCATGCACAATGCACAGATAGCTTGCATGGAAAGTGGGACGGGAAAGCGGATGATGGAGGACGAGGTCCAACCAGGTCAAATAGAACAAATGGGTCAAGATTTCGAGAATACACCGAGCGTTGAATCGGCCTGGCCAGATGATATCGAAGAAAAAGGCTATGCTGCATAAGTCTATCTCTGGTATAATGTATAATCGGGCCGCAAGGGATGACCAGCAAAGGAGCCCCGCTACCAAAAAATAAACGCCAAACCGCTCGAGAAATCCGCTATCGAAGAGAGATCATCACCCCTACACGCTCGCTAAGTAGTACATCACCCAAATGATGGCCTGCCAAGAATCATCCAAAAGGCCGATCGAGCAAGAAGAAACCGAACCCCAGCCAGAGAGAGAACGGAGAGAGAATCACACAACCGCCTCCTCTTCCACAACCCCATTCTCATCCCCCTTCAACCCCACCGCAGCGGTGGCACCCCCGGCAGACCTTGTCCGCGCCCTCATCCGCAACTCAATCGCCGCCTGCTCAAAGCTGCCCCTCCGCCCCCAGTTGCGAGGCTGCCTCTTCAGGAAAGCCCCGACGGCGCCGAGGTAGCCCTCGTGCCGGAGGAAATAGGCCTGCTTGGCGCCGCCCGACCAGAACTTGATGGCGTAGCTGAGCGTGTTCATGGTCTGCGGGTGGCCGCGGATGAAGGAGCCGCCAAAGTAGATGTGCGACAGGCCGTGGATCTGGCTCTGGAGGTAGGCGATCTGGCCGATGTTGTTGGAGATGGCGTAGAGGAGGGCGACTGAGACGTCGGCGGCGGAGAAGGGGCGGCTGTGGTCCTCGTTGTCCTTGTCGCCGTTGTGGGAGGGGCCGTTGCAGGGTTGTTGCTGCTGGTCCTGTTGGGGGTGGTCGGGGTGCTGCTGTGGCTGGTTGTCAGAGCGGTGCTGGTCCTTGTGCCGGAGCCCGCCGCTGTCTTCGGCCTCGTGTTCGGCTTGCTGCTTCTCGCGGAAGACCTTGCCAAACGAGCTGGCAATGGTGGTGCTCTTGAGCCCGATCTTGCCGTAGTCGGTGCCGTAGATGTCGCCCACGAGCATGTCCACCTTGGAGTTGTCACCCTGCGATGCGAGCTCCAGCATCTCGTCAAAGGTGCGCGCCCCCGTCAAAAGGCTGAGCAGGCCCCAGAGCGTGCCGCCGCCGAGGGATGTGCCACCCACACGTTGGTACTCGCGTGGGCCGGAGACCTTGAGAAAGGATACGCCCGAACCGATATTAACGAGTAGGTAAGGATAGATGTTGTCTGAGGGCTCGACAAAGTGCATCGGGTTCGTCTCGGAGTAGGTAAAGACCTCGCGGGGGATCTCGTTGATGAAGAAGTCGAGACCGATAATCAAGCACTCCATTTCATCCTCCCTCAGCACGTCGACTCCGAGCACGTCGCGGATCTTGTCGTAGTACTTGTATGCCCCGCCTCCGGTCGCCATCACGCACAGCCCGCTACCGGGCGGGCTGGACGTGCCATCGCCGCTCCCGTTCAGTCGCAGGTGCTTGGCCTTCAGGCCGTGCATGTACTCGAGGCAGTCATCGATGCGGTCCGTCTCAAAGCTGATAAAGTTGAGCCGTCCGCCGGGCTCGGCCGAGTGCGGTTCGCGCGAAAAGTAGACGAGCTTGGCAAGGGTGCCGCCAATCTGCCGATAGGTCAAGAGTCAGCTCAGGGTCCAAGATTGTGCGCAAAATGACATCATTGGTCGCGTACATCAACTGCGATATGGCTGACCACGGCGGTGTGGTTTGGTAGCCGGATGTCCTGGGTCTCGTGATGACCGGGTGACCCGCTGCGGCCGTTCGGAGTCGTCGGGGTGGCGCTGTCCTGGTCGACAATGAAGGCGCCCTTGACATTGATGCGGACGGAGCCCGGATGGCTCAGGGTCTCGTCAATCTCGGCCGTGTCTGTGGTGGCTGTCCGCGGTCGGCCGTTGTTGATGGACGCGGTGGAGTCATTTCGGCGGTGGTGCTGGTGGTGCTCTCGGACCTCGCCCCCCGAGGGCCGGTGCGGAGGGTCGGCTTGGTAGATGTCGTCGGTCATGGTCCAGTTCCGAAGTGGGAGTATTTGTCTAGGAGGGCCCAATTGGGAACGGGAAATCACAGCCTAGCGATTCAGGGAGGTCTCTTAGGAATGTCCATTGAAGTGGATTTTGGCGCTGCAGCGGCCGCGTGCGTTGAAGGCTTATAAAACGCAGGATGCTCAGAATTACATTGTAGAACTCATCCCGGTGTTTCTTGGAGCTGCGACTGATCCAAAACCCCCGGAAATAGCCTTATCGATAAGAAGAGCCCCCCATTTGCCCGAGGTTGCATCCGAAAGGGGCAAAGTCCGGTTTCCAGTCCGGTGGTTGCCAAGACTCAACAGCGCCTCTGTCACGTTGTCGACCTCTACTTTTCAACGTCAACTGATCTGAACCGAATCATTCGATTCGGCACGAAACCTCGCCGCTTAGTCACTCTGCGGACAGAACGCGGCTCACAGCCACCCCAAACTCACGAGTTCCACGGTCTAGAACAGCTCGATGGCCGTAGCTTAGACTAATGTTCGATCACACTCCGTCCACGGACCTGTACACTACCAATTTCGTTCCCACTGTTCGACGGCAAAAATATTGTAGTGGATGGAGTCTTTGGTTCGGTTTATAGATCGCCGGTGTGGATGGGTCCACGGAATCGTTCTCCCGGACACACGCCTTCGTCCCGCAGAGCTCTCCGCAACCGAAACTACCGAGGCTCTTTGAGGCATAAAATGGATTGGACGTCCCTAGACACTGCGGTAGTGCTTGCAAGGGCGAGAAGGGACGTCATAGTAAACTGTATCATTTCGTGCGAGTGGATTGTAATAATCCCTTGGCGTTGCCTGTAAGTCAATCTCGAAAGAGGGCAGTTGTTGACATACAAGAGCACCTGTATGGCCGGGCCTGGTCCCTGGTATCCATTCGAGTTCGGAGCTCGGAGCTTGTTCGCCTTGATGTACACTACCCTCCTTTCGTCAATCCCGACCCAGCCGCATCCGCGACATTCGGATCTTCGATTCCATGGTCCTCGCCCTTGACCAGCTAAACAGCCGGCCTCATGGCGGAACTCATTATCTGCCCACCAAAGGCCCTATTTACACATTATAGACCTGTACCAGTGTGCCCATCTTACACTTTCTAGGTAAAAAGTATATATACATAGCAAACACACCCTGGTATCCCCTTCGGGCATCAATACACATTACAATCCAGCTCAGAAAACCGCAGCCCCCGGCACAGCAACAAAAATGGCCGTCAGTACAGCAGCGCAGACGAGCCCAAACAGCAGGCTCTGCACAAAGATGGTGTCCTGGATCTGCCGCAGCGCTGGCTCCTCGACCGAGACCTGGCGGTCGAAGATCTTGCGGATCACGCTTCGCTTGCTGTACCGTACCACCCACGGCTCGTCCTCGTAGCTGTTGGTGGTTCCGAAGGTGTTAAACGATCTGTTGCCCGCCTTGATGGAACTGGTGCTGTCATCGTCCCCAGGGTCCGAGATGAACATCTCCCAGGGCCGGAGGTTGCGGAGGTGCAGGCCGTGGAGGACGAGGCACTGGGAAGAGGTCAGTTCTTTGTTCGTAAGGCAGTCTCAGGATGGGCAGTGAAGGGCCCGCAAGCCATCCTCAACTACCGTGATGCAAGTGACATGTTAAGAATGGTGCCAGTAAACATACCATTCCCTTGTAAGCCCCCTAGGAAAACAACAATTAGCCACGCAGATCCAGAAGTAACAATAATACGACATCCCAGAAGTTCCCGAGACAGCCATAGAATGAGGAGGACACGAAATACACCTACCATTATCGTCGCAAACCCAACCAACCACCCAATCGCCACCAGCGCCCTCCACCCCCTCCCCACCCCGCCCGCCAGCACCAACACCACCCCAACCACCATACTGATCAACACCACAGCCACCCCAAGCCCCATGGCAAACGCCACGCGTGGGGGGTTCCCATTCCCAATACTCCAGCGAATAAAATTCGGGTGCGCCTGCATCCGCAGCGTGGCCTCGACCGAGGCCGCCACGGCCCGCAGCGCCGACGGGTGCGTCGTAAAGGCCAGCGCGTGCAGCGCGGCGCGGCGCTCGCCGTCTGAGAGGTTGAGCTGGCGCGGCGAGTCCGGGGTGAGGTAGGCGGCGATGACGCGGTCGAGTTCGCGCCGGAAGGGCTGGATGGTGACTACATGGGGTGGGGGGGGTTAGTTTTGGGTGTGGAAGGAGTAAAAAGAGGAGGGGGGGCTTACAAGGTGCTTTTACCCCGATCGAGGCAAAGGCCTGGGCTGCTTGGGTTCTGTGTGATGACTTCGTCTTGGGGGTTTCAAAATCGGGGTAGTCGAGATCTAGGGGGCTGTGAGGGGGGGTCAGGGTGTTGTGGGCGCTTGAGCGTTTGTCAAAGTCGGTGCCCTTGAAGATGTCGGCTTCTATTTTGGGCGGGTTGCGTGCTTTCTCGGCATGGTCCTTCTTGATGCGCGCAGCAGCCTCGTCTTCCATTGCCTGGGTCCATTCCGGGGCGAGTACGAGGTCTGCCGTCTTGGCCTCGTTGAACCGCCTCATGTACTCGCGGTACCAGAGGAAGAACTGGAGGTTCTCCGCCGACCGCTCAATGTAGATCAGGTAGTTCATAAAGTCGCGGAGTGTGCATGGCTGCATCTGTCAGAGTGGGCTCTTGAAAGAGGGTAGGAGACGTACTGGGCATGTCTCTCCCCCAAGAATCCTGTCAAAACTCAGCGCCGAAGGGATGCCTATAGAACCAGAAGAGGTGACGGGATTCAAGGAGTCGCCATTTCTGTCGCCGGATACCGTCTCAGGAGAAGGCTGCGTGCCAATATTCCCTCGGTTCTCTACGTACGCCGGCCTGCGATAGCTGAGGGATAGAAGGCCCATAATGACCGCAGGGCACAGCGCGGCTTCGCAGTTTCGTCGCGTAGAAACACAGTCTAACGCGACTCAGTCGGAGAATTTGATAGAGTGCCGTCAATTTAGGAGAGCCGAAATTGGCCATGAGGTAAGATTAGCGGACAGAAGAGATCTAGATCCACCATGTGTCTTGTTTGATGCCGGGACGATGCTTCATATCCTTTGCTGCCCTGATTGGTAGTCGTGCACATGGTCCGGGAGGGGAAGAAAAGCAACAAGGAATGATATCAGCCCCTGCATGATCAACTCCAGGGGCCTGACTGGCTGCATTCATTTCTCGGTCTGGAAGACTCAACTGCGCACGGCCATCACGGCACCACCAAGACTGCATGTCTCAAACCTTATCGATCGGGTCTTTTATGATTATACATGTGTAGTATTGTTTCAACTCACCGAGGAAGACAACAACCATCCATTTTGATGCAATTGCGATGACAACAGAATCGAGTTGCAGTGAGACAGGTCGCTGTTTACATCCTGCCTACTGTGTCGGGGACGGGCAGCAGGCTGCTCTCGTCTGCCGAGTTTGCGGCTAGTCATAAATTCTCGAGTTGCATGCTGCGAGCTTCACAAAGAAAGCGACAATTGACAACCGAGGGAATTCGATTGTCTTGGCCCAACAAAGAAAGGAAACCTGCATCGATGGATCGTGGGGAACATGAGAAGTTGGAACAGGGAACTTTTTGGTTGGGCCTAAGCCGACCTGGAACCCTGCCGCAGATCATCAACCGGGTTTGTCCCTGTGATTTTTACCCAATCTGGACGCAGAGTCGATAGCTTCGGTCAAATGGCTGGGCCTAGGCCGCTCCTTCCAACGCGGGGATAGTGGCGGCAGCGCGGCATCAACGTGGGAAGCCGCGAATCCGCAAAGCTGCAAAGCATCCAGCATCAGTCACTCGTCATTGTGTTTCGCGATTCTAGAATTTCTTTTGCTTTTTCCAACCGGGCCGTTCTCCGGCCTGAAGAATCTAGATTGTCCCAATTTACGTACATAAACACTTCTCGACGGCGACATGCGCCACCCGTTGCCCACAGGGCGGCAACCTAAGGAAGGGACGTACGGAATACTCGGTCCGAGTCCGTCCAGGTCATGAGTATCAAGTACCGATGTACGCGAACCAAGGCTATTTCGGCCCGTGGACGGCAGCGGGAAGATGGTCAGCCGCATGATGGAGACGGCTGAACGCCCACTCGAGCCATAGACCCCCCTGAAACTGGCCTTACCATGTTCCTTCTAGGCGCGACTTGGCAACCCAGTCCTCAGCGTCTCGTTCTTGCATCGATGTTCCAGAACCCAAATCACGGATACCCGCCCCGTCCCGCCAGCCATTTCCTTCCCCATGCCCTGACCGCTTGGTGGGCATCTACCAATCCCGCTCGCCAATCTCTACAGAATCCACATCGACGCCATCCTTAAACCAGCGCTCGTCCTCAGCAATCTTGACGTCGTTTCCGCTCATCTGCCGCTTCCTCATCAGGCCGTTGTCGGCAAATGTCCAGTCCTCCAGGCCATACGTCCGCCACCACTGGCCAGCATCATCCCGCCATTCATACCAGAACTGCACGGCGATCTGGGGTTCTTGTCAGTTTTCACCTTGCAGTTAGACTGTTTGGGGGCCGCAATGAACCCACCTTGTTGCCCGTAACCGCAAACAGCTCCTTGCGCAGGCGGTACTCCCCTTCCTTGGCCCACTTCTTGCGGAGGAACTCGACGATGGCGTCGCGGCCCTGCAGGAAGGTATCGCGGTTCCGCCAGATGGAGTCAGGCGTGTAGGCGAACTGGACGAGCTCGGGGTTCCTGGGCGCAGGTTAACAGCACTGAGACTTGCGCGTGACGTTGACTGAGTACCTACTTGGTATTCCAGGCGGCCTGGGCGGCCTTGACCTTTTGCTGGGCTGTCTCCCACGTAAAAGGGGGGAAAGGGGGCTTGGACTCGGTTGCCATGGTGACTGCTGTTCCACTTGCGCTGATGCTCAGATGATTGAGCTGATGGAAGTGGCGTTTATTGAAGATAAGTCTGGACAAACAAAAGCGTCTTTTATGTCGCTGGTATGAGTTGGTGATTTGAGACTACTTTCGAAGGATTGATGATGATAGGTGCTCATCAACGCACAAAGCGCGCAGACATCCAGTCAGGATCAACCCCACCCCGGAATGACGAAGCGCGCCCTTCGACGACAGGACCGCATTTTGGTAAGCTTATTCATTAGCTACAGGGAATTTCTGTAGGTCTTTACTTGCGCACTTCGACCATAAAATGAAGCAGTCGTATCAAAGATTATATTTAAGAACATCTCGGCAAGGGAAGATGGCAACCTCGGTGACTCGGGGCGTTGCTGGTGAGTTATGTCCGGGATCCACCCCGGGATTTCAGGGGTTGAGCCCGGCTCGGCGGCACTCTCCGGGCGTGTTGCTCGACCACGCTGCCGTACCCTACTGCCGACCTTGCACAACACCCCGAACTCGGGCTACAACTCTGTTTAGTGCATCCCGTTTGCTGGCTGAGAGGATGGGTTCGGTTTGTTTTTCGTCAACGGGAATGAGGACAGGGCATGTCGAGGGGAAGGTTACTAATGCTGTGAGGGATTGACTACTCCATATTCGCAGAGCGAGAGGAGTTCCGTCGTTGAAGATGTTACAAGTCTCGTTCAGTACCATCCACATGCGCAGGGGGGGATCCTTCAGCTTACCAATGCAATGGCTCTTCCAATCCTGCTATATGCGCTAAATCCGGCTAGGTCCGAGTGTTCGAGGGACAAAGACGTGCTGCTTCATGGCCAGTTTGTCGCCCAAGTGGGATCTGGAGTTAAGCGGTATTTAAATTCCCGCGGGACCTCGCAGGTGCTCGGATGCGGGGAGTTTGAGGCCCCGACTGTCAGGGGGGGGTTGTCGTCGATTATGAAGCAGTAATCAATTGGATTGGCGGGACATCGGTCATGGTGTAGGCATCTCGAGATAGCTGAGAGGCAGACTCGCATCGTGGCTGCTCAGACTGCGTCATCAACGTGCTTTGTCACAACCTCGTTGCCGAGTGCCCGAGCCTTGCTCTCAGGGTTTTGTGTTGGCTTGCAAGCGTTCCATGGCCGTAAATCCGGCCTATAGGTCCGTCCCCTGAAGCCATCACGAGCACCTCCAGGTTAGTATTGTGTGAAGCAAACAAGTATATAAGGATCCCGGCGTCTGTCGTCGTTCTCTCTTCTTCTCCATCAACTCATCAACCAATTCAACGTTTTATACCCATCTGCCTTCGTCCCCTCGACCTTTTATACCCATCTCCATTCGTATCCTCAGCAGTTATACTCATTCGCCTTCGACTACCCCAAAATGTCCACCAAGCCTCTCGAGAAAGTCGCCATCGTCGGTGTAAGTCCTCTCCATCTCCACCGTCACCTCACATAACTTCTAACCTCCTCACTAGGCCACCGGCCGGATCGGCGGAGCCTTTGCCAAGGAGCTGGTGAAGACGGGCAAGCACACCGTCACGGCGCTGGTGCGGACCGACAGCACCGGCACGGTCCCCGAGGGCGCCAAGACCGTCAGGGTCAACTACGATGATGAGGCCTCGCTGGTCGAAGTCCTCAAGGGCCAGCAGTTCCTCATCATCACGCTCGGCGTCCAGGCCGCCCCGGACCTCCATGGCAAGATCGTGGCGGCGGCGGCCAAGGCCGGCGTCCCCTACATCATGCCCAATATCTTTGGCTACAGCGTCGACCGAGACACCCCGCTTGAGGAGCAAGACTTTTACACCCAGATGGTCTTGGACCGGATCGTCGAAGTCGAAAACGCCAGCTCAGCCGCCTGGATCGTCCTCGCCTGCGGGTTCTGGTATGAGTGGAGCCTGGCGCTAGGCGAGCAGTGGTTCGGCTTCAGCATCAAGGACCGCAAGGTGACCTTTTTCGACGACGGCAAGCGCACCATCACCACCAGCACGTGGGACCAGTGCGGCCGCGCCATCGCGGGGCTGCTCAGCCTGCCCGAGGCCGGGACCTCACCGTCGCTGGCCGACTTCCGCAACAAGCAGCTGCCCATCAAGAGCTTCCGCGTCTCGCAGCGCGACATGCTCGACAGCCTGCACCGCGTGCTGGGCACCACCGACGCCGACTGGGAGATTACGTACGAGGAAGTGGCCAAGCGCATCGAGGACGGCGACGCCGAGATGAAGAAAGGCGAGATGAAGGGTTTCGCCAAGAAGCTTTATGGGAGCGTCTTCATCTCGAGCAATAAGAACGGGGACTACGCGGCCAGAGGCGTGGTGAACGACGTGCTTGGACTGCCCGTCGAGTCTCTTGACGAGGCGACCAAGAGGGCGGTCGACATGGTCGAGAGTGGCTGGGATGCTAATTTGAGGTGATTTGGTAGTTTGAAGATAGGAGAATGACAGAGATCTAAGCTTGTCTTGCGAGAATCGGAGACCGTACAGATTGCTTGGGAGTTGAACCCTCAAGGTTCTCTCGTCTTCGCTCATCCACAAGGCCGATGGCGCGATGCGGACCCGGTTGGAACCACTAAAAATGAGTATCAAGGCGCCCCATTAATATGGTCTGCATACTAGGAAACAGAAGCCCCAATAAGCTGCTGTCATCTCCGGCGGTTACACAGATGCAGGATGAAGTGTTGGAAGTTTGAACAACGGAACCAACGGTGGAGAGATGAAGCCTCGGAGGATCCACCCGACGGATGCCGTGAACTCCGACTTATTTACCCCTCCATGGAAACCCCGCGATAATCTGTATAAACATTCCGACTCCCCTCCACCAAGAACAAACAAGACAGATAGACTCTGTTCCCTCAACACCACCCCTTAATTTCACAATCCACACACTCACATTCACAATGGCATCCCTCAAGGCCGGCGACGCCTTCCCCTCGGGCGTAGCCTTCAGCTACATCCCCCCCACCGGCGACCTCAACCTCACCGTCTGCGGCCTGCCCACCAAGTACGACGCCAGCAAGGGTAAGTCAACAACCAACCACCAAACTTTCCCCCCTCAAGGACAGAAGAGAATTACTAACACGAACCCGCAGAATTCGCAACCAAAAAGGTCGTGCTGGTCGCCGTCCCCGGCGCCTTCACCCCGACCTGCCAGGAACAGCACATCACGTCCTACCTGACGCGCCTGCCCGAGTTCAAGGCCAAGGGCGTCGACGGCATCATCTTCATCGCGTCCAACGACGCATTCGTCATGTCGGCGTGGGGCAAGGCCAACGGGGTCAGTGACGAGTCGATTGTACGTTTCTCTCCTCTTCTATCCTCTTAGGTACCTCAGGTATGCATGTAATGATCACTAACGGGGATGATGATGAACAGCTCTTCATGTCCGACACGGGCCCGGAGTTCAGCAAGAGCATTGGCTGGGCGAGCGGTGACCGCACGGGGAGGTACGCCCTTGTCATTGACCACGGCAAGGTCGTCTATGCCGAGGCCGACACGGTCAGGGGGAGCATCGCCAACTCGGGTGCCGAGGGCGTGTTGGCCAAGCTCTAAACGTGGGACTTGAGGGAAAGCAAAGTTTGGGGAGAGGTCATTGATTCGCGTCTCTGGAGTCGAGGTGTGTAGATGAGCTTCGCTGCATCATAGAGTAGATCTGTCGGCCCTTCCCGAGTTCCGCCCGTGGCCGTGAATTTGTTGCTTCAGACCACTTGCATTATTTCCCATGACGCACGCTCCATGCAACCGGCCCTGTTGAGAAAACAAGCTGAGATTGTCAACTTGTCGCGAGAGCGAAACCCTAAAAGAGAGCTGAGCAAGGTATAAAACCCGAGTACCGACCAACCCGACTCCAGTGTTTTCCCTTCCGGCCACAGGCAAGACCGCAAAGATAACCATCGTTTATTGTGTGCTCCTCTCTTGACCGCGCTCATCCCATTGCCTCAAGAAGAACAACGCACCCCTCCCGCCCCGGAACGGCAACCACCCGAGAGCATCTTAACGGCTCTTGGCGGCGACCTTGACCGGCGCACCCTTGGCGCCCTGCTTGCTGCTGATGCGGCCCTTGGCGGCCTGAGCGGCGCCCTTGGCCTTCTCAGCCTTCTTGGCGGCCTGGTCGGCCTGCTTCTTCTCCTTGCTCTCCTTGATGGCGGCGAGGCGAGCAGCGCTGCGGGCCTCGGGGCGCATGGAGCGGCGCTCCTTGATCACATCGAGCGAGGCACCGACGATGGCACGCTGCGCCTTGACGGTGCGGCGAGTGCGCTTCTTGGCGACCTCCTGTAGTGGGCGTCAGCAACCTGTGTCTTGCTTCCCATGACCCGATCCCCAATGTCGTCATCCTCCAAATATCTATCCACCCCTCTCTCTCATCCGTCGCTATCTATTCGGGGCGTGGCGGGGGATAAAGCGTACCTCAGAGATACCCTTGCGGTGCTGTCTCCGGTAGAGGACGGTCCAGGCAATGCGGCGGGGGTTCTTGCGCTGGAGGAAGAGGGACTCGGATTTGCCGTTCTGGAACCGGAAGATCTTGCTGTCGCCACGGACGTACAGCTTACCCTGTAATGAAGAGCTTCGTCAGAACCGTGGTTTTTTACCCCAAAATATCCTCCAAAACCATGCCGTCGACGATTTTCCCACCCCGGCCCTGGTCTGGCGTCATTCGCGTTCCGCGAGGGTTTATCGGGTCGCTGCTGGGCTCGGAGGTGGGAAATCTCGCCGTCGGTCGCAATCGAAGGAATGGGCAATCCGTACCTTGCCGGGGTAGATCCGCTGGCCGGAGAAAGAGTCGTCGTAGGTCCTCATTGTGGCGGTTAGTTGTCGAAGTTGCCGTTGTCGGGGTTGCTTCCTCTGAGTTCAAGGTTCCGGGTCGATTTTCGCCAAATTCTTTGGTGCAGGTTGTGCGGATAGGGCTGCCCTGTGATAGGCGGGACGCACGGGCCACCGGACCCAGTGGCTGCCAACTTGGCTCTTGCCTTGAACCGATCAACAGCCACAACAGTCACCGGAGCGATGGGGGAATAATTTTAGAAAATGAGTACGGCCATTAATAGCGATAATTTAACTATTTGTGATACTGAAGTACATACTAGGAAATATCAAGTAAATTTGCCTCTTTTGCTTTGACAGTGTGTTGAACCAAAGCATCAACCCTAACCCTGCGAGACTCGAGACTCTTTCACATCTTCAACTGTCAACCACCTTCATCCTCTCCTACCTGGTTTTTAAATCGAGACCTTCTGAGCCATCAAGAATGGCGGAACCAACTGCCATAGCATTATCTGTTCTCGGAGAATTTAGGAAGCTCCCAGCTAAGCGAAAGCCGGCTGTGCGAGACAATGGGTTACGCGAATGGGTGCCCCTGAGCGGCATCGTTGTCGAAGGTATCTTTTACTTTTGTTTCTATCATACCAAAAATGCCGGGCGCTGACTCGATTCTTGAGATCAGGTCCAGATTTCTTAAGATGTGTGGCGTTGGCGTGAGTTGACACCTGCCTCTGTCTCACCAAGTCGACAGACACCCTCAACCACGATGACACTGACATAGCTAGAACCGGTATGAAATGCCTCCCAGCTAGCAAACTCGCCCAGGCCAACGGCGTCGCCCTTCACGACTGGCACGCTGAGGTCCTCGCCCTGCGCGCTTTCAACCGCTTCGTCCTAGATGAGTGCCGGCGTCTCGCCCAAGACAGCACGACACAGTCGGACTATCTCCGACGACGAACCCAAGAAGAGCTATCATCCGTCCCAGATGACAGTATCTCCGCGCCCTGGCACGCGCAACCCTTCGCTTGGCGCGAAGACCTCACTTTACACATGTACTGCTCCGAAGCCCCCTGTACGTCCCCTGGCCTCCCCTTAACCATGACCACCAATATATCAACTAACAACCACAGGCGGCGACGCAAGCATGGAACTAATCATGTCCTCCCAACAAGACGCCACCCCCTGGACCATCCCACCCTCTCTATCCCCTTCCCCCTCCCCGTCTCCTAACCCAACACCAACTCCAAACCAACCCACCACCCCCTCCATACCCACCAACAACAACAACAACAACAACACCGTCTTGCTAGGCCGCGGCTACTTCTCCCACCTAGGCATCGTCCGGCGCAAACCCTCACGCCCCGACGCCCCGCCAACTAATTCCAAATCCTGCAGCGACAAGCTCGCTCTCAAGCAACACACTTCTCTCTTGTCGTCCCTCACCAGCCTGTTTGTCTCACCCGCACGGGTGTATCTGACGAGTATCGTCCTGCCGGAGTCGCAGTACTCGGATGTGGCGTGTACAAGGTGCTTTGGGACGCGGATGAGGCCGGTAGAGAATAGTAATAGAGGAGTAGGGGGTGGGTATGGGTTTGTTGGGGTGGAGGTTAAGGTTGTAGATGGGGAGAAGGGGGGGTTTGAGTTTTCGAGGAGGGGGATTTTGTTGAGGGAGAGGGAGAGGGAGAAGGAGGGCGGAAATGAGAATGGGGAGGGCGGGATCAAAATGGCGGCGAGTAACCTTGCTATTGCGTGGACGAGGGATGGTGTGGAGGAGGGGTTGATTGGCGGGGTGTTACAGGGGCGGAAGGGGGTTGATGTGAGAGGGGCGAGTCTGGTGTCGAGGCGGAGGATGTGGGCGGCTGCCGTGGAGGTTGCGGCGGCGCTGGGGAGGGACGAGATAGTTCGAGAGTTGGCTAGGGGGGCGTACGATGAGGTTAAGGAGGGCGAGTTGCTCAAGGGTAGGAGGAGGGTGAAAGAGGAAGTGAGAGGCGGGGCGCTGAAGGGATGGCTGAGAAACACTGGCGATGGGGGATTCAGTCTGTGATTATCTGCGTTGCAAATACCAGCACCTGGGCAGCTATAATCACAAAAGCTTTGTTACTTTGTCGACATGGTCACGTTACTTCTTTCCACCGATGGATTTTGGGATCACCATGTTCCTTCCTATCCCTCCCGGCCAGGATTTCGGACCCGATGAAGAATACCAAAGACGCCGCCGTCCTTTAATGAGAAAACCAAATTCGTTTCTGTTCCTTCCAAACAAATGCGAGGAGAGGGCAGTGGGCCACGTTGCGGTAGAGTTTTATTTCCGAGATAAATGGCCTTACTCGACCTTGTTCTCAAAGTTCTCGCCGGCAACGAGGTCAGGGATGTCGTCATCATCGGCCTCCTTCTCGCCCTTCTGCATGTTCTGGTAGCTCTCGGCGAGCTTGCGGAGCGAGGCAAGCGAGTCGGGGCCCAGCTGGTTCAGGATGCCGGGGACGAGCTCGGTGAGCTCCTTGTCCTCGCCGTTGCCGTAGATGGCGAAGGTGTTGGCGGGAACGGCAGCGTGAACTATGGCCCAATTTGTCAGCAAGTGTCCCAAGTTCACATGTCCTCAGGTCTACACACCCTTGGGAGCGGCAAAGTGGATGACGTTGCCGTCGCTCTTGAACATGTTGACCTCCTCAATGGCCTGGATGGGCTGGACGTTGAGCTTCTTCAGCGAGGCCTGGAGCTTCTTGTCGTCGCCGGCCGACCGGGCGGGAGCGCGCTTGACCTTCCTCCGGGGAGTACCCTTGCCACTATTGGTCGCGGAAACACATTAGATTCTCGTTCACTGCGCATGGTCGTGCGATTCTCGGGCGGATTCGTGTGTCTAGACATACCCTGTTGGCGGGGGCGGGTTAGTTGGTCGATCGAGAGCGGGGAAATTGGCGGGAGGGGAACGGCAACATACCGATGCGAGCAGAAGCGCCCAGCTTCTTGAGCCGTTCCTGAACGTCCGCCATGTTGGAAGATGTGTGGTAATGGGGTTGTGGTGGGGGTGTTGGATGGAAGTGACTCGGTGAGGGTCGAGCTTGGATCAATCAGTCAGTCTCGTTCTCGCGCAAAGTCTCGGGCAGCTCCGGGCCGGTGCGCACAGAAGACTAGAGGTTGCTTGGGGCTTGGGGCTCGGGGCAGCGGTTTTCGCGGGTGCAAAATGCGACCGGAGGACGTACTCTGTCAATCGGGGGTTATTCTGGCCCTGGATTCGTCCTGGAGTACCGTGATAGGCCCGTGATGCCTTTAGCCTTGTCTGGACGTCAGTGGTTGGAGAAATTGTGTGCGCTGGGCCCTGATATTTTTTCGCTGCCGCAATAACTTTTACCCCACTTTTGGTGCCGCTGACCTGCCCTCACCGAGCCTCACCTTGGAAAGCTTGTTGTTTTTGGAGATGAGACAAAGACTCTGGTTTGCAGCCAGTCCGTAGTATTATGATGAGAAGAGCTATGTAGACCCCCAATGCTGTTGTTACAGATCCATTGAGCCATTCCAGGCCCAGCCTTGTCCCTCTCACCGCGCAGATACACCCCGACGCCATTGCCCTTGCTGTTGTACACCCCAATTGTTTCGACCACCATCGTACACTTAAACATCTGTCCACCCGCTACCGCTGCCGTATCACCGACTAGCGGACTTGGAAGTCTCTGGCTCAGCTGGGAGGCCAGCCTCTTTCCTCATGGCTTCTTTCCTTGCCTTGACTTCCTCGGCCAACCGCACAGCTTCGGCAACCGAGGCTTGCTTCGCCTTCTCCTCTGCCTCAGCCTGAGCAGCCCATACTGAAGATATGTTAGCCTGGGCCATAACATGTCACATGAGCTCTGCACATACTTGGCTTGTCCGACTTTGAGTATTCCTTGAGTTTTGTGACAAAGTCATCAAACTCTTGTTGGCGCTCAACTCTCCTCTCCAGACTCCGCTTCTGGAGTTCCGGGTTGTACCTTTGAAAGAGCTCCTCGTCTGTCGGTTGGATGTATCTTACAAAAGCCGGGCCGCCAACACAGATAGCACCACCACTGTTTCCTTGTTAGAAGATCTTCTTACAAGTAAATAAGGCAAGAAGAAACTCACGCGACAAACATCTTGGTCCACAACCACCAGTTGACCGGTTTCTTGCCCATCTTGAGAGGGAGAAGTTGATTTGCAGTTGAACAGCTTATCAGGTTAATTTGGGTATACGTATACCGTCAACTGACACACGTTCTTTTGCAACAAAATGTGGCGACACGGATTCTGCTTTGTCTCAGTTGGCATCCCCTGGGCCTATCCAAGCAGCTTCACGATCAACTATCAACTCGATGAGGTCAGTCAAAAGCGGCTGAATGCGGCAGAAAACTGCGCAGGGCTCAAGGGCTGCAAAACTGTCAGTTGACAACAGCTGATCATCGGAGGTAACCAGCTAGACTTAAACCCCGCATTCGTGGCGCGCCTGGACAAGGGTCCTTCCGGCGCTTTCCCCGGTCCAAACCGTCCAAGCCGGACAGTGGTTGTCGTCGTCTCAGCGCGCCCATTCGCTCAACTCAAACCGCTTGTGTTTCTCGTCGAATGTTTCTTCCGAACAGCAAGATCCAATGAGATGCCGGTCTCTACCTCTGACCTCCCACGCCCGACGGCGTTTGCGAAAAACAAGCAGCAGCAGTGACGGCGTACCACTCCCGGGCTTTACTAGGCGATGAAACGCTCGCTAGGAGGACCCTTGGAAATGTCCTCGGATGCCGGGTGGAAGACAAAGCGGCCTCCACCCCCCGTTCTCTCGAGTCTTACGTCGTTTCGATGCGACCAATTCAAGAGGGGGCGAGCATAAGTATTGTATTACAATACAATACAATGCGACATCAAGACTGAGGCATCTGTACACAGTACTGCCGCGCCGCTGGCCAACAGGACTCATTTCCTTCTGGTGTGCAACACTGCATCGCTGCTTGCTGAAATCGGCCGGCTTATTCAACCAGCCAGGGGCTGCTACTTCTTTCCAAGGAAATGCCCCCAGATCTGCCTAGCATGAGCCGGTTCAGAGTAGCGCAGTTGAAGCGGCGAGATCCAATCGCGGATAGGGGGCCGATGACTTTTGATACAGTGCTCAGACTTGTAATTCGGCCCCCGACACAGCAGTCAGGTCCCGTGTAACAACGGCATTCGACAGGAGACAATGATCGTCCCCAGAGCCGCCCAGCAGAAAGACAAACCTGGAACGTCCTTGTCCCGAAAGCAAATCAACCGTTGATCGACACTGCTGACCAGACATCACGGGGCAGTCCAGGTGTGGCCACAAAATGCAAAATCGATTTTGGGCATCTTATCCATGCTAGCTGGAGGCGCCAATGGTGTTTTGTTGGCCTTTCAATGCTTGGATGCGGATCAAGAGAGGTCTCTTATTGGTTCCATGCTAGAGCCTTTTAACATGGAACAAGAGAACGCTTACGTTCGCATACCTCGTTGTTATCCATCTAACAAATAATGCAAGCGGGCCGTTAACGTTAATTACCCGACCGAATGTTCGGCGGCTTGAACCCCTGTCGCGTGTCACAAGCCCCTGGCCCCGCCTGTCATTCAGACCCGGTCCTGAGTCGTTCAAATCCGAGGGGTGCATCGACGAACCACACAAGAGACAGGGCATTCCGCATTCCGCATTCCTCTCCCCAGGCCCCTTCCCGTCGTGGCTCCTGACTGCCGCACTCTTCACGTCTGGACCAAAGACCGGATCCGCAGCCCGCAGGCATTCCGGTCTTGTTGTATTTCTTTATTCTCTGACCTCCACATTTGTCTGCCCTCCGAGCATCCATAAAAGAGTTCCACGCGACGATCACAGCAATCCCTTCTCGTCCGGGCTCCGTCTTTCAGCCGCGGATCCTTTTACGAAGCAGCGAGGCCGCCGACGTCCGAGATCCGTCGCCCCGCTTCAGTGACCCGCTAGGCGCCGAAAGTCTCTCTCGACTCCAGAAATCTCGACTTTTCCTCGCAGTCCAGCAGTCGCGCAGTTGCCATGCAGCAGACGTGATACCTCACTGCGTAACCAGCCAGCCCGAAAGGGGTCAACACTAAGACCGCTTAACCACCGCGATATCGGCCATGACCACCCGTCGCAACAACTGAGACCCCTCCAAAGTCGATTTGACCGAATCATTTTCTTCGCGATCCCACGCGCCGCGCGAGACACAAGACAGAACAGCCGCAGTGTATCGGCATCATGGCATATAACGGATACGGCGGAGGGCCAGGACCCCAGCGACCGCCCCCACAACGACAATACCCGCCAGGCCCCGGAGGACCCCAGCAATACAATGCGCCGCCGCCCCAGCAGCCACCGCAGCAGCAATACGACCAGTATCAAGACGGAGGCCACGGCTACGGCTACGACGACTATGGAAATGGATATGATCAGGGCTATGGTGGACACTACGATGACCAGGGCTACGGAAGAGGAGGTCCTCCTCCTCCAAACCAAGGTTACCCGCCGCAGGAATACTACGATCCTGGGCCAAATGGACCTGCGGGTGGAGGGCGACCGATGCCTGGAGGAAGAGGGGGTCCGATGAGGCCTCCACCTGGCGATGCCGGTCGAGGAGGTCCCTACCCGCCCCGCGGTGGCGGATATGGCCCTGGTCCTGGTGGTCCTGGTGGCCGCGGCTACCCACCACCAGGTCGTGGTGGTCGGCCAGGTCCGTCTGATCGGGCCTCAAACTCGGACCCAGGTGGTAAGTGCGGCGCTGATATCGCGCAGATAACCGTCTTTCTCGCACTTTTATGCTGATGCTCTTCCAGCGAACCGAGGACCTCCCATGGGTGGTCCGGGTCCCGGGGACCAAACGTATGGAGGTCCGTTTCCTTCGTTTCCTGGGGCGCAGCGTAGGACGGACATGGAGGAAGAGCAGCAAATCATGGCGCAAATGGAGGGTATGGATATATCGGGACGAAGACCCGTGCCAAGGGGTCCGAACGGCCCACCGCAGCAGCGAGGACCGATGCGCCCTCCTCCGAATGGCTACGGCGGCCCGGGGCCAATGGGTCCGCCTCGCGGTCCACCCCAGCCCTATCGTCCGCCGCAAGAATACCCCGATCAACGGCGTGGTCCTCCTCCGGGCCCAGGGTACGGTCCCCCTGGCGGTGGCTATCAGGATGAAGGTTTTGGACCCCCCAGTCGGAGTATGACCATGCCGACAAGAGAGCAGATGGACATGCAGCAGGGCGGCGCTCCTGCACGCCGCGACAGCGCCCCTTACAATGGCCCCGTCGGTCGTGGTACGCCACAGAGACCGAGCACGGCACAAGGGATGCGGGGGCCACCACAGAGAATATACCCTCCGAACAACGGCCCTCCTCCGCAAAATGGTCCTGGGCCCGGACCTGGGCCTGGGCCTGGGCCTGGCCCTGGACCTCGGGAACCTCCGTACGGGAACGGGCCCGACTCGGCATATGGAGGTCAAGAACAACGGCCTTCATCCATTGATAATTTCTATGACTATTACGGCGGCAATGGCAATGGCAACGACTACCCGGCGCAAAACCCCCCTTCAGCCGTGTCAGAACTCCCGGATTTTGATTCCGCATCCTCGCAAAGGCCTAGGAACTCGTTTGACCGACACATGGAGTCGCAGGAACAGGCTCAGCGTGGGGCAGTCAGGTACCCCGAGGTCAGCAGGGCAAAGTCGCAACCCGACTTGCGCAACTCTCAGACGGCAGTATTCGAGATGGCAGGCGACATTCCCCCGCTGCCGACGCAGGGTGGTGTACCACAGCAGCCTGGGCCCAACGGCCCGCAGCCCTTGCAGCGGTCAGCTACAGGGCAATTTGGACCTCCCCCTCCTGGCCAGGGCTTGCCCGCGGGTCCGGCTCCATACCGGCCTCCCATGCAAGCCGCGCCGCCGTCCGGAGGTTCTAACCCGGATAGTCTACCTTCGCATCCTACGCCCGTTCGGCCCGGACACATGCCTGGCTCGATGGTGAACCTGAACGACCGGCCGCCTCCGGTGAGGAACTACACTGGCAGCAATCATAGCGGCAACACACCCACGCCTCCTGCGGCTGGGTATTCGCCGCAGCAAGGACCGCCTCCTCCCCAACATGTAGCCATTTTACCCAATCCACCGCCCAAGGAAGCCCCTGTCACCATCGAGGAGCTGGAGCACCTACGTGCCCTAGTCAAGAATGACCCGGGCGATCAGGCCTCGGCGCTCCGCCTAGCCAAGCGGCTCGTCGAAGCGTCCGATGCGCTCGTGCCCAACCTTCCCGACCCCAAAGCCCGCGCCCGATCCCGCGAGCGCTACCTGGTCGACGCGCACAAGATCCTCCGCAAGCTCGAAAAGGCCAACAATCCGGACGCCATGTTCTTCCTTGCTGACTGCCACGGCCGCGGCATGTTTGGCGGCGAGGCCAACAACACGCACGCCTTCACCCTCTACCAGTCGGCCGCCAAGCTGGGCCACGCCGCCGCCGCCTACCGCACCGCCGTGTGCTGCGAGATTGGCAACGACGAGGGCGGCGGCACCCGCAAGGACCCCCTAAAGGCCATCCAGTGGTACAAGCGCGCCGCCACCCTCGGCGACACCCCGGCCATGTACAAGGTCGGCATGATCCTGCTCAAGGGCCTGCTCGGCCAGCCCCGCAACCCGCGCGAGGCCATCAGCTGGCTCAAGCGCGCCGCCGAGCGCGCCGACGCCGAGAACCCGCACGCCCTGCACGAGCTGGCGCTTCTGTACGAGAGCGCCGAGCCCAACGACGTAATCATCCGCGACGAGGCCTACGCCCTCCAGCTGTTCCAGCAGGCTGCCGAGCTGGGCTACAAGTTCAGCCAGTTCCGGCTCGGGTGTGCGTACGAGTATGGCCTGCTGGGTTGTCCAACCGACACGCGGCTGTCCATCATGTGGTATAGCCGCGCGGCGGTGCAGGAGGAGCATCAGAGTGAGCTGGCGCTGTCGGGTTGGTATCTCACAGGCAGCGAGGGCGTGCTGCAGCAGAGCGATACCGAAGCGTACCTGTGGGCGCGCAAGGCGGCTCTGGCGGGCTTGGCTAAGGCCGAGTATGCCATGGGGTACTTTACCGAGGTGGGGATTGGTGTAGCGGCCAACTTGGAGGATGCGAAGAGGTGGTATTGGCGGGCTGCTGGTAAGTTCTTCTCTCCCCTCTGTCTTTTCTAGAGTGGAAGAATATAAATACTAATACACGCGATAACAGCCCAGGATTTCCCCAAGGCGAGAGAGCGGCTAGAGGATCTCAAGCGGTCGGGCAAGAACGGCCCGCGCGCCAGGGAGAGGATATCGCGCAGCAAGATGACCAAACAGCAGGAGGGCGAGTGTTCTGTCATGTGAGCGGCCTATTCATTCAACACTGGACTGAACCTGGATCGGCTTGCTTGCCCCGAACAGCCTAAGGAGGAGGAGATGGATAATAAGGGATCTGGTCTGGTAATGAGGCGGGAGGCGCTTGAACGATGGTACTGGCGGCAGGGCGACATGTGAGATGTGCTGTATGATTGATGGGGGGAATGGTTGTGTCTTGACTTAAGGCGGCGGGGAGAAGAATAGAGTGTGGTGAATAAATGGATGCCTGGTTTCTGGCGTACTACCTCTGCCCGGACATACGGTGCTGTTCAACACGGCTCACTTCGGTGGAGTGAAGACAGGCGGTGTGCCCCATCATTTACTTGTCAGGACGTGGATATCAATGGCGTCGTCCCCTGCCTGGACTGAGTGTCTTTCGGGAGGCGTCGGTCTCAAGGCTTTAAGTGTTCATATCGGCTGGGCATCACACAAAGTCAAGAAAAGCTGCTCAGTGTACTCGCTTTATTGAGCAATACTACAATATGTACTAACGCAAGCCAAACCGCTGCCACCGGCGTATCCTAGAGAGAGGAGACAGACTGACTGCATACCTATCCTGACCCCAGCCAGCCAAGCTCCCCAAAAGCCAGGCCACGCCGTCTATCCAGTCAGGAGAGTGTCGTACGATACGCCAAACTTGGTCCTCGTCTCGTGAAGGATGCCGGCTCGAAATAGAAGAACGCCCAAACTCGCTATCATGACGCCAATCCCAACCAGGCCTTTCCCGCTGTCATCAATCATGAATTGTCAATCATCAATCATCCCCCAAGGACAAGAAAAAGCAGGAAGAACGCCCAAACTTCCTATCGCAATCTGAACCTAATCCCAACTGTCATCAGCCATGACCCATCAATCATGAATCCCAACCAGAAACCCAAACCCGAACCCAAATCAATCCCCGATGACAAGAAAAACCACCTCAAGGAAAACAGTGCAAGAGACCGAAAAGACCATCAGAAAAAAGAAATGGCGATGCCCATGCTCGACCTCCACGGGTATGGGTACAGCGGTGGCGGCGGAGGTGTCCTATTTCCGTCCCTCCTCTTCCTTCTTGTCGTCGTCGTCCAACCCCTTCTTCTCCCCCTTCTTCTTCTTCTTCTTCTCCTGCTTCTGTCCCTGTTCCTGCTTTTGTCCTTCCTGTCCCTGCTCCTTGTCCTTCTCCTTTTCTCCCAAACCTAAACCCGAGTTTGAGTTCGGGTTCAAGCCTGAGATTGGGTTGGGGCCGTTCACAGAAGAAAGATCGGGAGCACCCCTGCGCATCTTACCCAACCTGAGGGAACCACCAGCATTGATGCGGTATCCGTTCCCCTTTTTGGTTTTGTTGTTTTTATTGTTTTGTGGGGCGTCAGTGGTGAGGTTGGCGCCATTTTCCTGGCTTTTGATGTTGTCCTGGGCGTTGCTGTCCTGAGCCTTTTTGTCCTGGATCTTGATATCCTGGGTCTTGCTGCCCTGAGCCTTGTTGGCCTGTGCCTTAATGTCACTGGCCTGAGTTTTCGCGGAAGGGGCGGAAGCGGAAGTAGGCACTGCAGGAACAGCAGGAGGAACAGAGGTCGGGATCGGGATGGGGGTTGGTGGGCGGGAGGTTGCGACTGAGCCCTGGGTAGGTTTCCGTTTGTTTTTATTCTTGTTATTTTTCTTCTTCCTCAGATTGTCGTTGTTTTGCGAGTCGGCTACTGAAAGAGTGGTGGCGCTGCTCTGTTGGCGTTGAAGTTGGGCCGGAGGCGCCCCGGAGAGCCGGCGCTGGTGGTAAGAGAATGCCGGGGTCGTCGATGTGGTCTGCGTCAGAGCAGACGGAGACTGGTCCTGGTAATATGTCTGGTCCGACGGCTGAGCGGGAATACCCCATGGAGACGGCGTTGCCTCGGTTTCTGCCTAGGAATCCGAGGGCTCGTCGTCGTAGTTCCTCCATGACGAGGGGATGCTGGGCGCGCCGCGTGGTCTCCGGCGAATGACGGTCCCGGTGAAGTTGGGCTCGAGCCGGACATCCCCGTTTGTGGGATAAGGGGACCGCGGCTTTTCGGGAGACGCGGTTGGAAGACGAACCCTGATTGTCGGACTCTCGAGACCACTACTCTGAAAAGCAGTGGTACAAATCCGGTCGGGCTTTGAAGAGTCAAGCGACGTGTCAATGACAGAATCCCTGGGAGTCAACTTCGTATCTTCGACCAACTCCTTCGGGGTTTCCTCAGTCGCCTTCTTGACAGTCTTCTTGTCGGCCTCCTTGACTGTTTCCTTAATCGCCTTCTTGTTGGCCTCCTTGACGATCTGCTCGGGAGCCTTCTCGACAGCCTGCTTTGTAATGTCCTTAATGGTTTGCTCGGGGGTGTTTTCCACAGCGTTTTTTGCCGGCTCCTTCGTCATCTTCTCGGACATCCTCTTGTCAGTCTTCTTGGAAGCCTGCTCCGGAACCTCCTCGACAATCTCCGTGACAGGCAGCTTGACAGCCTGCTCGATGATCTCTTTGACGATCTGCTTAACAGGCTCTTCGACAATGTGCTCGGAAACCTTTTTGGCAATCTCTCCGACAGGCTCCTTAGCAGCCTGCTCGGGAGCCTCTTTGACAATCCCTTTAGTGGGCTCCTCAACAGTCTGCTGGGTAGCCTCCACAACAGTCTCTTCAGGAACGGGAGTCACGGGCCAACCAGCAGGAGGCGAGGGAGCGTATCCCATAGGAGCGTTAGACTGCGTTTCCCAGCCCCATCCTCGGTGACCGTAGACGGCTTGTGGGAAGCCCAGTGGCTCTGGTCCCAACACCATCCTGTCCGGCGGACCCTGCAGCGACCCATGTTCAAGTGGGCGGGATATGGGCGGCTGATACTGAGGGGGATATGGCATGGGGCCGCATGGCATAGGCATCCCAGGGCAGCCGTGCGGAGGAGGCAGGCCAAAGTAAGGCGGCGGAGGCGGTCTCTGGGAAAATTGAAGAGGCAACTGTTGAGGAATTTGGTAATGGAATGGGCCGCAATGGGGTGGGTATTCCCCCGGCACGAGCGCATGTCCCGGGAGCGGGTGGTGGTATGGCGGGCCCAGGCCGTGTTGGACCATGCTGGCTGAGCGAGCCATGTGGGGAGGGGACGGCCCAGTCGGCAGCTCCTGGTTCCAACGCCTAGGAGGAGTGTTCCATCGCCTGGTAGGTGTATTCCAATGCCTGGGAGGTGTGTTCCGCATGCCACGGCCAGTAGCAGAACCCGAGCCGGGTCCGGACAGCGGTGATGCTGTATAAGTGTCAGCTTGAGGCCGGGAAAGGGTGGCGGGGGATTCTGGGTATTTCCCCTTCTCCTTACCTGTCGCTGGCGGCGAACCCGAACGGCCGTGGTGGCGCATCGCTCCGTTTTGCCGAGGCGGAGTACCACGGCGCCTGTAATGCTTTGAGTAGAACGGGTACGATACTCTCAACCGACTGCTAATCGGATCGAGAGGCGCCGTATCCGCGGCATTGACGGCTTGTATCGCGCTGGTTTCACTGGTGTAGCGAAGCCTGGCGTACCGATGGCCGCTATTGCCCTGCGCGACCCGACAAAACTCGACATTGCCCCAGCGTGCAAAGTAGTCGACGAGCATGTCTTCCTTGAAATCATCGTAGCCACGATCTCCGTTAGAGATTGGCATAATGTGGATGCTGCGGGATGCCAATGTACACCGCTCACAGGGGCAGAAATCGTAGCCACGAGCACCGTTGGACGATTTGATGTTCGCGTTCCTGCAGGCCTGCGAGTTTGAGCGGTTCCGACCGCCAGTGTTGTGCCGGTATGGGCCATTGTGCGATGAGTGGCGGTATGCCGAATTGCCCCAACTTCCAGGAACGCCGGATGGAAGCTCCTCGTTGCGATGAGGAGGAGTAAAGGGCAGGGACGGGCGCGCCAGCATGTGGTTCGGCGGCTGAGAGGGGCCACTTGCTACCTGGCTTGCCGAAAGGTTGCCAGCATAACCAGGAACGGACTGGGAGGGCTGGTTGTATTTGGCCGAGTGTTCGGGAGCCACGGCGATAGGAATAGACGGCACCTCGGTGGGATGGTCGGCACCATGCGTTGCGGCGGGCCAGGCCGTGTTCAGACAAGGACTAACATTGGCCGAGACGCTGTGCTGCCCGCAGCTCAACTTGGTATCGGCCATCGGAGGGGCAAGCCCCGGGGCAACAGAGCGAGAACGAGTCGGTGCATTGCTGGATGCAACCAAATGGTGCATGGAGGGGGCCGAGTGAGGCTGGTGAGCCGGGTGGGCCGGGAGAGCTAGGAGTCACCGTCAGCACATCACCTTTCGCAGAGACAATGAAGGCAGGATATGGACGTACCATTTTGATCATTGGCAGGCTCAACGGGCAAGTCCTGGCTGTGCCAGAACTCAAATGCGCCGCGGAGGACGTTGAGTGCCAGCATTCCAGTGTCGCCAATGTCCTCCCAGTCGGCCTGGGTCAAGATGCGAAGGATGTCGCTCTTCCTGTCCCAGGATCGCAACCTGCGGCGGTTCTTGGGATGAGTGCACCAGTTGTAGGCCCAGTCGTCGATGATCGCGAAGACTTCGGGGTCAACGTGTCTCTGGGGAACGGCCGGAGGCTGCTGTGCGGCGGCCTCATTCTCGTCGCAGAGCAGTTGAAGAGTGCGGTAGAGGTTGTATGCGCCTTTGGCCCACAGGTCAATGGCGTCAAAGTACTTGAAGAGGTGTTGCCATTCGGTAGGGCGATCAATGCTGCGCGCTTGTTCGGGGTATTTGGCGCGAATCGAGTTGGCCTCCTTTTGGCACTGACGGCTGTTCCATGGTGGCTGCTTTTTGCTTGTCTCTCTGGGGATGGGTAAGCCACGAGGGAACGGCCGGGGAGTGGTGACCTTGTCGTTGATGGAGAAGATGCATTTAGCATCGGCGGGCATGCTCAGGTAGAAGCCGATGAGCGGGCGTGGGACTTGCCCATTGCTTGATGTGTCGCCAAGGACCCAACCGGCCTGGTTGCTAGGGGCGGGCTTCGACATTGTCGATTAAGATTGGCTCGGATGTTTGCAAATCGTAGAGTCGATAAACGAGTGTAGATGGTAAAAGGAAGTCGTTAACCCGACCGATGGGCAGGAGCGAGTGGTTGGGCTTTTGCTTGGGGAAAGAAACAGAAGCGACTCCCGAAAAAACACGCGAGGTGTATTTTGTCAAGCCAAAAGCGAGAGTCTAGGTGTGGTGAGAGAGTGACTGGGAAGGGTGGAATCTGGAAAATAAAAGCTGGTGGTATTTGAGTCGGTCAAGTTTTGTCGGTGGTGGGAGATTTTTCCGACTGCGAGAAGAGAAGTGGGAGGAGAATGGGTTGGAGAGAACCAAATTAATAAAGTCGGTCGATTAGCAAAGTACAATGGCGAAAGACCTGCGGCGGGAAAAAAACAACATCACCTGGAAGTGCACTTAACCTAAAGGCGTCCGTGGACGAACTAGGTTCAAACCATCTCTTAAACAGCAGTCCGCCTTCAAGCACACAATCCACTTTTCCCTAAATTTTCTTCCTCCGTTGCTCTCGACGCACAATGACCGCCCTCTTTCTCTGCTCTTCCTCCTCCTTCCTATGTTGACTTTCACCACTCTCTCCTCCACCGTACCGACACATCCAGCACCTCATGTAAACCAGACCTAGTGAGTTCACGAGCAAAAAGAGAAGAACAGTCATTCGTCATAGCCACCCAGCTGGTGCAGTAACATGAAACAAACCGCTCAGGAGCGCAACAAAAGCAGAGCGCAGCGGTCATGGATATCGTACATAGAGTGGTGAAGAGAGAGGGGAGAAAAAATACGGTCAGTCCTGCTCATAATCGTCGCTTATTTAGGCAAAGCATTGAGCATCTTGAGGATCTCCGACTCGTTGTCCCCCGCGTGCGCCTTGCCATTGTTCCAGTCGACCACCTGCAGATTCACGATCGTCTTGGTCAGTCATTGCCAATTGAGATTCCATAGCTGCAGAAAAAGAAAACATACCACAGGCCGCTGAAAGCTCTCTGAGTTCTCCCGAAACTTCTTCATGGCCTCGGCTGCCGTGGTGGCGCCCTTGACGACCGTCGGGATTTGCTGGGTGCTGATGTAACCGAGGATGGTCTGGACCTGGTCTGTCGTCGGCGGCTCCTCAGTCACCTCGAGCTTGAACTCGGGGCGGGGGCCGGTAGCCTCTGCGGCGGCAGCCGAAGTCTGCTTGAGCAGGGTGACCAGTCTCGTCGAGGCAGGCGAGTTGGCCTTGTGGAAGAGGGTGATGATGTCCATCGGCTTGTGCTGTATTTCATTGACTGTCAATTGGGTATCTTGCCAATTTGGCCATTGGTTTAGTAAACTTACGAATCGAAACATCTTGGTTGTTTTGCTTGTTTAATGTGAAATAGGTGGTGTTTTACTGGTATTTTAGTTGAGCTGTAAACAAGCGATGAGGTGAAGTCCTTCTGCTGATTAACATGCCGGGTCTTGGCTAGGCCGCGATTCCCAACCCCTGCAAGCTGGCGGGTTGAAAGCACAGACCGCAAACGGGTACAGATTCCGTGCCCTAAGGCAATGTCCCCGTTACTTTGCTTTTTGAAACAAAAGGTGAAAGAAATAAATAAAAACTAGGAAAAGCAAATATACCTCTTGGATCTATTCACCCTACTTAGTCAAGAACCTATCGGCAGGTTGCCAGTTTCAAGTTGAACCTAGCAGCCTAGATACCTAGGTACTGTGCATGGACGTAATCTGCACGGAGCCCTCTCCGGTTTCTTGGCAACACTGTTTCTTCACACATTTCTGGCGTTCTTCAGCAGCCATCAATAAACCCACAGAGCCAATTGGTATGCGAAACCTCAAGAGCATGCTGTCCCGCGTTGTTGAGCGGAAGCGGGGCCTAAAAGCTAGGAATTGAGGTCTCCATCAATGCAAGCAGTAAATCATCTCTTCAGCGCCCTGAGCTCCCTTGTCGATGACGTCGATGATGGGTCGACAGCATCCGCTTCTCCATCGAGTCCAGAAGAGACAAGCAGCAGCCCCTGACACGCGCTTTGTGACGTAGCTGATGAAATTGTCGATGGTTTATTATTTATACTCAAATATGCATGAAATTTGTTGCCGTCTCGAACCTAATCATTGCACTTAACAGTCCATAATTCAGTTCGGAGCTTAAACTACGAATAATTACCCCACTCAGCAAAGTACCAACCACCATGTCAGGCAACTCAAGCGTCGGAAACCGCCAGGTCTACGAGGCCGGGGACCAGCGAAACGTCAAGGCCTCCGAGGTCGGGTCAGGCACTCGGTACCACGAGGGCGTGCCGCACTCGCATCTCCAGAACGATCCCAGTATGTGACGTGGTCCCGCTGCTTCTCGACCACGACTAACAACTTCTCACAGAGGACTCCAGATCGCTTGCTGACAGGGCCGCGGCAGAGGTATGGCCTCTCCCATTACTCGGCCGAGTCCCGATTTGCCAATAGGCAAACAAACTGACACATCGATAGAAGCAGCCCTCTGCCCCACAAGAATCTCGCGAGACGTCATTGCACAAGAAGGACCCAACCCTCCCTGTAAGAGTCCTGCTCTCTCCATGTAAGCGACGCTGGCTGACTACGAAAATGTACAGGCCAAGATGCACGGGAATGAGCCGTCCAAGGGTGCCAAGATCGATGCCGGCATCCAGGCCGAGGAGGAAGAGATGCTGAAGAAAAAGGGCCAGAATCTGCCGGGCAAGAAGATGTAATGCGATAACTAAAAACGACATGACTGTATGAGTATATATTCCAATTGTGTTGAAAAATTAACGAGTTCAATTGGAACAACGTGGGTCCTCAACTCACCGCTCTGTGCCGCTGATGAAGTGGCCTTGGTCAGCGCTGGCCCAGGTGAGGTTGCATGCGCCGAGATGCAGTGGCCATCAAGGTTCCCAAACAGCTTGAAGGTCCGGAACCGCAAAACGGCAACCGCAGCCCGTCTCCCGCTTCCGTTCCCTGTTTGCCCTTTAAAACCACCATCCGACCTCGATTCTACCTGCTCGTTCCCAAGGTTACCTAATAGAATGTCAAGATACTCGACATTGGCCCACAGACAATTACAGCCACCAACGCCTTCCATGACCGTCCACGTCTCCCTTCAACTGCCGGACTACCCCAACAACGCTAGCCCGGCAGCTCCAATGACCGCACACACTACTCAAGACACGGATAGTGCTACACCAGACACTCCTTCGTCGCCAGCGTCAAACATGTCTCCCAATACCATCGTCGTCCACACCTCCCTCCTCTTCGATCCGAAGCTGAGATCCTTCCTCTACAACATGACCATCGAAGTCGACCCCGCGACCGGCAGCATCATCCGCGTCTTCAAGCGAGAAACCGCGGCTGTCCCCTTTCCATTCCATGCCAACACGATCGACCTCCGGGGCAAATTCGTCCTCCCAGGCTTTGTAGACAGCCACACCCACATCTTTCTCCATGCGTACAAGTCCGTCCCCCCAACTTCATTTCCCTTACCCCAACCCAATTAACCCCCCACCCAGAGAACGCAACGGCACCGAACAAATGCGCGACCAATCCCTGGTCGAGCGCACCGTGCGCGCCACCAACCACGCCCGCGCGGCCCTCCTTGCCGGCTACACAACCTACCGCGACCTGGGCACCGAGTCGCTGGGCAACGCCGACGCCAACCTGCGAGACTGCATCAATCGCGGCCTGACCCCGGGGCCCCGGCTCTTTGTCGCCACCGAGGCGCTCGCCAGCAGCGGGTCGTACGAGCTCCGCGTTGAGAACCGCGTTGCCGGGACAGGGTTAGGACTGTCGGTGCCCAGGGCGGCGGATGTGGCGGATGGGGTGGACGGGGTCAGAGCGGCGGTGAGGAGACGGATTGGGGAGGGAGCGGATGTGGTAAAAGTTTATGCGGATTATCGGAGGAAGGTGATGCGCTTTCCGGGGGATGTGTCTGGGCCCGGGGGGAAGTTGTTGTTTCCGCCGGCAAAGAGGAACCCCGCGGTGCCGGCTTATTCGCAGGAGGAGTTGGATGCGATTGTGGCGGAGGCTGGGCTGGCGGAAATGGCGGTTGCGGCGCACACTGGGGAGACGAAAGCCGCGCTGATGGCGTCACGGGCGGGGGTCACGACGCTGGAGCACGTGTTTGAGGACTCGGCCGGGTTGGAGGAGGAGTTGTTTGCCGAGATGAAGGGGAGGGGTACCATCTGGGTGCCGACGTTGGCGACGGCCGAAATGTTGACCCCTGATATGTTTGCGGCGTGCAAGGCGAGGGTCAAGGCGGCGTTTGATACCGGGGTTCGGATCGCTGCGGGGGGTGATACGGGGACGTTCAATCATGGACTGAACGTGCGGGAGATGGAGATCATGGTGGAATCGGGGATCCCGGTTGAGGATGCCCTGGTTGCGGCAACTTATCGTGGGTGGGAAGCCTGTGGTGGGGATCGGTGCGGGTTCAGGTTTGGGTGGTTTGACGAGGGCAACCGCGCCGACATCATTGCCCTGGATACGGACCCGAGGGAGGATCGGAAGGCGCTGCGCAAGGTTGGCTTCGTCATGAAGGACGGCCGGGTATGGAAGTGCGACGGTGTGCCTGTGGACATGATAAGTGTGCCGCAATGGGAGGACCGAGTCGATAGTTGACCGAGGAAGCCGACGTTTCATCTGCTGGGGACGGGTCGTTAGGATGCCAGGGGCCGTAGATAGATTCTTTACTTTACCTTTGTGGTTCTAGAGTTTCGGCACAAAGATGTAACAGAAAACATGTACGAGTACCTTGAGCAGGCAACGATTTAGAGCGGCTAATAGAGGTTCGATACTGAGCTAGGATTCTAGCCACTTGCTGCCGTAGAGCCTTGGGACTTTGGCAGCCCACAACTCGCCTTTCCTGGCTCCCAAATCGAGTTTGTTATTTGGTTTCACGACGGGAATCCCACCACCCACAAAGTACCGTGTATCCTGACAACGGGAACGAGAATGATCTGGCATCGGGTTGGTCGATGAGGCAGATACTTGACCAAACATCCCGTCTTGTGTCTGGGTCCAGAGATTCGAGTTCACTTTTTGAGGCACGGAGCAGCCGGAGTTGCGCAGAACACCGTTGTGGGGGAAGAGTTCTGTTGGGTTGCCCGGTTTTATTGCTCTCGCCGGCACCGAAGAGAAAGAAATGTGAAAACATCGGGGCCGTCGGGAGTTAATCAGAGATTGGGGGATGAAAGAAGTTGAGAATGTCTTGCTGGAGTTTTTGGCAGAAATAACCTCGCTCCATCCAGGCGCTCCTTCCTCGACAACGACGATGGAGAGAAGATTTCTTAACCAGGTTTATCTATGACTCGCGCTTGCCGAAAATAAAGTCAGCTTTGCAATATTAGCAATTCTTGCTCCTCTTATCGAACTTGATCCGAGTCCTCCTTGTCTCCCATCACGGCACAGTAACACAGCCGGTCAGACTTTCTTTGTACAAGCATTAACAAATAACCTGCCAACCCGTCCCAATCCCAGAAGTACTAAATGACCGCGACGCCCCGTCCAGTATGTTTGAACCAGTCGTTGCAAGTTTCAGTCTCTGCCCCCTTTCCCTTCCCTCCCAACTTCCAGCTCACCCGCCCGCAACATGAGACTTCTCTCGACCCTGACCACCGCTATCGCCCTGGCGGCTCACGATCCCCTGGGCGTCGCAGCCATTGCACTGAACCCTGACCCAGGTATTCCCGATAACCCAAATAGTCACCCCATTGCCTCCACGCAGTCCCTCCTCTCCAAACTCTCCCATGCCGCCGTCAACCTCCTCCCTAGATCCCTCCTCCCCCGAGCCTCTCCCCAACCGCCCCCCTCCATCAAAGCCCCCGTCGATTGGGACAAGAACTCGCTCGTCATTCTCGGCGTGCGCGAGATGCTCTTCGCCGGCGAGTTCCACCCCTTCCGCCTGCCCGTGCCCTCGCTGTGGTGGGACGTCATGGAGAAGATCAAGGCCCTCGGCCTGAATACTGTGTCGTTCCGTCCCATGTGGGCCCTGCACGAGGGCACGCAAGGCGAGTTCACTGCTCAGGGTGTGTTTGCATATGATGAGTTCTTCAAGGCAGCGAGGGAGCTCGGGCTGTGGCTTGTTGCGAGGCCAGGGCCGTATATAAGTGAGTATCTACCTGCCTGTTCTTGCCTAATTTGGGGTGATGCTAATGATTCCGGTAGATAGTGAGGTTGCAGGTGGTGGGTTGCCGGGGTGGATTCAGCGGCTAGTTGGGCATCCGAGGACGGCGGATGTAGACTATCTGGCGGCTACAGATACGTAAGTTGGGAGAGTGGGTGAGTGGTTTGTGGAAGTGTACGAGTGACTGATGGGGGACAGGTATGCGGCGAATATTGCTTCCGTCATCGCCAAGGCCCAGGTTGCCAACGGCGGCCGCGTGTTGCTCTATCAGCCTGAAGACACATACAGGTAGGTGTGGAGCGATGGGGGTTCGTTACACAGAACTGATGCGAGTCTAGTTTAGGGAGAACAATAGACGGCTTCAACTTCCCTGATCCAGGCTACATGCAATATGTCGAGAGTCAAGCACGAAACGCCGGTGTCGTGGTGCCCTTTATCAACAACGATGGCAGTTGGTTCGTCCCTATTTATACAGGCCACCTCCATAATTGTCAAAGCCGTGAATAAACTAACGCGATTATCCTAGGTCCCCGGGACACAACGAGCCTGGTACGGGTACTGGCCAGGTCGACATATATGGCACCAAAGTGTATCCTCTTGATTCTACCTGCGAAGATCTGGAATGGAAAATTGGGTCTTTGTTGCCAATAAATTACACGACTCATCTCCGCATTAGCCCATCGACACCTCATGCCATCACAGAGGCAAGTGTGTTTCACAGTTAGGATAGCAGCGAGAGGGCTAACCATAGAGCAGTTTCAAGTATGTTTAACGCTGCTCTTTCGCCACCATGTTACTGATGAAGGGCCGTCAGGCAGGCTCGCTCGACTTCTGGGGCGACCAAGGCTTTGATATGTGCGCGAGGAGGACGAATCAGGAGTACGCTCGTGTCTTTTACAAACACAACTTTGCTGCCGGTGTCACCATTCTGAACCTCAACATGGTAGGTCGTCACGAAGTTCTACGAGAATACAACTCACATCAACTCAGATATTCGGCGGAACTAATTGGGGAAACTTGGGATATGACAGCGGATACACCTCGTACGATTACGGCGCGGTATGATCCCCTGACTGACAGGACTTGGATACATCTCTAATAAAAGTAGGCCATCGCCGAAGACCGGACGGTCAACCGAGAGAAGTACTCGGAACTCAAACTCGAAGCCAACTTTATCAAGGTGTTTCCGGGGTATCTCAACGCTACACCTGATACTGAACCTGGCATTGGTGTCTACAGCCCCAATCAGGACATCGCCATCACTGCGGTCACCGGGAGCCAAGGTTCTCTGTATGTCGCTCGACACGATGATTTTCGAACCAGAAACTCAGTCAACTATACCCTGACGTTGAAGACCTCGCGGGGGCAGCAGGCAATCCCCCATCTTGGTGGTACCTTGACACTACCTGGGCGGGACTCTAAGATCCATGTCACCGACTTCCCGGTCGGTGACTCAAAGTTGATCTACTGCACCGCCGAGATCTTCACTTGGCAAAAGCTTGAGAACAGGACAGTGCTGGTGTTGTACGGAGGGGTGGATGAAACGCACGAACTGCTTGTGAACCGGGATCCGCTCGAGATGGTCTTCACGGTCGCTAGTCCCGGGGTGAAGCTTCAGCCAGAGAGCTCGCTGTTGTACGCGCAATGGCAGACGAGTGAGAGCAGACAGTTCATAAAGGTGGAAAATCTACAAATTTACCTCGTCGGTAAGTCCCCTGGGCAGCTGTGGATTGCAGACGCAGGCTGCTAACTACCCCTGAGATCGCAACTCGGCATACAACTACTGGGTCACGGAGGTACCCGACTCCAACTCGTTAATTATCAACGGTGGCTACCTCGTGCGCTCAGCCTCCCTGACCGACGGCGTATTGTCGCTTCGAGCCGATTTCAACCAGTCTACGACGCTCGAGATCATGGGTGTCCCTAGCGCGGCCTCTTCGCTCGTCGTGAACGGCGCCTCTGTTCAGCACCAGGTCGATAGCGACGGAAACTGGGTTGCCAAGATAGACTACCAGCTACCGACGATAAACCTCCCTGACTTAAAAAAGTTGGACTGGAAGTACCTCGACTCAATGCCGGAGTTGCAGCCTTGGTACGACGACTCGGCCTGGCTCAACGCGGACCGCACAACCAACAACACCTTTGTCCAACCCCCGCTGACCGAGAAATCGCTCTACGCATCCGACTACGGGTTTCACACGGGTGCCTTAATATACCGTGGCCACTTTATCGCCACGGGAGCCGAAATGGCGTTTGATGTCGTTACCCAAGGCGGCCAGTCCCACGCCTCATTAGTCTGGCTCAACGGGACATACCTCGGCGGTTGGGGGGGCAAGGTCGACTGGGGGATCAACACGTCTATGCTGCACCAGGACGTCTACCCCATGGCGGGGCTCAAGTCGGGTGCGCCGTATGTGCTGACGGTGCTGATTGACAACATGGGCTTCGCCCAGAATGCCTTTGTCGGCGGTGACCGGATGAAACAGCCGCGGGGGATCACGCAATACAAGCTCGTCACGTCGGTCGGCGACGGCCCTAAGATTGCCTGGAAGCTCACGGGTAACCTGGGTGGTGAGGATTACGCCGACAAGGTCCGCGGGCCGTTGAATGAGGGCGGGTTGTACGCCGAGCGGCAAGGCTACCACCAGCCCGGGCCGCCGGCGGACCAGTTCGGTGCCGGGTCGCCGTTCAAGGGAATCGACAAGGCCGGAGTGGGCTTCTACACGGCACAATTCAACCTCGACCTGCCGGCCGACAAGTGGGACATACCGCTGCAGTTTGAGTTTCCCAAGATTGACGCGACTGGGTCGGGCAACTACCGCGCTATCCTCTATATCAATGGCTTCCGTAAGTTGATTTCCAATGTCTCAACCGTCTGATACCTTAGCACAAGCACAAGCACGAGCACAATTCCCCGCCCCCGAGACATGCGTAACACATCACCGGGCACCTACCTACAAGCACTTCCGTACAACCAACATCATATTTCATCCAGAGCACGCACTGACATGCTATGGCCCCTTCCAGAATTCGGCCGCTACATCTCGCACATCGGCCCACAGACGGCGTTCCCCGTGCCCGAGGGCATCCTCAACTACCGCGGGCCCAACACGGTAGCGATCGCGCTGTGGGCGCCCAACCCGGCTGGTGCGCGCATCTCGCCATTGCGCCTGGCGGTCGGCAACGGCGGGACGCCCCTACTGACGGGGAGGCGGGCTGTCGAGATGGTGGAAGCCCCGGCATGGGCGCCGCGGTGGGGGGCTTATTGACCGTGTTTCTTGTTTCGCTCTGTGTTTCTCATGTCTTTCATGTGCGTGATGGGATGGGATGGGATGGGAACTTGTTCGAATCCTGTTTTCTTCGGTTGGTGGTTACGTAGATCGAATTGAAGACCAGGTACTTTGTAAGCTGGATCGACTTGGAATGTTTGCTTTTTTTGGTGCTGTGAATGTGAACTTTGTAAGTCGTGTGCGTGTACCTGCATGAGGGCTGGCACAGGAACAGGTCTAGCCTGGACGGAAAGGCCGCAATATTGGGTCAGTTGACCTTCAGCCTGCCCTGCTCGTCATCCCTCGTTTCGTTTCGCTTTTTTGAGGGGGGTATGTATGTATGTAGGGGGTGCGCCATGCAGCTGCATGATCGGGGTTACTAGGTAACCAACGTTAGTTAACGTCGGGTCGCAAGTCTCTGATGTGATGGAGGGCGAAGAGAGAGCCGAGCCTGGCCGCTGTTGCTTGGGGGATGGGAGAGAGTACTGTGTGAGAGGTGGGGGTGGGGAAGAGGTGATGAAACAGGAAAACCCGAAAAACCGGTTGGATCGGATGGATGGGATAGGATGGGCTGGAGAGGCTGGATGGGCTGGATGCAAAAACCGGGAAGAAGAAGAAAGGCGCGGCTTCTTCGGATTGTCGGAGATGATGATGATGATGATGATGATTTCATGTTGTGTGATGTGTAGATCTGTTTGAGATGGGAACCTGTGCCGGGTTTTTGTCGGTGTTGGTGGTGTTGATGAAGAGGGGAGCTGAATGAATGTCTTGTCTGTCGTAATGAATGATGGTATGGCATGGTATCGTTGACGTCTTGGATTCCGTAATGTACCGTCGTAATACAATTACTCCGTTGCCGTGAGGTGTACAAAGTAATTACGAAGTAATTACGAATACTACCTGCGCAACAAACCAAACCGGATCCATCAGCTGGCGCAGCCGCAATTTCCACTCCTGCCACGCGTGACCCTTACGATGCAACCGGGGTTGTCGATGGCTGAAGTCTGATGTGACGTGCTGAGCTGAAGCGGGGAGGGATGGAGATGAGGATGGGAGGGGACAAATGTGAAGACTGCCGGAAGGGGGAAAGTGCCAAGCCTAGGTACTCCGTACCGGAGGTAAGGTAGCCGAGGGAGGGTATCATTGCAGAAAGTGCGAACTCGATCGAGAACTGCCAAATGTGAAAGTGTGAACCAACCACGATCATGCACTTATCCGCGGTAAAAGCGGAGTGTTCCGTTTACACCGTAGGTCATGCCGAGGCCATATTGCGTGCATACATTGTTTCGAAACAAACATGAAGGAAGATAAGCTACTGTACAGTGGTTGGGTCGAAGTTGAAGCAGATTACGAAGTATCGAGGTAACGAAGTCGACAACAGACGGTTCAAACACTCCGGGAGAGGCGGAAGATTGGAAGATAAGAATGTGTTTTGTATTCGACTCAACATCGGATTGTGTTTCGCCAGCCCTGCAGGCGATAAAACTACTCGCCTCCCGGCACCTGCCGGAATAAAAAACGCCCAAGCAATGGTATCATACCCAAACCTGGGGCCCCATCCGCCCAGTACTCCGAAAATGCACCCGTGAGACATATCCATGTCGTCGACCCAAGTCCCCGAATCCCGAGGGTTATCCGAACCCAATGAAGATGCAAATGCTTCCAAATCCAACGCCGGCTAATGATTATGATGCAAATGCAATGCCCGCCAACCAAGACCACCACCAAAAAATTAAAGTAGAAGTAGAAGAAAAATTAGATCATGAAGCTCTCCTCCTCCCCGGCCAACTCGGCATCGGGGTTGACAAACACAACCCCACGCCTCTTCCACCCGCCGCGGCGCATAAACAATTTGGTGTCGTCGTCCAGCCCTCCTGCTCCCCCGGAGGAACCTCCGGCGAGGTGGGGCTGCGGGCGGGGCCGGGGGCGACAGGCCGGGGCCGGGGCCAACCCGTGACCCAGACCCATCTCTAGCGGCGAATCCTCGTACCCGAGGCTGCTGAAGCTGCCGTCGCTGCTGGCGCTCGCGTCGCTGGGGGTGGGAGAGGGGTTTCGGCGGCGGCGAGCGGTGGGTGTGGCTGCTGGGGTGGGTTTGGAGGAGGCGGTGGGGAAGCCAAAGTCGAAGCCGTCGTAGATGACTGTGGTGGAGGATGGTGATGGTTGGTAGCGGTTGTGGTGATGGTGAGGGTGGTATGGTGAAGATGGCGCAGACTGCCCTAGGCTGTGGGTTGACCGGGTCTGGCGCAGCTCGTGCGGCTCGTACCGCCGGCTATGGTCCCAGTCATCTCGGAGGGGTGGAGACGAGCTCGGTGCATGCGCCGGGTGGAGGCGTAAGGGATCCCAGTCGACCGACATGTCGGTTCGCCGGCTGCTCGTTGATGGGCGGGAGCTTGTGGTTTCGAGCGAGGACGAGCTGGCGCCGCTCGGGCGTCTGTCACGGAGGTGCATGTTTTGGGTTGGAGAATCGCAGGCCTTGAGGTTCTTGTGACTCCGGAAACTGCGGAGGAACTTGCGGTGCTGGTGAGGGCTGGGGGATCGAATGCCGCACAACATCGCTGGATGGGGTGGTTGATGATGGTCGTTTAAGTGTTCAAGTGGCTTCAGTCGAGACTGTCGAGTCTAGTTGGTGGTAGACCGTTATCGGTTTGGAGTTTGGCCTGATATAGCATGGCTCGGTTGGTGAAGAACCAAGGTCTGGGCAGAGCGGATGATGGGCGGAGGGGCCGGGGCGGGGATATTTAAACTTTGCATGGTGTGCATCTTTGTGCCCGATGACAACCTGCTCCCGGGCGAAGCTGCCGATCGGCCACAATCCATGACGGAGGTGTGGTACCTTGCAGGGCTTGGGGGCTGATTGCCCAACCGATGCAGGCCCAGATTGGAAAGCACAGTCGAAAGCCAAGGCCAGCGCTGGTGGGCCACATGTTTTTGGCTGCACACCATCTCCGCCAAGCGACGCACAACAGGGGCAGGGGGAAAGCAGGGGCAGGGGCAGGGGCAGGGGGACAGAAGTGCCCGCAGTGGGGAATCGCTGCCAAGCCCAGGCCATTTGCGCCCCGTCGAAGCCGGCTGCGGGTTGTGGGCGGAACAAAGCCACCACATCAGCAAAGCACTCGCAAAGCACTCGTAAGGCCTCAGCCGTCAAACAATACGAAAGAATCTTCGCATTCGAACCAACAAGAGTGCGACAGGTTTCTGACAACACAAAGGCCCCATTCCAGTTGCTAAAAGCGTACATGAGGAAAGTAAAAAGGACCAACGAACCGATTGCCCTGACCGGCAATTCACCGCCGTCATCCCATCGAGCGGTCAACCACTGGCGCAAAACAAAACCACGTCGACGTCATGGAGCCTCGAAGACATCATAAACCCCGCCAAGTGGTCGCTGGGCGGCTTGGGTCGCAATTGAGTGGGTCCGACCCCAGGCTCCACAGCGGCCTTGCCTGTGAGTGTTGCGACAACGAATTGCCCCTCTTTGCGTTTGCTCAAAGATTCGCATGGACGGCCTGGGCCTCAACCCAGGTTGACCCACAGAGAGCATTGATACCTTCGGGCCAGGAACCTGGAGAAAATCCACCGGAACGCCTCGTCCAACGGTCCGGAGCAACCTTAGATCGCATGGCGCAGAGGCTGAATCTCAGAATCGGCCCAGAATCCGAGTTTGCAACAGAATTCTCACCGCCAATCCGACCCCGAGAATTCGCTTACCGAGACCGCGGTCTCGAGGAAGCGTGGCGAACACATCGTGCGGTGAGTTGACCTGAGCTGACCTATGGCCACCTCCGGAGGGGATTTTGATGAGTCTGACTGCACTCATGATTGGGAGTAACAGGCAGCCACCAATCCGGGTACTGCAGATAGCCCCTCTGTTCCAGCAGTGTGGTTGATCCGCAGATCCCTGCTGGGATAACTGTGCGGCACAACCCATTTGATTGGACTGCCCGGCACGACGTGTATCCTTGGCACGTTATCTTTTGCAGCCGAAACACTGCGGGGAAAAAGACGGCAGCAGGGAAGCAATGCCGACCATCATCAGCTTAATTCATAAGGATGGTCTGGACTGTGGGGAAGTGGCGGCGGTGCTATCTCTCTCCCTTGGGATCGAGAGCATCGCGAGGATCGTTCGCTCCGATGTCATCAAAGTGCTTCTAGGATGGCGGCATCGGATCTAATCAACGCCGGGATATTGGCTTCCGATTCAGGGGTTCCTCGTCGTCTAGAGTTCGTCATGGAGATCGAGACTGCCCGTCTGAGATGTGTTCAGCTCGCTAAACGTCTGGAAATACTTTCCGCGGCGCTTTGATCCATCGGACAGCGAAACTTTGGCCACTATCGCGAGTCACCGTGGGGACCGTTCATCGCGTATCTGAATCGACAAGCGAAACTGGATCGTTTGATCGGTATTTGGCTGACTGTGGCACAACTGCCCGTCCCGGAAAGCCACATCTTGCCACCGCAAGGCCAGACCTTATGTCCAGGAACGGGACTTGAGAAGCGTGGGACGGCCAATGAGGACATATCATCCAACATTCCCCTTTCCAACCGCTTGGTCTCGCATCAACTGCACATCATCAGTGACGCATCATCGGGCATTCCTGAAACACAACGGATCTCGAGTTAAGATCCTTCGACGTAGCGATGTGCTGCAAGCACACGAGCAAACATTCAGACATGATGCTTTGTACAAGTGATACCGTTGTGACGTTTTGTCTACCCGCACCGCCAGCTGCGTGCTTGTGTATTCTGTAATACATCATCTCCTGTGGTCTCCCTTGATAGTAGGTCTTATCGCCAGCCTTGCCAGACATTCCAAGCAACGACCATGCTGTGTCCTCATTGAATCCCCGATGCTGCACCTTTTCGGGTATCTTTGTCGATGGTTTCAGATAGTGTTGTGGACTGCAAGCCAGAGAATGGCCCGACCGTCGTAGTGTTTCAACTTCCGAATATTGAAAGTGAAATTCAGCGCGCAATAATTCCGACTTGTGGCTTGTAGAACCAGCGCACCGGTTTCATACATGTGCTGCCCCTTGATCGGTCTAGACCTCCGCCGTTGAACCAACTCCCCGCTGGTCCGAATAACCAATAGGGCGCCTTCGGCAGATGAACTTTGTGCAGCCCAAGCTCGACCGCATCGATCGATAACCACGTGGTTGGGAATTGCGGTGACGGGCTGAAGACCGAGCCCCCCAAGATATGTCCTCGAAGAGAATAATTGGTTGGAGTACGAGTCGGAGGCAAGACTTCAAGCCAAGATCGAGGCGGTGTCGTTTCTCGGTGCGTAGAAGCGGAATCGCGTGTATCGCCCCCCAGAATCGTCCTTCCTCTCTCGGTTATCTGCTGCCGAGCCCTCACAACACGCCATCGCTCTCCCCCGCAAGTCTCTTGACACGCTTCTGCTCCCAATTGTCAAGGTCCTTGTTGGCCGAAAGTCTCTGTGTTTACCCCGGAGGGCAGTGCATCAGCAAGACCATCCTTCCAAAACACCCGCATCCACACACCCCCCCCCCCCCCCCCCCCCCCCCCCCCACACAAAAAGGAAACCGATTCGCAAGCCCGATCCAGCCCTTCCCAAATCCAGCCTCGCAACAAATCCGAGCCAGCCCTTCCCCATATCACACCATAGATAGATAGGCAGATAACCCAATCAAGTAAAGAACCAAAACTCACGTAATACTCCTCCCGGATATCCACCTTCCTCCGCGCCTTGCCCACGCCCAGCTCCTCGTCGCGCGTCATCTGCCGCACCTTGCGGTCGTGCCGCTCGTACCGGATCGCTGTCGCGGGCGTAAGCACGAAGGACGCTGCCACGATCACGCTCATGAAGGGCAGGCCGAAGAGCAGGAAGGGACGCTTCGCCATCATCGCCCGGTAGCGCGCACCCAAGGTGTTGGCGTCGCCGGCCGCGCGGTACTTGCGGTTTTGGAAGACGGCCATCGTTTTCTTTTTTTTTTGCGGGGGGTTGTGTCCGAGCGTAGAGATCGGGATCGGGATCGGGTCCGGGGTCGGTCGCGGGAGCTGTGGGAACTTGATTTGCTAGGGCTGAAGGAACGTTAGGAGGGAGCTTGGAGATTTGGAAGAAGTCGGCAGCTTCCGGAAGTTTGGTTCGAGGTGGAGTGATGATTTGGAGCTTGGCAAGCTTAGGTGGGGCAGTTCATATCTATCAGGGTTAGGGTTTCACTGACCTTCTCCTGAGGACCAAGGAGAGGTGGAGTAAACAAACAAGATGATTGTTAGTTAATTGGTTCAAAGGGCTCATTAAATGTCGATCGTAAGCATTGATGAACCAACTGAGGGGACTCTCGGCACTTTCTATGGCAATCGGTAGATCATGGGGAATCCCCTTTCCCTTTTGCTCTCCCTTCGATCTATGCAACTGCCAATGGTTCGGTGGAAAGTGGAAACAATCGACTCGGAGAGCAGCTGAGCCATGGATGAAAGCTGCCGGGCTCTCGCCGACGAGAAACCAAGCTGCAGTGGCGCTCTTTTTGGGGCTTACAGTGTCGACAGAAGTTGCAATGATGTATATGACAAGCCCAACTCCGTCTTGCTACGTGCTACGGTTAGCTATGAAACGTTGGAGGGGCCGGAGGGGCGGAAGATTAGACACTTGGAAGTAGTAATAGGCAATTATTCAGAGTACTCCCTAGTGTTAAGGTTCTTGAGAAGCGACTCGGAGTCTGACCTCGGAAGAGGGGGGGGCCTTCTATCGTGGAAATCCCCGTCCCTTTTCCCCCTGTTCCTCTGGCTTGGGCAAGTTGAATTTGGAAATCGAAATGCCAATCCATGCACTTCCTGCCCATGTATTCGTTGATCATAGTTGGATCGCCCCCTAGCCGAAGAGGCAAGTCACCGGCCCGAGCCCGGGCCCGCCTGCACGGAGATAGATGACCGGCTCGGGACTCTGTAAAGAGAAAGCATATAAACCCTTGAGCCTTTCTGCCCTGTGCCATCCGCAGTCCCTCCCAGCATCAATCTCCCTTTCTTACAAACTATCCTCTGCACCACCACCACCACCACCACCACCACCACCACTACCACCCACCATGCACGTCCTCAAGAACCTCGCCGCCCTCGCCGGCCTTACCACCCTCGCCACCGCCCTCACAGTGGAAACCCATGGCTTCCCAAACTGCGACGGGCCAAGCGATGTGGTGGAAGTCAAGGAGCGAACCCACTGCATCCGCACGGAGCGCAGCTCGTCGTCGCTTTACATCAACCACGCAGACCCGTAAGTTGATCCCATGCACCCCCGGAGAGAGAGAGAGACAGAAAGATGTTAACGTACCGTCGGGTAACTATAGGCGCTGCAGGGTTTCCGTCTATGAGTCCCCAGACTGCAATGAGGACTTGTTGATGCCTTACGTTCCTCACAATATTTGCTTTTCTACCGGGGACCTGTTCAATTCCGTGCTGGTTGTGTGCTCGGATTAAGCATGTGTTAGAAGATGGAGGGGCCGTCGGGAGTCGGGAGTTGGGAGTCGGGACTTGGATTGAAAAGTCTGGCATTCCCGGGGCTTGGGATCATGAGGAGAAAAGTCTCGGAGTCTGTAGATTCTGTCAAACTATTCCGTATGGTTAGCGGGGTCAAAATGAACATTAACGGCTGCAAACTTGATGTCTTTGCCTTGTGACTTTGGGATGATCCGAGACGTGTCCGGTCTGATCTAAACACCGACCAAAAATAATGTGTTTGGAATTCCGATGCGGTCAAACAGTCAAGTCTGGACAATCTTTCGAGTGCTGATGCCCTGACGGCAGACAAATAGGCCGATCATGGGAGACTCTTGTCCCTCCCAGAGGCCCATCCTTACTAGCTTATCAAAGGGAGAGCGGACGGGATCCCGAGTTTTTTTTTAGTAGGTACGGTCGTATATGATGAGAAGCAGTTGTGACTGAGCTGATCTGGGAGACAGCGAGAGTTCATGACAACCAAAGCCCTGTCAACACCATGTCGACCATCCGCTCCCACCAACTGTATGGCTCTGCCAAACACTAATCTCAACTATCTACTTTGGGGCTATCCTCGAAGAGTAATTCGCAGCGCCACTGGGCAACCGGGTAGTTGCGAGGAGACAGAGAGAGACACTGCAGCTTCATTTGGCAAAACCACCAGTCCCAACCAACCACCACAACCTGACAAGAGTTATACTTTGTCAAAGTCCTAGCGGCTTACTCTAATAAACATCCCCTAAGATCCCTTGATAAATTCTCATTGCGCCGTCACCAATCTCCTCCGGAACTAGGTAGACAGCCCATCAAGCGGAGTGGATCATCTACTTTTGATGGTGGTAACCATCTGGAGCAAGACATGTCAAAGAGGCCGGGATGCACTGTTCATCTCTCTGTCTGTAATATAGCGAGCCTGGTGAGCCTCGAGGCAGTCCTCGTCTTGTACAGGGAACTCACGTTGAGTTTTGAACTGCCATCCTCACTTTTAGGAATCGGGGAATGGATTAGAAGAGACTGGATTGACTTCCATACGTCGTAAATAGCCTGGGGTGAGTTGAGCTAACACCAGGCAGTCAGTCCAAGAGCACTTCCAGCCAAACAATCATGAAGCCAGCATCTTCTCTCGTTGTCTCCAACATATCACACTTCACCTATCCCTCCATTCAACCTAGTAATTGCCCTCACTAGATGTGGTGTCAAGCCCGGGCATGCGATGGTATCTCTCTATCTTCCCGGTCCTACCAGCAATCACATGCTCCAAGGAAGCCGGGTCCGGAAACCCAAGAAGAAACAAGATCCATCGGCGAGTGCCAAAGTTAGGTAGTCAGGCCATCGCCATAGGGATCCCGGGCCACCTACACCTGCGTATCGAAAGACCACTCCCATAACTGCGTGATACGTTTAACCATCCAAGGCAAGGATGGGATGCCCACACGGCCAAATTGACCACAGCGATGACCACAACCGAGGCACAGAGAGCACATGGTTAGCAAAGCAGAAAACCAGGCAGTAGGGCCTGAACGGGGTTGATTAACAAGGTGAAATTGTCCCCTCCGTTACGGACCCTCCCTCGGCGCTTCGGCTATCTACAATGCTAGAGTACACAAAGAAAAAGGGGAATCGGAGAGCATGTTTATAGCACAGAGAGGTCGCCGAATCTCTCCTGTTTCCGCAGTCAGTAATCCAGTCTCTCTGCCCAAGGGGTGAAGGCCAAGAGAAAAAAAGAGAAAACGCACCTTGTAACCCGGCACGGACCAGCGGCCCTTGGAAACGAGCTTGGAGGTCTTCTCGTCAATGCTGGGCTCAGCAGCGGCAACCTCGTCGACGGTGAGATCCTCAAACGGCCGGGCCTCCTCAATGTTCTGGAGCGTCTTCTGCAGGTCCTGGAGCTCGAGGTCGACCTTCTCGCGGGTAGCCTCGGCGTTCTTGACGGCCTCGACCTCAAAGGCCTCGATGGCCTTGAGCTGGCGGGCGAGGTCGTAGGTGGCGGGCTGGAAGGCGTTGAAGCGCTTCTCGATCTCGTCGACGATGGCCTGGTTCTTGAGCACGGAGCGGTACTGGGCAAAGTCGACCGTGGTCGGGAGCTCCGAGAGCACCTGCACCTTGCGGCGGATGTCGTCGTTGCGCTTCTTGAAGGCCTGGAGGCTGGCCGCCGTCTGGCCGCGCAGGCCGAGCGACGTCGTGATCTTGGCCCAGTCGACCTTGAGAGCTGCGCTTCGCTGTTTTTTGAGGAAGCGAAAATTAGCTCAGTTCGGCATCGCGCGAAACCTGCACCGCCCGTTTCCCGCCACACGCCGATGCGCGAGGAATCGGTGTCTGCACGGAATCGAGCCCCAATTGACGTCGGAGACTTACTGCGGCCATTTTTGCGGTGGTTATGAGGTGGTCGGAGAGTGGGATCCGGTCGCTGTCAATGCTTCGAGGTTTGCCGAATCCAAGCAACGTCTGCCGGGCGGGCGCGAGGTCTTGTCACGTGACTAAACACGGAACGAACCGGCAGCGCGTTCAGGGTCTCAGCTCCGAGCAGGGGACCTGGATTCCAGAGTTGAAGATGCTTCTTACAACTTGCAATTCTAAATTACGGCGAAAAGTTGGAGCCAAAACGCCGAGGTACAAGACAGGTCCAGCTATCGCGAGCTTCACAGTTGAGATGGCAGACAATCACCCCCGCCAATGCACTCCATGCACTTATGCTAGCTTGGGAGCTCCCACTTTACGAATCGTCCAGGCATAATCTGAATTCCCCAGCTGCTGCGATCTTCGCACAAACGACCAGCAAAGGGAGCAGAGACGAGTACCGAAAACTGCCAAGACTTTTTTGCAGATATGTATTCGCAAACACCTAAACGACCCTAAGCGCCCGCCTAGACTAGACACTCAATGCCATGATTGAGTTGACTATGTCGTTGTCGTTTTCTTTCAGCGCCTTGATGGCCTTCTTCCGAGACACGTTGGCCTGGGTCATGACAAGCTCGATGTCCTTGTCCTCGATACCCTCGGCGTCGACCTCTTCGCCATCATCCTCCTCTTCCTCCTCCTTGGCCTCCTCGTGCTTGTGGTCGTGGGCATGGCCGGCGTGTTCGTGCTCAGCAGTCTGGCTGGCGAGCTGCTGGGCAGCAGCGGCCTGGGCGCTGGCGTTGAGGTCCTCAATCTTGGCCTCACCGAAGACGCTATGGTGGGGTCAGCTTCAAGCTCCAAAAAAAAAAGGAGTGCACTTGACGGCAGCCTTACATGTAGGTGTTGCTGTTGGGCGACTTGTACACCTCGGGGTTGTTGATGACGAAGAGGATCTATTTGTCTCCGTTAGCCAGTCCGTTCTTTCGTCTCCCCCTGTCCGACCGAGCCCCGCATTGCGCGAACTCGCGAACTCTGGGCAGCAATTCTTCTTCCGGCGCACTCACGTTCTTGGGGCGGCGGAGAGTGACACGGGTGATGCCGGGCACACGGGTGAGGTGCAGCTTCTCGATGGCCTTGCGAGCCTTCTTCTCGTTGCGCGAGTGGATCACGGCGCTGGAGCCGGCGGGGAGGCCAGCATCGCCAGCCTCGACATCGGACTCGTCGCTGGAGGAGTCGTCGAGCTCCTCAACGGTGGGCTTCTTGGTCTCCTCATCGGGGAGCTCGGTAACGCGGGGGTCAGCCATCTTGGAAGGCTAGCAAATCAACTCTGGTCAGCTCCCCATGCTCTCTCACACACACAACGCAATTGCCTCTCGGCACCGCCAAAAGATGCAAATAGCACGGCATCCCATTTCGTGCGGGGAGCCTGCAAAAGGCCGTCACTTGTGCATCCCCCGAGCAAGACTCACATTAATGTCAAAAGTGCCGCTAAACTCGATATGCGGGGGAGAGAAGGAGCTGGCAATCGTGGTGGGAGAGAAATGTTCGGGACCCAATTTTCGGATAGGGCTTGTCAGCAGCGCAGAACTTCCGTGACACTAGTCCCGATTAGGTAATCATAGAGAATCGCTCTGGCGCCCATGTCCTGGACTGGACTCCTGGGGCCCAACATCGCATCCAACATGCGTCACTGAGCAAGGCTACGAAAAGGGACCATAAGTCAACAAGGCTGCGAGGGGACCAAACGAGTAGAGTAGAGCATTTGCCTTCACGGCATTCCCAGAGTTTCGTATTCTGTTAGCTCACAGACCTGCACCGGTCTGGCGCCGCGTCCGTCTGTAGAGCGTGGGTAAATAGCCCATGGGGTCATTTTTGGCTTAATTTCGCATTTTCCATATGACGCCGGTCACCTTGATGATGTGACATACAGGTCTTCCGAAAGCGACGCAAAGAGAAACCCAGCAACCCTAGTGCTGATGTTCATGCAGACCGTTCCAGAATACCCTCCTCCCCCAGAAAGCCATGCCGAACCAAACGCTCCCCCTCTAAAGCAGCCCCCTCAAGAACTCATGCCGCGGCCCGGACCTTGGCGAGAGCCTTGCGCTCCTCGAACCGCCTCTGCTTCTTCAACCGCATGACCTTGAAGCGGTCGAAATCGGTCAGGGACTGGCGGCGCTCCTGCTGGAGCTGCTTCTTGGCCCAGTTGCCCTCCTGCCACTTAGAGTCGACACCGGAAGCCTCCCACGCCTTCTTGACGGCGCCCGACCGCGCACCGCGGGGGAGCTTCTCGACAACGATCGGGGTAAGGAGAGTCTTGGCGAGCGAGACGATGCCGCGGGGAGTGGCGAGCCGGGGGTCCGAGGAGGGGCCGTCGACGAGAGCCTGGAATGCCAACGTTTTAGTCTCTTCCCAATTCATACATGTCCATCGATTGCTTCGGTGGTCTCGGTGGTGGTTCGGTTCAAACATACGCGCTTGTGGTCGATGATCTCGACGATGGTGGCGAGGCTGCCGCCCTCGAGCTTCAGCACGCGGCCGACCTCGACGCGACGCCACGAAGTCGCTCCGATGTTGATCTCTGCCATTTTGTCGACGTTCTAAAGCGGTCGGTGGTGTTAGTGATGTGGTTCTCGCCAAGTGCACGCGCAAGTCGAAATTGTGCGAGATGCGCAAATTCGTAGGAATGATAATCCGTCGTCTAGTGTTGCAAGCAAGCAGGGAGGAAGGGCTGGGCGTACCTTTGATGCTGTTCCAAGGCCGTCAAAGAATCCAAGTCGCTGCCGTTCGCCGATATCGAGACCAATTTTTGTGCGCGTCTTGGTAATTGGCAGGGCTCGACCAAAATTTGCGGAAACAGTTGGTGCCGGTTCCGATCGCCCGCGGAGCTCTAGCCACAAGTGGGGCAAGTGGACTTGGCGCTGTGGCTGACCCTACCTCGAGGTGCAAAAGAGTGTGGGAAATTGCTTGGACTGGAACTTGAGCCCCCGAGGGAAAAGGTCCAGTTTTCTGGTTTCCACGGATCTCCATTTCCCCAGATTTGCAATTTGGCCTTTGTCTCCATGTCTCGCACTGCCAGCCGCGCATTGCATCATGCCGGGATTTGTTCTCCGTTCCTCGACCTCTTGGGGACATCCTAGGTAGCACCCGGGCAGATTTCGTTTCAATGATTCTTCTACACAGCAAGCGCTCTCTCTGTCCATCGAAGACATACGTGCGGGGTTGCTTCGAACCCGCGAGATGACAATTCTAGGTACTAAGTAAACTTGGCTCATTCGACAAATGGGCAACAGAACTGTGCGGTTGCTGAATCAAGTGCGGTGAAATGATAGTAACTATTGTGTCGAGTGTATCGGAGCCGGAGAGCCGTCCAGGGTGAAACAAACTCTTGCTTGTCAACCTCCTTGCCCCTTCAGCTTAGCTTCCGGATACTGCCAGGCTAGTGTTAGATTCCCAAGACGAAGTATCTAGCGCTATTTAACACCCATTGGCTTGGAAATCTACATAGTTGGCGATACGGCATTCAACCGGAACTTTGGCCAAAAACGTTGTGAACGCCCAGCCAAAATAGGCCTCTAATGATGATTGCTCGACTGAAGTAGTCTTCGGCGTTGACCAGCGTAAAGTGCCGACTATCCTCCACCCAAAAGTCATAGAAGATTTATCCATGAAGGAGCGTATTCGTAGTTCAATTCGCTATGTCGTCCACTGTATCAGTCGTGATGTCTGGCTCTCATACCCGAGTCTCAGGTACTCTCAGGGGAAAGGGCCCGTGATTGATTGGTCCCAAGTTTCAGGTCACCGAACCCATGCCCGCGGCTGTTTCGCCAGGTCCCGCATGCACCAATCAGCGGCTGTCTCTCCTTCGTTCGACCAGGATGCGTGGCTGTCGCATCTCAACGGCGAGCGACGGAAAATTACGCCGTCGCTGACCAAACATTCGCCTTTCTTCGACTGCTATTGCGTCTTTTGCCATGGTTGACTAACCTGGCAGCCCTGAAGAGGTTCTAATATCGGTGCCGATGGAAAGTTGAAAAAAAGCACCCGACAATGCCCCTCCGCCCGCTAAAGACCACCGCGACAGGCGGCCGAGACCCCTCGCTCCTCTCGCCGTCCGACTACGATGCCGACGCCATCTCTATCCGTAGCGACCAGGACACCGACAGCGACGATGACGAGCGCCAGCTTCGCGCACGGAACAGCCGCGAGCTGCGGGCGCACGACAGGCTTGTCCTGATGGAGGAGGAAGAGCTGGATCAGCTGGTGACTGCGACCCGGAGGAAGCAGGAGCGGAAACGGAGGGGTTCGGGGCTGCCGATACCGAATCCCCTGCGGCTGCTGACAAGGAGGGTTAGCGATGCGTCGCTGTCGAGATCGCGGAGTCCATCCACCCAGCCGGCCGAGTCGGTGGAAGATCTTGGCTTGGGGAAGAGGAGGGCAAGGAAGGCAAGGAGGAAGGCGAAGCGGGATCGGCTCTTGGCCGATGCGCAGCACGGCGAGGATGGCGAGCTGATGTACGAAATGGAGGAGGGCGGCATGAAGGATGGAAGCTCAACCGGCGAGAGCAGCGATCGGGACGACAGCGAGGAATTCGACAGGAAAAACCTACTACATCACGCCGACGCCAAGGCGAAGCGGGGTCGCAACTGTCGTCGCTGGCTGTTGTTCTACGCAATCGTTGTGGTCGCCTTTGCAATTCTCGTCTTGGTTGCATGGAAGCTGTCAATGGAGCGGCGGAGTTCACGGCAGAGCCAGAAGTTGGTCAGCAACGGCACTGCCCTCTTTGCGCCCACCACCATCCTCATCAGCCTGGACGGCTTCCGGGCCGATTTTCTCAACAGGGGCCTATCACCGAGGCTCAATGCCTTCATCAAAGAAGGCGTGTCGCCTCTCTACATGCTGCCGTCCTTTCCCAGCGTTACCTTCCCGAACCATCACACGATCGCGACAGGGCTGTATCCTGAGTCGCACGGTATCGTGGGAAACACCTTCTGGGACCCCGCCCTGGAGAAAGGGTTTGACTTTCCCCGGGATTTGGACTCCGCATGGTGGATGGGAGAGCCATTCTGGGTTTCGGCCCAAAAGCAGGGGCTGAAGACGGCCATGCATATGTGGCCAGGCAGTGAGGTGCAAATCCTTGCTACCGACCCTACATATGTGGACAAGTATGATGGGAAACTGGCGCTTTCAAAGAAAGTCGACAGGATCCTTGAGTTCTTGGACATGCCCGATGACGACCGGCCACAGATCGTTGCGGCATACGTACCCAATGTTGACTCGGATGGGCATACGTATGGCCCAAACAGCACCGAGATCCGGTTCACCATCAACAAAGTGGACAAGATGCTCGACAGCGTTCTCAAGGGCATAGAGGAGCGGAACTTGACTGGCATTGTCAATGTCATTGTGGTGTCTGACCACGGCATGGCCACCACAGACGTATCTCGGGCTGTGCAGCTCGAAGACATTGTGGATCTGAACAAGATTGCGCATACGGACGGTTGGCCCTTGGTTGGGCTTAGGCCCAAAAACCCCGATGATCTTGACGACATCTACAAGGGCTTGATGCAGAAGACTAAGTCGAACCCGAACCTCGATGTTTACCTCCGGGACGTCGATATGCCGGAACGCTACCATTTCTCGCGGAATGAGCGTATCGCCCCGCTATGGATCGTGCCCAAAGCCGGCTGGGCGCTCGTCAAGATGGATGAGATGGACTTGAAAGAAGCCCAGGCCAACGGTGATATCTACCGCCCGCGTGGTCTCCATGGTTATGACCACGAACATCCCCTGATGAGGGCCATCTTTATCGCCCGAGGCCCGGCCTTCCCACACAAGCCCAACAGTCAGCTCGAGGTCTTCCGTGAGTGTTTATGTTCTTCCTATCCGTATGTCCACGCTAACCGTATTAGAAAACATCGAGGTCTACAATATGCTGTGCGACTCGGTCGGGATTGTCCCTGCCCCAAACAACGGCACACTTCGACTGCCCCTAAAGCCGATAGGCGTGCACAGCGACCCTGCCACTCAGCTAGACACACCGGCGGACCCAACGCAAACCGCCACGACTTCTTCTAGCCCCCTTCCCCCGGAACCCACAACATCTGCCCTAAGCAGCATTGGCTCGACAAGCAGTACCGAGTCAACTGCCCCGTCGAAAACTGTTGGCGTCGACCACCCAACTACATCGCAACCAGCCGACCACGTCTCGGGTGGTGGTAACAATAGCGACAGCGACAGCGACAGTGGTAGTGATAGTGACAGCGACGATTCATCGGCGGTGGACGACGCCGAGTCTGCTGTCAAGAACTTCTGGAACTGGGTTACTGGCAAGGTTGGCCATTGGTGGGACAAGGTTACGAGTCACGGCAAGGGTGGTGAGAAAGGGAGTGGTGATGATGGGGAGAGTTCGTCGGCTTGATTGTTTGTTGTTTGGGCGACTGGTTCATGGTCTTCGCTGCCCGTATCGGATCACTGCTCACTACACTGAGGCGGTGGTCCAGTTGGGTTCTGACTTCTGCTGTCCTTGATTTTGGTGTTCTGGGGCATTGGATATTTTGTGTGTTTGGTTAGGCGTACAGGTGGCTTTCGAAAGCTCTAGTGTTAATACTTGGTGGTATTGCCATCTTGGGCCACTTCTTGAGACTTCAAATTCGTTGATGAGATCCGTATCAGTATGTATTTGTACTTACGTGGCAATAGCAAGCAAACAAAGGCTCCTGAAACCTTGAAAGTACAATTCGTGGGAATGGCCTCTCCGTCTCTCAAAAAAGTTACTTCGAGTTGTTAAAACAGAACCCCTGCTGCCTGCTTGCCACAGGTTCATCCCTGGAGAACCTCCAATGCCCTGGCATCATTGGTCTGTGCTCCAGCCCAGAGGCATGTGAAGACCCACCACATGCCCCACCTTCAATTCAAATGCGGCAGGGGCGACGCGAACTGGAAGTGGGAAACTGCGAGGCGTGTCAAGGCGCGTGACGCACAGCGCCAGTCTTTCCACACTGGGAGAGTTTGGTCCCAACGCCTGCCTGCAGCGAGGTTGCAATGCCGAGAATTTTGGCCGAGAAGACCCAGAGAGCCGGGAAGGCGCAAGGCGGCAGCTGTGAAAAGTCTCGGGCCGCACTCTGCTTTGCTTGTGCACCAACCAGAACCAACCAAACTGCGCATGCAGGGCCGGTCTTTGTCCGCCTCTCAAGTTCAAGTTTCTTTGAGAGGTACCGAGTGGAGAGGCCAGGCAGACCAAAACCCAAAAAGCGAAACCGGGGCAACAATCATAAATCATCAAAGAAGTGATCACAATCCACGAAGCTGCCTTCTAGAAGGCGCTTTGCCCTTTCCACACCTGGTTTTGCTTGGTCGGTTCTGAGAGCTGCACAGCAGGAACCTTCATTGGCAGCCTTGGGGCGTTTCGACTCCAACTCGCACACCGAGCTGCAGTTCCCCCCAACACCCCCAAACCTTCGTCCAACGAACTATTGCTGTTCAGCAGCGCCGTCCTTTTCTACCTGCAGCCACCCTTCCGCCACCCTAGACGATGCGCCCTGGGCAATGGCCTCCACAAGAAGCTCCCCTGCAGCATCGACCGGTCCGCCCCCCGACGGCGATTCTTCCTCCCTCATCGAACAGCTTGACGAAGAGTTGGGCCTTCAACGGGCTGTCCTTGCCTCTCTAACGGATCTTCCCGATTCGAGCGGAATAAGGCAGGATATTGCAGACGTGAAGGTCTTGATAGCGGACCTCCAGCGCAGGCTTGCCGAAGCTCGCCGGAAAGGTTCGATCCAACCCGGTTCTTTTTAACCGCCGTTGCCACATTCGCTAATTTACGATTTGAAACCGCAGATAATCCAACAGCTGCGAGCATGGGAGATGCGAACGAGGCCGACGGGTCTGAAGGTACGGACCAGGCTTGACGCAACATCCGTCACGATCCACAATGCCTGTCGCCAATCCAAAGAAAAACAGTCAGGACTGACGGTATTTAGGCAACCGCCGAAGCGATGGGACATCGACACCTTCTAGCAATTCAAACTCGACGTACTCGAGCTTCGGACGGGGTGCCACGCTGGGCTCCGGCGTTCCGTCGCGAAAACGGTCGATTGCGAGCTCATACCTCGACGTGGATTCACTGAGTCGCGGGGCTAGCAAATCGAGACGGGCGACTCCGAGCCCGGGCCCTGGCGTTTTCGGATCAGGCCTCAGGGATTTCGACAATGACGAGTTTCAAGACTTATCTGTCATTGACCTCACTGGGTGAGTTGGCTTGCTTTGCGTTTATGGCTACAGCGTATCTAGTGCTAAGTATTCAACCTAGAGATGATGATGCTGCGTGGCGTGCAACGGTCCAGCAACAGCGAGAGATCGAGGAACGCTTAAGTCGGAGGAAGGCAGATGCGGATAGAGATGCTCTCTTAGCAAGACAACTTGCCGGCCGGCCGTCGTCGCCTCCGAGCGGACCTAGATTCGGAGAGTCATCCCAATTGGGCCAAAATAATGCGTTCCATCAAATCCTCGGCAGATCCACCCTGGGCTCCCAACCACCGAGCCATATCAAGCAAGAGCCTGGTTATATCAAGTCGGAGCCTAGCTCGACCTTGGCGACCAGACCTCGCGTTCCAGTCAAAAATGAACCGGGCTCCTTTGCCGGACCCAACTGGAATATGGCCGAGCCGGACCAGAGCCGGTACCGCGTGCCCGGGGCCTATGTGGACACCGATGCCGAAGGCAAAGGTTTCCGGGCCGGGAGCTCTCGACAGCACCTGAGTGGTCCCTCCCGCCCCTCACTTCCTCCACTTCCTCCACTTCCCTCAGCACCTCCGTTGCCTTCGCAGTACCCAGCGGGCCGACCGACCGGGTTCGGCACGAGCGATTCTCTTCGGTACGCTACCAACCTCCCTGCCATCGAGCTAGCCCGACAGTCTTCAATGGCCCGTCAAGAGACCTCTCCCCATTCTTCGTCGTCCGGCTGGCCCCCAGTTGGCCCGATTGGCCAGCGCTTGCACACTCCGGGCAGGACCTTTGATTCTCCTTTCGGGAGTTATACGTCTGTTTTGGGACAGAGTCTACCGGCCTCGCCGTCATTTGGCGCTGATCGGCCAGGCTTTCTTAACGCCGGCAACTACTACGGCCAAGCAGGGCAGCCGGGGTCTTCTAGTCTTGCTTCGACTATCAATCGTGTGAACGGCTATGACTTCAACGCGATGGTGGATCAAGACGGAAACGAATTCAACCCCCGCCTTGTCAACTTTCTCGACGATTATGTGAACGATCCCCGAAAGACCCAAGAGGATATTCAGCAGCTCTTGTCAAACATCCATCCCGATATGGAGATCCCCGAAGAGGAGCGTGGAGAAACCCCCGAAGCTCTGAAATATCCTCTCTATGCGCATCAACAACTCGCGCTCAAGTGGATGGGGGATAAGGAAGAAGGAACCAGCAAGGGTGGCATCTTGGCAGATGACATGGGTCTCGGCAAAACCATCTCTACCCTGGCACTGATGGTCTCGCGGCCGTCTTCTGGTAACATCAAGGTATGAGGGCCCAGCTCAAAAGGGCTCAAAGTGACCGGTTCTAACGTTTTCAGACCAACCTGATCATTGGCCCGGTCGCCCTTATCAAGCAGTGGGAGCACGAGGTGAAGAAGAAGCTGAAGGGGTCTCATAAACTGAGCGTTCTGCTTCTCCATCAAAAGAAGAAGATTCCTTTCTCCGACATCAAGAGATACGACGTCGCGCTCACTACCTACGGCTCGGTTGCCTCGGAGTGGAAACAATACCATCAACATGTCGCGCAACGGAATGCATCGGACCAGTACAATGAGGAAACCGACATGGAGCTTGCTAAGAAGTGCCCCTTGCTTCATTCCTCAAGCAAGTTCTACCGCATCATTCTCGACGAGGCACAATGCATCAAGAACAAGGACACGCAGGGGTCGAAGGCGGTGCACCAGATCAATGCCATCTACCGATGGTGCCTGACCGGTACCCCGATGATGAACAATGTCTCGGAGCTGTACCCACTGATCCGCTTCTTGAGAATCAGGCCGTACTCCGACCATAAACTGTTCCAAAAGGTGTGAAATCCCCCCTTCAGGTGGTTCGGCCCGGTATTCTAACCGACAAGCAGGATTTCAAAACTCTTGGGCCGAAAAGCACCGGCTCTGATTATTTAAGGGACAGCGCCATGAGGAAGCTACAGGCTGTTCTGAAAGCCGTGATGCTTCGGCGAATGAAGAACTCGCTGATTGACGGCAAACCTATCTTGACACTACCTGAGAAGGTTGAACATTCGGAACATGTTGTCTTCTCCGATGACGAACGGCAGTTCTACCAAGACCTCGAGACGAGGTCTCAAGTTCAGTTCAACAGATACCTCCGCGCGGGAACTGTCGGCAAGAACTACTCCAACATTCTTGTCCTCCTGTTGCGCCTCCGTCAGGCTTGCTGTCATCCTCACTTGACCGACTTCGAGTGTGTTGGTGCCGGTAATTCCGATACCAATATGGTCGAGTTGGCCAAGGAGATGGAGGCTGCTGTGATAGAGCGTATCAAGACGATCGAAGCATTCGAGTGTCCCATTTGCTACGACGCGGTGGAGGACCCAACCCTTTTACTTCCCTGCGGCCATGACACTTGCTCAGAGTGTTTTACTTCTCTCACAGAAAACTCGGCACAGAATAACATCAGGTCGGGCAATGAGGGTGGGGCTGCCAAATGTCCCGTGTGTCGAGGCGCGATTGAGCCCACCAAGGTGATCAACTATACCGCTTTCCGCAAGGCACACATGCCCGAGGGCCTGGAAGGAGAGGCTGCTGGCGCTGAGGCGCCCGAGGAGGTGACGGACTCGGATGATTCTTCGTCGGACGATGACACGGAGTCTGAGACCGAGTCCGAGGGCAGTCTCGCAGACTTTGTTGTACATGACGATCAGGTCGACGATCATGACAGCGATGACGATGCTAAACTGGACGCCGAACTGGCAGCGGTCGCCAGGGCCAAGAAGGAAAATGATGCTAAGAAGTCCAAAGACCCCAAGGAGGCCAAGAAGACTAAAAAAACCAAGAAGGGGAAGAAAGCGGAAGGCAAAGGGAAGGCCAAGGTTGAGGAGGTCCAGCCTCACATGCTCAAGAGACTCCGCGTCGAGGCAAGCAAGAACAAGGAGGCTCGCCGCCGGTACATGCACTACCTCCGGGACAACTGGGAAGACTCGGCCAAGGTGACCCAGGTCATTGAGCTCCTCCGGCAGATCCAGGAGTCGGACGAGAAGACAATCATCTTTTCTCAGTGGACGGCTCTCCTCGACTTGATCGAGTGCAAGATCAAGTACGATCTCAAGCTCCGATACTGCTGCTACTCGGGCGGCATGTCTCGGAACCAGCGCGATGAGGCGGTCCAGGACTTTACCGAGAACCCTCGCAACAAGGTCATGCTGGTCTCTCTGCGGGCTGGCAACGCCGGCCTCAACCTCACCTCGGCGTCCCGTATCATCATCTGCGACCCGTTCTGGAACCCTTACATCGAGATGCAGGCCATTGACCGCGCCCATCGTATTGGCCAGCAGCGTCAGGTTCAGGTTCACCGCATCTTGGTCAAGGAGACGGTCGAGGACCGCATCCTGGACCTGCAGGACCAGAAGCAGCGCCTGGTCGAGTCTGCGCTGGACGAAGGCCAGAGCAAGAACATGGGAAGGCTTAGCTCGCGGGAGCTGGCGTACCTTTTTGGTGTCCCCTCTCGTGATTGAGACATTTTCCACGTCAATCGTCTTAGGGAAGACGATTGTTTGCCGGAGTTGAGCTCCTTGGCTCTTTCGCGGATCAGTGCCTGGGCACCTATGCCTTTTGGCCATTTCTTCCCCCTTTTTTCTTCTGATGTTTGTTTGATCTTACATGTTGGTTTATTTTCCCGCCAGAACCGGACGGAGCACGAGGCTGGCATTCATTGCTGACCTTCTTATTACTCTCTGGGAATTCTCTCGGTCACACATGGCCGGACTGGTTGCTCTTTGGGTCGCAAGGAAGGGGGGAAGGCATCATGGGAGTTAGTTGGGTGGGCTCCGCATATGTCGGCGCATCATGACTCCTTGTGATATGGCTCTAGCATTTAGGATGGTACGGTGGCTAGAGGGGGCGGGTATCATTTGCTTTTTTTTTCTCTATCCTTCTCTTCGCATGTTGCCTTGTCATGATGACGATTATGGGATCATGCTCTCTTGCTGTAGGATTACCGGTTGCATTGTTGGGGATACCGTGATCTCTTACTTTGCTATTCTGGCTGGGCGGGATTTTCTGAGTGGGCTGGTTGGGGGTAGGCGTACGGGATGATCCGCTGTTTGTTTGCTTGGTCTATGTATGTACGATACCTGGTACTCGGAAGTGAGCATTCGTGTGGGTACGCCTGGGCAATGGCTGAAAGCAGCTTTGCTTATTGTTCTTGCTTATCTGTCTCGATAGCCAACTGAGGCCAATCGAGCTCGAGCCGTGAGATTTACTGGACGAGTACTATACTGAAAAGTGATGGACCATATTTTGTAGCACTAAGTGTACCGCGCTTCCGAATACCAACGGCCTTGCAGCCTCCCTCGCATGGGGAAGTCTGCTAGGGCTGTCCCAGGCTGCGTGTCCCTACGCCGACCCAGCCACTATTCCGACGAGAGAACGCGGCAGCTGGACGAAATAGTCCTCCCTTGATTCCTTTCCCTGTTCTTCACTGGAGCTTGAGTGTCATGTTTTAGATGAATCTTATTGCTGGTTATCAAGAAATGCACAATAGCAAACGATCAGGTCTGTACAGTAATACAGATATACACAGGCAATTAGATGCTCGGGTTCGGTTGGCCGCCCGAAACGGTGATGTATAGGAGCAAAGATTTTCCAAAACGGAATGGGGAATCTCGACAGCGTGCGGTGTGTTTCCGCCCGGCTTCATCCTTCCCTAATCTGGGTATCCAGCCCAATTTCCCAACATTAAATCCAAAACGCAACCTGCGTCGCCCCTCGTTTTCGTGACATACGCATTATTTTCCAACTCCCCATCAGACACAGACTCCCGGCCTCAACGCTTCTGCTCCGGGACCGTCCGTGGCGGCTCGGCAACCAGTTCGTGCGAATAAGACTGGTTGGGCAACTCGTACAAGGGCCGCGGGCAGTATAGCTCGGTGGGCTGCTCTATGCTGTCGAGCTGGTGCACCTCTTGCTGAGGTGTATGGTGTACCGTCTGTGTCGGGACGTCCTTTTGCTCCCACCCCGGGTTATCGTATTGCGCCGCAGAGGCACGGCGCAGAGCCGGAGAGCCAAACGACGGAGCAGGCGTGTCAGGACCAAGGGTTGTGGATCCCTCCTCCGGGTAGGGTGGTTGCTGGAAACCGTTTCTCTTCTTCCGCATGAGAATAATGACAGCAATGATGGCGGCGAGAGCGATGGCGCCGAGGGAGACGCCGACACCGATGCCCACCTTAGCACCGGTAGAAAGGCCGGTGTCGTCTCCGGCAGATTCCGATTCCGTTGGTACCGGCACGGCGGATTGCGTCACCGGATCGGGCGCGGCGACAGTGGACCATGCCTTCCAGGAGCTGTCCTCGAACTTGACCTCGCTTAGCTTTCCCTTGACCATGTAGTAGATGCGAACTAGGCTGCTGCGGAAATCAGAGGCAACAGCGAGCTCAGCGTTTGGCTCGTCGGCCACGGGCCAGAAGGCATTGGACTGGTTGGGCCGTAGGCTCCAGTAGAAGTTTTGGTTGGCAATCGAGTAGAGGCTGCTATCGTTGCCAATATACCATAAGAAACGCGTGAACTGGCTGTCGACGCTGATGCCCATGCTACTGGGCTTGCCGTCCCAGGCAGGGAGGGTGAAGTTGGCCGGAGCCGTCTCATTGACGCTGATGTCGCTCCTGTTGGTTTCCGAGTTGGTCAGGTTGCCGCTGAGGGCCCGTGGTAGTGTTGCTGGTGTCCATGGTTAGCAAAGGAGGAACGGAATAAGATAACATGGGAAATCCGCACATCTGTGCCAGGTGTCGTCTGTATTCCACCTCGTCACGGCAATGGACTTGTCGTCGCGGGGAGAGGCAACGGTGATGTTTTCTTTGCCGGTGAAGGTGGCGGCCAATGCGGGCAACGAATTGATGTCGTTGGAGATGGCGCCGATGTAGTGCCAGTCGTCGGATGGGGTATAGCCCATCTCGTTGACAGATCCGTCGTTGTCGTGGTAGTAGACACGGTAGCCGGCCTCGGAGCCTAGAACGATGGCAGCCAGCCCAGTGTTGGAGTGGATGGAGGGTGCTTCGTTGCTAATAATCCAGTTTCCTTGGCTCTGAAACAAGCCGGTGCTCATGTTGCAATTGAAAAGGGCATTGGCGATATTGCCCCGCTCCTCGATGTAGAATATTGAGGCCCTGTGAGACTCGTCAGCCTCGTGCTGTCCTGGAAAGAGCACACGACAACATACACGGTAAACTGTTCGTTAAACCATCCCGTCCCCGAGAGTGGAGTGCCGACCTTCGGCCTGTAGCTGAGCTCGAGAACGCTGGGATCGGTGTACGAGTATCTGGGTTGGTCATAGGTGTGGCAGGTGCTGTACTGAATCTGACTCGTCGTCGCATTCTGCAGGATAATCTGAGGGCCGATGCCATTCCACCACGCTGCGATGGCTGCCCGGGCCGGCGAGACTGCCGTCCCGAGGACGAGCAGCGCCGAGAACAGGGACGCCATTGACGGCGATTCCCCAATCTTCAGCTTGCGGACGGTGTGGGTGGTCGATCCTCTGGCAAAGAAGGGCACGGCGCTGATCTTTTCAACCGCTCACGCCCTCAGCAGCGCTTCCACAACAACGACGACAGGACGCGATGTGCGGTCGAGTGGGCCGCGGGGGTTCGCCGAGGTTGTTCGTCGCACAAACCGAAACAAGACGCGACGGGCGACAGTCCCAGCAAAAGAAATTGAGACGCTTCGTCGCTGGGCGCACCTGTTGAGGGCAGGACGGCCCCTTGGCGGACAGCAGGCGGGCAGCGGGCAGGGGAACCTTGGGGAAGGGAAAGACAGAAAGGCGGGAAGCGGGAAGGAGCAGGGCGGGCGCGATCACATCGGGGAAGGCACTCCGCAAAACCCGCAAATCTTCGACTTCGGCGATGAAGCCCCGGAACCAGGCTGGCGGTGCCCGCTTCCACCACCGGCGCCGCCTAGTCGCCGCCGACCTAGTCCTGAAGGGGTAGATTGTGCCATTGCACCTTCTCGTTTTAGGCCGCGATAACGAGCAGCTGTGGAACTGACAGTGGGGGGGTTCTTTCCCGATTCCCCATGCTCTGCCGTGCCCAGATCTCTCGGCTACGAATTTGTGATTTTCTGATCACTGACTGCTGACAGGGGGTTGCCATGTGTTCGGCCGAGAAGGCACGGCGCAGCAAATCCTCTCTCTTTCCGGATCCGCAATGCGACCCTTGCTCCAGCCTCTGCTTGGCTGCTCCCGCGGTGGGGCGGTCTGCCGTCGGGCGGCACAGTCCGGCAGCCCGGCGACAGCTCCGATTTCACGAGAATTATTCTGGATGAGAGCGCGCGCGGGGTTGGAAAATCATTGGAAAAATTCCGGTGCTTCAAAGAAAGAAACAACAAGACGACGAGGAGATTCCAAATGAGCAACATGCCCCATAAATTGCGCTTACACAGTCCGAGCGCCCGCCAGGGCCAGAACCACTGACATCCACTCAAACGGTTGGCCCAAGCTCCACTCCCATCGATGGAGCTCGAAGACTGTTGGCGGGTTGGAGCGGATAGAAAAGCTTATTCGCACCAAGCATCCAAGGAGAAAATCGCATGCAAGAAAGAAAAGAGAATGAGCAAGGCAGAAACCCATCAAACTGGAAGACCCTAGTTTTTCTGCAAGAAACCAATAAAATATCCAAAGTGCACTTGGCGAGCCTCCCCCTCCAATGTTAGTGCCCCTTCCTACAAATTCTCTATCACCCCACCATCAGCTTACCTGCATGCTACCCCACTAACAACAATCCACCACATAACCTAGCACACAAGATACAAGATTAGCATAGCCGACATGTGCATATCTTTTGGCCCCCGACAGAACCCGCGTCGCCAAGCAGATGGTGCTGACCAAGACACCCTTTCTTAGACATGGCTGCGTTCACTGTCTTGGTCAGCACCAGAAGGAATCACGCGATGCGAAAGAGGATGGTTCCGGCTGAACCAATATCACATCACGCCGATGAGGTGAGAAAGGTGTTGTGGATTGCCCATTAGCGAATCATTTCATTCCCCCCGGAATATGATACAACTGGCAATTTGACGGAACTTGAAGGGGACAGACACACAGAACTAGCCTGGAGAGAACAACACATGCTTGAAACAAATCCCAGACTCAACATCCAACTCCGCCCTACCCTCCCTCTTGTCTCCATTTAGTCTCATTCCTCTACCTCCGGTAGTAAATAAGCACACGAGTTGTCAACAAGCATGAAACAAGCAAAGGGTAAGCAAGCGCAACCTCCCAGCAAACACGATGAAACAATCACTTCCACACCAAAACCCCACTCAGAGCATACCAACCCCAAAGTCAATTTTCATTTGTTCAACTCCTCTCAAATATCATCAATCCCCCTCTTCACATCCTTAGCCTTGGTGCCGGTCAAATCCGGCTCCGGCACGGAGTACTTGGGCCGGCCACCCAAAGTATCCACAATCTCCTTCATCTCGAGCCAGAAGGCGGCCTTGGGACGGCGATTGGGCCAGTCCGTCTCCTCCTCCTCGAGGGTCGTGATGGGCGAGAAGACGACGCTGGCGCCCTTGATACCAATAACGGTGGCGCTCATGGGGTCCGTCTTGACCTTGTTGTGCACGTTGCGACCAAACTGCTCGAGGTGCTGGATGCAGCGGATGGCGAGGCGGACGGCGCGCGAGCGGTCCATGGGCGAGGGAACACCGCCCTGCTGCATGTGGCCGGGGATACCCTCGCGGCTCTCGAAGCGGCCGTGCGCCTCGTCGCGGAGGATCTCGGCGATCAGGCGTGCGTTGTAGACCTTGGACGCCTTCTCGTTGATCAGGATCAGCCGCCCGGCCCGGCTCTGGCCCTTGTCGTGCGCAAAGACCGACTTGAGATGCCGCACGTCGGCCGCCAGCATCTCGAGACTGAGACCCTCCTCGGGCGTGTACACGGCCGATGCGCCGACGCCGAGACCGCCGAGCGTCGCCACATAACCCGAGCGCCCGCCCTGGGTCTCAATGACGAAGACACGCCGCCGCGTCGCCGAGGCGGACTGCTTGATCTTGTCGCAATACTCAACGAGCTCGTTCAGGCATGTGTCGGAGCCGAGCGAGTACTCGGTGCCCGGGACATTGTTGGAGATGGTGGCGGGCAGCAACGTGATGGGGATGCAGAGGGAGGGGAACTGGTCCCTGGCCTTGCGCAGCTGCGAGACGGCATGGAAGGCCTCGAACCCACCAATGATGAAGAGAGCGTCAAATTGGTAGAGCTCAATGAGATCGGCAATCGTCTCCATGCCCGACTCGCTCGGAAGCTCGCGGTTTGTTCCGATTTCGGAGCCACCCTTGCTTGCCCAGCCGTCCACCTCGAGCCAGTCGAAGCTGCGGACGGCCCCGACAGGCTTGTCCCCGTGGTGCCGCGCAAGTCCAGCAAATCCATTGTAGATGGCGATCGGTTCGTGCCCACGGGACAGGCAGTAGGCGACACCGGCCCGAACTGCGGCGTTCATGCCGCCGGCGGGGGCGCCAACGTTGATGAAGCCAATTTTCATGCGCTTGAAACTTTTGTCAACACCAGAGCAGCCATTGTCAAGTCTAGATAATGCTGGAAACTTACCTCCTTCTCTGGCAGGAGCAGCTGCTGGTCTATCTGGACTGCAGTGGTCATCATAAAGGATTTGTACTGCTCCGAAAACTCGGCATCGCGTAATGACATGGCCGTCTCGAAATCCTGGCGTTCGATGGCGGCGGCCACCTTCTTGGTGTCTTGTACCGCTTCCATGAGCGGCTTCCTCACAATCTTGTTTTCCGTGATGGCGATAACGCATGTTGGGGTCTCTGGGGTGGCCTCGAGCACGGCCTTGACAGCCTCGACTCCCTGCAACGTCGCGAGCATTCTGTCGTATGCGACAGCTGTCCCGCCTCGTTGGACGTGGCCGAGAGTTGTGATTCGGGTATCGAGTCCAAGTCCATCCTTGTCAGCAAGGAGATCCCTGACCATCTCGGGCGTAATCTTGTTTCCTTCTCTGTCGAGGGCACCCTCAGCAATGATGACGATAGTTTTGCGCTTTCCGATGCTCCGGTGCTGTCACTGCGGTTTAGCTTCCACCGTAGACGTAGGGGGTAGGGGGGGTTATATCACGAACATGTTCGACAATCCCGCACATTTCCTCTCTCCAGTTGTCCTCTCTAGGTTTCTCGGGGATAAAGATGAAATCTGCACCCGTGGCCACACCTGCCATTAATGCCAACCACCCACAGTGCCGTCCCATGACCTCGATAACGAAGGCGCGAGAGTGGGAGGTGGCAGTGGCCTCGATCAGATCGACGGAGCTACAAACCCTTTGCAGGGCCGAGTAGCAGCCAATGGTGGCGTCCGTCCCGGAGAGGTCGTTGTCGATAGAACCGACCAGGCCGACGATGTTGAGGTGCCTATATGGGCTCAGCTGCTTTGCGGTGAACTGGCCGGTGGCCTCGAGCTCCTCCAGCAGCGATGGCCATTCGGCGCGGAACCTGTCGGCTCCCGTGAGCGAGCCGTCTCCTCCGCAAATGATGAGGGCGTCGATGCCCTCGAGGATCAGGTTCTTGGCAGCAGCGAGGCGCCCGGCGCGCTCATAAAAGGCCATGCAGCGGGCAGTGCCGATCAGGGTTCCGCCCTCGGAGAGCCAGCCGCGGACGTCGTTCCACTCCATCTTGCGTATGAGATCGCCGCCGCGCACCAGGCCCTCGTAGCCCTCGTAGACGCAGTAGGCGTCGCAGCCCAAGTGAATGGCCATGCGGACGCAGGCACGCACGACGCCGTTCATGCCGGGCGAGTCGCCGCCCGACGTCATGATGGCGATCTTCTTTTTGACCGTCATTTTGGGCGTCGTCGAGGGTGTGTTTGAATTGGAAGCTGGGCGACTGTTGGGGAGGGCGCGCGGTGTTCGGAAGAGCAGGCCGATGGGAATCGAGAAGAGGGCGATGGCAAGCAGCGTCTGAAAATGATGGGCGATGGCGGAGAAGGGCCGAAGCGAAAAGCGGATATCAGGAATGGGCATGCGTCATGCTCCAGGTGTCGATACCTGGGTAAACAAATTGTAAGTGGGTTCGGGGGCGAGGATCGCAGGAGAAGTGGTTTTTCAACCTCTCCTTCTTTCTGGGAGCCTGCGCGGAAGGTTTATACTCGGCAAGGATTCAAGGAAATCAAAGGGAGAATGAGTGTCGGACGAGGTTGCGTAAAACGAACACCACCCAATCTCCCACTGCCAGGCTTCAGACTTTCTGGGCAAAGCTCTTATCTTATCGGCACCGCGGGGTACAGTCGGATGGGACACCTCGAAAAACGAATTGTTCACGGGCTCAAGGCACAGGTGAGATTTGTTCCAGCTGATTAAATAGCCATGTTTCACATTGAACTTCGGAGATCCAGAAGCTAGCAAAATATTCGGCCCGGCTTCTGTTGTGTGTGGTGCAAAACTTTCTTGACAAGAAACATTGTTTGGCGAGCTTTTTCGCGATTCAGTGAGGGGTTTACACCTGCAAGGGTCGTTCGGATCCAGCGACACCGCAGCTATGACATACTGCCTTATGTAACGTGGATAAAATGGCGGGGCTGAAGATTGAAATGCATGGATGAGGCTCTCGGGATCTCTGACACATTTGACGCCCACTGACAGCTCGTCTCGACAACACGTTCGACAACAGTCAGTAACGATTAGTTGCAGGTCACGAGGCGCTTCATGTTACCTCTGGAGGGACGAATGCAATAACCACAAATTTAACCCCCATATTCTTACCAGCGGTGTAACTTCTGAGATAGCTCAAGCCATATGGGCCGAGTTTTTGCTGTTGTGTTGAGGATTTGAGGTCAGCACTGGAGGAGACATGTTGACCCCCAACCGGAAGCAGGTCTGGCAGGCATGTTGTGCCCCACTCTATCCCACCCAAGTGGGGGAAGATGCGGGTACCTTGAGCTTCCTGCAGAGCGCGGGGCAGGGGTGTGAACACGGCAACTGTGGTTTACGAAAACACCAGGCATTCATCACTCCACAGTCAGAGATATCGACATAAAAACAGGCACGGGATCTGTCAACACGTCCGCGATGAACGACAGGCCGTTTGCTCTCCAGCCGCGCCCTGCGCAAACGCGCGGCCCAAGATCGATCGGCGAATTTATTCAGCGCGTCAATGCCGAACCGGGCGGCTTTCGAACCCTCGACTCGGCCGACGTCGATAGGCAGATCGAAGCCAATGCCCGCCGGAACGATGCCGACCGCGATGACGATGTCGACATGGTGGGCGCGCCCTCTGAAGCAGACAGCGATGATACCGAGACCAAAGACGCCGCCGTCGCCCGCGACGAGCTCCTCCGCACGATCCACCTCACCCACCAGACCTCCATGTTCGCCCTCGACTTCATATCCCTCCTAGTCTCCAAGGAGAATCCAGCACAAGCAGTCGCCACCTTTAGCCCTGGCTTGCGTGACATGGTCGGCATCGGCACCCTCGGCGCGACAATGCTCGAGACCCCCACTGCTCTGGCACAGAGCAGAGTCCCCGACAACAAGATGGTGGCTATCGGCAAGCGCCTGATGGACTTGAACAAGGCGGCTGATACAGCTTTGGCGGCTTCAAAAAGACTGCAGCGGGAGATTGGATTCGAGACAAAGTACTGGTCTGAGGTGTTGGCAGTGAGCGAGGCTGGCTGGCAGACTTCCCGTTTGCCGCATGAACCCCAGTCAATGGGCGTCAAGTTTGGCTTCAACAACGCTTCCCCCGAGTTCAAGGCGAATAGCATTGCCCCCATGAGGAGGGCGGAAGATGGGTCCGTCCGCTTGGAGCACGGGAAGATGGGTGGCGGGTCTAAACGCGTCCAAGTCAGCATTTTGGAGAATGGCGTTGTCGTCGGCAAGTCATCACTGCCCCAACCTCTACCTGTCAATGCTCCGCTCCAGGACCGTGTTAAAGAGTCGCGCGATACCATCTTCGCGCAGGAGCTGTGGCACGAGATCAATAGGGAGGGCCGCACATTGGTAGGCCGAGGTGTCCGGGTAGAAAAGTCGGCAGTCACCTACCCCATGGATTCCACAAAAACCATTTCCGTCCAACTCGCCACCCTGGGTGAGGCGGACGGACCAGAGGCGGAGCAGCCCGGGCCACAGGATGCCATGGCGGAATCACTGTGCATCACTCTGGGTCTCCTGCTCAGCCATGCCCACAGAGCCAACGAGCAAAGGCGATCCGAACCCGGCGCAAGCAGAGGCCCCCCCCGGCCATCGTCCATCCTATCCCCCCTCATTTCTTACCACGAGTACGACAAGACCGTCCAGAATTGCGTGCAATCCCTCGCAGCATTCATCCAAGTCCTCCGCGCCGCCGGCCTAGACTCGTCCATCATCATAAAAGAACCACCACTCAGCGCCCTCCCCGGAGCCCCCGCCTCGACAGCCCTCGCCACGGCTCTGCTCAGATCACCAATAGTACAATTCGACCTAACCATCACCCCCGAGTCCCGCCTCCGCGTTTTACTCAAGCCCTCCCCCCTCTCCGGCACCGTCTTTTCCATCTCCTGCCTACCGCCCGTCCAACCTGAAACCCAAAACCCCCTAGCGAGCCTCTCCCCGACCGGCACCGAGGATTACGACCGCATCGGGGAACTCCTCTGGTATCTCTACAGCACCGTGCCCCGCGCCCTGATGGCGCACTACAAGGCGGTCCTGAAGGAGCAGAAGCCCGCTGCTATCAATGGCGACAGCAGCAGTAGCAGTAGCAGCAACAACCTAACAAACTGGGCTGCCAACGCCAAGAGTAACGGCATAGTCGACTATGATACCGGGGCATACGGCGTGTATTTTGAGTTTGGCCCGAACCAAAGCACAGGCAGTCCAAAGCTCTCTGTGAAGGGCGATTTTGTAGACGACGGCGGGAACAAGGTTCATCGGGAGTGGACGTGGCCTGGGACAGAAGAGAGCCTGGATGCGGTGGTGAGGCAAGCTTTGTCTGGCGTCCCCGGCTCATAGTTTCTTGGGACCTTGTATTGTACATTAGGATTTACCGTTGATGATATGACTGGTCTTACAATATTAGCATTGACAGCGCGGTCAGGTTTGGGAAGGGTATACCCGTTGAAGATTGGGGCCACAGCGTTTTGAGAAGAAAGACAGCGCGGAGCGGTTTGGGGTTTAAATGTCCACAAGGCTGTGAAGAGAGTTGCGGGGGAACTCTCCGGGCCAGACACTATTCAAAGCCTGATGGGATTTACCGTCACGGGCCTCACAGCGGACAAAGCCATAATCTGCATAAGTTTCGAGACTGTATTCAGCTAATACTCAAGTTCATGTATGTATTGTGTGCCCCTTACAGGATAAGAGTCTACGTAAGAAGAAGAAAAGAACACGACAGCAACCGCACCCTAGCATATACCCCGACAGATCCAAACCAAACAAAACATTCTTTTCTTTTGTAGTAGTCATAAGTCGTCGTAAGCGTAAAAGTAAACATGAGAGGCACTAAGCAAAGCAAGCCAGAAAAAAGGGAGCGACAACAAGAAAGGAGACCCTTCCATGCCATGACATGAGCCCATTAGACAGAAACAGAAAAACAAGAAATGCAAAAAAAAAAAAAACCAAAAACCAAAAAACAAAAAAGGGCTAAAAATGAATCCATCACGTCGTCAGTTCCAATCCCATCCATCCATCCCCCATTCTTCCCCCACACACCATTCTAGTATCATCATCATCGCCGATTCAAAACGTATCCAACCAACCAAACCAACCAACCAGTCTAGATAGATGAGTACGCTCGCTCGCTCTGGCTCGCTGACTTCATGTCGTCGTTACATCGTCACGCATATATGTCAAATGTCTTGTCTGTTGCTTGCTATGCAGAAACACCAAGCAATTGTCGCAGGCAGCAGCAACAGCAGCAGCTTAGGCCATGAATGTTGGATATCCAAAGGGGCCAAGCTTTAATGGGCTTAATGGCGGTATCCCTTGCCCGGGTGGCGGCTGTCGTAGACAATCTCGCGCTCGACGACGCGCTCGTCCTCGTAGTCGACCGAGTAGCGGTGCTTGTGGTGGTGGTGGTGGCCGCGGTGCTCGTAGTCGTCGCGCCACTCGCGCTCAAAGGCAATCTCGCGGGCACGCTCCTTGCGGGCGGCGCGGATGCGGTCCGAGTGCTGCACGAGGCGGAGGACGTCCTCCTTTTGAGGGGGTTAGTATTTGTTTCGTAGAGACGAGAAAATACGGGGAGGTTAGATTGGGTTAGGGGGGGCTTACATAGGCGAGGTACTCGACAATGTAGTAAAAGTACTCGGTCTCTTCGAATTCGTAACCCATCTCCACGATGGCCTCGCGGCTGACCAGGTCTTTGGTGATTTCGGTCCAGGTCTCGGCGCGGCGCGGCGCGGGCCCGTTATTCGAGCTGTGGATGGCGATGCGGCGGTCCGTGACCTTTTCGATCTCGACCTCGCGGTCCCTGCTTCGGCCGCGGCTGTCCTTGTCGATAATCTGCACGCTGAGGCGGCGCTCGCGCTCGCGGTCTCGCTCGCGGCCGCGCACGTCCGTTAGGCTGGTCGACGACGACACCACCGAGCTCTTCTCGTCGCGGTCGGGCACAAACTTGGCGCGCCGCACGCCGCTGTACTTGGCCCACGTCACCTCGGCCGCGGCGCCGCCCGCACCGTCCATGCGCACGCGCTCCGTGCCCGGCGGCACGTCGATGATGGCCCAGTCCTTGGTGATGCCGTTCCAAGCCTCGCCCATCTTGCCGCGCGCGTCGATGCGAGACGTGATCTCGTAGGCCTCATCGTCATAGTCGGTGGAGGGGGGCGCTGCCGAGTGGGCGCGACGTCCGCGAGAGGTGCTCCGTCGACGCTCGATGTCGACGTGCAGGTGCTTGCTATCGCGCTGGACGACCACCTCGTCGTCCCAGATTTGGGATTTGCGTGATGGCCGCTCGCGCGAGACAGAACGGCCGCGGCTGTGCGAATGGGAGTGCTTGTGTTGAATGTCGACTTCTGTTTGGGTGCGCGACGTGTAAATATCGATCTCAGTGTCACGGCGATCGCGACGCACGGGAGGCGGGGGTGACGGCGGCCGGACTGCCACAACTCCTACCTTGTGTTAGCGGATGTAGCCATAAACTAGAGCGGACAGAAAACCAATCACTCACCATGGTCGATGTCCCGGTAGTGCGTAATCACTTCTCTCTCGATTGTCGGCCCCTTGATGACCTTGGGCGTGGGCGGCCTCGGCGGGGGCGCCGGGCTTGGAGCGCGCTCCTTCTCCCTTTCAACGATGCGAATGCGTTCGCGCACTGGAGAGGGCGAGCTCGATCGCGACTCGACAAAGCGGATCCTGTCGGGCCCAGGGCCGCGGCTGGGCTCCCTCACGACCTGGCGGAAGCGGATATCCTCCTCCATCCGCCTCGGGCCGGGGCTGACGCTCCTGGTCCGCTGGACTATGCGTTCCCGAAACTGGGGCGGGCTGGGCGACCTCTGACGCGGCCGCTCCAGAGTCTCGATCTCCCTCGACCTGAGGACCAGCGGGCCCGGCTCGGGCCGTCTGTTCTCCTCGCGCAGAAAAGCGGGCACACGCTCCCGCTCCCGCTCCCGCATGCGAAAGTCGACATCATCATACTCCCGGACTGGAGGCCCGCGGCGGGGAGTCTCTCTGATGTACTCGTGCTCGCCGAACTCGACTCGGCTCCTAGACATGGCTGCGACTTGATGTTGCGACCCTTTTCTGTTGTGTGAGAGTTGTGTGGGTGGGTTGGCCGGCGGTCAAGCGGGGCAGGCTGACCTCGCAGAAGCCAAGGGATGAGATGGCGATGTTGTTGGACGAAAGAAGATCGACAAGAAGATTGGTTTAACAAGTGGTTCTCAAACCGGGTATCGCGAGTGAGTGCAAGTTGAGAAAACAACTGATGGGTTTCTGTGACCTTCGAGAAGCCGGCGGTTGCTGAGAGAAGAAAGTGCGGTCGACCAGGCTGGCTCAGGGCTGTGACGTTGGTCGGTCGGGGGTTTGGAGGGGGGCTCGTGGGCGGGAGCCAAGGCGGGGCAGTTGACCGTGGACCAAGTGTGACCAGAGACCTTGGCAGACCCAGCCTCTTTTTGGTGTCAGTTGGTTCGGGGTCTCTTCTTTGATCCTGGTTAATCTGGAAAACTGCAGCGTATGCCGTGGAAGAAAAACAAAATACCGCCCAAGGGCCCGGGCCGGTATTAAGAAAAGTGGCCAAGATGCTCGAAACGAAACTCGGGGTTTAAACAACGGGCGCGCGTTGTTGGCCGGGCCTTGGATATTTGAGAGCAAGCCGACGGCCTGGAGCCTCTTCCCTGCCGCACGAATCTGGGTTGGCCTGGCAGGCTGGCACGAGGTTTCAGGGCCGGCCGGGCCAGGCTGGTGGTGCTGGCCAATTGTTCGGCATCTTAATTTGGGCTCGAAACCAACATCGTCATCCCACAGCTGCTCCTCGATCGGCGCCTACAATGTCCCGTTTAAGTTAGCCCGCCATGTCAATTGTTTAGCACAACTTCCAAGTTGAGATGATCACAGTTTTACAATAGCTGAGGCACTGTGTGTTGTAGCGGAAAACCGGCATATTTACACAGTGGTTAATTCGAGGATTTGCGCACAGGGTTTCAGAACCTGACTTGTTCCAGTGTCTTCTGTTCCACTGAACTCCAGTCTCCCTCTCTGTTGGCGCCCACCCTCTTCCTCACGTTCCTTTCTGGCCGCGCCTGGCCTGGCCGCGGCCTCCAGGCGGCTCACTGACAGCGCAGCACGAATTCGAAACCCAACACCCGGATCGTTGTATTCTTTTCTACTCGGCAATCCGGCGAGAAAGGGAGGGTAACAGATTGGCGGCACGGCTCTCGGTTGGCCCAGTCGTGGGCCGAGCCGGCAGTGCGCCGCACCCCTTCTGCCGCAATCTGTCTGAGGCATGCCACTTGGCTCAAACACAACCCTCGATGCGGTTCTGTGAGGCACGGATGGAATGGCTGTTCCAAGCCATGGATGTCTCTGCTTAGAGACGAAGGCGGGATCAGGCGCTATTATGACGCTGAAGTCTGGTTGTCGTGGTTCGCAGGGAAGCCCCCATTGACAGGATATTGACAGGCTGATTGGGGCAACTCAAGCCAGCAGCTACCCTCGAACAAGAGATGGCCGCCGGCGTGTCCGGCGCCAGCATGCATCTTTACGTCACTGTCGAGACTGTCTCAGTGATTTCTTCCTCCGTGAGCGGGTCAGCGCTTGGTGATTGGTTGACAACTTCCCCTCTGTCGTCAGGGGATCTCGGCGCGTGCCTACCTCTGTCTGCCTGTGACAAGCCGCCGCCAGAGGGATGACATTCAGTCCGCAGCCATCCTTCGTTTCGCCCACCTGCTGACTGACATCGTGTCTTGTGTGTTTCAGCAACTGATGACAAGCGCAATACCGGAACTTAGACACTTAAACCACCCAGGCTTGATCTTATCCCTTTGCTATGCCTGTGTCTTCCAGCTGGCAGACAGTGATGCGAAGTAATATCTTGCTGTTATCAACTCCCACTGAGACCAACTGCATCTTATTTGGGTCCCGCGATTACCTAATTAATTACTCGACCTATACGCCAGCCAGCCATCAATCACCTCCGGGAAACCCTTCTCTGCCAACTTGCGCGCAACCAGGCGCCGCCAGTCTGACCTCGAGTCTTCGTCCCCCGTCGGAAAGTCCATCCCCCCAGAGAGGTGGAATTTGGTGCGAATCCACTCTCTTGGGACATAGCCCGAAATCTCCCAATCAATGATGCCTATCCCCCGAGTCGCGGGATCAACAAGGATATTCGTCGGCCCCAGATCACAGTGATAGAACACCAAGGACGACGTATCCATGCCCATGCCCATGCACGCTTTGCGAAGACTCTGTGGGTCAAGACACTGATCATCTTCTGTTAGATAGAACTCCTTCAAATAACGACCATCAACCCCAGAAATGGCTTCGCCTTTCCACGCAGCCATCTGTTCGCACAGCTCCGCGACGCGGGCGATGTAATATTGGCGTAAAGGCTCGTCCATCAAAGTCCAAGCTTCTGCGAGGGTTCGGCCAGGCACCCGGCTGAGGATCAGGAAGTCCCGGTCATCCCATTGGCCATGGTAGAGAATGTCGGGTATGTCGAAGCCGAGAGGCTTCTTGCTGTGGATAAACTCGAGCGTGACGTGCTCGTCGGTAGCTTCTGGATGCCGAATGTCGTGCACCTTGATGAAGGCTTCCCCGGCCCGCCAGACCGCCGATTGATCCCCGGCTGCGTAGACCCGCGGTAGGTCGGCCGAGTCTTTGGGGTGCTCCCGGCCTTCCGGCAGAGGGAAGGGAGCATCCGAGAGGACAAAAAACCCGTCTTCACCGTCGCTCCACGAAGGTTGGCCTGGGGCTGGGGTTGGCTGGCGGGTGAGCAAAAGGTTTTCTCCGATTAGCCATGAGCTGTCGCCAACGTCCAAGATCGAGTGGTTGACGTGACGCCTAGGAAAGGACGTGTAGCGCATATTCGAGCCGTAAGTTGAACGAGAAGTTTGAGGGGGATGTTGAATCTCGTGTGAGAAGCAGCAATCTGCCCAACTCTAGGCATCTGCGGACCAACGCCGGAATCCCATTGGTCAAGAACTCGACACATCACCAACAGTAACAGAGTTAGGGGTAATAGGGACGAATTGACACTTCAAGCTAAAAGAGGAACAAGAATAGCCCTGAATGGACATCGTCTTCATGTCTTTAAATTACGAAGTAGTGAGATGAGGCAAGAAAAAAAGAAGGAAATGAGGAGAAACAAAAAGGGTGGGGGAAGAAAAGGAAAAGGGAAGAAAGAAGAGGAAAGAAGATACGGGAACAAGGAAAAGAAGAGAGAAACAAAACAGAAATGTAGTAATTCAGATAATACCTGAACCCAAATCCAACTCTCCAACGGTCGCCCACTACACTCTACATATCAACCCTAGTAGTGCTCGTAGCGGCAGAGTTTAACACTTTATATTTCGGACAAGGTTGATAGCAAGGACTGCTCAAGGCGGTAGGCCCATGATAGCCGTTGGTGGCCTTGTAAAGCCCGGCTGGCGTGTTTATTATGACCTTGGTTTTGATTTCGATGTGGTTTGTTGATTAGGGAGCATATTGTGATGGTGTAAGAAACAAACATCACAAATTTTGTGGCAGGAAGATCCCATGTTAGGACCCGATTCGCCGTAAGAACTAAGAACTTAAGAGAACACCAAACCTTGCTATTCCTGGTCCTCATCTCTTTGCTCTTTCACTCTGTACTCGGATTATTATACACAGGTGCTGTCGCTATTACTGCCGCGGTCTGCGGTCCCCAGACTGTGGGATGGCTTGGCCTCACCAAGCAAGAAAAGCATCATACATGGTTTGCCTCCGCTGACTGTCGAGACAAGATAATGAGAAGGAAATTCCAACAAGCTCATGACTGAGCAATTACACCCCTGTAGGCCTGAACTGGGCGGCGGTTTTTTCTGAGGTAGCACCTCCACAGGTCTCAGTCCGTCGTATTTAAGCCGCCCTGTGCTTTGTTAGCTTCTACCCTGAGACGGAACTTCATCCCTCACTTACGCCTTTCTGACACGCGTCTTCCTCGGGGCCGGGGCAGCCTCCTCCTTCTTTTCAGCCTTGGCCTTGCGAGCCCTCTTCTGCTTCGGCGCGGGCTCCTCCTCCTTCTCTTCCTCCTGGACCTCGGGCTCGGGCTCAGATTCCGGCTCAGGCTCCTTCTTCACCTTCTTAGCCCTTCCAGCCTTCTTCTTGGGCGGTTCAGGCTCAGCCTCGGCCTCAGTCTCACTCTCCTCCTTGACGGCAGAAGCAGCTTTGGTGGAGCGCTTAGCCCTGACCACCTTCTTGGCTTGCTTAGGCTCAGCCTGGTGTTCATCCCCGCTCTCCTCTTTGACGAGCGCAGAAACTTCAGGCTCCGGCTCCGGCTCCTTCTTTGCCTTCTTGGCCCTTCCGCCCTTCTTCTTGGGCTGTTCAGGCTCGGCCTGGAGCTCATCCCCGCTCTCCTCTTTGGCGACCGCCGAGGCTTCAGGCTCAGGCTCCTTCTTTGCCTTCTTGGCCCTTCCGGCCTTTTTCTTAGGCGCCTCAGGCACAGTCTCGGGCTCTTCTTCGCTCTCCTCCTTGACAGCAGCCGAGGCTTTGGCAGCGCGCTTGCCCTTGGCCACCTTCTTAGGCTTCTCCGGCTCGGGTTCGGTCTCTGATGCAGCCTCGGCCTCAGACTCGGGCTCGACCTTCTTCTTGCTGGCCTTTTTAGGCTTCTTCACAGGGCGTTCAGGCTCCTCAGCTTCCTCTTCGACCTTTGCCTTCTTGCGGCCGCCCTTAGCGGCAGGCTTCTTAGGCGTGGTCTCAGGCTTGGCTTCCTCAGACTTGACCTCTGGCTCCTCAGACTTAGCCTCAGCGTCCTACGGGGTTGTCAGTCTCGACTTCTAAGAAGGACCGAATGGTTCGACATACCTCATCCTCTTCCTTGGGTGCCTTCCTCTTCCTAGTGAGGCGGCGAATGCCTCTCTGACCGAGCTTGTTGTACTCGGGGTCCTTGTTCACCACTCCGTTAGCCACTGCTACCTTGGTCAACGGATACATGATGGAAGATACTCACACCCTTGAAATCGTCCGAGTCAATATGTCCCTGCTTGATGACCCGCTGTATCTTCTCCCGCACATCCGGATGCCCCCTTCACAGCGTCAGCACCACCCTCACTAACCCCGTTCCATGACAAGCCACTTACTCAAGATCCTCCCACCCATCAATCAGATCCCAGTTATACTCATCCTCCTCCTCACCCGCGCTGAGCCCCTTTCTCATGTTCGCAACCTGCTCTCCAGAGACACAGCCCCTGATTCAATTTTCCCCACGTCAGTACGGGAAAAGAAAAAAAAAACAATGACCAAGGTTTACTCACCAATGCCGCCACCGCCAACTGCCATGGCCATCTGGGACCGAGACCCAGACGCCCAGGCGTATCTCGCCCTTCTGGATCTTCACGCCCTCACTCTTGCAGACCGTGTCTTGGCAGCCTGCCCGCCTGTTGGGCGAGACCTCTATTAAATGGAGTCAGCTGGCTTGTACGAGCGCATAAACGGTAGAATGGATGTATGGTAAGCGGATAGGTAGGTAGTTGTATGCCATCGCAAGCATCAATCGAGGAGTGATGATGATGCATGTTGGTAGGGAGCTTGGGACAGAAGCTTGGAGCTTCTGGGATGAGAGCTTCGGAGAGTAGCTGGAACTGGGGATGGGAATTTGCAGGTGATGATGAAACGGATGAAATGACACTTACCAATGCGATACGACGACATCTCGGCCGTAAGAAGAGTCTTGAATGGATGTGAATTGCTTTGTGGGAAACTGAAAAAAAAGAGAGAGAGAGGTGATCAGCCAAGAGAGGAGGATTGTCTGGATGGAGGCGCGGCGCGTCACTAGCGATCAGAGAAATTGGACGTGGCGCGTCGCTTTTGGTTGCGCCTAATTAGCTTGCACAAAACCGGCGGGACGAACAAGAGAGAAGGGGAGTCTAGGAAAGATAATCGATTTCAAAAACCCCGTAGGCAGCAGGCAGACAATCAACCTGGAACTGGTTCTCTTGGAGAACGGAAGGTGCGATCGGAGAAGAGAGCCAAACCGGTCAAGGTGGTTGGGGCGTCATTTGGTGGGGTTCGATCGCCTAGCAACCGAGAGCAGCCTGAATTTTAGGGGGTATTAGGAAATTCAGGGGTCCAAGTCGAGTCTCCCCAGAACTCGAATTCAGATATCGTCATGGTTTTAATCGTCAGGCAATTAGCAATGCTAAAAGGCATATCAATGTCATTCCCAGTCCGCATACAGTCATATCCCAAGTACGTAAGGTAAAGACAAGTCATCCCCAACAATTCCCGAACTCCTCCTATCCCCTCTACCCCCCTACAAAAACGGACACCACCCAATATACATAGCCGTCAGATTCTTCGGATTCACCGCCTGCTTAATCAACTCCTCCACCTGGCCCTCCACGCCAAGCGGAATACTCTCGTCCGGCAGCAGACCCCTGACCTTTCGCTTGATGCTCTCGACCGCATTCGTCGGATTCATCTTGGCCCCATCATGGTGCCGCCTCTTGCTCTTCTGCAGGTCCAGCGTCGGGTCGTAGATGAAGGCCTCGAGAATCGTCATGAGCGTCTCCTCCTGCTGCCGCAGGACCCGCAGCGTCAGCTCGCTGCAGTGCCGGAACGGCCCCTCGCACCGGTAGATACCCATCGCGGCTTCCATGTTGTGGGTCAGGCGGAAGGGGACGCGCTCCGGGTATTGGAAGGTGAGGCCCTTGTCAAAGAGGCAGTTGAAGTCGACGTGGAAGATGCCGCCGTTGCCCTCCTCGAGCAGCACGTTCTCGCCGTGGCGGTCGCCCAGTCCGAGGATGGTGCCGACCATGGACATGACGGCGCATGAGCGCGTGTACTTGAGGCGCGCGGCGAACCATGCCGACGGATTCGGGAACTGTGAAATGAACCACTCGGGCAGGACGGGCGGGAACGTGCCGAGCACGTCCTCGGTAAAGATGCGAATGTTGGCATCTGATGTGGTCGCCTGCTGCATCTTCTGCTGGATTTCGGTGTAGTTGGGTTGGATATTGCGCGACTTGTAGATGTTGATAAGAATATCGCGCAGCGTCTTGAGGCCGTCGACCCACTCGATGATGCCGCAGTCTTCGTTGAGCGGCGTGACGGCATATGTTTTGATGTACAACTGCCGCCTGCTCGACTCGGCGTCCCGCTTGAGCGAGCGGTTGATTAGGCCGTTGAACTCCATCAGACGCTGATCATTCCGGAGATCGTCCTTTGGCTTGATCAAAAGCCCATAGAGCTTCCCGTCAGATCCTCGCGCTGTCACCTTGCGGGGCTTCGCCAACGAGCTGAGGACCAGCACCTGGTCTAGGAACGAGTCGATGGTGATCACATCTCTGGAGAAAGCCTTGTGTTTCCTGACGTTGTCCGTCAAGGTCGGCAGTGTGGCGGTCAAACAGGCCTCGATTGGCAATACTAACGGGCAAGGCGTGCACTTGTGGTTGAAGTTGAGGTCTCTCGTGATGCTTGCCGTGGTGGTCCTGTTGCTCTGGAAATTCCCATTGTTGCACGCCAGCAAAAGTTGCTCGGCCAGCTTCTCACCCATCCGCAACAGCTGCTTCAGCTCGTATGATCCTCCATCCACCTTTCTGCTCATCCCGCGGGCAGCCTGCAGAATCTGCAAGCCTCGGGTTCGGCGCTCGCCAGCTTGTCTCGTTGTCATGAGCGGGAAGAGATTCCAGATGGCCTGCCGGGGATGTGCTTCGACCACTTTGAGGATCATCTGCTCCAGGACCTTGAACACCTCGGGGTTGGGGTGTGCAATTCTTGCCACGATTTGCGGTAGGGAAGTGTAGAATATGTATGCTGGCATGCGAACGAGACTCTTCTGAAAGTGTTTGTAAAGCTCATGGAGTATGGCTTTTCGCCGCAGGTGGAGTTCGCGGGACAGCGAGATCTTGCCGTCTGGCGCCTGGTCGACCTGTGCGCCGAGCTCGAGGAACAGCGTCAAGATGCGTGGCAACGTTTGAGGGAGGTACTTTGTCCCAAAGTTGAGAGAGCGGAGATAGTTCTCAATGACCAGCTTTGCGGTCTCGCCTGTCAGATATTCATCCGTCTGATCGTCCGGCTTGAGCGCCTGCTCCGACTCGAGAACCTTCTTGTAATGGCGGCCGAGGTAGTAATGTCCCTTTTCCCACTGTGGATGTGTTTTCGCTGCTTGCTGATACCGCGATCGAAGGGCGCTGGCATGTGTTTGACCTGTGGAGTCAAGCCATTTTGCAAGTAGGAGGTGTGCTCTCGCCGTCAACAGGCTGCGCTGCGTCTCTGGAGTCTTGCTGGAAGTTGGCAATAGACCGGCAGCTACAGCGTTGTCACTGATGAAAGAGTTGGTGGCGATGGCGAGCTGCAAGACCTGGATGGCCTTGCGATGATGACCATCCTTATACAGCAGTCTGGCGTTCTCGATGATGGCAGAGCCGTCGCCAAGTTGCTGAGCATGGAGCACCGCGTTGAAGGACTGATGCATCGAACCAGCCTTTCTGGCCAACCTGGCGCTGGAGAGCCACTGCGAGGAGATGTCCTCGTTTCCAAATTTAGGCCTAGAGAAGTTAATAGATGTTTTTAGATGCCAGGACCGTATGTGAACATACCGCATCAACTCCATCGCCGCCCGCCGGATGCCAAGCAGATACTGCTTGTCACTCACATACGCCCCGAGCACCTCGAGCCGCCTATCCAGCGCAGTGAGAATGGGTTGCTGGTCCCCGTCTCCTCTCAGCTTCTCATTCGCAATCATCTCCAAATCGCTCAGGACATGACATCTGAGCATGGCGTCGTGGGCGGCGCGCAGAGAGGATGTTGTCGAGTACGTCATCGAGCCGGCTACCTTGTCTCGCAGCATTTGGATGTGCTCCTTGAACCTCGCGACGTCCCCATCCTTGAGACAGAGCAGGGCTTGCCCGACGCCAAGGTTGAACACCTCGGAGACGTCTCCCGCGTCATAAAGGCGGAGATACTTCTCCAGAGTCTGCCACCGGCCTGTGGCCCACGAGGCTTCGACAGCAAACGGTGCGATCCTGCTTGCCGTGTTTGCTGTCCCTTTCATCCCCTCGACATAATTCAGCAAGACGTCTGTACTCAGGGGTTAGCGTACGGCAGTTTCCACATATCACAACCGACTAACCGTGCTGTCCGGACTCCTTGAGACAAGTCAAGAGATCCAGTTGAATATCCGCGTCATCAGGAGACTCAGCAAGCCGAATCTCATACCAGGTCTGCGCCGCCGTCCAGCGACCAGCCTTGCGGTGGTTCATGGCCTGTTGGTCAAGCGTGACGTGTTGCAAGCGTGCTGACACGCCCTCGAGACCGTCAGGGTCGTCAATCTGTGTGTAAATGTTCTGCAGTGACTGCATGATACGGTCGTTCTCCTCCTTTTCGGCTCTCTTCTCCCGGCTCTCGAAGTGCGGCTCCAAAAAGTAGAGGGCTCGGGCATATTCGTTGCAATCAATAGCCCGTTGCGAGATCAACTCAGGGTCAAGAGACCCAATGACTCCCTCGACCCATTTGATCCAGGTCTGATCTCTCTTTGTCAGCCCTTGCCGGGACTTTTTGGCCTGCAGCCATCGCCTGCAATAGTCAATGATGCGAAACACAGCCTGGTGTATGGTCAGCTACCACTTCGGAACATGTTAAACGGAAGGGGTCCTTACCTGATATAAAAGCTTCGCGTCTTCTTTCTCAACATACGACGCCGTCTCTGGTGGCTGATGCTTCAGAATCGCCAACAGCTCAGCCGAGACCTTGTTTCTGAATTCATCCTTCTGCTCTTGGCCAACAACAACATGCAGAACGACATAAGGTAACAGGAACTCGGCGACAACGAGGTCCTTGACCTTGATAAGCCGGCAGAGCGGTTCGAAAAAGGCTTGGCTGAAAAGATTCTGGCCATTTCGTAGGAGGTCTAGGACAAAGGCCCTCACCCAAGTGGCATAGGGCTTCTCAGGCTTGAAGATCGGGTACTCTGTCGTTTGCTGAGGCATGGGAGCGACGGAGAATCTCGACGACAGAAACGGCGTCAACACCTCCCGGATGTTCTCGGGGAAGGCGAGCCACTTCCGGTAGATAGCCTCGTTGGCGTCCTTGCCTTTGTTTAGAGCAGCAAACTTGAAGTCGGTCCTCTCCAGGAGTTCCTGCATAGCATAGGACAGGAACCCCTGGAACTTGGTGTCTGTTGTCGACAGGAAGGCCTTGACGAGCACATTCTCAAGGAGGAATGCCACAAAGTCGGTAGTCTCGCGAGCGTCCTCAAAGTTGTGGGTGACAACAAACTGCTTCTGCTCTCGTGAGGTTTCCAGCCGGTTCGAGTCCAAGCAACCGATGAGGCCCATTGCTTGAGCACAGAGACGAGAGATGTCGGTCTGCCAGCCATTGTACTTGACGGAGCAATCCAGTAGGGAGCGTGTAAGTGTAGTGACAACGGAATCAGGCTGCTCGCTGATGGCCGACGCTTGCAGGTAGTCTTGGTGCTCCCCCAGGAACGATATTAGCTCGACTAGCGCCTGCTCAACAACTCCATGATTCTCGTGGCTCAGCCGCTGGGCGAACACGACAAATGTATCCCTGTTATCCAGGGGCGGGCGAAGAGTGTCAAGTGCCTTGCAAATATCTGCCAGTTCTTCGATATGACTCAGCGAAGGCAATCTGTTGGAATAATCGATCAGAATGCGCTGATACTCGTCGAGAAGAGTCGACACCAATGCCTTGGCTTTCTTCTTGGTCGCCGCGTCGAAGCATTTCCAATAGTAGCCAATGATGAAGAAAGTCGACTCGATCTGCGCCTCTACATCCGCCTCTTCCATGTGGGTAAGCATGACCTCCCAGCAGGAGAATGCTGCAGATCTCAGCTCATCAGAGGTCAGGGCAGACAGAAGGCAGGCCGAGATCTAAAGTCGGGTCAGCATCTAGGCAGGTAATCACATTCCTTAGGGAAACATACCTGTGGCCGAGCAATGCACACATATGAGTTGCAAATCCGAATCATCTCCTCCATCGCTCCAAGACACCGTCTCTGTTCCGAAACCGGGGGATGTGATAGAAGGGTGTCATTAATGACTTCGCTCAGCCGCTGTGCCAAACCAAGGGCGTGTTGCTGGAGATAGCGTCCGACGATATGTGACTTCTTGGTTCGCTTATCCTTCTGGTCGGCCAAAAGGAGGCTTGCCATGGTAACGAGGGCTGCACGAACCTGAAAGGTGTTAGCTCCTGGCAGTTTGCACGACTTGGCTTGGCTTACCCTAGCTTTGCGAGCCTCGTTGGCTTCAGCAGCAGCCTTGAACAGCTCGAGAGCGGTGGTAATGGGTTCCGTTCGAAGTAGCTCCACCAGCTCAGGACCGGCAAAGTGAGAGGAAACATGGCCTAGCAACGACATGGCGTGTCCAGCGACATCAGGGACATCCTGAATTAGGAGGAGTGCTAAAATGGAGGGCATGTTCGACTGGTCCAGACAAGGTTGCCAGGTCTCGGTCTCCCCCCTGGCTTCGGCAATCTTCTGGATTACCTCGCGCTTTTTTGTGAGGACTAGCCAAGGAAGGGCATGCTTTTGCAACGTCAGTAAGAGATCTGAGACGCTCATCTGTAGCAAATCTGCGACCATCCGCGCTGTCTGTGGGTTCGAAACTAGGTCCTTGACGACTGAAAAGGCCAGGCTTGCCCAGAAAGGCTGGAACAGCTGCCCAACTGTTTCCCCCCTAGACTCGGCAAGATTCAGGATCTCGTTGAAGGCAAAGGCAGACACAATCATGTTGTGGTGCCCGAGGTATTCCACGAGCTTGATAACGACCAGGTTGAGCTCGTCAGCAGACACGACTCTGCCGACCTGACCCCAAGCCATTACGCAAGTTTCGTGCAAATGAGCAGCTTCCTTGTCTGAGAGCGACTTGAGGATGCCTAGGACATTGGCCCTGTTTCGCCTCAGGACGTCCTCGTCAATACTGGCGGCTGCAGCAGGCTCTGCGATGAAGACGGCGAGTGCTCGCCCAGCTGCAATGCGGAGCTCCCGAATGGAGCTTTGCAGGGACTGCAGACACCACTGGCCAGGGCCGGACTTTTCGAGGTCCCAGAACTCACCGTCGGCCGAGTGTCTTGCTATACGACGCAGGGCAATCATGGCGAAGACCCGGACCCGCCTCGATTCAAGGAAGCTCGGTAGCTTGATGACTGCGGTGAAGAGGGCGATTCCAAGAGCTTTCGCCTCCTCGTGCCGGCTCGTGGGTTGTAAAGCATTTGACCTTATGTCAGAACAAGAGGAGCACTGGAAACGACCAAGGACTGGCTGTTTAGTCGGCTTGAGCTTCAGAGTATCATCAGCAGCGCAGGGAATTCGGGAAATCAGGTCGATTGTCTGGCATTGATCACCCTCATCCATCTGGGGAAATCGAGCACTGTGGAAAGGTCAGTCTGATTCTGCCAAACAGTCACAGATAGTCGGGGTAACAAACATAATGTTCGACTCCAAGTCTTCGACTTCACTTGACGGATCAGCGCCTACCAACCGGCACAACTGCCCCGCTAGTTCAAGCAACAATGATGGTTCATCGTTGAGTTTCCTGCGTTTACGTGCCGGGCCTGTGGGCTCATCGCCAGTCGACCAGAATTCCAGTGTCTCGACTCGTTGGCGAAGGTCACTGTCAACGAACTTGGCTGGTTTGAGCTCGTCGTTGGGCTCGCCGAGAGGTGGGCTCGTTGTTGCGTGTACTAGCAAGCGAACAGCTCGCTGTATCCCCGTTAGCGACAGGAAACTCAACAAAGCAGTCATTACCTACCCAAAAATCGGTCCCCGACCCGAGAATGGGGTTCTCTGAGGCAAGGCGTTGCGCAGAGGCGAGCAGTCCAGAAGCAACGAGCCTCGAGGTAGGCTCGTGGTTAGCAGAAGCTTTGGCAAGATAGACCAAGGCTAAGCAGAAAACACGTCTGAGACTCGACCCGTCCTCGTCTTCAGCAAGGAGTTGGGCGGGGTTTTGGCAAAATTCGGCGCAAACCAAGGGTAAAACGGTATTGGCCTTGTGATAGAGTATCGACTCTATGCTGCGGGAGCTACTATGGACCTCGGCCAGATCTAACGCTATCTGGACCACGGGCGCCGACCCGATGCCTAGGGGCGCTGACCAGAGAGCCAAGAGCAAACTCAGGGGCTGCATAGAGTCCAAGAGCCATGCCAAATTCTGGCTGTAGAGCAACGAAGCCTGGGACTCTGTCTCGAGCAAGAGAGCATTCTTGAATATTTTAAGGAGGCTTATAGCATGTCGAAGAGCGTGTTCAGTGTTAGGGAGGGTAAAGGAGCACCCGCGGGGTGGAGCACCGAGCAATGCCTCGAAGAGGGCCTGGGGCGGCAGCTTAATCTCAACAGGAGTTTCTCGTGACGATGGTGTCCCTGATTTTAAATGGTCAAGAATGGCTAGCAGAGTGCATCAGTCAGCGTGGTAGAAGCACGAAAGGAAGCCCAGAACACCTCACCACTCAAATTCGCCCTGAAATACTGCATCAGGGACGGTCCCAAATCCCACAGCGACGGGGTGCGGGCCGCAAGCAGCAAGACGTATTGACACAAGTCCTCAATTTCAGCAGATATAGCAAGGCATCGGCGGTGGCCGAGCACGCGGAGCAGTTTCGGAAGAATCCACAGCCAGAGGGGTTCGGTACCCCGGGCCAGGAAGGTCTTGCCATCGGTCGTGCACTTGAGGACAGTCGGCGTCTCCTTGATTGTCACCTTGAGAAAGTTGATAGCCTTCAAAGCATCCGCGCGCAACCGTTCGCGATCTGTAAAGGCATCGTCCGGCTTGAGGCTCTCGAGGAAGACGCCGCCGCAGACGTAGACCAACAAGTGGTTGTGCTCGACGCGCTCTTCGTGGGTTTTGAGACAGGCGGGGTCATTTTTGACCTTCTCGATGATGGCAAATAGTCGCTTTAATTCGGTGGTCTCGTCCGGTCGCGACAATTTGGCCGAGGCAGATATGTTCTCGACGAGTTGGGCAGCAAGAGTCGACGGTGGAGGGCCTGATGTATCGAGGGAATTCGCAAAGTTGTTAGCAAAGCCGTGTGGGCCTGGTCTGGCCGTTTTGCCATGAGATTCGGAAGCCATTTGGTGCTAGCATGGTCGGTACCGCCGACGGAGAGCGAAGGTGCCGAAGCTTGCAGCAATGCAGAGGTGGCAGACACGTCAGGACAAACAAAGATGCAGGCCCTTGGCAAGACGCGTTAGCGGGAAGGTGTCAAGGTTGGGATGGCACGAGAGCACGTGAGAGGCAGATTCCATTTAAGGAACCCTAACCCGGTAGCTTCACTTTATCCCCTGCCCCTGATAAGGGGGAGCGCGCAGGAACATAGATATGATGCAAGGGAGAGCCCAGGAGACAAGAATTAAAGCACTTGTTCGCCCTATCATTAGGACGGCAGACGCTGTATTATGAATTGCCATCAATCATGATAGCACCCTTCCCATGCAAACCACCTAGGTGCTACTCAAGAGCTTCTCAACCGCCCACTTGACCGAGAAATTCCTCAGGTCAGAATAGTGTTGCCCAACACCGACAAACAAGACGGGCACATTCGTGGCGTGAACAATGCTGACCAGTGTCCCGACCATGTCCCCAACCGTGTCACACTTTGAGATGATGAAGCCGTCCAGCGACCGGCCCGACCCAAACGCGGCATTGAAGTTCCTCGCTTGCGCAACCGAGTCGGTGCCCACAAGCGCCTGTGCAAAGTCAGCATCAGCATCTTCTGCAACATAATTTGCATGATAAAAAAAAAAAGGATAACTCACCTCACCAACCATCAAAATCTTATCAGGCTGCGCAAACTTGGCAAACTTCTCCAGCGATGACATCAGGCGCTGGTCGTTGTGCCTGCGCCCAGCAGTATCAATCAACACGACATCGAATCCCTCTTGCGCCGCATGCGCAACGGCATCCTTGGCCACGGCCGCAGCATCTTTGCCGTAGCCCTTCTGGTACAACTCAACCCTGCCGCCCTCGCGAGCCGTCAGCTCCTTGAGGTTGCGCACGTGCACGGCTAGCTGCTCGACGGCACCCGAACGGAACGTGTCACCGGCGGCGATGAGCACCTTGTACTGGTTCTGCAGCAGGAAGAAGCAGATCTTGGAGAGGTTGGTCGACTTGCCCACACCGTTGACACCGACGATAGACATGACGTAGGGGCGGGCCTTGCGGAGGGAGGTGGCGGGCGGGGAGGTGATGGAGTCGATCTCGCGCAGGAGGTCGAGGGAAGAAGTGGGGGTGAGCATTTTGGTGAGGGAGGCTTCCATGGCTTTTTGTATCCTCGCGTTGATGCCTGTGTGGAGGTTAGTAAGGTGCCTCAGGGGTAAAAAAAGGGGTAATTGAACGCACTCTCGAAGCTTCCCGTCTTAACACCAACGAGTTCCTGTTCAACACCCTCGCACAGCCGCACCGCAGCCTCGCGCGCAACGTTCTTCTTGAGGAGATGATCCTCCATTCCCTTCATCGCCTTCTCCAAATCCTGCTTCGTCAACACCTTGCCACCGACAACGTTCCTGAACAGTCCGCCAATGGCGCTAAGGCTCGATCCAACGAGGCCGCTTGAGGATTCAGTCTTCGAGGCCGCATTCTTCTTGGCATCGGCGTCGGCCAAGATGGAATGGACTTCGTCGCCCAGATCCCTGAGCACGAACTTCCCCTTTGTCCTCGAGCCCCATGTTGAAGCGTCGACTTCCTCGACGGCTCCCGGTCTCCCACCTGCCTCGGCTTCACTATCGCTCGGCAGACTGGTGATCGAGTAGTCGAGCTGGACGTCTTCGCTCTCATCCGCGAGGCCATCGGCATCCCACTTCCTCCCGCGCTTGATCGTCTTGGTCTGCTTCGCCTTCCGCCCAACCGCCTCGTCGCCCGAAGAAGCGGGCGCCGAATTGGTATTTTGGATCTTCCTCGCACGTCTTGATATCTTGCCCCCGGGGCCTGCCTTTGCCACGAGCAAGTGGCTTGTGCTAGGAGTAGATGGTCGCGAGACAGTGGGTGTCGCAGTAGGGGAAGAGTCGGCCGAGGTTTGGGGCTTCTGATTGTTCGCAAGAGTCTGCCGCAAAGGAGTCTTCTCGCCTAGATCTTCTGAAAGCTCTGCATTTCTCAATGCGCCCGCAGACGACTTCCCGCCGGCTTGTTCGAGCTCCTGCAGTTGCTGATCAAAGTACTCGTCGAAACTGATGCACTCGACGACGGTGGTGTTCGGTTTCGTCAGCTGATCGCCGTAGAGGCTCACGAAAATGGCCCTGATGTTGTCGACGAGCTTATCGATCCATGGCAGGTGTAGAAGAGAGCGGTAGACTGCCTATCACGGAGTCAGATGTGGGGTGGCGAATTAGCCCCTTTTTTGGCAAACACTTACGACGAAGATGATGCCGAGTTCCTTGACGAACGTCCATCGCAAGCTATGCTGGTCGTGTTTGTATGGCGGGTTAAGGCCCGCAGATGCGCCGTCCTTTGCGCCGGCGACGGAGCTCTTCTCCTCGATAAAGACATCGGCGATGAAGTTGTTAACGACCGAAGGGCTGACGGCCGCATAGGTCCGAGACCAGAGGACCACACCGGAAGTGGTCAATATCTCGAAAGTATCGAGCATCTTGAATGGCAGGTCGATCGCCGGCCTTGATAATGTGTAAATTAGTTGATAAAGGTGTGACGCTCGAAACCTGTCCGTCACAGCACAAGTTGGACAGACATGGACAAGGACAAGGACCAGCCAGATCGGATGGCGCACGCGCAAGTGCCACCAAGACGGAAGGGTCGCGGTATCGATAAGATGCGCGTCCGTAATTGGACAATGAACCCTGTTAGGTCGTCTTCCGGAGATTAACCATTGCCAAGCGCCAGAATGACAGCATCCCGAATTGCTCGAAACACATGTCCAGAGAACGGACCAACTCCTGGCATTTCGATTTCGAGGGCAGCCAACGCGGCACCATCAACCACCGCCACAAATTCCAATTCTCTCCCAACCGGCACCGACGTGACACCACAACATAATTCTTTCACTTAAACCGCCATAACCTCCTAACCTCTATATATCCGACATGCAGCGACCAGCCTACGGACAGTCACCTCCCCTCCACCACCCGGTGCCGCAGCACGTCTCGACCGTCCCTCAGCTCCGATCTCCGCCGCCGCCAACGTCGCAACCCCAAAGCGGCTACGATGGCAGCCCTTACCAACCACAGCCTCAGAATCGCGCACCCTCCGGGGGTCCCAACATGTTTGGGCAATACGGCAACTTTATGAACGACCCAACCGCACAGATCGCATCACAGTTTGGCCAGACAGCGTTCCGTCAGGGGCAAGAATACCTCGAACAGAATGTACGCTCGCCCCGCCCACCCAGTTGATCCCCCACCTCCACACACGCACATCCTAACCAACACTTTCTCTCCCCAGGTCAACCGCATCGTCAACGTCTCGGCCCTAAAACACTACTTCACCGTCACCAACAGCTACGTAATCAACAAGCTCTTCCTCGTCCTCTTCCCCTGGCGCCACAAGCCGTGGACGCGGCGACAAGCTCCTTCCCCGCCCGGCCAGGACCCGTCCGCCGTCTCGTCGGCATGGTACCTCCCGCCGCGCGACGACATCAACAGCCCGGACATGTACATCCCCGTCATGTCGCTGGTGACGTACATCTTTTTGCAGGCGCTCATCTCGGGCCTGCGCGGGCAGTTCCAGCCGGAGCTGTTTGGGTACATTGCGACGACGGCGCTGGTGGTGGTGATTGTTGAGATTTTGGGGCTCAAGCTGGGGTGTTATCTTCTGAGCATCTCGAATGCGTCGCAGCTGTTGGATCTGGTGGCGTACTCCGGGTACAAGTTTGTCGGGGTGATTGTGACGATTAGCGTGGCCGAGATTGTGAATGGCGGCAAGGGGACCGGCGGCTGGGTGGGGTGGGGGGTGTTTATTTATACCTTTTTGGCGAACTCGCTGTTCTTGGTACGTTCTACTCCCTGGGGATTACTGATTAAGGGCGGTGCTAACTGGAATCAGATGCGCTCGCTCAAGTACGTGCTCTTGCCCGAGAACAACAGCGACAACAGGGGCCCGATGCAGACGATGCATCCGCTAGACTCGAGGGCAAAGAGGAACCAGCGGACGCAGTTTCTGTTTTTCTACTCGTATATTGTCCAGCTGTTCTTCATGTGGATCCTTTGCCGGTCGTGAACTGCGGGTTGGCTATGAGAATAGGAAGTAGAGGCAGGTCTCTCGGGGGTTGAAGGCAGACTCGGACTCGAGATCAGTGTTGGCCAGCGTCCTGTGGGATGCAAGACTTGTACAGCAACCTTAAGACAAAACCCACCTCATGCTCGCTCGCACAATACATTTGTCCGCGTGGCCGGGGCAGTCGATATTACGGTCTGAGATGTGGCAGGGCGTACATCTGGTTGGAACTATTGGAGTAAAGAGATACGACAGGTGTTATGTATCCAAACCATGACTGTTGGTTCCCTCTTCCTATGCTACGATTGGGTTCTCCCACAGTAAAGCCAACCTAGATTCAATTGCCAAGGACCTTGAAACAGGGCATGCCAGGGGTTTGACTCCCCGAGACCACTGGTACGCTGACAATTCAGCAAGTGCAAGTTTCTTCAGATCAAAAAACTTGAATTTGTGTAGCTTATCACGATGGCGTACATGCCCACTGTCATTTGGGAGTGTGTAAGTGAAATAAGACTGACGAAACATGCCTGACTCGGGCCTGATAAATCGACCAAACATTATATTTAGCACAGGTTACCTAACCAGTTGATATCACGAGTGATAATCGGTCTGAGCCTCTATGTCAAACTGGAATGCATACTTTACTCTCAGTCTTTAGAGAATAACCTAAATAGTCATTCGGGGGTCCTAGACATATCCCTATTACTACTTACTACCCCTTTCCTCAAACTTATTCTGAGTGCTGGTAATCCTACAATCCTTGATCTAGACTGAGTCATCTTTAAGTACAGACAAAGTATTGATTAAATATTTTCTACTCTCTCAAGGCTTTGATTCACCTGATCAAGGTAAACCTCGGGCGTCGATGCAAGTGAGACTGAAAGACATGTGGGGGTTAGGGTTGTTGTACAACCCAACACCTCAAAAAAGCTTAACTATCGATAAGAACAGAGGACAATGGCCTGGCCCAGCATCCCAAAGGGCGGGAAACATCTTTGTTTATTGGCTTGGGGCTGCACCTTGATGACACAGTGAAACCCAAGCCGGGTGTTTCCAGTTGATCCTTCTGGCAACCAACCACTCGGTGCGACGCTGAGCAACGGAAGCAGCACGCTGAGTGGGGCCTCGATGTTGATTCCGGGTTACCGCTCATTTTCGTCACTGCAAGACCGCCCAACCCAAGTCCTTTCACCTCTTGCCGTGAAAAACTCATAAACCCTGTTTCACCTCTCAATCACACCTGGCGGACTCAGAACCACTCAACTACCCGCAATCATGGCGCCCGCCCCCATCGTGACGGCGACAATCCAAGCCGCCGTCATCAGCGTCATCTCCAACCTTCTCGCCCAGGCCATCACCGCCCAACAAACCAACGTACGTCCCTCCACTCCCTCACCTCTCACTCACCACACCACATACTAACAACCATCCCCCTCAGACCCCCTTTAACCCCAACCCCCTCCCAACCTTCCAATTCCTCCTCTTCGCCCTCCTCTCCACACCCCCCAACTTCCTCTGGCAAGAGTTCCTCGAATCCACCTTCCCCGCCTACCACGCCTCTCCGACCACCGCAGCACTCAAATCCGCCGCGGCCTCCAACGACGCCGAGCTCGACGACGAGGCCGCCGCCGGCACGCTGGTCGAGCCCAAGCTCAACAAGCTCAACACCGTCATCAAGACGGTGCTCGACCAGACGCTGGGCGCGACGGTCAACACGCTCATGTTTAGCCTGTTTATGCATGGGATTCAGCAGGCCATGGCGCACCACCCGGTGTATGGGAGTGGTGTGGGTGTGGTGGACGGGCTGAAGGGTCTGCTTGGGCCCGGGGCGGTGCGGTATGGCGCGGTGGACTGGGCGCGTGCGTGGGCGGCGGCGAGGGGCGAGTTTTGGGGGTTGTTGATGGCGGGGTTGCGGTTCTGGCCGCTGGTGAGCGTGGTGAATTATGTGTTTTTGACGAGTGTTGAGGCGAGGAGTCTGGTCGGGAGCTTGGCGGGGTTGGCGTGGGGGGTGTATATCAGCTTGGTGACGGGGAAGTAAGGGGTGGTGAGTGATGGTTGTCTGTAGGGGGCTTGTGGAGTTGGTGCTTGAATTTCGGGAGAGGCGCTGCGAGAATGGAAAGAGGAGGAAGGTTGAATATTGTTTTGCTGAAGCGATGACTTGGAGTGCGTTATAGAGAAAATACACGGCAAGGTATGACTAGATTTTGCCAGTAATGTAGTGTTAATTTCTCTATTATTCGGATGGCTTTCCCTGTAAGATCGTTGGAAATGCTCGAGTCCGCACAAAGCCCGTCCGTCCCACTCAAGCATGTATTAGTCAAGGAATTAGGGAGAGGTACTGTGGCTATAGTGTGACATGTCATGCCATGAGATTCCTTGAAGCACCTCCATGTCCCTACCAGCTGGCAGCATCCGCCTGGGGTTGACATTTCAAGAAACCACATCCACAGTAACCCGTAAACATCACCAAAATCATCATATCCAGAGAAGACTCAACTGTTATACAGTGCAGCACTACCCAGCTACTCAACCCTCATCTCCTCCAAGTCTAAGCAAGACCAGTAACGACAGCAAGCAGAAAACAACACATTGGTATATTGGGTTTAAACAAAACAAAAAAGAACTCCTCCAACCAGGGAAACAAGCGGGATTCCAACACAGAACCCAACCCGTACCCTCCAGTTCATGCCACTCATCGCCCGTCCCCTCATTATTCACCCCTCTCCACCAAGCAAATAATACCACCCTCCTCCTCTTAAGCTTCATCAGACCAGCAGCAGCCAGAGACAAAAAAACACGCCGATATATCGTAACACAGTGCAACCATACCAAGCATGATAAATGGGCAACGCGCCTCGTCTGCCGGTAGGCTACACCTGAAAATGGAAACGACATGAGAAACAGAATGGAAGAAAAGAAAAGAGAAAAGTAGGGCCATCTGGTCAGTGAAGAGACAGACAAAAACAATAGACCGACGGCTCCGTGGCCTAGTCGGTCAGTGATAAAGTTCGAAAAAAGGAAAGCATAGAATCGAAAGATCACACCCCCTCCGTCAAGAAAAGAAAACAGAAAAAGCCCCCCTCAGAACAACCAACCAGCAATATTACAGCCCGCCTGCTCTCGCGTATACAAGAAACACACCAGCCAACCACGCAACCTCACTTTCAAACCCCATTGCCCCTCCCCCCCCCAGGACTCTCCGGGTGGCTCTCATCCAACCTCTTGCGCCAATCCGCCAGGCTCTCGCTCAGCCCCAGGCTGACGCGCTCATCCTTTTTGGCCACGACGGGGTGCGCCTCAAAGTCAAACGCGTTGCTCAGCCGGTAGTTCTTGTTGGTCGCCTCCCAGTGGCTGCGCAGCGTCTCGAGCTCGTTGGCCAGGCTGTCGAGCGCCGCGCTGTTGCGCTGGTCGTTGGCGGCAGCAGAGCCCGAGGCGTCGCCGTGCTCGTACAGGCTGTCGGGCTCGCTATTGACGGATTCCTGACGCAGGTGGCGCGGCCCGCCGATGGCCATGCCGGGAAGGCCGGAGCCGCCGCCGTTGGTTGGGGCAGGGCTGCTGGCGCCGGGGGTGCCGCTGGCACCGCCACCGCTCGTAAGGCTCTCGGCCTGCTTGCTGCGGCGGCGGTAGTTGTCGACGCTGAGCTCGACCTGGTCGAGGAGGGTGCTGACCTTGTGCTCGGCGTCGAGAGCGCGGCGCTCGAGCAGCGCGTTCTCGGTCTGCAGCTGCTCGAGGTCGCGGCGGGAGTTCTCGAGGCGCCGGATGGCCTCCTCGGTGCTCTTCACTGCCGCGTCGCGCTCCTTCTCGACGTCGGCCAATTCGTGTCGAATGGATTGGAGTTGGTGGTCGAGGTCGGCGGCTGTGTCCTTGAGCTCTGTCTGGAGCCTGTCGATCTCGCCCTGGAGCTTCTTTTGGTGGGTCTCCCAGTCCGCGGGGGCTGGCGGCGGGCTCTTGGACGGGGAGCTTTCCGCGTCGAGCTTGTCCTCGAGTTCTACCAGCTGCTCCTTCAGCCGCGCGTTATCGGCCTTGTAACGCGAGAGCTGTTCCTTGAGCTGCTTCAGCATCTTTTCGGTGCCTTTGACGTAGTGCACCGCCGACTGATAATCGTTTTCGAGCTGAGCGAGCTTGTCCCGGTACGTCGACTCTGACTCCTGCGCCTGAACCGCGGCCTGCGCCCGGGTTTCCTCCAGGGCGCTCTGGGAAGCCGCAAGCTGCTGTTCTAGCTCGCGGAGGCGCATCTGCTCGGGTGACCCTTCTCGCGGGCTGCCACGGAAGCTGTTGCGTGACCGCACCGCCGACGTGGGAGAGATACCGCGCTCGCCGAGAATGTCCTTGAGGGCATTGTACTGGACGAGCATCGCGTTGGTCTCGAGTTGTTGCTTGGACAGTTGCTGCTTGAGGTCCGAGTTGGCAGCCTGCAGGGACTGGGTGTCCCTGAGGGTGCCCTGGAGCTGCCGGCGGATCGAGACACCCTCGCGGCTGGCTTGTTCTTGATAAGCCTCGAGCCCGGCGATTCGCTCTTCTGCGCCCCGCAGCCTGTCTGCCGCCGCATCTGCTTCTTGTTGGTATTTCCTAACCAAGGCATTGGCCGTAGTGACTTGGCCCTGCAGGGCAAGAATGCGTTCGCTGTCGCCGCTGTCTGACTTGGCGACGTCCCTTGTCGAGATTTTATCAAGACCAGCCAGGACAGCTTCGCGATGTAGCCGTGCCTCGTTGGCATGCTGTTCCGCGAGCTCCTCGGCATCCCTCAGCCGCTGCGTCGCTGAGACCAATTCCGCCGTCCGCGCCTCGTGCTCAGCCTTGAGCTTGTTTAGCTTTGCCTCTACTGCCTCCCTGAGCGCTCGTTCTTCATCCAGCTTCCGTTCCAGCAGTGCCTTGGTTTCAGCCGAAGCTGCCACTGCCCCACGGAGTGAATCGAAAGCCTCCGAGTGTTCCTTGGAGCTCCCAACAGCATCGGTGTACTTGTGCTCAAACTCGTCCTTCTCGACACGTAGCATCTCCGCTGTTGCCACAGCTTCTGCCGCGGCGACCGACTGTTCCCTTGCCTCGCGTTGGGCCATGTGGAGCTCAGCCTTTAGCCGCTCGAGCTCGGATGCATTTTGCTGCTTGTAGTTCTCGAGGTCCACCATCCTCTTCTGCGCTGCATTGGCAGTGTCGTCGGCTAGCTTCCGGGCCTTCCGCTCTGCTTCATACTCGCCACTGATACGGTCCAAAGTGTCCTGGAGCTCCCTCTGGGCGTTGAGCGCATAAGCAAGCTTCCTGCTCATTTCGCCGACACGGTCCTCGGAATCCTTGTCGTTGTCGGGCTGTGGTGTGCTGTTCGCGCTCCCTACCCGTGCAGCCAACTTGGCCTTGGCGTAGACAGCCTCCTGAATCGCGGCATCCCGTTGCTTCTCCGCCTCGGCGATCTGCTTGGCAGCCAGTACCGCCTGTTTGTCAATGGATGCCTGAACGTTGGCAAGTTCGGTTCGCATAGCAAGTAGCGCCTCGATGAGAGGTTTGTCGTCATCATCAAACGTATCCATAGAATGGTTGTCCAGAACTGGGCTGAGAGAAGTGCTCGGCACATATCCGGCTTTCCGCGCCAGCTCCAGCTCGGACGCGTACCACGCATTGCGGTTCCGCGAGGAATCGAGTTCCTTTAGCAGCGCAACAGTCTGGGAGTTTCTAGTTGACGACCTCCGAGAGAGGGGGTTACTGTTTTGCCTCGTCGGTGGCGGGGGAGACGAAGGCCGGGGCACTACTTGCTTAAGAGTGGGCTCCGTCGAACTGTCAACAGACCCGCCGTGACTCCGGACTGGCCTGGATGATTTTGGCTTCGCAGCATCAGTAGCCAAGAATTCTGCTTGCCTCGATGAAGACCGCGGGGGGTTCGGAGGGTTCGGAGGGTTCTGGGGGGGAGTGCGTCTGCCATTCACAGCAAGGGCCTCGCCCTCCCTAAGAGCCGCAACCTGCTGTGGTACGGGCGACGTCACGGCCGAGCGCTGGTCCTGTCGTTCCAAGGAGGTCGTTCTTGGACGGGGAGCAGGTGCGCCGGACCCTGGTTTTGGCGGCTGTCCTTGCGGTGGTGGCCCGGCGGGTGCTGTCAACCCTGGCGACTTGGTAAGTCTGGCGGGCCCATTAGGATTGCCATTTGGCGGGTTGGGCTCGCCGGTCGGGGATCTAAAAGGATTGCCGCCAGGGCCACCAGTTTGTCTCCTAGCATCCGGCGGGCCATTTGAGCCTTCTCGCGAAGGCGTGCTGCGGGCAACATTCTGAGCCGTTACATCACTCGGGCGTCTCGCCTGCGTCTTTGGCGCATTAGGATTGGCGCCCGCGTCGCTCGGATATCGAATCTTAGTGGTATCCAGGCAGTAAACAAGCGCCAAATCATTGACGGCCGTCGCGGCAGAGCTCGGCTCTCCTCCCACTACCACGACCGTCTTTCCCACTGCCGTCATGCTGTGTCCGGATCGCGGTGAGGGCGACGGGCCCATGTTCTGGAACGTGTACCAGCGGCGAGAGCCGATCTTGAATGCGGCCAAATCACCGAGGTCGGCCCCTTCCTCCGTCCGGCCTCCAAAGATGTACATGACATCGTCGACGAGCGCTGCGGCGTGGCCTTCTCGCGGAGATGGAATATACCCTATACAGTCCAGCTGGGACCAAAGATTTGTCGTCGGGTCATAGCACCACACGTCATTGAACCATTGGAATCCGTTTGTGCCGCCAAACCTAGAGGGTGTCAGTAAGTCGAGATCCTGTGTAGGAGAGAGGAGATCTACTCACAAGTATAGTTTGTCGTTGTAGGTTATCACTGAATGGTTCGTTCTAGCAGGCGGAATCTTCCCCTGCGGCGGACCGCCGCTATCGCTGCTCGGGATCAACATCTCCCAGCGGTTATTGGGCATCTGCAGCTGGTTCAAGTCAAACGCCGACAAGTCATTCATAAAATATCCCTCGACCTGGCCGCCAAAGACATAGATTTTGGAGCCCAAAATATTTAGCGAGTGACCGTATCGACCGCTGGGCCGCTGCCCTTGGGGCAGCGCTCTCGACCACTGCCTCGTCGCTAAAGGATGTCAGCACACCTTCCCCCCTCAGGGCACCGCACTCTCGGCCTTACATGTGTTCAGTAGGTAGAGCGTCTCGTCGAGAACATCTGTTTCCTCAATCTTGGTGTCGCCGCCAAATACGATAAACGCGTTTCCCACAAGCAAGCTTGAATGTCCAACTCTCGGCCCAGGGCCCTCGGCAGTGGTGGCGAGCGGGTAGCAGGCCATATTTGCACCGGCTTCGATCAGCCACAGGTCGCCTTTTACGGTCGAGCTGTTTATCAAGCCGCCCATGACATAAATGTCACCCTCCTTGGATGATATCGAGTTGACTGCGGCGCCATATCGGGGGAATGGACTCGGGTGTGTTGAGGTGTAGGTCAGCCTCCGCTGCGACCACGGGTATAGCGAAGCGTTCGGGTTCGCCGCCAATTGCGAAGCGCCGTTGCGGTACTGCGACCACTACATGTTAGACTGGCTGGGCGGTGCCCACAAGGGAGGCAGTGGATGGAGGGACATACCGGTGGTTCGCCTGGCTGCTGCTGCTGCTGCTGCTGCTGCTGCTGCATCTGGGATGGACTGTGTTGCGGATGGTCCAGGCTCTGGCCTCGTTGGCGGCCGAAGGAGCGGTCTGGGCTGCCCATACTGCCTTCATTATCGACAGAATGAAGGCTGCCGGTGGGCGTTGATCGTGAGCCCTTGTCATCTCTCACGCGCGCCGTCGCGCTCCCCGACGCCGACCCGGAGCCCTGTGATCCATCTCGGCTTACGAGCGCCCGGTCCTGGTTCTTTTTCGACTTGAAGAGAAAGGCCATGTCGAATCACTGGGTCGCTCGCCAGGCTATTTTGTCGCGAGATGCTAGCAGAGCGAGGCGATGGTGAGCTGGTTTCGCTGTCAGTGGCTCTCGGACAGCTGCACGTCGCTCAATTGACCGAACAGGCGTCGGGGCCGGGCGGTATCGTGCAGCAGCCGGTGGACGAGCGGGTGTTGGCAGGCGGTGCCGAGGCGGCCACGAGGACGGACGTGTACGTGTTGCCGGCGATGGAGTCAATGCCCGAGAGGAGAGATGGCTGGGAGGGCATCCGTCTCTCGCGGTGGAGTCCGGCGCAGCAGTTCGATTTTGGTCGTCAACCTCCTGTCTTTTTTTTTTGATGAGGGGGGTTCCCTGTCAGCACCCCGTATCCCCCGAAACGGATAGCGCCTTGAAAAGGAGAGCAGAGGGCAAAAAGGACAGCAAAAAAGCAAGCAAATATGTATTACACCAAAGGTGATGAAATATGTTATCGCTGTCGCATATGCAGCCGTTCCTGTGGCCGTGGCAGTTGTATTTGACACTCCACAGTCGACAGTTGTGGTCTGTAGAGGAGCAGAGCTTCATCAATGAGCACGGGGCGAAAAAGACGAACCTTGGTGCTAGTGGGCCTGGAGATCCAATGTCGGGGGTGCAGCAGCACTGCAGCAAGCTCAGAGAAAGGATGGAACAGTGGAACCCCATCAGCCAGCGGCGTGTGCAAGAAGCGCAAGAAGGAGAACCATGCTTTCCAGCCGCTGTGCAGGGGGGTTTATCCAATCACAACCCGGTATTTGGTTCCGACCTCCAACCAAGGGTCCAACAGAGCCAATCTTGTCTGGGTTAGGCGACAAAAGGGGCAGAGTCGAGCATTCAGGGGTTGCCGTTCTTCCAGAAGACGCATTGGACACCAATTGCATCCGCTCGGGTCAGCACACTCAGCTGCAGCGGCACAGAGGAAGAGAGGCGCTGCCAGAGTCAAGGCACCGTTGCGGATTCTATTAATGGATACAGACGGGACGTACTTGTAGTTACCTCAGCGCCTCAACTATTGTATGCATCATCTCGACGAGAGTACTTGGTACAGAGATGTTTGTTGATCTCGAAGACGTCACGCCCGTCTTTCAATACAGACCCACCGGGTGCTAGGAGACGGCACAGGACAAACTCTAAGAGCGAACCTCGGCAGCTTTCGCAGACACAAAGAGAGCAGCCAGAGTGCCACGAGGTTTATTTTCGCCTTTTTATGAGGGCATTAGTTGATCTGTTAAATATCCGGGGTATCACCTTTAGAAAGCATATCCGACTCTGCACCAACTGCCGTTTGGGTTGTGTCCATTATCGAGGCAGGCGGTAACCAACGTACCTTACTCGCTGACTTTCTCCCATGTCTATGCAATCATGACCATTATTACAATGAAGCTTGTTGCTGTGATTGACCCCTCAGATCGCTTTGAGGCTCTCATTGATTCATCAAGACAGAAAGAGAAGCTGCGGAGCCGCTAACATACGATGCCCCTCCTCCCTCTATCCCGTAATTGTTTCATGTTTCTTTGAGCCTTGAAGCGAAGCGTTTAAATCAACTATGCCACTATGTATTAGTAAATCTAGTCCAAGTCAGACGAACGCTCAGTTTGCGTCTTCAAGGATACAGACCCCGGGATATTCGACTTTGAGCCAGTCAATGTAAATCATTTTATCTTTTATTTACCATTTCCGCAAAGATCTCAAGTGTTGACTCTATTCCACATTCCCTTCTGACTTTCAGAGCAGGGAGCCCGATGCTTTCACAGTTCTAAGACACTAACCCAACACAGTTAGAACATGGTTGATCTAAAAGAGACGAAAAGGTACCCATACCTTAAACCCGGAATTTCCGTAACGTAGTTTATCAAAAGAGAAGCTCTCAAATTGTTCTTAGCTGTACTTCATATATCTTCTTGATCTAGCTCTATTACTCCTATTGCCTTAACTTTCGATAAAAGCTCACTGCGTCATTCTGACAGCTCCCGCTTGGTTGCTCTTGTCGAAAGCACGTGTATAGACCTGAACGGTGTTAGCCGTTCCCCACCAAGCATCACGTGGATGTGGCTTCAAGATGCGTCGGCTGCAGCCGTTGAACGCCCTCCATTGGCGGCTCTCGAGGTTCTCCAGCTGCCCGCTGCCCGCTGCCAAGAAAGGACCCCGTGCACCGACAGCGCCGGCTGGAGAGCCTCGCGCCGACCGACGTCAAAGACTCCCCAGTGAGTTGAATCAACTTCATTTAGCCTTTTTGAAGCTGCATCGCCTGTGCAAGGAAAGGCACGGTGTCGCGCGCTTTGAAGGTCAACAACTTCACGGCAACGGGCACGGCAACGGGGTTTTCCTCGCTCTTGATGCCTGTGCTTGTGCCGCCTCGCGCAGATCCACGTTGACTTGACGCTATCTTCTCTCCCACATCCATCGCCTCGTCCGCGATCGCTCCCCCGGGTCTAACAACCAACTTTTAGCGACCACAGTTTTCCCCGTTTGTCTTGTCGCTCAGTTCAACGCTACGACGAAAAGGAATAAAGGAGAAGATTAATTAGATCATGGTTGCCTGCCGCTAAACTCAAGTCCACCATGACGGCCCTCTCTCTCCAGCCGCCGCAACCTCCCCAGGTCGGCCGCGGGCAGAACGGGCAGAACGCTGCCCACCTGTCTAGAGCTACCACGATTGCCTCATCACCAGCCCGCAATCCCGGGTCTTTCTCACGCCAAACCACTCTCGCCATGTCGCATCTACAAGCCCAGTATGCCGAAGCGTCCGGTTCGCAACAGAACGGCACTGTGCGCGCCGTGTCTCCTGGCGATGCTCCATCGAGGCCCGAAGGTCAAGGACCCCCGATGATGAATGGGAGACGGAGGCTAGCCCCTACCCCGCGACGACCCTCGAGCGCCCCCGACGATGACGTCCCCCACGTTAGGAGGGGTTACCCCAACCCCTTCCCACCCGACGAGAGCAACCAGCCCGAAGATGAGGAGCACCTTGCCGTTGCGAAGCCGACCAAACCCCCATTACTCCGATCCAAGAGCGAGCACGGTCTGCGTCACGGCGAGCAGACCAACGTCAATGGGCAACAATCCCAGCTAGGTGCCAGACATGGCTTTGAGTTTCATTACCAGTCTGAGGATATCATTGCCCAGCTTGCTAATGTAAGTGCCCTCTATGTTTACAAACTTGTCAAACCTATCGCGTCGTCAGGCGGCCAGTGCACATGGACCTGCGGGGACCTTGGCCGGATCTGTCTTTCTGAGCTCCAACCACGGAGCAAGGTTGGAATCGCAAATGGTCGTGGATGGCCCTCCCTTGAGCCACACCTCTCTTCTTTCTTTTCTCTGCAGGTTCGAAAGGCGCGAGACAGTCATGGCTAACTCTACCCAGAACTGGTACATGTACTTCGCCGACAAGCGACACGAAACAACAGGGAAGCCCAAGACCCCCTCTTTTGAGATACAAGACTGGCGTATGCGCGATCGCCTCAAGACCGTATCTGCAGCCATTGCAGTATGCTTGAACATCGGCGTCGAGCCACCCGACCAATTGAGGACCACTCCCGGTGCGAAACTCGAGGCATGGCAGGACCCAACCATTCCGCCAGTGGGCAAGGCCCTGGAGAACATCGGCAAATCGTTGCAGACCCAGTACGAGACGCTCGCCCTCCGAACCCGGTGCAAGCAGTATCTGGATCCCTCGATTGAAGAGACCAAGAAATTCAGCATATCCCTTCGTCGAAATGCCAAGGACGAGCGGGTTCTTTTCCACTACAACGGCCACGGAGTTCCGAAGCCAACGGCTTCTGGGGAGATTTGGGTTTTCAACAAAAACTACACACAGTACATCCCCGTCTCGTTGTATGATCTCCAGCAATGGCTCCAGGCGCCAACGATATTCGTGTGGGACTGCTCCGAGGCGGGCAACATTCTCAAGAACTACCACAAGTTCGTCGAGAAGCACGAGCAGGAGGAGGAGGAACAGGCGCTTAAGGAGCCCACCTACGAGAAGATGAGCTTCCGTCCTTATATTCACCTGGCAGCGTGCTCTTCAAAGGAGAATCTCCCGACGAACCCTCTGCTTCCGGCCGATCTCTTCACATGCTGCTTGACCACGCCGATCGAGATGGCGCTCTGGTTCTTCGTCTTGCAGAATCCTCTCAAAACCAATCTCTCCCCCGAGGGTGCAAAGAAATTAGGGGGGCGGCTTCAGGAACGTCGCACGCCGCTGGGAGAGCTGAACTGGATCTTCACCGCTATCACCGATACGATTGCCTGGACAACCCTCCCGCGGCCCCTGTTCCGCAAATTCTTTCGGCAGGATCTGATGGGTAAGAACGTCCTGTTGAGCTTCTCAACTTTTCTCGTGTCCTTTTGCTGACCATGATGCTCCCCAGTCGCCGCGCTGTTCCGCAACTTCCTGCTCGCTCAGCGCATCATGCCCGTTTACGGCTGCCATCCGCAGTCGTACCCTGAGCTGCCCGATACCCGCAAACATCCTCTCTGGGATAGTTGGGACCTGGCTGTCGACATGGCACTTGCACAGCTTCCCATGCTGGAAAGAAAAGAAACTGAAGGCATCGCGTACGAATACGTCAACTCGACTTTCTTCACGGAACAGCTCACCGCTTTCGAAATCTACCTTATGAGGGGAGACGCTCTTTTGCAGAAGCCCCCTGAGCAGCTTCCCGTGGTTCTCCAGGTGCTTCTCAGCCAGCAGCACCGGCTCCGAGCCTTGATTCTCCTCGGTCGATTCCTCGATCTCGGCCCATGGGCGGTGCAGCTCGCATTGAGCATCGGCATCTTCCCCTACGTACTGAAATTGTTGCAATCGGCCGCCCAGGAGCTGAAACCCGTCATGGTCTTCATCTGGACTCGGGTACTCGCCGTTGATATCTCGTGCCAGCAGGACCTCATCAAGGATAACGGCTACACCTATTTTGCCGCCATCATGAAGCCCCAGGAGGTTCTTCCGGTCGTTGGTATGGGTGTTCTCGATGAGCACAAGGCCATGTGCGCATTCATCCTGGCCATGCTATGCAAGGGCTTCAAACCCGGTCAAGTCGTCTGCAACTCGACAGACATTATGACGTATTGCCTGCACCACATCAGCCATCCCGAAAACCCGCTTCTCCGCCAGTGGTCATGCCTCTGCATCAGCCAACTGTGGAGAGATCTCCCCGAAGCCAAATGGAGAGGCATTCGGGAGAATGCCCACCACAAGCTGTCCTTCTTGAGCAGGGATTCCTGTCCCGAGGTCCGCACCGCAATGGCGCATGCCATGACCACCTTCCTTGGCATCCCTGATTTGACGGATGAGGTCGCGAGAATCGAGGAGGGAATCGCCTGGGCCATGCTCGAGCTGGCTACAGACGGTAGCCCGATTGTTCGGAAGGAGCTTCTCGTCTTCTTCTCGCACTTTGTGCTCCGTTACGAGAGCAAGTTTTTGGTCGCTGCTTACGAGCAGCTCTTGGAGGAGAAAGAGTATCTCTCATTCCCTTCGCCAGAAGACGGCCTCGATCACAAGATGGGATTGCATTATGCGCGGCGCGAGAACCGCGAGAGGGATGGCACCATCAAGCCCACTGCATTTGGTGTCGCCCATGATTCCGTCTTTGCGGCGTGCTGGAAGCACATCAATATCTTGAGCGTGGATCCGCACCCTGAAGTGCAGAGGGATGCCACCACCATCGCGGACTACGTCCACCACGCGCTGTTGCACTCTCCTGTTGGCACGCAGGCCCAGGTTCTGATGGATGAAATTCTCAGGCGCGCTAGAAAAGTGTCTCGAGGTGACATGAGTCAGAGAAGTGGCGTGATGGGCACCCGTACCGCGGCTGCCCAGCCGATGCCGTCTCCCGGTCTCCTTAAGCGGACCGCAAGCTACCTGTTTGGACCCTTCATGGGGCCGGTGCCGGCAGACGGTCAGGTGGCGAACACGCCGAATCAGCCTTTAAGACCCGGGACGCACAGGTCAATGTCTCAACGGAGTCGTAAAGCGCCGAACCTCGAGAATGCGCCCCCGGAACAGAACGACCAGGTCGCATCACCGGCGAACTACCATGTTGCCAACGAGCCGCTATGCGCCGGTTACACTGAACGCAAGCTCAAGGAGGTGCCCACCCTTCCCTTGGCCAGCACCTTCCTAGACTGGTCGACCGAGTATTTCCGGGAACCCCAGATGAAGGCGCCCGAGGCCGAAGAGCCTGGCAGCCAGGAGTACAACCGGCGGCTCTGGCGGCGGGCCCGTAACGAGGCTGTCCTTCGCGAGACTCAGCCCCAAAAGACTCACGCCAGAACCCACAAGTGGAATAGTCAAGTCGCTGTCATCAACAACGGCTCCCAGCCGGCCAAGATGACTTTCCATCAGTTCGAGGACCACGTCGCTGTTGCCGATGACGGAAACACCGTCACGATTTGGGACTGGAAGAGCAATAGCCGCAAGAGCCGCTTCTCAAACGGCAACCCGGAGGGATCCAAGATCTCCGACATGAGATTCATCAATGAGGACGACAAGGCTCTATTAATGACGGGCTCGTCGGACGGTGTTATCCGCATTTACCATAACTATGACAACGACCAGGAGGTGGAGCTTGCGTCGTCCTGGCGCGCATTGACCCACATGGTCCCATCCAACGTCAACTCGGGTATGGTCTTTGACTGGCAACAGGTTAATGGCCAGGTCCTAGTAGCAGGCGACGAGCGCGTCATCCGTGTGTGGAACGCCGGCCATGAGATGTGTACCCACGAGATCCCGGCCCGGTCCGGTTCATGCGTGACTTCGCTAGCGTCTGATCAGATGACAGGCAGCATTTTTGTCGCCGGCTTTGGAGACGGTGCTCTGCGAGTCTTTGACACGCGGGTGAAGCCGCAGGAGTCTATGGTCCGCAAGTGGAAGGACGACAGCAGGCAGTGGGTGCGATCGGTCCACATGCAGCGCGGCGGCCAGCGCGAGCTGCTGTCGGCCAGTCGAAACGGCAAAGTCCACCTGTGGGACATTCGCATGGAGCAGCCTCTCAAGACGTTCCAAACCACCAAGGATGTGCTGAGAACGGCGAGCACGCACGAGCACTTGCCCGTGTTTGCTGTGTAAGTGGCCTTTCTCATAAAGTTGCGAAGAATGGTACTGACTTTTATGGCGTATTAGTGGAACATCTGCGCATCTCGTCAAGATCTTTGACCTGGATGGACACGAAATCACTCGCCTCGACCCTTATGCCAGCTTCCTGCCGGGCCATAAGAAGGGCACACCCATCGCTGCCACCGCCTTCCACCCTCACCGCATGGTCTTAGGCTGCGCTGCTCGCGGTGACAACTATGTCAGCATCTATTCTTGCGGCAACGAACGGGCCAACCCTTTCTGAGGACCTTAGTCCTTAGCTTTTTCCCCCTCGTTCCTTCCCGTCACTCCTTTCTTTTTCTTTTCGGGTAACCCAACGACCTATAATTTATTGCGTCCTTTCTGGCGTCTCGGTGGCGTTGGGGGTTTGCAACGGCTGCCGTGCGGGGTACCTATGGCGTTTGGGGGGGCTAGATGCCCTGCTTCTGCTCGGAGGCAGTAGCATAGAGGGAGGCACTCTCGGGCTGGGTTCCATGGTCGGCGACACAGGGCCGTTGAGGCACGACAGATACTGCTTGCACTACTAATATAGCCAATGCCTGGCATGCTTTTTCGTGGTTGTCTTTTTCGTGAATGTCATGGAGTCACGAGTGGTGAACTGAGATGAATGTAGGCAAGGGATCTCCGTAACTGCTGACGGGAAAGTGGATCTTGATAGCATCGATATATCTATGGTTTATCCATTTGTTCTTTGGAACCTGGTATATGTATAGTTGTGACAACGTCCTGGTAGAGCACCAGCACCATAGGATCGTGCATAGCAGGTTTGTGGTGCTTAAGTCTCCAACCTTGACCTAACTCGATCCGAGCCAAGGCTCTCATCACTTTGCCCTCGCAGGTTGGTCGGCGGGATAGCGTTGGGTGGCAACATCAACTGGGTCGGGAACGGCAGATCCTTGCTCGCGCCACTCACCGGAGCTTTCTCTCCCACACAGTTTCAGCCCAAGATAGTCCAGATGCCTTTGCATATTCGTTCCAGCATGACTTCCCCCCTTCATAGCCGCCCGCTCCAAACCAGGAGCCATGGTCTAGCGGCACAGACCTGGCCAGTCCGGGAATCCAGACGAATCCATCCTTAACGGGTGAATCTAACTGGCCGATCGCGTTCCTCGGCCCGTGACATCACACGCCTTTGACCACGCCGAATGAGTCACTCGCCCAGCAACCCCCAGCTCAGTCCCAATCATCATCGTCATCACTCCCCGTCCTCCTATCAGAACTGCTCTTGATACCCTTGCTCACACCCGCCGCCTTCTCCTCAGCAGCGTCCTCGGCCGCCCGCCGCCGCTTGGTCACGCGCATGTCGTTGTCGGGCACGGCGCCCACCTCGACCAGCAGCTTGTCCAGGTCCAGCATGCTCATGCGCACGCCGCCGACCGTCGCCAGCGTCACGACCTGCTTGACGATGTCGCCCTTGGAGTAGACCAGGATCGTGGGGGTATTGCGCTCCGGGTAGTTCTCGATGGCCTTGTCGGCGCGCATCTCGCAGAACTTGACCTCGCCGTACTCGCGCGCCGCCTGCCGCCAGAGGTCGGACAGCACCCGTGACTCGGCGTTGGTACCACCCTGGGAGGAGGTGAGATTGACGAGCACGGGGCCGGCCTGGGACGCGTCGGTGACCTCGCGTGAGTACTCGGGCTTGGAGATGGGGTAGACGGAGCCGTGGGTGGATTTCTTTTGGAGGGCGGAGAGTTCTTGCAGGCGTTTTTGACGGTATTGCTCGAGGAAGGCTTCGTCTTCTTCGTCTTCCAGGTCGGAGAGGTCTGATAGGTCTTTGCCCTCTAGGCGGTTCTCGTGTGCCAGCCGTCGTGCTTCAAGGATGGCTTCTTCGATGATGGGGGTGGGGGAGGGTGGCTTTTCAGGGATGACGCCGTGTTTGCGGAGGATTTCGTTCCTGTAGAGTCATACATTAATTTTGGCGAACGAGGGCCGGGAAGGTATCCAAGCCGGTCTGACCATTCTGTGTCGGCGTTCGGGTCATCAATGGGGACTGCAATCCGTTGGTCGACGGGAGCTGCCATTTTCGCCTGTGTTGCACCAAGTGGTTTCGTGATGCTATCAGTGGTGTGCAATTTCTGAATTGTAAAGTCCTCGTCCAGCTGTAGGTGCCTTTACGCTGCTCAATTTATTGCTGTGATGCTGCTGCCTGATGTTGATGTCGAAAGCATTCGCGGCCGATGGAGTGATGAATACGTACCTCCAGCCCCGCCTCGGTGTTTAACCCCACCATGGATCTCTTGCTCCCAGCTCCGGAACCTGGCCCCGCTTCGGGCCACTTTGACAGGGGTCGGCCAACCGCTGATTGGCCATGCGCTCAAGCCCTAACAGACCGTGTCCGAGGCTAGCCAATTTTGCCTTTTGCTCCTCACAGACCGAAATTTTGCCTCTCGAAGTTTCGTTCCGCTGGGCCTCCCCTCCGCAACCATCGACGAGCAAGAGTCTGCCGCCAACTCCCATCCAGATTTCATCAATCAAGGAATTGCTCGTCCTTTCGGCAACCCAAAAAATCAGTCAAGATGGTAAGAAACCGAATTTCTCTCGATTTCGCACGATCCTGCCCGCACGATGGGCGATTTCGATGTCACGAGGACAGGTGTTGGGGAAACAACAAATTCGGGGCGCGACATCGGGGGTCTGGCAACGACCAAGGGATACATCGGAGGATGGGAAATTTTGCGGAGGACGATGGAACATCGACGGGCAGGATGGAAATCGATGTACAAGACATGATGCTGACGGATATGCCTTCTCAAGGTTCTCGCCGTTGATCTCCTCAACCCCAGCCCGGCTGCTGAGGCCCGCAAGCACAAGCTCAAGGTACGCAGAAGGATTGATTGGAGTTATCGGTCCGCCCGGTAAAGCTGACTCTTTTGCAGATGCTTGTGCCTGCTCCTCGCTCCTTCTTCATGGACGTCAAGTGCCCCGGCTGCTTCACCATCACCACCGTCTTCTCCCACGCCCAGACCGTCGTCATCTGCCAGGGCTGCACGACCGTCCTCTGCCAGCCGACCGGTGGCAAGGCCAGACTCACTGAGGGCTGCTCGTTCCGGAGGAAGTAGACGTGTCGTCTGATGGCGGCTGTTTTCTTTCTTTGGGCATAATGGCATGGTAATGGGATCATCTCGGGATCTGCAAGGCTGTTTCGAGCTGGGCGTCTAGACATTACTCTCGATCGTCAATCAATCTCATTTGCGGATAGAAGATGGATTCGCCAAAAACCACCTCGCACAACACTCTGGGAGGCGTTTGGGTGTCCGGATATCTAGCATCATCGACTTCTCCGACTTTCTCTGGATCTACGTTTTCGCGCTTCGTCTCGTCTTTTGTCGCATGGGAGGATCACTGGCAACGGCGTCTTCACGAGTGTTTGGGCCAATCTGTCACGGGCCGGTGGCAGGCTGCTAGATGCGAGGACGTGGATCGCTGAGGATCGCCAAAGATCTCGGTGCAGTGGGCAGGAAAAAGGGGGGTCAACTTTGCTTTGCGACGAAATTGACGACATTCCATGACAAGTTGGGAGTCCCGAGTTGATGATGTTGGTGATTTTCTGTCGTTTTTCGGCCTCGAACTGCCCTGGCTCCCTCTAACCCAACTCTTGTGTTGCCATCCAATCGACCAGTACACCCACATCAATATCTTAAAACTCTATCAAGACACTTCTCGTAAATGTATTCCATACTCCGTAATCTGTAGCCGACTGGTTTGCAAGGTTTTGATAACCCCGGTCACGAAACGTTCGCTGGAGGAATGGTATTTTTGGATTGTTTCAGGTTGCCCAGGCCAACTCCAGGCCGCATGGAGATCATTCAACGAACGATTTGCGAGCGCACTGTGCCAACTCGGCAAATGATATGTTTCATACAACATAGCCAGGCTTAGATTCTACCTTGGTCATGTCTTCTGGACGAATAACTGAAAAGTCTTGACACCCAACTTGGATGTGAGACAGCATTCCACCAACAGACAAAGCAATTGTTTCACGAGGACATCATCACCCTGATCACAAACGGGGCTAACAACAGTCCGGGAACCAACAAGATCACAGCAGAAAGAGGGCAACCGTCTCTGGCCCTAAAAGGTCGAAGCCCGAGTTCCCATTGCTCGAAAAAGCGGCGATCTCTCAACTGCTGTCGGACCTTTGCTCTGCACTTCTCCACACTGCCAAGACACGAGAACCAACCACCTCTGACGAAATCTAATTAACGCGTCAAAACACGGTCGCGACTTGACGACCCCCACCCATTCTGGGCATGAACCTGCGCCTCGGGCCCCAACCTTCTTTGTTCTCCCGTCCTGCAGTCAGCCTTCCCAACTTCACTCCTCAACCCAAAACACTCTCCACCGTCAGCACAACTGCGATCACAACTTTGCGCATAACTACTAAGAGAAAAACTGGACCCTTTTCAGCCACAACAAATGTCTGGCCCTCGTACCAAGCGCCAATTCGCCGGCGCTGCCAGCGATCCCTCGCAGCGCTCAATAACGTCATTCTTTACCAAAACCTCCTCGTCCACTCTCTCGGCCAATTCCAACAACTCGGCGTCATCAAGGCCGGCCGCCCTCAATGGGCCCCATCTCCCCGCGCAGGTCCAGACGGACCTCCTGACCGTCGGCATGCGGGTTCGCAAGGCCATCCCCGAAGGCTACAAAACACACGATACCTACGGCTCTTTCCAGCTCTGGACGGACAACAACACCACCAGCATCCCCTCGTCCCACAAAACATCCAACACATCCGTCACCTCGGCCATGCGCGAACTGGAGCCCTTCTGCGGAATCAACAAAGTCGGCGGCCTCGCCTTCCAGCCCTCCTTCAACCCATCCTCGTCCCCCAACGACGACGACGAAGACACCATGCCCGGCCTAACAAGCAGCCAAGACTCTATCGCCAGCACCATCACCTCGACCCCCCCTCCTCCTTCCCGCCGCCTCACCACCACCATCACCGCCACCCCCGTCACAACCCCAATCATGCCCACCACGCCCCGCACAACAACAATGCTCCCCACCCGCCCGCGCAAACGTGTCCTCCTCACAGACGAAGACGAGGACGCGCGCGCCGCGCACAGCACGCCGTTCCAGCACGCGGGTCCCTTCCGCCACATGAACCGCGACGAGGACAAGTCGTGGCTCGAAGACGAGATCTCGCCGCGCAGTATGGCGCCGCCGGTGGGGCTGTGGGAGAATGCACGCGTGCTGGCGGTGCCGAGGCGAGGGCCGCGGCAGTCGCAGATGCAGCAGCAGCTTAACGCTTTGGGGGTGGGGGGAAAGGGGGCGGTTGTGGGTGTCGGTGTGGAGGAAGAGATGGCGGGGCAGGAGAATGTTGTGGTTGTGGTGCAGGATGGGAATGATTTTGAGGAGGCGGCTTTTCTGGATTATGGGTTGGGTGGGGAGATGGAGATTGAGTGAGAGTGTTTTGAGTAAAGAGAGAACGGTCTGTGAGCTGGAGGGGGGCATGGGTTGTTTGATGCATTGCGGGTTTTGTTTTACATGGCGTTTATGGTTTGGGCTATGGCCTGCTATGGCTGGGATGGGGAAGGAGTGTTGCATTATACCACCGGAACGGAACACCCGGCTTGCATGCATTTTACAGTAGTATGGCGTTTACACGGACTACGGGGTTTAGTTAGCCAGGAGGAGAGTTCGTCACGTATGTTCTAGTCATTATTATTCAACCATGCAATATCCATTAGCGTGAGCAAATGTATTGGACTTATTAAAAGGATTATTTCTCGGGGCGCCTTGTACAGACTCCTGCGTCCCAGAGATGGCACAACTAAACTGAATACTACCACCGCCATTCTTTACTTACAGCGCAGGGAAAGGATCCCGGAACTCCAGCAGGTCTCTCTGTCCGTAAAACTCACCAGCAACAGTCAGAATCATGTTCAGGGTAGCCCGCATGTTGACCCGCGCCTTGGCCTCGTCAAACACGCCCTTGTCATCCTCGTCCTGCTCTTCATCAGCATCGATCGCGGCCGCCGGGCTCTCATCTTCTTGGGTCTCCGGGGCCGCTTCGAGCCGCGCGAGAAGCCGTGCCTTAGCGGCTGCAATGTCTGCTTCGATGTCCTTGTTGCCAGCGGTCTCGGTTGGCTCGTCTTCAGAGACTTCGCCGTCGTCGATCTCCATGTCCATTTCTCCGTCGTCACCCTCGTTGGTGTTGCTTGCGACGGATGTGGAAGTGGGATTCGCAGGTGTAGGCTCTGGATCGGTGGTGGCTACCGCCGGCGCGCCGACACCAGTCTCGTCATCCTCGTCAACCACCATTTCACCAACATACTCGTCCTCCTCTTCCTCATCAACATCCACCCCGGCCCCTTCCAAATCCCCCTCCACCTCCTCCCTCAGCGCCGCCATCTGCGCAATACTAACCATCATCAACACCGCCCTCTTGCCCAGCTCCCGCACCCACCCGACCTCGGCATAGTCCATCTCGCCGCGGTCCGGCAGCCGCGCCAGCAGCGCCCACAGCCAGCGGCTGGTGCGCTCGCGCAGCTCGTACCCGCGCCGCACAAACTTGCCGCCGAGGATGACGCGCAGCAACTTGAGCACGCTCTGCCGGTCCAGCGCCGCCACCTGCACCGGCAGCGGGTCTGTGTGCCGGATGCGCTTGGTCCACACGCGGAAAGTCCACGACTTGGCGCCGAAGGAGCCGACTTTGGTGCCGTGGTCGCGCGGGAGGGCTGCGACGAGGCCTGGTGGCGGGGTCTGGTGCAGGAGGGCGCGGAGGGAGAGGAATTGGGTGGTTAGCGAGGCGTAGTAGGCGTTGCGCAGGGAGGCGTTGTTGGCCGCGATTTGGTCGGCGGTCGGGGAGTCGGAGTCGGTGGCGCGGTGGTCACCGTCTTCTTCGGAGGTCCAGGGGGGCGGTGAGGGGGCTGCGGTGTAGGCGCCGTCTTGGTAATACCCGCGCGCATCGCCCACTCCGTCGTCGTAGATGCTCCTATCGATATCGTCTGCGGTTTGGAGGTGGGATGGGAGCTGCGGGCCGGCCTTGGGCGCCACGAGCACGTGAGGGACGCCGCTTGCTTCTTGTCTGTGAGATACTTACCATTAGCTTACCCTGTTGTTTGTTCCATATTTTATGGCCGGCTGGGGGAGGGAAGAGTGTTTGTTTAGCGAATGTTGGGCAGTGATGTGATGGAGCGAATAGGGAGTAAAGGCAAGCTTACCGGACAGCTCTGAGGTAGGCAAGCGCGCCAACATCTTCCTCAAATTCCAGATCGTCATCGCTTAATTGTGCGGGCTCGTCGCCGTCTAAGCCTGGAAACGCGACGCGCTGGCCGTACGTGGGATCGGGCTTGCCCTCGGCGTTTTTGCTTTTCGAGTTCTGCTCGCGTCGCCGTTTGTTGGTGCTGGACGAGTAGGACGACGGCTCATCATTGTCGCTAGTTGCAACCGCATTGTAATTCCTTTTTGACCCCATGATTGTCGTGAATGCAGGATGTGCTGCTAGGCAGGTCAAGTCGGTGACTGTGCTCGGTTGTTTTCAAAGTCAATGACTGGGGATAGGTGAATATCCAAGGAAATTGGCTAAGGCAATATTGGTGTAAACGGGCTCCGATAACTTCGCAATCAGACACAACGGCCTGATCAGAGGGTGCTGAAACCGAACAGTGACACTCGAGGACTTCAGTATCAACTCTTGCTTACAATGGTAGAGCAAGGCTTCTTATTATTACAACGATTCTGTTTTATCAGGAAACAATTCACATTGGTTTTGTAGGAGCTTAAGAGGAGGGAATGTGAGGCTTTCCTTCGGGTTAGGGTTAATGCTAGTCGGGCGATAAGATCTTGCCCCTCCAAGCCCCGCCAAAAAGATGCGGTTGCCCCTCAACTGGTGCCTGGGGATCTGCGTCGCCCGAAGTGACTCGTACGGAGTAAAATTCTACGAATCACACCACTGCCGCCGCAGCAAGCCATATAACTCGCCTCGACTCCCGACCCTCGAATCCCACCTCCTAGACACATCAATCCATTTCCCGCACAAAACACCACCATCATGGCTGAGCCTTCCACAAACCCAGTTCCCCCCGCCGAGACCCCGGCCGAGACTCCTGCTGCGGCGGCCCCTGTTGTCGACGGTGAGGAGGGCGCCACCGTCTCCAAGAAGGCCGCGAAGAAGGCCGAGGCTAAGGCTAAGAAGGAGGCAGAGAAGGCCCGTCGCGCCGCCGAGCAAGCTGCTGCCAATGCCGCGCGCGCCGCAGCCCAGAGCGAGGACCTCGCCAAGGACAACTACGGCCAGGAGACACACGAGACGAAGCTCTCCCCCGATGCCGCCGAAGTCAGCCTGAAGAATATCGGTGATGAGCATGTGGGCAAGACGATCGAGCTGCGCGCGTGGATCCAGAATGTGCGCATGCAGGGCGCCAAGATGGCCTTCGCCGAGCTCCGCGAGGAGGGCACCTGGGCGATCCAGGGTGTCGTGGCTGCCAGCCCTGAGGGCGCGCCTGTCAGCCGGCAGATGGTCAAGTGGGTGGGCACCATCACCCCAGAGAGCTTCGTGGTCGTCGAGGCGACGGTGCAGAAGCCCCTGGAGCCCGTCAAGAGCTGCCGCGTCTCCAACTATGAGCTGCACATCACCAAGTGCTTCGTCCATGCCGCTGCTCCTCCCGTTCTCGGTATGACCCTCGCCACGGCGAACCAGCCGGTCGCCAACTTCAGCGATGAGGAGGTGCCCGTCGAAGAGGGTGTCGAGAAGCTCAGCATTGCCCCCGCGGGCGAGGCGTCAGCCATTCCGGCCGCGACCATGCTTACCCACCTCGACAACATTGTCATGCACAAGCGATCTGCCGTGCAGCAGGCTATTGCCGATATTCGTTCCGAGATGAAGGAGTTGTTCCGCTCCTACCTCAGGTCGCACGGCTTCAAGGAGTTTGAGCCGCCCTGCCTCATCGGCGCGGCGTCTGAAGGCGGCGCCAACGTGTTCCGTCTCCCCTACTTTGAGAAGGAGGCTTTCCTGGGTAAATCATCGCATTCTGTCTATTGTATCTGAGGGATCCGGGCTAACACATTCAAAGCGCAATCACCCCAGTTCTACAAGCAAATCGAGATTGCCGGTGGCCGCAAGCGCGTCTTTAGCATCGGCCCCGTGTTCAGAGCCGAGAACTCGAACACACCCAGGCACATGACCGAGTTCACCGGTCTCGATCTGGAGATGGAGATCAAGAAGGACTACCGCGAGGTCTTGGTATGAAGCCTGCCCAGTCGCGTATACCGGCATCAGAACCGCAGCTAACAACAGCAAACTAGATCATGCTCGAGGCCGTGCTCCTCCACATCTTCAGAAACATCAAGGAGCGCTGCGCCGACGAGATCGCGCTGGTCCGTTCCGTCTACCCTTGCGAAGAGTTCCTCCTCCCCGAGGACGGCAGGGAGGTGCGCCTGACCTTTGCCGAAGGCCAGAAGCTGCTCCGCGAGGAGGGCCCCGAGGAGTTCCGCAACGTCAGCGACGATGAAGACATGGGCACGGCGCAGGAGAAGGCGCTCGGCGCGCTGATCCGCAAGAAGTACGGCACCGACTTTTACGTGCTCGACAAGTTCCCCGAGTCGGCCCGGCCCTTCTACGCCAAGGAGGACCCGGCCAACCGCAAGGTCACCAACGCCTACGACCTGTTTATGCGCGGCCAGGAGATCTGCTCGGGTGGCCAGCGTATCAACGACCCCGTCGAGCTCGAGGCCCGCATTCGCACCAAGGGCGTCGACCCCCAGAGCGCCGGTATCAAGGAGTATGTGGATATCTTCAAGCAGGCGGGTGTGCCGGCCCACGGTGGTGGCGGTATTGGCCTGGACCGTGTTGTGGCGTGGTATCTCAACCTGCCGAGCGTGCACCTGGCGGCGTACTATCCCCGTACGCCCAAGAGGCTGCTGCCTTAATTTGGGTATGTGGGTGGTATGGATGAGGTCTTGTGTTCATGATGCGGTACATCCTGTTTTATGAGCGTGCGAGATAGAGTGTCCCAATATATTTGTGTATACAGTTGATCTGGGTCGTCGTGCTGCTTGCTTACTGACGTCGTTACCATCGCTGCCGGTGGGTCTAGGCAGGGCAGGAGATCAGACGAGCGTATATAAACTGGCTTTGGGTGACAGGTTTCCAACCAACCCACTAGGTGTCCGTCGAATCCTTCCGTAGCCTAGTGGGATAGAGCGGTGTACCTAGCTAATCATCCCCCGGTTTGAGTGAAACAGTTTCCTGGGCCTTTGAGAAACGACAGCTCTCTTTTTGGAGGCCATCGGTTCGAACACGTCCGTCTGCCTCCCCTCGAGGATTTTTTTCTTCTTTTTCTTCAGTCCGTTGGATGTTCATTATGATGTTTGATAGCGAAGCCACGACTTGGAATGTTCTTCCTGTCTTTATCTTTGATCGAGGCACACCAAGTCGGATGCCCACCTATCCTTTTTCTAATATCAAGGACAATCTATTGCTATTTCAAACCAGCAAATACTGAAACACCGATCCGCTGAATCATGCCACTCTGTTTTCTGCTACCAACATTAGGGCTTTCATCCAACATTCCTAATCATATGATGCAAGTTTTTGTTACCCAACTGGCCGACTCACCACATCAGCGGTCACGTTAACAGACGGTTTGAATATTGATTTCGTTGGGTCAAGAACGCATAAGGTGAGACCCGGTCGATAGGGTCGCTTGAGCAGCTTTGAAGGCTGCGTCTTTCCCCGCACATGGCCTGAGGTACCCAACGGCCTCAATCTACACTCGTACAATTTCCTCCATCTCAAAACTATTTCCAAAATCAAGGATCCGACTCGAGAAGGTGCTCAACTAACCACTTCATTTTCTGCTCGATCTTTCCCCCAATTTCTCCTCGATGATCAACCACTTCACCCCACTCTCGACTTCAACTGGCCCCCCAACTCACCTACGTCCAGTACCAATAATCAGAAAAGCGATACACTATTGAAGCGCTCATATAATTTCCCATCGATTCTCGCTTGTTCCCATCGGTTTTCTTATTCCAATCTACGATTTCCTCGCGACCGATACTCCGCTTCCAACCAGTCGCACTTCTCCTACAACAAACTTCTCTGACCGATTTCGAAGATGGCCGATCACGCCCTCAAAGTTCCCAAAGTTATCGATCTTGCTTCGAGTCCACGGAAAAGGGCATCTTCCACAAGTGAGTTTCCCGTCTCTTCCTTCGTTCCTTCCCTATCACTACTCACAGTCCGACCATGAAAAAAACATCTCAACTCGCTCCCAAACTAACTTCTCCCTCGCCAACAGAATCCCCCTCAACCCCTCGCACCCGCCAAACAACCCTCACCGGCCGCATCACCAAATCCACCACCCCGAAAACCCCGACCAAAGGCAAGAAGAACGAGAACCAAAAACACCCCAAACTCATCCCCTCCACCCCCACCGCCAGTAGCATAAGCACCGCCATCCCAAACACCCCGGCCAGCGCAACCCCCTCCAAAAGACTCACCACCGCTAGAGGGCCCCCGGGAAGCGGCGGCAAGTACGGCCCCTGCCCGCGCTGCCTGACCGGCCGCCGCGTGCGCAGCCGCTTCAAGCCGCACGGCACGTCGCCGCATGCTGGGAAGTTCCGGTTCGTGTGCAGTAATCGGATGGCTGGAGCGGGTGTGGGTGAGATGGCTTTTACTGCTGGGGAAGATAAGGGTAAAGAAAAAGGGGGGTGTGGGTTTTGGGAGGTGCTGGAGGAGGATCCGGCGGGGGATCCGGCCAGGTTTAGGGCGCAGCAGCAGCAGATGTTGCGGAAGATGGGGAGGGATGTGGGGGTTTGTCCTGGGTGTGGGGTGGGGAGGGTGGTGGAACGGAGGGGTGGGAGGGAGAGGTGGTGGGAGAGGGTGCGGGTTTGTGAGGGGGGTTGTGGGTGGACGGGGGAGGGAGGGGCTCTTAATGGGCGTGGGAATGGCGGAGGGGATGAAAACGAGAGGGAGGATGAGTTTCAGGGGGCGGTGAGGGATGAGTCCGTGGGGAGAGGGAAAGTGGTGGTTGATCTGACCGCGGAGGAGGATGAGGTGCCGCGTCCGGCTCGGCGTGCGAATATTGGTTTGGAGAGACGAGCAATGCCCCCGCCAACGACGCCGACCAGACGCAAAACGGCCGTTATTTTCGAGGTGGAGGACGATTCGGAAGACATAATAAACGATGAGCTCGATTCTGAAGACGAAAGACAACTGATCCAGTTGACTGGAAACACCGAGGCCAGGCGAAGCTCCAACAGCACATATTACGACGAGCTCAACTCCGAAGATGAACGGGAGATCGCCAACTTGACCAGCCATGCTGCGGTAAACGAAACGAACCACGGGGGTTATGACCTCGGATCCGAAGACGAACGCGAGATGATGCAGCTGACCGGCGAAGTCATGACGAATGAGCCAGACAGCACAAATTACGACGGTTTCGGCGGCCTTGACTCCGAAGATGAACGAGAGCTCATTCGGTTGACTGGCCAGCAGCCTATGGAAGAGGAGACAAGGGCTACGGAATACGATGAGCTGGGCTCCGAAGATGAGGAGGAGCTCGCCCAACTGGCTGATCAGGTTGTGGATGAGTTTGATGAAGAGGATGAGTTTGAGCTCATGAAACTGGCCGACACAGTTTCGGACTCTCTTCCTTTCTAGGGCAGCGCCTTTGAGTTTTAGGATGTTGCTGCCGGTGCCTCGGGGACTCTGGGGAGTTTATGATAGGCAAAGGGAATTTTTGGAACACGCTTGAACGACGCCCGACGAGACATGAACCTGGGAGGTGCTTTTAAATATGATCTGATCTCGTTCTTTAGCCGTAGCGATGGACTTGCGGAGAAGAATTGACATCGATGACTTCAGCGTCTTGATAAGGCTACTTAAACGAGTGACAACATAGTCCTGGAGGCAAAGAAACCTTCCCAAGGGCTCCTTTCCCCGGTGCTTGTAAATTCTACCTAGAGTCCGTTGACACGGAACCATGCTTGTGCTGCTTATTCAGTTCTGGGTAGGGGAATCTTGGTTAACCTTCTTCGTAACGGTCACCCTTTTGCCTCATGAAAATTGGAACTACGTTGAAGTCTGTGGGCTAGGATATGGGACAACACATTAATGACGTGAGTGGCATCAAGTCGACTTCAGGTGCTTAGATAGCCAACCGTCTTCCGCAGAACCCCCACGCCGAATCGGAGATCGTACCTGGAGAACCCAGGGAGGCGGAAAACACCAATATGTTGTATTTTCTTTACTCCAGGACCTCCCTCCGTTCGTCCTCAAATGCCATAGCACCCTTCACGATAGCCACATCGTGAATCCTCACAAACAGAATATCGCCCTTTCCGCTGACATGAATTCTCAGAGAACCCCATGGTCTAAGCCAACCACTGGGAATGAAACAGTGGTTGACATACCTGAACCCTAGTTGCTTCCCCGTTAAAAACTCGACGGAGCAGATGCCCAGCCGCTTGTCGAGGAAGAAGACTCTCGGGCCGTAAACCCCAATGACATGCGTAAGCTCCTGGATGACGCTCCCAAAGGCAACAGAAGGCGTCAGCTCTTCTTCCTGATGGCCCCGAAAGTCCCTCGTGTTGAACAAGTGGGTCGCGATCGTGGACCTTTTCGAGTGGAGGTCCGAGTACTCGACTAGAATCCTCCCGCCGGGCGCCTCCGAGACGCTCTTGACATCTAGTAATGTATGGGGACTATGGGGGCCGGGGAGGTTTACCGTCCATCTTAGACGGTCCCCCGGGATTTTCAAGTTGCAGGACTTCCAGTCCCACACTTCTGCGCCAGTGGTGCCAACCAGTATCCTCTCCGTCTCGTCCAAGGGGTTATTGACCCAGCACCCGTAGGACGACGAACGTGAGCTGAAGTACGAGGTGTTGATTTGCACGCCCCTGTCAAGATCCCAGACCTCGTCTGATCCTTTGTCCGAGACCAGAAGGAGGTTATTTGCTTTGTTGAGGAGCAGCTGGGGGATAGACTTTCTGCGATGATTATCTGCTCGCGTATCGATGCGCTCCACCGGGTCGGCGAATCCGCCGTCTGCGTCGGGCGTGATGCTGAAGACCATGAAACCGCCAGACAAGTCCGCCCTGACGAGGATGTTCCCTTTGTCGCCCCAGACCATTCGTGCTAGGGATAGCTGATACGCGGGCCGGTAGATCAACCGCTGCGGCTTGCCGTCGCTGGTGCGGTAAAGCCAGACAGTCCCATCGGACTTGCCAACGAAGAACCACATGCCCGACTCAACGATGGCTATGTTCGTGATCTCGGCTTCACCGTTCCAGACTTCAACAATCTTCGGCTCCGGAGCCACCCAGCTCGACGGGGCATTGTCGCTTCGGGAGCTGCCTCCGGGGAGTGACAACTCCCAGACGTTGCATTGCGTTCCCCGAGCGTCGAGAAGCCTTAGGTTGTCTGAACTGAAGGATAGGCCTCGGATGTCGTGGTCCATCGCGCTAATCCTTAGCAGCAGCTGCAACGTTTTAAAATCGAACAGTTGGACTACGCCATACCAGTTGCCCGCTGCCAAGGTTGCGCCGTCAGGACTACATGCGATAACCTGGGCGTTTGGCTCGATCGTCTTGATGAGCGTGAGCTCATCGTAGTCAAACAAGCACAGATCTCCTTCTTCGTACGCAACGGCGAGGAGCGGAACAGACTCTTCCGGATGGAAGACCAGCGAGCACGGGGACGTGTTGGCTCCTAGCGGGAGTGAGCTCAGATCCTGACTTTCTCGCCCCACAAGCCCGAGCAGCTCGTCCTCCTCGAGATCCCAGATCTGGATCGGCCGGCCACGGTAGACAATAGCGAGAATCGACTCATCCGACGAGAAGGCAACAAGGACCGGAGGCCGCCGAAACTGGCCTTCGCCCTCGAAAACAGACCTCCAAGGGGTATCGGTGACGACTTGCCCAGACCGTAGCGACCACCGGATCGTCGTATGATTCTTGAGTGCCGCAATGAGACCGTCGACTTCGTCCTGCAAGGAGAAGGAGAGGATGTCATGTGTGACGTTAAACGTGAAACGAGGCGTGCTGTCCCCTTCCACGTCCCAGACTTTGATACTTCGCCGACCCACAGAAACCAACAGGGCACCAGCGCGGTCAAAGCCAAGATGCGACACGACACCACCGTGGTCCAGCTCTTTCCACCTCTGGCACGTTGTTGCATAGTGTAGTGCGACTGAGCTACCGAAACCGACGGCAAAATAACCCTCGCCGGAAGCCACGGCATAGCATCGGGCGCCGCCGGAATCGATACATGCAATTCTATCGTCCCAGTGGGTGTTTTCGATACCAACTACCTGAATGCAGCGAGCCGGTTTTCCGGATACGGTTGAGATGGCCGATGAGGAGGGGCAGAAGGGGGATATGAGAGAATAAATGGACGACGGGCGTCGAAGGAGGATGGTTCCAAACTTGGCCACCAGACGATGGAGGTCGACAGCCCAGGCATCGGCGAGCCGGGCTTGTTCCCCCAGTGGTTGGAAACGCTTGCATTGCCGCTGGTAGTAGTTCTTAATCAGGTCTGCGGTCCTTGTCAGGACATGGAGGCTGTCATGCTTGGCCAGCAACTCGATCCAAGTAAAGACATTCTTCTGAAGGAACTCATGAAGTAGTGGGCTCACTACCTCGTTGTCAGATGTGGTTCTCTGCATGTGCTCGGCAAAGTGAAATGCTGCGTAGCTGAGAAGGCCTGACTGCTGCTTAGACGGCCGTTTCCTGACGGCCCCCTTTTCGCTCGCTTGTTTGCCCTTTGGCGGCTTCATCTCATCCGAGACCATGAGCTGCAGGCAAACTTGCAGGACCCTTAGATGGCCAGAAATGGGGCAGAAGGCAAGCGGTGACTCCAATCCGCGGTTCTCCAAGAACGTTCGTGCGGTCAGATGGACGATGAGGACTCTGCCTGTCTTCTCGACATTAACGAGCTGGCAGCACAGTGATGGAATAGCGTCCTCCGGGTCTTGGAGGGTAGTTCCGATGTCCCGCTGCAACGTTGATTGCAGTTCCCCTACAGTCAGCGGCCGAACCGCGCAGATGGTCCACGTGAGGATCGCTTTCGCGATGGCGACTGAGTGGGGAGGCCGGGCAAGTAAGAGCTGGATGGCGCGCGAATACAGCAGATCCATCTCCTGCGGGACATCGTTTAAAACCTGCTCAATCTGCTCCATTGTCCACACGGTGCTCAGCTCCTCGAGCATAAGACGCACCCACAAGAAGCATCCTTGGGATTTGTCGATGATACGGGTGAGTAGAACCGCTCGCTGTTGTTCTGTTCCAGCGCGAATCTTGTATTGATTGTTTTCCAGGTACTGAAGGATGGAATCCCGAGTGTCTTCCATTTGTATTTCAGTGGAAAGGAGCGGTCCAACCGAGGGAGTCCGTTCGAGCTGCGCGAATCCCGCCACGATATTCTCTAGCCGACGACTCGTGACAAAGATCTTAACCGGCATCTCGGGCTCAAGCTTTGAGGAAAACAGGTTGAAGAAGGAGGGAATATCGGCACATTCGTCCAGAGCATCCAGAACCCAGTATTGTGGCGGGAATAATGTGCCGTTGTCAGCCAGCAGGGGCTCCAGGATTTTCCTCCAAATACCCTTCGCATTCTCCCGTTCGAAGTGGACGCCGCGCTCCATTAGTAACAGTAACTTGTTTCGCACATGGGCATTCCGGATGGCCATTTGATAGGCGAGAGATAGGAGGCACCCAGAGAGGGTAGATCGAGCCTTGTCGCCGTGGCGAAAGAAGTAGTAGCTGCAATCCTTATCGAGGCCGGCAGTCACATTGATGGCATGGCTCGCCAGGACTGACTTTCCCGTCGCCGGTTTTGCGTAGACCCAATAAACCTTTGGGCCCGAGTCCGGCCGTGTAGTCAACCAAGTCTGAAAGGCTGTCCGATTTGTGAACCAGTCGCATGAACCAGCCAAGCTTATGTCCTCTAGGTCTTTGAGGTCGTCTTCAGGAACCTCGGGCATACCGAGATACGCCTCTATCTGCTGGAGTTGAGTCCGGAGACGGTCAGAGTTTTTGGCTGAGACTGCCGAGATAACCGCGTCAGCAACCACGTAGGATCCATGGGGTGATAGCAGCAAGCGCGTCTTACGTTGCTTGGTTGTTTCCTTGTTAATTGTAGCAAAGGCCTCGGTTAACGTGATGTAGCCTGGGTTTTGAGGGGACTCAAACTTGCAGATGCTGCGATGGTCGGCGTACATCAGTGATACCCGTTCTCCCGGAAGCCCCATAACGGCCGAGTCCTTTGTGACAATAAGAGCAGATGCAGAGCCCCCCATTTTCAGCTCTCTCGTCTCGAAAAAGGAATACAAAATTAGGTCGTCGCAGTAATGCCGGAACGTGTCGTTTACTCTGGCCAAGCTGGAACTGACCCGTTCGAGATCCGAGATATAGGGTCGTGTACCATGCATAGCTGAGACTCGGAGGATGTTATTTAGGTAAGTAGCATAGTCTGAGCCTCGATGCGGAGTTGCAAGAAAGACGATAGACACGATTCTGGTCGCTAGATCGTGACAAGAAGGATCCTGGCGCGCCATGATATAGGCCTATTCTGGTCAGTACGTTCTTCTTTGCTAGTTCGATGGCCAACTTGCCTCCTTGGCGACGATGCCGCCCATGCTATGCACGACGAGAACAATGGGATTCTGAGTCAAAGGGCAAAGTAAGAATTAAAGCTCGAGTCCCTCGAATAAGCAACGACGTACAGTCGAAAAACACTCAGAATTGCGAAGTTCTAGCAGTAGTGCTTGGCCAAAATCATGCGCGGTCACGGTCGACGGACCCTTCGCCTTCCAGTTCGAGTCGTAGCCGAAGGTGTGAATGCGAACGTTACGGAAGGCTGGGTGACGAGGGAGCCATTCCTTGGGCCAGAAGTACGATGGCTCCGGCTTGAGACACCAAGTCCTCGTGCTTCCGCCTCCGAGACCGTGAACGAAAACATACTCGATGAGAGGTTCAGGTGGTGTAAAGAGGGTATTGAGTCCAAGTTCACCCTGGTAGTTGAAGTTCGGAAGTGGGCTGCTAAGGTCGGTTGACTTTGGCCGGAAGGATAGAACTTTTCGGAGCAGTTTGCGACTGCTTGAAGATGAAGATCTTGGTGGTAATGCCTCAGTCAAGGATAGGTTGTACGGGTTGCTCTGGGTCAGGGGTTGGCTCTCGCGGGGTACCGTTTCAACGATCCGGCCGACCGTTTCTGGCTCTCCTTTTACCCTTGCCTCGAAAGACGGCGGCAACTTCATGTCTATTCCGTAATTATCTTTGTTACTGGGGAAGGAGCATCGTTATCGGAAGTAGGAGGCACAGAGGAAAATGGGATGCAGCTCTTTGCATCGCGGGGCCAAAGTGGGCGCAGGAACAGAATGACATGCCCTGATTGGGCACCGTTAGGTAACGGGGCCGCGAAGGCGATGCGAGCGAGGCCTGCCGCCTCCGCCCTTGACGCTTGGTCACTGACATCGGTCCTCCTAGTCGTCAAGCCTCGACCCAAGTTTCCGGCAAACTGGCCGCCTCGAATGAATAGTCGTGCCCGATGTTAAGGAGTGCAGTGGTGGCTACGTCCCGTTTCAACATCCATTCGTCCCATGCTTACTCGTTGAAGAGGTTCCTGCAAACGCAGCCACGCCCTGAAACGTTGCCCTCTCATGGGATTTGATCAACTGAAAACAGAGTAGCAACGTGTTGATCATCCACAACCTCTTGCTCCTTGACCAGTCGTACAATGGTTGCGTTATGGGTGCTCGGCAACCCCAGTTTCGTACCCTGAGCAACGACGTAGCCATTGATGTAGTCGATCTCGGTCCTTCGGCCTGCCTGGACGTCCTGTAACATGGAACTGGTATTCGCGCCCGTCTTTTGAGCGACTGTGAGGACGAGGTTAAGAAGCTTCGAGTCGGAAAACACGTCTGAAGGCACCGGTAATAACGCCCTGACGATCGGCCCAGTCTCGCTGATGAGCAGCTTCATGAGTGCGAGCTTTGCTGGGCTGTCGAGAAGCTGTCCATTTTCGCAACGAAATATGGCTGTGAGCGGGTTGATGATTGCGTTTACGACAAGCTTCTGGAGCTGGGATTTTTTGATCTCGGGGGAGGCGAGTACGGCAGTCTCCAGCACGCCAGCCTGTGACAGACGGTGGATCATCCCATTTTGCTCCTTCATGGCCCCTTCCATGAGGCCGACCATCAGAGGTCCTCTTCCGGCGTGGACAATCGTGAATGGTTTAGTGCTATAGACGCCGGCGCTGCAGATTCCGGCCCAGTAGGCCGGTCTTGATTCCGGGTCAGGGAATATCTCCGCAGACGCTTCGTCCATTGTTCCTGGGGAACATTAGTTTCGGCGCCACGTTCTGGGGCTAGAGATTGGACATACCCATCCCATTCTGAAGGAAGAGGATACTCGAATCCGAGCTCAGCCGGTCCTTGACCAGTTTGAGAGCGTTAGTTGTCATGTAGGTTTTGGTGGCCACGATAAGGTATTTTATCGGCTCATAACGCTCGTTGGAGGATGACGCTGACGAAGGTGACAGAACCTCGACACGGAAGCCGGAGCTTTTATCCGTGACACCGTCGGTGATACATGAGATTCCACTTCCCGCTGACTGCCACTCAAGCTCAAGGCTGGGTCGGTGAAATCCCAAGGTTACAGGCTTTGGCGCCTGTTTCATGAGCGAGTGTGCGATATACTTTCCCAAATTCCCTACTCCAAGCACGTGAATCGGGTCATCCATCTTGGGTTGGGCTTGGTGGAAAAGGCGTCCGAGTGTTTGGACTGAGGCATTGGGTTGACAAGTGTTCCAGGATCGGCGGATGGTGCGTAACATGGTGGGATGAATAAATGCCAGGTATGCTAACCGTGATGCCCAGAAGTTCCGCGGAGGAGAGGAAGGGAAGATGCAGTCTCGATGCGCTTCCCAGATCGCGAGCGAGCGTGAAAAGCGAGCGTAGGTACCTATTTTGGTTCCCAGGTGGCACTCTTCAACGATGGACTGACGCTTCAATAACCGTTGTAGCGAATGGAATGGAATCATCCGTTGTTGGTGACGCCAAAAAAGTGGCTCAGTTGGAAGTTGAACCCTGCAACTTCAGAGCTTCAGCACCCAAAGCGCCGGAACCGCAGGGTCACATGCGGATCTCGGGTGGACCGGGACGCCCGCGCTAGTGCTGTTTAGGGCTCAACCGATGTCGTCAGCCCCACAAAGCACCATTGCGGGGGTCGGCTTGCACCTCCGAGACGCGAACCGACGCGACTTTGGCGTGTCGCGACACTTCAATGGAACCTTTTCTCCTTTTCCTTCCGATCGGGACCCTTCTTTTGTCCGGTTTTGTATTATTAATGTTTCCAAACCCACTATAATTTCTTCGTTATTTTCCAGTTGCTTGCGTTGCAGGGATTTGGCACGCAGTTCCAAACTCTTGTGTTAGTTGTTACAGGTTTGTACAAAATACGAAGCAGGTTTCACCCCGCGTCGTCTTCATCCAGTCATCCATCCAAACACTAGAGAGCCGTGAGCTCGCGCTTTAACCCATGGCTGAAGAATCCCCGGAACCCACCTTGCCCCGGCTCCCTCATCCGCTGCCTTTCGCCGACACCCGCAAGCGGCTGAGAAGCATGGAGCCGCCTCCGTACCAGTCAGCATCGAGCGACCCGGCCGTCTTCTCGAGTGACGATGACCCGGCGCTGGATAACTACCAGGCCAACGGTCGCCGGAAGAGGCGGTATGTGGGCAGTTGGTTCGACCAGCAGCCGGCATCGTCAGACTCAGCTCTGGGCGACGAGACGCGTCCTAGCTACCCTCCACCCCGCAGGAACCGGGCTGCCCCTCGCCCCAAAAAGCGAGAATTCAAGAGACAGCTCGACAGCGGCGTGTGGATGGGGAATGATGGCGCTCTGACCGACACAGACGACAGTGTCGACCTCGAGCCTTGTGCTGCAAGATTACCACTCGCCCGGCCCCGGGACCCGGTGTCGCTGCCACTCTCTCCTGCTCGACCACGGTACTCGGCCAAGGAGCAGGCTGCTCATAACATGATCCGCTCCTGCGTCGACGACGGCGTTGAAGAAGTCGACCTGAGGTGAGACCCATTTGCCCTATGATTTTCCATCTTTTTGTCTAACCAGTTCTTCAGTGGCCTGCATTTGGACACGGTTCCTGACGGCCTTTTCGAGCCAATAGCTGACATTGCACTGATCCCCAACGTCACAAAGGACGTTGCTTTTGAACAGAGAGACCCAGAGATTAAGGTCTTTTTGTCGAACAACTTCCTCAGAACCGTACCCCTTGCCCTCTTTAACGTCGAGCATCTCACCGTCCTCAGTCTGCGCGCCAACCACCTCGTCCGGATCCCGCCCAGCATCGCCAAGCTCACCAACCTCGAAACCCTCAACATCGCCCAAAACTCGCTCCGCTTCCTCCCCTCCGAGCTCCTCTGCCTCCTCCAAAAAGGTGGCAAGCTCCGCAGCTTCCAATTCCAACCCAACTCCTTCTGGACCCCAGCATCCCCACCCCCAAACAACCCCGGCGCACAAGAATACGAAACACGCACCTTCCCCTCCCGCACCTCCCCAACAACCCTCACCGCCCCCTGGACAGGCCTGACCACCCAACTCCAATCCCGCACCCCCGTCCAGTTCGTCGACTCGTCCAACAAGACCTACTCCCGCTTCACCCTCCCTCCAGCCCCAGACCTGACCACTCCCCTACCGCTCTCCACCCGGCCCCCGCCGCTGGAAATCGAGCCCTTCACTAAGCTCGCCGCGCCGCGGGAACTGCACCGCGAAGCCAGCGACGCCGCGCGCAGCAAGCTGGTCAACCCGCGCGGTGCCAAGTCGCTGTTTGAGCTGGCGGTGCGCGCGTGTGCGGCGTCGGGACAGGCCGAGTGGATTGCGGCCGAGCTGCGCGGGGAGGAGGAGTACTGGCCTGAGTACCTGGCGGGCGCGGTCGAGAGGGCGGCGGATATCTTGGGGGATGGCGGGGTGGCGTGCTCGGTGTGTGGGAGGGAGACGGTCATGCCGTTGGTGAGGTGGGTTGAGTTTCGGCAGGTGGGGAGGACGGAGGTGGTGTTTGGTGGTGATGAGGATGGTGGGGATGGTGGTGGTGGGGAAGAGGTGTGTCGGTTTACGGGGCTGGGTGGGCAGAGTGAGGGCCCGGTGCCGTTTGTGAGGGTGGGTTGTTCGTGGAGTTGTGTGCCGGTGAGGGTGGAGGATGTGCCGGCTGATGCGGGCTCTGCGGAGTCTTAGGATTGAGGGCTGTTTTTAGGGGTGAGAGTGGTTGTTTCCTGGAGTACGACTACGTGTTGGTTTTGATACCCAGAGCGGAGGAGAGCGTAGTGGAGGAGCTGATTTCGTAATGTTTATCTGTTGATTTGTTTGTCTGAATAAGTTGTGGGAGATTGGTGCTCAATATCTGGTGACCGCGACAGCTCAGTTGTAATAACTATTTGAACCAAACAATATCGAATGTTCCATACCGTATTTTCCAGACACCCGATGGATATTTACCCTGACGTACAAGCATAATTCCTTTACTGCCATTTGTGGAAAGCTGCTCAGGAGAGACTGACATCACTAAATGTCTTGGCAGCACTGATGCCAGCAAACCGACAGGGGTGTCCACAGGCCTTGTTTCAACGTCACCTCCCCACCAGAGCTTCCCAAGCTCCAGCTTCCTTCCTGGACCTTTTCATCCCCATCCTCGGCAGCAAATCTCAGCCGCCGCAGCGATTGCAACAAAATCAATCAATCTCCAATTCACGCGGGTAATGGAGCGCGATCAAGCAACGCGTTAACCCAGCAATCGCCCAAATCCAATCCTTCTAGCGCGTCTGGCTTGCGCGCGCCACCAAACAACCATAGCCATCCCAAACCAAACCCTCCAATTCCTCACCACCCACCGACCGACCGACCGACCGAACGGTCAACACCCGCGCCATCAAAATGCGCCCACCAACCCTACCCTCCCTCCTCCTCACCGCCCTCACCACCCTCCCCTTCGTCCCAACCGCCACCGCCGTCTTCCGCGACGAGGTCGGCCACACCGACTACCACCACGCCCTCCTCGGCCTGCCCCAGCCCGAAACCACCTTCTTCCACCGCCCGCGCCGCGACGACAGGGCTAGTCTGTTATACACGCTCAGTGATGTCGGTGTGCTGGGCGCGGTGAACCCCGGTAGTGGGGAGGTGGTGTGGCGGCAGGATTTGGGGGAGTTGGATGAGAAGAATAATGAGAAAGGGGGGGATGGAGGAGGAGGGGGGTTTATGAGGGCGGGTGAAGGGGAGGGGTGGGTTGTGAGTGCGTTGGGGAGGGGGGTGCATGCGTGGGATGCGGTGAGTGGGAGGAATGTGTTTTCGGTGAGATTTGATGGGGTGGTGAGGGATCTGGAGGTTATGGAGATGACGGAGAGTGGGGGGAGGAAGGATGTGTTGGTGTTGTTTGAGGAGGAGAAAGGGGAGACGGTGCTGAGGAGGCTGAGGGCTTCGGATGGAGCTGTTGTGTGGGAGTTTCGCGAGACGACGCGCGATGTGCCGTTGCAGGTCAGCACCAATGTTGAGAAGGTGTTTGTCGTCTGCTTGAAGGGCGCGCCGGGGGCGTATAACCTCAAGGTGACGGTGCTGGATACGCTGACGGGCAAGAGGATGGACGAGATGGTCATTGGCTCTAAGGCGGATGTTCATGGCAAGGATGATGTCATGTTTGTTGGCGCTAACTCGGCCGCACCCGTGGTTGCGTGGACCGATGATGTTCGCCAGACGCTGCGGGTCAATGTGCTGGGCACCAAGTCGCGCCAGGAGTTCCCGTTGACCGAGGGTACCGTTGCGGTTGAGATCCACGCTCCTCATCTGGTCCAGTCGCAGCCGCACTTTTTGGTTCACAGCAAGACCGCCGCTGGTCACCGGGGCGAGGTCTACCACGTCGATCTCAAGACCAACTCTATTTCGAAGGCCTACAGCCTGCCTCTTCTCGCCGGACCGGGCGCTTTCTCGACCAGCTCTGACGGCGCCAACGTTTACTTCACGCGCATCACCGAGGACGAGGTGATTCTCCTCTCGTCGCAGTCCCACGGGATCCTCGGCCGCTGGTCTCTCAAGTCTGGCGATGACAAAGCAGTTGCCATGCACGGTGTTTCCGAGGTTATCAAGAAGGCTGGCTCTGAGGACAGCTACGCGGTCCGGGCAGCAGCAGTGACGGACATGGACAACTGGGTGTTGATCCGCAACGGCGATGTTGCCTGGACCCGCGCCGAGGGAATGACTGGAGGCGTGGCCGCTACGTTCGCTGACATCCCCGAGAGCGAGGACCTGGCAAAGTCACTCGAGCAAGAGGCGCACAGCAACCCTCTTCAGGCTTACATCCACCGGGTCAAGCGCCATCTCAATGACCTTCAGTATCTCCCGGCGTACCTCGACAGCATCCCCTCGAGAATCATCAGCAGCATTCGGGGCACCGACACGCCTTCCACTGCCGGTAAGCTCGTGCGTGACACCTTTGGCTTCCACAAGCTGGTTGTCCTGGCCACCAAGCGTGGAATGATCTACGGTCTTGATGTCGGAAACAGCGGCAGAATCGTGTGGAGCAAGCGTGCATTCAAGATCCAAAAGGGCAGCAAGTGGGATGTCAAGGGGATCCACGCGGATGAGTCCTCAGGACAGACCACGACCCTGGGTGCCAACAACGACTATGCTCTCTTCAAAACGGATACTGGTGATATCATCAGCGCCAAGGCACCGAGCCCCGATGCCACGACCCAGAGCACCGCTATCGTCGAGACCCTGTCGGGCCATCAGCTTATTCGTATCGGCCGTGATGGAAAGATTGGCGAACTCCCTGTCTACCGGGCTCCCACCCAAACAGTTGTCACCCGTGGTGCTGAGGGGGAGCTCAAGGGCGTCGTCTTCGTCCCCAACGGCACGACCGCCTATGAAACGACCTCCTGGACCTTCTCCCCGCCGCACGGTCAGAGAGTAGTCAGCATCGCTACGAGACCCTCCCACGATGCCGTTGCCTCCATTGGCCGTGTCCTGGGCGACCGCACCGTCAAATACAAGTACCTCAACCCCAACACGCTTGTTGTCGCCGCCGTCAACGACGCTACCCGCACCCTCACCGTCTACCTGCTGGACACTGTCTCCGGCCAGCTCCTTTCGGCCTCCAAGTACGACGGCGTCGATGGCACCAAACCCGTCGAGTGCGCCATGGCCGAGAACTGGTTCGTCTGCACCTTCTTTGGCCAGTACAGCCTCCGCGAAAACCCCAACCAGGCCATCCAGGGCTACCAGATCGCCATCTCGGACCTCTACGAGAGCGACGAACCCAATAGCCGCGGCCCCCTCGGTGACAGCTCCACTTTCTCATCCCTCGACCCCATTGACGTCCCCTCGTCGGGTGGCGCCGTCCTCCCCTCTCTCGTCTCGCAGACCTACGTCCTCAGCGCGCCAATCTCAGCCCTGCAGGTCTCCCAGACCCGCCAGGGCATCACCTCGCGCCAGCTGCTCGCCTACCTGCCCCTGTCGCACGGCATCGTCGGCATCCCGCGCGTGCTGCTCGAGCCGCGCCGCCCCGTCGCCCGCGACCCTACCCCAGCCGAAGCCGAGGAGGGCCTGATCAAGTACCACCCAGCGATTGAGATTGATCCCAAGAGTGTGGTGACGCATGAGCGGGACGTGCTTGGCGTGCGCAAGATTATTACTACGCCGGCGGTGGTGGAGAGCACCAGTCTTGTGTTTGCGTATGGCGTCGATGTGTACGGGACGAGGGTCACGCCGAGCTTCTTGTTCGATATCCTGGGTAAGGGTTTCAACAAGCTGGCGCTGGTCGGGACGGTGCTGGCGTTGTTGGTGGGCGTGGTGGTACTTTCTCCGATGGTAAGTCCTCTTTATTCTACCTGTGATTATCATGGATGAGATTGCTGACGGTTCGTGATGCAGGTGAGGAGGAAGCAGATTAATTTGAGGTGGGGGGCACCCATGTAGATTGGTGTATGATATTTGGGTATAGAACGCTCGGAAGTTATGTTAGATGATTTGAGCATGAGGGACATTGTGCACTGTGCTTACAGATGGGTTGTGCGATGAGCGATGCGTTGGTGGTTGGAGCTTGCGATCAACTTCGCAGCTGTACCAAGCCCAACATGATGTCGAGGTCACCCGGTACTCTTCGTGATGATATTCTTGGATCTAATTCGTACATTTTCTTCCTTCCCCTACCTCCTTTTCCTTTTACCCGCTTTCCTTCCACGGCTCCCTTCCCTTCCATGCTTTTTCTCATTCAACTTCTTGGCCCCATGACCCAATTATGAAATGCCACTCACCTTGCATCGACGATACCTCGCAACCCAAAATATTCACCACATACATTTCCCAACTCCCTCAAACACTGTTTTGTTGAAAACACACACTCGTCTCAACTCTATCTAACCTCTTTACGGAGCAGTGAACATTACAAAAAGGATTCCTCTGTGGCGCAATTGGCTAGCGCGTCTGACTGTTAATCAGGAGGTTGGAAGTTCGAGCCTTCCCGGAGGAGTTTCTATTTTCTTTTGGTGTTTTTTTGGCTCCCTTTTTTTACCTGACATTTCCCCGCTCAGGCGGGCCCTGAGGGATCATTCGGGTTGCTGATGTTGGGGTGTGGCTGGAAACAACAAATCAGATGTCGGGGTGGGTCCGAGAATGGCAACTTTTACTCAGCTGGCTAGACTCCTTTGTTTAGGATTGCATGCTTCGTAAAACACAATTACTAGATGTCGTTATGGTCATGAAGTGAAAGTCCAAGGCTAGCAGAGAGAGACGATAATGCAAGATTGTATGTGTAACTTCATTAGAATTCATCCCCTTCACTACCGCCTCCCTCCTCCCACCCCCACCCCCTCCATCCCTAATTATTCAATCATTAATCAGGCATATAACTGGCATGAAATAGTAGTGTACAATCAGCACTAGCAGTTCGCCTTCCCTTTGCCCGTGCCTTCCTAACAACGCCCCCCATGTGACCCCCCTCAACCTCCCCATTACTTCATTTCAACTAACAAAAGACACACAAATGAATGCCTGCCGTTTAGTCGTCATCATCAAAGATCTGATACGTATTCTGCAGAATCGTATCCACCACACGGACCTGCCAGCCGGCATCCGAAATGTTGGACCCGGGCGCGGTGCCCATGAGCGTCGGCCCAAACACGATAGCTAGGTTCTGGTTGCTCATGCGGTTAGACGACGAGTTGTCAATGACGCGGTGTAGGTGGAGCGTCAGGGCGCGCAGGGTCGCGTAGTTGGGGTCCGGGAGGTTGTTGATGATGGCGTGCAACGAGTCGCGGCGGACCGTGTCGTCTTCGTTTTCTGCGTACCATAATTAGCAAGAGTAAATTAGGTATGGGGGTTAAAACTGCACTTACTGGCTGCTTCAATAAAGGCCGAGTAATTCTCCCTCGTCAGAAGCGGGTCAGGCAAGTCCCGGAAGAACTGCTTCAACAAGCCGGCAACGCTGTTTACGTCGTGGAAGAAATTCTCCGGGTTTCGGAAATCGAGGTTGCCCGAGCTAGAGTCTACGATGTGTTAGTCATGTTGGGAAACCAAAGAGAAGGGGCGATGCTCCCTACTTGTATCAAACAGATTCTTCAGCTTGTTGACGTGTGGCACAGACCCAGAGAGCCGGTAAATGCCTTCGACATTCAAGCCAAACAGGTCCACGGCTTGGATGCACTGGTACACCACCATTGGGACGGCCAAGCCGTCACGCTCGTACAGTCTGGACAGAGCAACGCCAAACATGGGACGCGGTGGAGCCATTTGTGGTGCTACCGGGGGTGAATTCCTGAGCGCCTGAGGAGGTCCTACGGGGGAATTCTGCTGCGGGCTTGAGGATAACGCGCCCTTCTGCGAAGGAAGTTGTGCGTATGATGGCTGCTGGGCTTGCTGGGATGGGGGGCTCTGGAAAGAAAGGGCACCCAGCTGCGGCGGCCCAGACGTCAGTGAGTTGAACCTCGTATTGGATGCCGGGGCCTGCTGCGGGGATGTGCCTCGGTACTGTTGGCTCGTGGCACCGTTGCCCTGGTTCAGGGCGCTCCCGTGACTGAAGCTCCTCTCATGCTGTGGCTGGGACGAGGGCCGCGCAGGTCCGCCGAGCAGGGGAACTGCGCTGGCGCTCTGGCCGTAGCTATGGCCCATGGACCCTTGGTTTTGCGCCGGAGAGTCGGAAAAGGTGTTTGACCTCGAATTCTGGAAGACCCCGGACGGTGGCGGTTGTGGCGGTTGGTGCTGCTGTGGTGGCTGATGCTGGACGCCACTGGACGCTTGTTGTGGTGCGGGGTTTTGAGGGGCAGAGGGCGCTCGGTGTGATGAGTCAAGAAGCTGGAGATGTCAGTCATGGTTAGGAAGCGGCGGGAGGGAAAACCTACAGTATTGCGCTCATACTTGGGCAGCCCTGATTTCGGCGGTAGTTTGGGGTGCTGGCTGCTCACATAGTCGTTCAGGTCCTTGTCATTGTCAATGCCAAGGATGCACTCCCGCAAACTTCGCGACTCCGAGCCGCCCTTTAGAGGGCTGATGCTCAGGCCGTTGCTGAGCACCAGCTTCTCGTTGAACGAAGCTGTGAATCTCGTCAGCACCCAATATCACCCAACGTGTATTGGACAACCCATACCAAACTTTTGCATCTGCAGTGCCAATGCCGAGTCGCACTCCTTCACCAGGTCCTGGAGGGCCTGTACCGTCTCGGGTCTGATCTTGGTTTCGAGGTCACTCCGCTCCGATGATGCGACTTGGACCTTCCCCTGGTAGTCCTGGTCTGCAGCCTGAGCTTTGCGTAGCAGGTCCTCCTCGTGTTGGGGGCCCGACTTGTGGCCCTTGAACCCGAACATCTTCCCGCCTTGGCGGCTGGTATCGCCGGTGCGGGCGCGGTCGTACTCCTCGGCTAGGCTATCATACTTGGACTTGGACTTGCGCATGGCGTTCTCGAGGTCGGCCACGCGCTGCTCGGCCGCCAGCCCGCTCTGCTTCCACCCTTTCCTCGACTTATCGGCAACGAGGGCTAATTCTGTCAAATCTTCGGACATTTGGTGCAGCGACATGGCGAACTGTAACCCGTTGTCGGCCATTCGCTCGTGGACTGCCATCATCTCCTCGTACGCCTTGCCGAAAGTGCCGGCACGGTGCTCGCTGCGCTGCATGCTCTCATGCGTCGACCGGCACAGCTTCTTGAGCCCATTTGCGTGTTCATCTTCGAGCGTTGAGCGCTTCTTAAGGAATAGGGCAAACTCCTGTTTATCACATAGTTAGCAGGCGTGGGTGGTGTGAAATGGGTGCCATCCAGTCTAAGCCGTACCTTTGCGGATGTGATGCTTTGTTTCAGTCGGTTGAGCATCACCGAGATGCCAATCTGCACGAGACGTGTGAGCGCATTGTTGGCGGTGCCAACGGGTTCGGGCGGCGCACCTCGGATGTCAGAACATCTTGCACCTGCGACTTTGTCTCGTGGCTCGGTTCTGTTGCCGGCGGTCGGGTTGCAGCGACGTTCTCAAGGCCCGCTCCTGTGACCTCACCCGAAGCCATGGCGGTCGGAATTGACGAGGCAGTCGAACGTGTTTGTCAACTGCAATACGTAGTATTTGGGAGCGCGATATGTTGGAAGGAGTGAAGTCAAAATCAACCTTCGTGTTCGCGGGTTCGGGGGTCGGGCACCAGGGGTCGCGCGACCAATCCAACGACGTTGCCCGGAGCGGGAATGGAACGGTAAACCCGGGCAGGCTTGCTTAGGTTCTCGGTGGGGTGTTGAGCGTTGTTCTGTGCTAATAAAAGATGCTGTTTAGCGGCCCAAGCTCCGTGGGTCCGTTGGATACCCCGCTAGTGGGGCATGCATGAGCTTCAACTTCAACGGACCCTTAATGAACTTACTCGTTCCAAACCGTTCCAAACCTTGAAAACAGGAGCCATGGAACCTCCAACCTAAGCTTTCTCATCAGCCATTGGTAATATCTCACCGGCACACCCGCCAACCCTACTGCCGCTAAACACCTTATGCGTATGACAACCTGGCCTATATATCTTCATAAAAGCCGTGCAGTCGAGCTGCGCCGCGACTCCAGATGACATGGAACATTCGCTCGCATGAACTAGTGGAGTTTCAACTGAACAAGCGAATACTACCGGAGTCCTCCACTTGCTCTATTGACGAGTCTTTTCCAGGTCACGATCACTCGTTGGTGGCCAGAGGTAACGTCATGGTTTTGAGTGTGTATCCTCGAGGGCGATCAACCAAGTTACCAACCGCTTCGTCATGACGTCCTCGGCCGATCCCGAGCAGCTGCGAAGTTGGGTACCGGGGATTGAGGGGACTTACCGCTTGCTCTACAGGCCTTTACTGGCTGGTCCGAGGTACCTGAGCTACCCTTAGAAAGTGCTGTCGCATCGTACCAAAGAAGCGGTTTTCCACAGACGGTCGCAAGCCTCGCTTAACAACCTGCCACATCTTGAGCCATCCGCGAACCGCCAGCGCGGCCCGTCGCCGAAACCCTGGCTATCATACCTTGACCTCGGCCGCGTCACTCCGCTAAATTACTTCCGAAAGGGTAAAGATGGGAGGAGGGGAACGAGAGCTAATTGGCAGCTTCAGAGCTGAATTTACGCTGGCATAGGAAATCGGCGAACTTAGACCGGGTTCTGAGACAGCTCTGGTACTGACAACAGATCTAGAATCCTCTCTGCTCACCAAACTCAGCTCATCCTTTACTAGGAATTGGGGTCCAAACTCAAAAATTCTGACCGACCCGGTTCGACCGAGTCTGTTACGCTGTCGTGTCACGGAATATTCGGCAGCCAGTCAAGCGGCAGTCCAGTGACCACAAGCTGTCGGCTACGCACATCGCCCAAAGAGCACGTTTCCAGGCTCACACAAGACTGGGATCGACAATAATCCAATGCTTTTAGGGTTTTGCTACCTGGCTACCCCTGAACCCACCATGGTATACGAATGCCAACTTTTGGCCCTTGCAACAAAACTCCAATGCCTGAACGCTCCCCATGCTATCCAAATTGCAACCACTTAAATGAAACCCTTGAGAACGGCGGCCTCAGCGTTGAGGATGGAGGAGCCGGCAGCACCAATGACGGCTAGATGGCATTAGCAACATGTTCAAACCCTCTCGACCCGCAAGAATACTTACTGTTGTGGCTCAGGGCGACAAACTTGATGTCGAAAATGCCGCTGTCATCCTCTCTGACGCGGCCAACACTGACTGTATAGCCCTTGGACAGGTCGCGGTCGAGGCGGGGCTGCGGCCTGTCGGGCTCGTCAAAGACCTTGATGGACGGCTGGGGCGCCGAGGGGCAGCCCAGGCGCTCGGCCTCGGAGACGTAGCTGCGCATGGCCTCCTTGACCTGCTCGGCCGTTGGCGGGGGCCGCTGGGCAAAGCGCAGCGACACGCATGCCGTGTGACCGTCGAGCACGGGCACGCGGTTGCACGCGGCCGACACGCGCAGCGTCTTTTGGTCCTCGAAGGCGGTCGCCTCGGCGTTGATGCTGCCCAGGATCTTTTGCGCCTCCGTCTCGAGCTTGTCCTCCTCCCCGGAGATAAAGGGGACCACGTTGTCGATCATGTCCATGCTGCTCACGCCGGGATATCCCGCGCCCGAGACGGCCTGCATGGTGACGACCGAGACCGTGTCGATCTTGCCGAAGCGCGCCTGCAGCGCGGCAAAGGGGATGACGAGGCCGATGACGGCGCAGTTGCTGTTGCAGACCAAGAAACCCTTTTGCAGGCCGTTGGTCGCGCGCTGGTGGGGGATCAGGTTGAGGTGGTCGAGGTTGACGGTCGGCACGACGAGGGGCACGAGCGGGTCGCGGCGGTAGTTCTTTGCGTTGGAGAAGACGGCCTTGTTGGCATGCTGGAACTCCCTCTCGATCTCGCCGGCCACGTCGCTGTCGAGGCCGCTAAAGACGATGTCGCAGTCGGCGAACTCGCTCGCCTTGCACTCGCGCACCACCAGGTCGCCGACCTCGGGCGAGATGGGGCTCGACTGCTTCCAGCGGACGGCGTCGCGGTACTTTTTGCCGGCGGATCGCGACGAGGCGCCGACGGCCACGAGGCGCAGAGACGGGTGCTGCTGGAGAAGCAGGATGAAGCGCTGGCCGACGGAGCCGGTGCATCCCAGGACGCCTGCGAAGAGAGGGACATGGTCAGTTAGGAGGAGAGTCCTGGTATGGTGGGGTAGTTTTTTTTGGAACTGGTCAGGGTTGTTTCGGGAGCATACCGCAGTTCTTGACGGGTAATTGAGACATTTTGGGTGATTTTCGAGGATGTTGATGGACTAAGGACCGTAACAGTCGCAATTGGGCTTCCTTCAAGGGGATTAAATATCGCGAAAGGGGTGAGTCAGTTTCAACTTGCCTCCAACTTTTCTTCTCGCCAGCGATGGTGGCGCCCCGCCATGCCCCGCAACCGGAGGACGGGCAGCGGGGCCCGTGGGGTTCGTCTCGACCCCTGGCGGGTCCACCTGTCGGTCTGGTAGGGCTGGGCATTGGATCCAGCGGTGGGGGCCAGTGAGTGGATGTTTCCCCAAATCCCATCCATTATTCCTCCGAAAAGCTGCAGCTGTTGCATTGGACACTGGAGATGATAAGTTCCTGATTGATCCAAAACCATTCTGAGAGCTTTCGAAACTCTTCAAAACGATAACAATTGATCTCTCAATTTTACCCGTTGCAGCAGTCTCAGTCATGGAAATCTCTGCAAGCCAATTCCTTCTTCTGCTTCTCGAAAATCCCGCGCTTCTCCCACGTCTCCCACTCTCTCCCACTCGGCCGTCAACATGGCCCTCGGTGACTTTGTCATACCAGGGAAAATGGGAAAAATGTCGAGCAAGGTTCATGTGTTGCACGACTTGCGCCCCAAATGCCAAGGCATCCAGCTGTCAATGCTTCAGCCGTTCCGTCCCGCCTTGAAATGTCACTTCAACAGTAAGTTCTGACAGGGGCCGGGACAGCATCGAGACCATTCCAAGAACGCCAAAGGCTCGCTTGGCTCGCCAATGGACAAGGATGTTGTTGTCAGTCTTCCAGATAAATCCGGGGCTGAGGCCGGGCGCACCTCCAAACCTCAGCTTTCTGGCTTTTCCATTTTGTCTTCTCAATGCTACTCAGCGTCCCAATGCCGCTCTATTGACGTGTTAGCATCCGCTTCTTGAATGTATACGAGTTGTCGTCTTTGACTTGACTTAGTAGCCGACGTACACAGTAGATCTTGACACAAGCGGTAAGAAAACTTTTGACAGTGAACCGTGATACAGCCACATGGACTAACAAACAACTCTAGACCGAGAGCCCAATATGGTCACCGGCGGCACCCCCCCTCCGGACAACGATCCGTGGAGCGCCGTCGACATGGTACGGCAGTCCCCCCCGGTCGACTGCACCAAGCCCTACGACACCTCCACCCTCGCAGGCAAGACCATCCTCATCACAGGCGGCGCCTCGGGTTTCGGTGCGGCCTTTGCGCGCCACTGGGCCGCCCACGGCTCGCACATCATCATCGGCGACGTCAACGACCGTGCCGGCGAGGAGCTCATCGCCGAGCTGCGCTCCTCCGCGCCCTCCAGCTCCCAACACTTCTCCTACCAGCACTGCGACGTGACCTCCTGGACCGACCAAGTCTCCCTCTTCCAGTCCGCCGTCGCGTCCAGCCCCACAGGCGGCATCGACGCCGTCGTCGCGGGCGCAGGCATCGTCGAGCACGGCGACCCCCGCACGGGCAGCGTCTTTGACAACCCCCGCCGCGCCAACCCCCAAGACCCCAACTCCCCGCCCCCACCCCCACCCCTCAAGGTCCTCTCCGTCAACCTCACCGGCGTCATGTACACCACCCACCTCGCCCTGTTCTACCTCCCCCGCAACACCCCCAAAAATGAAACGGAAACCAAGGACAAAAAAAGAGATAGACACATCCTCCTAATCTCCTCCATCGCAGGCCTCTCCCCCCTTCCCGGTCAAACAGAGTACACCGCCTCCAAGCACGCCGTCGTTGGGCTGTTTCGCGCTCTCCGCGGGACTGCGTGGGCGACGGGTAATGTCAGGGTGAACTTGCTGACGCCGTATTTTGTTGACACGCCTCTGCTGCCCAAGGCGGCGCTGGCGCTGCTGGCGGGGTCTGGCAAGGGGGAGGTCAGGGATGTGGTGGATGCTGGGACGCGGTTGATGGCGGATGAGGGGATTAGGGGGAGGGCGTTGCTTATAGGGCCGAGGGGGTTGGAGGTTGATGAGATTGGTGGGGATGGGGCGGAGGGGGAGGGGGAGGGGGTTGGTACTGGGGTTGGAAAGGGAGGGAAGGGGCAGGCTGTGTGGGAGATTTATGCGCATGATTATGCGAGGGTCGAGGTGTTTGTTTGGAGGTATTTGTGGTTGTTGAATGCCATGCGGTCGGCTATGGGGTGGGTTGGGACGGTGAAGGATTTGTGGGGGATTTATGTCAGGGGGAGGGGAAGGTAAGGGTTGGTAGTTTGGATTGTGGATAAGTGTGTACGAGTCTTGGATATATAGGGGCGCTGTCAGGTTGTCTTTGGTTGAACTTGTTTCCGGCTGCTCTGTCATATTGGAGGGGTTGTCATGTCAGTTAGCCCTTGGTCAGCCGTCCCGCTATTATATTGATTTTCCCACTACGGTACCGAGATGTTGATTACTCCCATCACAACAATGTCCATTTTACAACCAACGGCCAGTTCCCAACCAGAGAAAAAAACCAAATTCTACTCCACGCCGTCGGCTACGACTTTAACTCTCTTAGCAACAGGCGACCTGCAACTCTGAGGCGATCCGGAATTCTCGTACGTATGGCCCTGTTCTCCCCCCCTTCTTGTATGCGCGCGAGTTGTCTGGGGATTTGGAGCTTCACGCTGGATATCAGCCGCCTGCAAAGACAAAATCCAAGTCCCAGAAGAGAAGATGGGGTTTCATATTCCATACCTTAACCTTGGGCTTCGCAGGCTTCGCGGAATCCACAGTGCTAATGTTAGTATGGGTAGGAGCCGGGTGGTATGATGCTAGACTGAATGGGGAGCTCTTATTCTGCCGTCCGTTTTGAGGCCCGACAAGACTGGGAGCTACCAGTTTATCGTCGTGGTAACCAAGGTCAACCACGCTCCGCTCCTTGTCATTGTAGAAGGCTCGTACGGGCCCCGGTTTGGTGCGGCTGCGGTAGTTCTCCGGTGCGGCCCCGTTTTGCGGACTCGGGACGATTGGGTGTTCCATAAGACGCGGCCGGGCTGTCAGGGGCAGTTCTTCGCGATTGTGATATTCGTGGGGGTAACCGCGTACACGCCGCCCGCGTGTCACTGGTGCTGGCGGTGCTTCGCGGACTTGACGCCTCACGTCGGATGCTTGGAAGAATTTGCATCCCGGTTGGTCGTCGATTCCGGTGTAATACTATTCAGATCAAATTTTTAGGCTTAGAACGTTGAAGTCAGGCACAGGGCCAGAACGGCCCCAGCCCCAGATACTACTTACATAGGAACCCGTCCTTACGAATGCCGGAACATCCATGTCTTGTGGCTCACCGGCATATGGCTCGTCGTCTCGCTCCGTACTCACGGCTTGAATCTTCGAATACGGACAACCTCTGGCCCGTGGCGTGGACGGGCTGTTGGTCGTTAGGGTTGCGGGCGAACAACATATTGGCAACCCTGGGGTCTTGGGGGAACTGCTGGTCTGGGGAACCTTGGACAGACCGCGGGTCTGCAGAACTGTCACGGTGGATGAACTGCCCATGGAACATGGTAGGAGTGGCATCGTCGGCAATATCGATACTGAGGTATTGGAACGCAGAGTTTGAGTGAATCATGGGGGACGCTGAGCATCTTCCTTGGTCTTAACCAAAGTACATGAATTTATGCTCCGAGTCCTACTACTAATCGCCCGTCTGTTCTCGCCCACATCCCCTAGACGATGTGCAGCATGCTTAGCAAGCTTTCCAGCATTGAGAAGGGCAATATCTCAGCCTTGATCCCCCACAAGACCCGTCTCAAACCGACTTGTGAAGTACTTCTTGGACCTGAATCAAACAGTCGTGCCTCTACGTGTAGATACATTTCACAAGGTAAGGAGGGCTAGAGAAAGAGGCCTTGTGTTTCAAAGCCTCACAATTTCCCAATGCCCAATATCAAAACTAGCTGCGGCCATGTGGCTCGGTACAAAGATCAGAAGGGATGTCGACGATGGTGGGAACCCCTTTGTCTCAGACGCCGGTGGCTGCGGCCAGGTCTTGGTCAGGCTGTCCCTCCTGCTCAGACCCCCAAATTCTCAGCCGCTTAGAAATTTGTGCCAGTGTGGTTGCAATGAGCCCAAAGAAGTAAAAGAAGCGGGGTCCTGATGCAGTTGGTTGGTGACACCAACCGCCAGAATAGTACCTCAGATAGGGAGGTAGGTGGGTAGTATTCCGTACTGCATGCTCTGCACTGTTACTCTTATCTATCTAGGTACCAGTACCTAAACTTATTTCTCCCAGCCTCCTCCCACTTTCCCCGTCAAAAGCCCTCTACAACGAGCGAGCTCAACATCACCACTTGGAGACTTTCTGGCGGAACCCCCCTCTTTTTTTCAATTACAATGGCCGACAACCAAATCAGACATATCGTTGCTCAACTCGAATTAATAAGGGAAACAAAGCTCTCCGAGCAAGAGTTGGTCATCCTCGACGCTATTGCCCATGGATTGCAGGGTGATTTACCACAAGCCTCGGCAGAAGCGGCACGCCAGCTCGACAGTCTCTGCCCCTCTCTAGAAATGGGGGAAGAAGCCCAGGACTATCTCTGGATGGTCTGGGAACTCATCATGGACATCGTCCAGATCTCCGACGTCGACTCGGAAAATACCAATGACGACCTTAAGCGGCTTGCGGATATTCTTCAAAATTTGCAGCAGCACGCCAAGGGAGAGTTGAACGTGTATGGTGTCAGTGTTAGCCTACGACCATCCAGCAGACCCCAAGCTGGAGACCACCTAGAAAGTACATCATGCTAACACCGCCTCCTTTACTAATGACTAGGGCCAGAAGCGCGTATGGAAAGACCTTCCTCTGCTTCCCACCAGCATGGAATGCTCCTTTCACGGTAGGTTTTAAATCCTAGCCATTCTCAACAATGACAATTCTAATATGATTGGTTGTCAAACAAAAAGATCCGACTTTAGACCCAGCACACTTCACTCCCGAGCCGGTCCAGTCATGGCGAAACACCAACATGTTTGTAGCTCGCTGCCTCGGAGCCGGTGTTATAGGAGCCTACGCCGAAGCCATGGACGCTCTGCGGGCGGCGCTCGAGGAGAAGCCGAGCACAGTTCCCGAGATGGGTGTCAGCATCACAGAATGCAGAATCCAGGTCGCCTGTGGCTGGATTGCGCATGGCGGGAAACCTCTTTTCTGATGGGCGCGGAACAACATTGGCTGCATTGACGTTGGAGTTGAGGACACGGCAAACTATGTCGAAGGAGGGTCATTGTATCAGGGCACGCCTACAATGTGCCTGCAACGGTGGGAGTTTTGGCGGGACCGGTTGGAGGAGCTCGGGAGAGAGGACTCTGGCATCGACGCCGGGGTCCGGAAGCTGGCTTGCGAAGCTGCGCAGACTATGAAGAAGATCGAATCGACAATGGCTCACACCTTGTCGGCATAGGACAGTAATACACAGAACATGTAACAAACCACCGCCTAGAGCCATGCCCAAGGCATCATGACATACCACCGAGGCTCAACCTTTCCATCACTTAGCGCTTTCGACGCTTCAGAGATATAACCTCAAGGAAATAACATCCCATCATCGTCAAATTAGTGCGTAGATAGCTCCATCTCTTGCTCAGAGAAGCTTGACAACTCGCTGATCTACCCATGTGAGGTTATAGCAACCAAGGTTAGGGCCGCCCAAAGGCTGGTTCCATGGGTTTTAGTGCTAAGTGTGATAATAAAACACGTGCTGCCAAAGGCTTTGTTCCGGTTCCTCCTTGCCGTTCGCATACAGGCTGTCGTACCGGTCACCCATGACGAGACGTTCGGCGTTCTTTTTTAACACTCTCTTCTCGCCCTCCAACCAATCCCAACCCAAACCACCATCGTCTATCGACTGTAGCCGGCGGTTCTCTGATTCCTCGGTCCACCGCCAAGGCCAGAGTAAATCAGCATAAAACCTAGCGAGGCCATTAGGCCCCTCGGCCAGCTGCTTCAGAGGTTGCAAGAGGTCCATGTACGCTGCGTGGATCGTGTTACCCTCAGAGACCGTGATGGTGGCGTAATAGGCGTCCGGCGTATCGTGGCCGATTTCGGCCCCGACCAGTCGCAGGGTGAGTATAGGCCCATTGATCTTGTTCCGGAGCCAGCCAACCGTTTCCCGCCAGTGCTGCATCGCGGGATGGTCCGGTTGTGGCCAAGTAGGGGGGAGGTAAGGCGGAAAGACGAGCTCGAGGAAGCGAAGGTGGGCGATACAGTTGGTCGGGATGACTTCCCGCAAAAAAATGGAGGCGGCGAGGCGCTCATATGGGTAGCCGTACCTGAGGTTTCCAGGGGATCCAGGGTCCGGGTTTTGTAATCCCCAAGGCGGATTCGAGTCAAAATCATGGACGATAAAGCGGTTGGTCGAAAAGAATACGAGCTGGGCATCCACACACAGGGCACGGCAGATGAGAAACAGAGCAGGTCCAGGGGGGCCCCAGCATGTGCACGTAGTCGAAAAGGCGGAATGGCGACGGCGGCAAAAACAGCCGATAGACTGCCCCGTCTGAGTGCGGCCATAAGTGCGAGTGCGGTACCAACATTCAGAGAATTGACAAGAGGACCACATGTTGTCCAAGCAGTGCGCGCCACCTCCGATGTCCGACCATTCGTATTTGTGGCCTTGTCTGCTCCACCAGACTTCCTTGTTTGGGGTAACAAGGTCGGTGAATTCGAGGATGCGAAGCCGCAGCTCACGCGGAAGGGTGGAAAACGCAGTTCTTGTCGAGGTCGGCCTTAGATACGAAGTATCGATACCAGAGCTTTGCAAGGCGGCATCCTGAGCTACCTGGCGGAGCCGAGAATCTGGCGTTTGGCAAAGCCGGATGTGGCAGCTCTTGAGTAATGGTAAGAGACGAAGCGGCTCAACGGCCGAGTTGGCTAGGTCAACGGCCTTTTCATGCTGAGGATCAATGTCGCAAACCAGACTGAGCTCCAGGCGTTTTGAGGTGATGTGGGACGATAGATGGCTAGCAGCCGCATGCCACTCGTCTAGCAAGGTTTGGGCTGTCGCTACCGGGTCGTCGTCATGGTCTTCGGGAGTCGGGCTCAGCAGCGGGGGTTGGTGCTGGTGGCGACGGAATCCTCCACAGGTGGAATCGTCACTGTCTAAGCGGTAATAGTGACAGCAATCTAGGCCAAGGTTGTTGTCGAAAATGATTCGCTGGTGGCAAGAGGCCTGGTTGAGAACAATCTTGAGAGCGGCGAGGGACGATATGGCCGGCGCGGTCAGGGTAAGTAAGGGTTTGAGGGATCCAGGCCCAGGGTTCGGGTAGTAGAGGACAAATCGATTGGCCGAGTATAATAGAGCAACCGCCTCGGCATAAATGCCCCGGCAAGAAAGCAGCAGGCCGTGGAATGTGTCGGGATATGGCTCGTTGGATTTCAAGGGGTGTCTACACTTGCGGCCTGGGCCACGTAGGTCGAAGGTATAGGGGTCGCCATCCCACGATGCCAGACCAACAAAGCGGTAGATTCAATCTCGGATGAGTGGGGGGAGGCGTAAAAGCGGCGGCGCGGGCTCCTCACGGGACCCCGATATCGTCATCATCTTTGCCGTTTGTTGTTGCAAGGTAGGGTTTGAGTCTGGCATGGAACAAAATCGTTTCAGCCAGGTTGGTTGGGTTGGTTGGGTTGGTTGGGTTGGTTGGGTTTCAAGTTGTTGGTGGACCGGTTGGTTGACCGATGCCTGTTAGCCGACGGCTTTTCCAATGGCCACAACACCGCAAAGTAATGAGCAATTAAGAGCGAACAATAGTCGCGATTGTCTCACCTCTTGCTTGATTGTGTCCAAGTCGAAAAGGTGAAAATCTGAGAGTCGCAGGTCGCCTGTTGGGATCTATTAATTCTAGATAGGAACTTACCTACCCAATGGAGTGCTATGCCAGATAACAAGAACTGATTCGCAATTTGTGACAAATCGCCTCTCGGAAACAATTCCACACGTTCATGGGGAAAAAATGAGTTAAGCAACTGCTTAGTAGTTGCCGAAACCTCCACGGCGAGGTTCTGGGTTGAATACCCACATTCCAACACGCCCGGCTGACTGGCAACAAGTGACGGGCCCGATCTCGCCGCCCTCAAGTGTCAAACGGTCAAATCAAAACAGATGTCAGACCGCATTGTGAACTCTTCTAGAAATAGCAAGGCGGAGGCCACGGATGGATACGAAACTACCCCTCGCCGGCGGTCAGCCGGGAGCACACAACCCTCACAGCAGTTTCACTCCAGCACCCGAAACTGGTCTATTGACGAAGTTGTGTCCGAAGACGGGTAGGCTCTCTATTGTGAGAACATCATGGGTAAGCAACATTGTTCGAGTTTGGGCCGTGAAAGGTAAAAATACTGAACTAACATCGTGTATGTCTGGAGTTGGAGCCTGGTCTGCGGTCTGTCGTGGCGTTAAGCCAAGCTTATTTCATTTATCTGCCATGGTCTTCTGGTTTATGTAATGTGTGAGCTCGATGCCTCTGCTTCTTCGTCTGTGGCCCTGGTCCGAATTTTTTACAATATTTTAAGGCGTTCTGTGATTCCTAATGTTTATGATTCGATGTTCTCTTGAATTGTTGACCATATTATCTATTGTGACGGAGCACGTGGGCTGTGCATGGCTTCTTTCCGAGTCAAATCGACTTGCAAAGTTCAATTGGTTCAACATTGAAGTTTCAATTTATTCAAGCCTAACATGGCTTGCATTTTCTGGAAAGAAACGCGCCAAACACACTGCCGACGAGCTGATTGCAATCGTCTTATGATGGATCCTGTGAGTTGTTTGAAGGCTGTATCATGCTGCCGAGACAGAGCCGGAAGAAGTTCAAACGAGGCTACTGATGGATTCATAACTAGGTATTGATTAAAGGGGACACGGGAGTCCACGGGAGTCCACGGAAGACCCAACAGGATCTAAGTTAATGTCCCCCTACAACCCCGACATTAGATACACTCAAGCAAACACAACACAGACATATTAGCTAAAAAATGCACCGTAGCGTCCAAGTCAGACTGGGTGCGAGAAACGCCCACCTTTTCCATGCTGGTTTCAGCCATTGCAAGGAGAAAAACGGCAAAAAGTCTTTTCAGAAACGCTAAAATGTAGTATAAAGGGGCGAATATAGGGGTAATTGAGAAATGGAAAACCAGAGGGGTGAAAAAAGCAGCGATATGAAATGGCCACCATCTCAAAATGCTAATGAATCAACCAATCATCCATCCGTCCCGGATTCATCCATGCATCCAACCGAAATGATGCCAGGCCTCTGAGAAAACCATCGATGCAATCCCATCCATGCCCCCTCCCTTATTGCTCCTGATGCCAATGATGCGTGTATGTGCTGCCAATGTCGCATGCTTGCCCATTTCTCCCATTCCCAAAGTGGTATCTGTGTTGAATGGTCCCCTGTGTTGCCTCGTGCTGTATCCTTCCTTTTCCTGTGTTCCTTGTTCTTTCCCAGCTTATATATGTCTGCCCATGTCTGATCCGGTTATTTCAAACGGCCATAAGGAATAGAATTTGTCTGCTTGGCGTAAGAGGTTCAGAGAGCGCAGCGCAGATGCCGAAACAACGGCGCCAAAGAACCCGAACTCGAAACTCCCGCTTGCTTGTTTGTTTGTTTGCTGCAAAACGACTACTGTTGTAAGAAGAGAAGAAAGGAAATGAGACAAGAAAAAAAAAGATCCCGCTCCTCCGGCTGTGTTGTTGCAAACCACGCCACCCTTTTGCCAGAACTCCGCTGGATTCCCTGACCCGGTATCGCTGATGCTCGCCTCTGGTATGGTATGATGATAAACCGATGCGACGCCAAATAGGCCATAATGTTTCCCCTCCCCCCTTTCGCCTCCCCACCCCCGACCTTGCGCCCTGCTTTGCCATGATCGTGTACGTGTGCGTGAAAACCAAGGTGGATGGACAGCCGCGAGATGATGGCCCAAATGAAGAGCCCCAGAAGCCAAGAGTATTCTTTCCCAATGCCCCAAGGGAACGAAAAAAAAAAGAGAAAAAAAAAGCAGTATCTCTAAGGCCGTGATACCCCGCCGCAGAACGAAACCAAAAGGCCGACAAATGCAATAAGAACGGAAAAGACCAGCACTAACATCGTAACCCGGGGAATCGTTCCACGTCCAAGAAAAAAAGATGAGAACTCCTGAACTCAAACCATGCGCCAATGCGTGCAGTGTCGAAAATGCCAGCAACGTGCAAGCAATGGATGACCAGTGCTGCTCCCCGCCGCCCAGGTTGAACCAACGCCGAGTACCATGACGTTTATGTGATCCAAGAGGCAGAAACCGGCAGGAACCAGACGAATTAAGAGGCCACCCGAGAGGCTTCGACGAGTAAAACCGAGAAAAACAACCAAGAAAAAACCGCCCAATGAGCTATCGACGCCCCGACGCCTCGGTAGAATCATGCATTATCGTCCCATCATATACGGCGGGAAAGACGACGTGGTACTGGCCATCACGGGCCCTTGGCCGTTATACATGCCACCCCACGGGTTGCTCGGCGCGTTTGAGGCGGTGGGGGAGGCGTAGATATTGTTCGCGCCAGGGCCAGCGCCAAGACTCGAGGTCGCCGTGTACCCGCCTCGGTTCATGCCGAGGCCAGGCGGCGCGGAGAGGCCAGGTGGGGGCCCGCTGGCTGTCGTGAAGCCGTTGGCTGAGCCCGGATGCATTCCGTTTAAAGCGCCCATAGAACCGCCGCCATTCTGGCCCGAGTTCTGGCCCGAGCGGACACCCAAAGGATTTTTAGAGAAGCTCAGACGGATCCCGCCCTTGACGCTGTTGTGGAGCGGCTGGCCGTATAGATCATGTAGTGCCTTGGTGGCAAACGTAACGTCTTCGAACTCCACGAAGCACATGGGTCCGTTTTGTTTGGTCCTGAAACAGAGCCGCTTGTATCCCCGCTGCTTGGAGAACATAGCCTTCAGCTCCTCCTCCGACGTATCAAGAGGCAGGTTTCCAACATAGAGCGTATTGCACGGCGGGTTCTGGTCGGCAGGGTTGGCGGGAGGGAAGTTGTTCGCCCTGTACGGCGGCTGTTGATTGTATCCCAGACCCGGGCCCGACACAGCCATTGCGGTGGGGGACATTGTGTTCGGAATCCCAGAGAGGCCACCCATGCCCGGATGGCCATAGTAGGGAACTGGAGCATGACCTGGAGTAGGGGTCGTGTTGAGTGATAGCCTCGCTAGACGGGAGATGGGCAGCTGCGGCGCTGTCTGGCGGCGCTGGAGGCCGTTTTCAGCAAAGCCAAGGGGGTCGTTCAACAGCTCGCTGGTCTCGTCGTCGTCATCGGCAGAATCGATCAGCGATTTACTGGTGACCTGAGTCCCACCGTTCGCAAGGTGGTTACCGATCGGCGACTGAGGCCCAAAGATGTTCTGGTAGGACGCGCTCGCCTCGTGGGGGGCCAATTCTCCGTAGAGCCCATTCATTGGGGGGGATATTTTTTCCAGCGACTGGAAAGTTCCGTTAAATCGAGATGTTTGCCGCGATGAGGGGGCCGAGGGGGCTGCCGAGGTGGCGGTCGCAGATGCGCCCGCAGGCATGATCGCGTCATTCGGGTACCGCTTGCCCAAGGCCGTGGGACTTGAGCTGCCCAGAATCTCGACAATCAACTCGGCGTCGTTTGAGATATTCGACTTGCCATCGAGCATATTCTTGACCTCCTGCGCGCCAGCCGGACTTTTGAACTTGAGGATAGCAGACCGAAAACCCGCATCGCTGGATTTCTCGGCCGGCAGAACCTCGACATCGACAAGGTCCTTTGAGAAGACCATCATCAGGCGCAGCGACTCTTCCGACGTGTTCAGGGGGAGGTTTCGTATCAGCGCTGACGAGAGGGTGGGGGGCGTCGTGGACAACGGGGTGCCCAACGGCTTCTTCGCGTCGCGATCGAACGAATTGGCAGCGGGCAGCGACGGTGGGTAGGCCGCAGGGGTGCGGTAGGGCTGCGCAGGCGGGAGGAAGGCCGGGACGGCCATGTTCTTTGTCGTGGAGGTGGCCGCGGGGAAGGGACTAGGGCGGCTCGACGTCAGAGGGGCGAAAGCGTTGTTGGCCGACACGCCCGAAGATGCACTGGGCGGGTTATGATCCCCGTTCATGCCTCGCGATGCATGCAACGCTGCGTCGTGACGAAGACAGTTGGATCGGCGATCGCGCTGATCGAAAGGTGAGAACGAGTGGAAACGCGCGAGGACGCGGCGACAACTGGTGGAGAATCGGTCAGGTACCGTCGACGGGAAGGGCCAGTAGCGAGAGGGCTGTTGTGGTTGTGATGTCGCTTTTCCAGGGTTCGGACGCGACAGCGAACACCAAGCAGGGAAAAAAATAAAAATGACGGCGATGAGGGGCGCGCGCAATAAAACAGTGTGTGGAGGAGCGCAGCGCAGGTACGGATTACAGCAGCGCAACGAGGAAAAACGACTGGGAGGGAAAAAAAGTTGGGGGTTGGAGAAAGATTTGGTGTGGGATGAGGGGGGGAGCTTTGTGCAGCATGCCTGGGCCTGGGCAGCGGGCAAGCGTCACAGAGCGGGATTTGGGATGGGGGACTGCCCGGCGCTCCAGTCAATGGGAAGCTTCCCGGGGCACCACCTGGGCCAAGGGTCGCTAGCCCGAAAGGTATCTGTTGGGTCTACAGTGCACGCTCGCACCGGCGCATTGCCGGGGATGGAAAGAGGGATGGGAAGGAAGGTTGCGCCCACCCCAGGTTGAGGTGCCAGTGGAAGGATCTCGACGACAAGATGAAATTAATTAGGCGCGCTGTATGATACGTACCTTGGGATTATGCCGTTTCTGTGCTCATCCACGTACGTACGCGCGATACCGTGGACTGCTCAGTAACTTATTTTCGTGTCGTCGCGAAGAGCGGAGAGACAGTGTGAGGAATGGATGCGAGGAAGAGGAAAATTCCGTCAGGCTGAGGTTGCCAGGTCCGGGGACTTTGATCTCAGCCTCCGTTATCTTGTGTAATTTGTACCGAGTACCTTGATGATCATGCGAAAGTTCAAGAACAAAAAGGAAAGATTGAGGAAAGAAATTTGGTGTGCCGAAGCACCATCTTAATCATCAAGTGGAGGCCAACTTTCAGCAACGAGGAAGGTTTGGCCCGGCTTCAGATGACACGCCGGTGGTTCGCAGGCTCGAGGCAGGCTCGGCAGGGTCGCTCAAAAAAAGGGCGAATGGGGGGTCGTGCTCGTGACTCTTAGCAAATGTACTTAGCTGTGTCGTGGCCCTGTTGGTTTCAAAGTCTCGCAAAGGTACTGGCTTAACCCGCCAACAAAGGACGTGCTCCGCATCCGTTCTGTTGCAAAGCTCCGTGATGGAGAAGTGCTCAGAACTGCCGGCTTGCGGCAAGCCCCCGGCAGCAAAAAGGAGACGGCAGGAACTCGAAAGGTACCGATCCAGTCAAGTGTCTCGGAGACTCTGATGGCCCCAGCCAAGAGGTGTGGGTGCCAGGGTGGGCTGGAGGCGTGACAAGCGCTAAACCTAAAAGAGACTTCACTGGCGCCCAAGAAATGGCGAAGTCTGGGCCCGTCCTATCCCCAGCGACACGGGCACAGTTTCTGCAGGTCGAAACCGTGTCCTGCAGCTTTCGCATTGTTATTTGCAAGTTCTCAGTGCGTTCTTTACTTTTTATACGCTATAAAGGGACCTTGGTGGTGACTCGGTATCATATTAGCAGCCGAGCGTTGATATCCATGACACGACTTCCTAAAAGCGGTTACTAAAATGCGAGAGAAAAAAAAAAAAAAAACTGAGGTTTGCTAGGCACTTGTAAGCTGGCGCAATCAGATAAACCCCTGAGCCTCACCGGTCCGGCCGGCGTAACACTCGAAGGATGGGCCCTAAAGACGCAGTCGACCCGCCGCTAGCAATGCAACGCTGAGGTCGGAGTGTCATCTCGCGGGTGAACGTGTTTCGAGGCTCTGTCACGCTGCATTGCGTCGGGGCGTTGGCGGCCGCCAAGGCTTGCAGTGCCTTTTGGCTTCGGCTTTTCCACTCATTCTTGATTCCGCATCTGAGGGAGGGACGGAGATATGGCCGGGAACGGCACAAACTGCTCGGGCCGGGAAGAGAGATCTTTCCGCGAATAGCCACCGCGTCGAGAGACAGAAGCATGGCACTGCTGTCTGATTCACCCAGAACTGCAAAGCGTGAGAGAACATGGTGGGTTCGATGAAGAAAGGGAGGACCGGTGAGGGGCCGAGACTGGGTGCGCAAGTTCCTGAGCCAACGACTGCAACCCCCGATTGCCTCTTTTTTACTCTCCCGCTCCTGCGGTGGGGGGCATTCACCGGCTTGCATCCGGCTCCAAGGTTTGGTGCCCCGGGAAGGAGGACGATTGGTCTTGGTGGAACTTGCAGTCAGCGCGAGAGTTAACTTGGTGCGTGCCGAGGCTCTCGAATGATTCTGATGCGCGCAAACAAGTGCCCGTGGGGCCATCTCGCCATCGCATGAAGCGCTGTTCGACAAGCGGCATCTTCGATCTCTGCCCCACGTTGGTCCCGCGGTCATGGATACGGGCCTGCGGAGTACACTATACATGGACGAGGCGGAAAGCAAAGGCAGATCAGGGCTGTTTTTTACTTACACAAAACTGCTTTGAAAGCAATTGGCTTCGGGTGTGAGCCTGGCAACTTTTGCGGCAAGGGTGGAATGCAGATGCGACTGGCCAGTGATGCATGAGGAAAGAATTTGGAGCTCGGGCTTTGTGGACAGTGCGAACTTGTCCAGGTGAGCCAGAGGTGAGCGGAGGAGGCACGATCCACACCACAGTGGAGACACTGGAGACGGTGCTGTGGGGATCGCTCACGATCCACAATTTGATGGGAATCGTCGCTGCCCCAAAATGACTTCGTCTGCGAAAGTTGAATTTCCTCACAAATAAATGGCTTGCCCGCCCACACAACTCAGGATCTTCGGAACCACACACAAATGTTCCCAAACAACCCCGTGGCATCAGCAACCACCAAGGCTCGCGCACCACCACCCGAAACGAGACTTGGGAGACTACATCGCTCAGCAAACACTGAGCGGTCCAGACACATCTTACCTAGGTGTACGATTGCAGCTCGCTTGCAGCATCACTCTATCCAGCCGAAGAGGGAGGGGGAATCACCAAATGCAGACCGAGGATTGGTCGGCCGAAACTGATTCAGATTATCTCGGCCACACCATTGATTATCTGTCCCAACGCTGCTTTCCGGATCGAGCGCTGAAACAAGCCAACGAGCTCGGCATTGGCTACCCACGGGACGACAATCTCGACCGCACAGATCGCGCCACTCTCAAAAATCACCCGGTCTTGGTCAAGTGTGATGGAATGACGTCCCCGCGCAACCGAAACCTCCATGTCGCTGGTGAAGTGGTGTGGGACCACATTGGTTTCGTTGTTCACTCCCGTTCAACGGTTCTGCCTTGCCTAAATGGTTTCTAGCGTTTGCGCCCCTCCATGGCCAGAACATGAGAGGATGCCGGCTCGAACCGAACTTCTGAGAGAATCGGTAACCAAACCAACAACCAGAAACCACAGGTTCGGCCAGTGTCGCCTTCCCTCCAACCCCTGCATGGGCATTCCATCCCCATTGTCGTACTGACCGCGAAAGCAAATAGCTGACTGAGGCCCTTGCGTTACCCATGATGTGCAACTGCAGGATCAGCGATTGGAATCTCTTCGTGTACCACCAAGGACGCCTTGAGATGGGCACTTGACATCCATCGCCCACTCAAGCGGTTCAACGGGGCACCCTCCGAGGCTGGGATTATCTGCTGTTCAACACTTCACTCGATAGTTACCCTATATTGGAGCATCGATGTCATCCCCCGACAGGAGTCGATCTCTTGGTCACGCGCTGATGAGACGCGGCGGCGTGTCAGAGTGAGGCGTCGCTGCACCACAAGGGTTCTCAAGGGCAAACACTCCTCATACTTTGGAGGCCTTCGGAGAACTGGATTTAGTACGTGGATGAGGGTTGTGCCAAGTCCATTGGGAACTGCAAGCATCGTTTCGACGTCTGGACAGAGCTCAGAAACACCCCGCACCGAGCGCGGGGCCAACTGAAAGTGCAGTTTTCTCCCCGCTTCGTTGCTCACCGCGCGCTCAAAACTGGATCCGGCATATGTTTCCTGCATAGCCGTCCCAGTCGCGCGACAAAGGTACCCCTGAAAATGAAGCGCGAGCAATCCCACACCTCCAACAGATGGTCAGCGAAGAAAATGCTTGAGGACAAGCGATTGACGTCGGCCCAGGCTACGATCAACGCCCCTTTTCGCCACCAGCAGCCCTATGACTCCGCTCAGACACCCAGCCCCGCCTCGCGATCGTCAACAAGTCACGGGACCAAACACTCTCGGGACAGCACATGGTTGGATCAACATGCCGCGTATGTATCATTTTTGATATTCGAACAATGATGCGCACGCACATGTCCTGTTGCTGCAAAGGAGCCGAACTTCCCGCGCTCAGGGGCGCTTGGTCTGCTTCAAACCTTGCCGGAATTCGAACTTTCCGGGTACCGTTCCCTAGAAGCTTTTGAAACGGGGTCGCGATGGAAGCGACCGGCCGTGGGCGATCCCGAGTGTGGAGAGCGGCCTTCTGTTTGCAGTTCGTGGAGGAAGCCCATGCTTGTGCTTTGGTTTCACTTCCAACCATCTACGCTGACTGTATCTGTACGACGTGTTCCATCAGCTGGGCCTCTGATCAGATCCACCACCTCCTCAGGATTTATCAGCCGGAAAAGGTCGGGTGGGGGAGGATGGAGAAAGAAAGAAGAGAGCTCCCAAGCCTGAGCGGGACCGCATTGACCACCGGAAACTTGCGAGACAAGCTTCTGCAGATCCCCTTGCCCTTGGCTGCGAAGTGGGTTCGTGGGTTCATGCCAAGCGCCGGGGCCCACCCGACTCGATCGAATCACAACTTCAACAACCCAAGCTGTTCGCAAGTGGTTGTCAGGGAGAGAAGTGATTCCTTCCAGGGTTCTTTATTTTTTGCCAGGATCAGACAATTTCTTCCCGAAGCCGTGGCCAACCACCGACGCGGACGGGGCCAAGCAGGACAAGGCCTAGCCAATGCCATGGATGGGTGGTGCCATGACCTACGTGAGATGGGTGTCACATGTTCGCCGTTTCCCGCCCGCCCTTGCATTTGCTCTGGTCGTTTCTCACTTTTATCGGAGTTCATGGTCCCTGAGCTTGCTACCCTGCTGTGCTATGGTGAGACATTGGTGCGTGGTGTGTACGTGTACCTGTGTACGGAGTACACCGTGAATACGAAAGTAGATGGAAGTAAGTCTTAATTCTGGAAGACGGTGCACGAGGTTACAAAACGAGGGAGATAGGCGAGAAAAGTAAGGCTTCACAACGTGAGTTAAAAGTATAAATAAATGTGGATTTAAGGAGCTTACTACTGTATGCTCAAGACCTCGCGTCACCATTCACCTGGCCTTGTAAATCGACTACAGTTGAATACATACAGAAGCCGAAACCACCGTGGAGAGAGATAGAGTGACCCAACTCTTCATGTGCAAGGACTTTTCCTCAAGTACAAGCAGCCAAAATTGGTGCCGTTTATATTCCGCCATGAGATGAGATTGTATTTTCCGTAAACCGATGCCGTTTCTTCTTAAGTAATGGGGTTTCCAGAGTTGGAATATCATGACCACAACAGACATAAAAACCACCCCTGTAGACATTAGAGAGCACCAAAGTTCGCACCTCCCTGCACCGCCCAACCCATGGTCATGGCCGCCCACAGATCGTTCTGGACCCCTATGCCATCACCGATCTCGTTCGTGAACTGCGTCGTCCCTTGTTCTCCCTCCCGCCCTTCGGCAGCATCAAAGGCGTTGGCGACCAGGTTGTTTGTAAACGTCTCATCCCAGTACGGGTAGTACGGCTCCAGACTGCCGTCCATCATGGGACAGCCGCTGATGGCGGGGTCGTGCGGCATCATCCCTGGATGAGGATGCGGCATCGCCTCCTGCTGCTCTCGCTGTTCCCTCTCCTTCGCCCGCCTCTCCCTCTCCGCCTCCCCCTCCAGCTTCGCAACCCGCCTCAGAAACTTGCGCTTCACCACCCCAAGCACAATCTTGCCCGCGCTCAGCACATCCATGCTCCTCCTCTGTCCACCGCTCCCATCCACACCCTCCTTCTCCTTCCCTATTCTTATCCCTACCCCTATTAAAGGGGGCCCCTCCTCCATCTCCCCGCCTCCCATCCTACACAACCTCTCCACCCACCCGCTAAACCCAACCGCCTCCCTCGCCACCCTATCATCCCACTCCGGGCACACCGCCAAAGGGAACGACATGCGAAACCCCAATATCACAGACAGTATCAGCGCGCCCCACTCAATCCCAATAAACGCGTTAATCTCCTCCGCCTTGAGCGTCACAAAGTACCCCCAGAGCGCGTGCAGATGGGGCACGACTGACATTAACCTCTCTGGGTCGGCACGAAAGGATGAGGCGGCGTCTAGCGTGGGGAGCTTGACGGAGGGGAGTTTGAGGAGGGGCGCGCCGGAGAGGAAGATGCGGGCGAAGAGGGTGGCGATGCGGAGGGAGGGGTTCGAGGCGAGGTTGTGGGGGAGGGAGGATTCCCAGTCGGTGAGCTGGTGCTCCATGCCGCGCAGCATGAGGCTGATTTGGGACTCGCTTTGCGAGTGGCCGCGCTGGGTGCGCCGGAGGTCGTTGGTTTCTTCGATGAGGCGCTCGAGGCGGACTTGCCACGCCAGGATGTGGTCGTGGCGGTGCGGGGTGTGGGCTTGGAGGAGGTCGCAGCAGCGGGCGGTGTAGGGGGTCCAGGTGAGGGAGGGGGTGCGGTTCCAGGTTGAGGCGTAGCTGGGATGGGAGGGTTAGTAGGGGTGTAATTAGGGTGGGGTATTTAGGGGAGCGTACGAGGATGCGAGGTAGTAGCTGGCTAGGTATAGTCTTATTTGGTCGAGGCGTTCAGGGGTTGGAGGCGTGTCGAAAGAGTCGGTGCCGGGGTCTTGGTCCAACTCAAGGTCGTTGACGATGTCGACCACCATGCGAGCGTACTGGAATGCCTGCTTGTTCTTTGGTCGGAGGTGGAATGGGTACCTGCAAGGTTAGGTACCAGCGGTTATCAAGGAGTCCAGTCGGAATACTTACCAAGCAATATAAACCGTCAACCCCTGAAGCAGCTCCATACTCCTCTCACCCCCAGCAACAAACTTCAACCCCAAAATCTTCCTAAACTCCTCATCATACAAACTATGCCCCTGCAGCGTCCGGCTACCACTCGCAACCGCCAGCACCGCCAGCAACACAAACGGCCTGTCCTTGGCCATACTCGCAACCGTATCCTCCTCTCTAACCACAACACAATGAAAATGACTCAACATAACATCCCGAAACGTCGCCAGCAACTTCCCCGCCGAATCCAGATTAAACTGCGGCTGCAACCTCAAACTAGCCAACATCCTCGATTTGGGCTTCCCTCTCCCTTCCCCCTGAGACTGACCCTGCCCCTGCCCCTGTCCCTGCGAAGTCGTGACAACACTACTAGGCGGCGTTGACAGCGCCGACGCGCCCACAGGCAGCGACGAAGCATGCGAGACCACGGAGCCCACGCCCGAGGCGTGCTCGAGCCAGTCGTAGTCGGCCTCCACCATCTGGGCGTCGTAGTCGTAGTCGGCCCAGCCGCCGGCGTACTCGTCGTCCTCGGCCTCGGAGACGTGGGGCACGAGCTGGTCGATGGACGACTCGTGGTTGAGGCGCAGCGTCTCGAGGGAGTCGGCGATGTTGTCGTCGTCGTTGGTAGCCATGGGGATGTCGATGGTGAAGGTCTTGGAGGGACCCGGTGGGGGTGGGAGCGGGTGTGGTGAGGCGGCGGAGGAGGAGGCGGTTGTGGCGTCGGGTCTTGGTGGGAAGGGGGGTTAATGTTAGAGGGAATTGTTAGGGGTGATGAGGGACACTTGATGGGCTAGAGGTAGTGACAGATGGCTTACCGCTTTGGTCTTCTGGGCCGTCGGGTGCGCGGGCCTGTCTTGAAGATACACTCGCGCTTCGAGTCAAGACACCTTTTGTCACGGCGAGATTAGTAAACAGAGGGAAAGAAGGGAGGAGAAAGAGACGGTAGAATAGGTGTCAGAGAAGATATGCTTTTAGCGGAGGAATGGGAGGGAGGATACGAACAGAGTGGCGCGATGTGGGTGAGGGATGGGGCTCTTTGCAAGACGGGACAACCTGGAGCCTACCTCTTGCAGATTCCCAACTGGCTGCTGGCCTGGCACTTAACCTTGGCGGCTCTGCACGCCTCACAGGCGTTGGTGATGCGGGGAGGCCTTGCGGGGGCAGGCTGGGCCGCCTGAGCCCGGCTTTCTATCGATTCCATTCTCAGCTGAAAAGCCGTTTGCCCAATGCCTACGAAGGAGAGAAGATCCCCAAGGCTAACACAACGAACGAGTTGGACAATTGACTGATGACAACAACAATCACACACTCTCGACCGTTGTGCTGTGGAACTCGTGGGTTACTGTCGCGTTCCGATGTGTCTCGGCGATTAACACGCGGACGGGGCCAAGATGGAATAGCGCGGTCGAATGCGGATCCGGCAGGCGGAGAAGTGGAGAGAAAATGGTCTTGGCCTCCGAGAGGCCACGGAAGATAAAAGGTCCAAAATGGAAGTCAGGTGGGGTCTGATCGGGTCCGAGTTCCGGCCACCGGAGGGAATTGACTTCTCCTCTCGGGAATAAGTGCACCATCTGTAATCAAGAGAAGGATATTCTATAGTATTTTTTGTGCTATTAGCACTTTTGCCATTGTATTCTCCCATCTCTCCTCTAGTTCCCAATGAATATCACTTATTTGACGGACATCAATTTTGTGCCACAACCCTAACCCTATCGTTGGGCGTGTAAGTCGGGACAGCTCGGGCAGACCAACAGAGAGGGAGTGAAACATCGAGGAAAGGGCCGGACCAAGTCATTCACTACGAGCTGCGGACAGAGCCAGACACAGGACTTCGCATGTTTCTTCCTTCTACCACAAGACAAGAAGACAATCTATATTTGTAAAAGGCATTATAGAAATTAAGGCAAATACCCGGCCAGAATTTACCGCACATCCCATCCGCTACTTCCCGTTCATACTCATCATGATTAGTACAAGGTGCTTCCTGACCGGGTCGTCCCACCGAAGTCATCTCCCTGAGCGCTCAAACTCAGGGGCAAAATGAAGAAACAAAAGGATCAACGCTAGCCACAACTCCTCCTTCCCCGTCAAACTCCCCCCGCCCCTCGCTCCTCCGCGCACCGCACCAACTCACACAGCGCCCTCACCAACATAGGGTCCGTATCCACCTGCCTTCCATCCTCCTCTTCTTCATCAAGGATCAGCAACCTAGGCTCCTTGTCCGCGCCAAACGTCATAGCTGCTGACATCCCCGCCGTCCTCTTCAGCGTCGCCACCAGCAAGCCCACACACCGTGCCAGGCCCGTCTGGAGTTCCCGCATCGCTGCTGGTGCTTCCCCTGGGCTGCTCTCATGTGACATGATGGGCGGGAGAAACGCATCATTAAAGGGGTGGCTTGAGCGGCGCGTCAGCAGGCGGCGGGTTCTGGGCCGCTGCTGGGCTAGTTGTTGTTGATAGTGGTGGTATTGTTGTTGTTGGTAAACTGTTGCTGCTGCCGCGGCGACGGGGTCGTCCATGCCGAGTAGGCTGGCGGCTTTAAGGGGGATTTTGAGGTTGCGGGTGGCTGTATCATCAACCGAGGCGCTGCGGGAGCCGAGGCGGTGATGGTTGTGGCTTGTTCGTGGCGGCGCCGGTGGGGAAGGTCGAGGGGGAGGGCAGAGAGAGGAGATGTAGTTGTAGGCCAGCAGGTGCGCGTAGAGTGCGTCGCAGAGGTAGTCGGATGCGGCGGGGAAGATGTTTTTGATGGGGCCCCAGCTTGGTGTCACGGGGATTGCGGGTGAGAAGCTCTGGTTTGACATGTCGAGGGGGAGTATGCCTCGGGTGAGGGTGCGACACTGTGGTTGCTGCTGTTGCTGATGCTTGCTGCGCCGATTGTGGCCTAACCAGCCAAGGTTCCACCGCTTTGCCGGCTTTTGGTTGTGCGAACATGTTGAGGATAGAGACTGGTTGTCTTTGCTTCTTAGGGGACGGCCGAGGTCCGCTCGGTGCCTGAGCTTCTTAGAGTATGCCCGGATCGTCTCGATCGAGAGGCTCGATGTGAGGAGCATCGTCTCGGGGAAGCAAGATATTGACACTCTGAGAGACTCGATGACTTCTGGAGGCAGTGGAATGCCTGGGGCGGATACACTCAGCGGACGCAGGGTGGAATTTGGCGGCGAGGCTAGTGTTTCAACACTACCATCGACCCATCGGCGGAGATCGGCGAGTGACGGCTTTTGGTCCTCCTCTGCCGATGGTTCGGCATGCGTCCTGGCACCAGTTGCTCCGGCCTCACCCGAGTCTTCACCCTCCTTCATGTTCGGAGGAAGGGAGCAGGCATGGCCATGGTGCGCAGGCTGGCTTCTGCTGGTCGAATCTCTCGAGGGTGGGTTGGAGGCGTCGATGATGGTTCGGCCGTTAGCCGTCGCGAAGAAGGGCATGCTGGCCATCGTTTCGCTTCGCAAAGCGCCGACATAGCCAGCTTGCCACTCGAGGATTTCGGGATGATCGACAGCCTCCGGTTCCCGGGGTTCTGATGCTGCCATAGCTGACTCCACGCTGCAGCTGCTCCTCCTTGCCGATGACGTTTGTTTTGGACTTGTCGGGCGTATGTCAATGATCCGCGGCCGCTCCAGATTCATTTGGGCTGAGGCGGTATGTGGTCGTGGTTTATTGTCAGAGCAGTCTTCGAGGAAGTGGGCAGCAGTAACCGAGGCCCCTCTGCCGTAGTCCCCCGTGGATCTTCGTGGTCTAGCCATGTCGTCGTCCTCCCCGTCAAGATCTAACGCATTCCGGTGCGTCTCATAAACTGAACTCGTGCCCGTGAGCGATGAGCTCACCGGCTCGTCGTGCTTGAGGTCTGCTTCAGCTTCGTACCAGGTGCCGTGCGAACTGCTGTTCCTGTTGGAAGAACAGGGCGACAGTATGGGGGAAGATGGCGACAATTTGCTGGAAAACAGCGAAGAGCAGCGGCCAGAAACTGACGTGGCCGCCGTGGCAACGGATTGCTGCCGAGTTCGGATCGAGGGTGGTTCCATTGTCATTGACATGACGCTGGATGAGTCAACTGATTCTCTTTTGACTCGGCATCCCTTCCCATCGTCATTCGCGTGGGCATTGAAAGTTGCTTCGCTCGTCACAAGCGGGTGTAGCTGAGGCTGGCTCACGGGGAGGTGATCTTGTCGATAGCTTGCAAAGCGAGAGAAACCGGCCCCTTGAAACGAGGGGCGCACATCCACTCCGGGAGCTGCGCAGCCCGCCGAGGGCCAGCCAGCGGTCATGGCCTTGGACGTGAAGACGGCTTCTGACGCCGCGAGGTCTCTCGCAAGCAGCTCGGGAAAGTTGCAAGCCGCCATGAGGTCGCCGATATCCATCTCACCCGTGGAGCATACAGACCCAGAGGTTGAGGTCGTCGACTGGGCGGACGAGGGCAACGTCAAGGGGAACAAGGCTCCCATGCTCGATATAGATCTGTGTGGCGCGTATCCCTGCGTAGATCCCTTGCGGCCCTTGCCGAAACCTGGCTTGGACGCCTGCGAGAAACAGGATCCCGTGTCACCGAGGATCCGGTTCAGGTTTCCGGTATAGGAGCCCGATAGTCGTCTGTGATATGGTCTACTGATTTGGATCGTCCCGGGATGGCGATGAGGTCATGCTGTTGACTTAGGGTGAGGGGCAGGAGCGGAGGAGCGGTTGTATAAGTCTTTGGCCCCCGCACTCCCATGTCAGAGCATTCCAGATGGGCCATGCCGTGTCACCTCTGTCTGTTAATGTTGTTACGCCGAAAGGGAGGGTAGCCGCACCAGTCACGGCCAAGACGATAGTCCGTGCCCCCTTGTACAGCGCAAACGAGAAGAAGAAACAAGAGTTATGGCGGAGACTGGCGATCAAGGTGAGAGGAGATCCGGACACGAGAACGAGACGCAGTGCACGAGCTGCTGTCCCGACTCGGCTGGCTGTGCACTGCCGCATCGCCAGACGCGGCTTTCCAGGATGTTGTCCTGCACCCTGCAGTCGGCAGATGCACGGGAGGGAGGCATCAGTCTTCTGGTATGTTCGTTTCTAACTGCAGGGACCGAGGGTCCACTGCAGGTGAATAGCTGCCCCATGTCGCGCCCGTGGCGGCCTAACTTCATGTCGAGTGGGCAAATGGTTAGACGGCGGGTAGATACATACATACATCATGCTTTGGGTATTCCGTGCAGGTGAACCCTTGACTCAGTGAGCAAGAGGTACCACCCCCATAAATTGGAATGGCCGGCGAGATCCTCGAAAGCCCATCGATCGCTCGAGCCTTTTCTGGCCGCATGGACGAACAGAAGCTCCGGTGCCACGTCAAATCTCAGAGATCGGCAAGAGGAGAAGTGGACAAGAGACCAAGGTATCTTGCATTGGCGTTTCGCTCTCGCTACGCAGTTGGCAAGTAGTACGGGATTCGCTGTTGCTTTTGTTTGTCTTGACGCATGGCGGCAGACACGCTGCAAGAGGGGCTCGAAGTGGGAACGGTCGTCACAAGAAACAAGATGTGTCATTTGCGGGGACTAGAAGAGGAAAAGACATTCCAAATGGCGCCTGCCATCCGATGTGCCCACGTGCAGTAGTTTCATCCTTCGCAGGATGAATCGGGTCAATAGTTTATGGAAAAACAAACGACGACAGCATCGCAGTGTTGAAACGTTATCGGTCCGGAGGTCGAGGGCTGGATCGGGAGCAGTCGTTTGGTTGCAGGGATTCAAGGGCGTCAGGGCGTCAGGGCCAGGGCTGAGATCGACGTTGCGCCATCTCGGGAGACCCACTCGTAGGCGGTCAAAGCTCGGACTGCTGCACTTGCACTGGAATTTTGGCCTGGAAAAAGGGAAAGAGCAGCTCCCTTGTCAAAAATTTCAACGCAAGGCACAAGACAACCCCGAAGAGGCAATCGCGATCCGACACTGCTTGATTTTCAAGTTTCCTGACAGAGAGCACTGACATTCCGCTCATTCGTTGCGTTCACACACCAGGCCGTTTGTCCCACGACGACATCTGTGGCCGAGTCAACGAAAAATTGACTGGGGCTGCCGCGATAAGGCGCCGCCAGAATTTCCGAGCACAGAAATCTCGAAGCACCGATCCTCCCGTGATTGGCTGAACAACTCGACTCGATCACAGTAAGACAATCCACCACCGGTAACTCTTGGTGTGGACCAAGTCACCAAAAATAAGCAAGTGAGAGAAAGTCGAGAAGGCCAAGCGTGACGCTCCAGAAGACCAACCATGCTGTCCGAGGAGTTTGTCTCGGCCATCTGCGGACCACCGCTCTCCTCCAACACTGCCATCGCGAAGGATGTCGGCATCTGCTGCCACACCCTCAGCCCCACCTACTCGGTCAAGTCGACGTTCAAGAAAAGTTCGGTTCCAGTGAACTGTCTTGCTGTGAGCGAGACCCACGTCTTTGCTGCCCAGCATGAGAAGGCATATGTGCATGTCTACTCGAGGCTTCGGAACAACCAGGAGGCTTTTGTTGCCTTCCCGGAAAGGATACGGTGCCTGACGCTGGCTGGCGATGTCCTCATTATGGGCACAACAGAAGGCCGGCTGATGCTGTGGGAGGTGAGGATTGGCCCAACCAGCCCCTGGATCCATCTGTCGCTAACTCACTTCACAGACATGCACTGGCCGACTAGTGTCGACTCCTGCGCGCCACGTTCAGGCAGTATCCTGCGTGGCTGCCACGCCCTACCACGTCCTCACAGGGTCCGATGACTCGGATATTCACGTGTGGTCTCTTTCCCAGCTACTGGAGCTTGACTCGGCTACCGAACCCGAGCCGCAGCGGAGCCTCTCCAACCACAGGGCCGCCATCACGGCTCTTTCGGCCAGCCCGAGTGTCAGCAGCGACACAAATTTCTGTGTCTCGGCGAGCAAGGACAAGTCGTGCATTATCTGGAACTACCGGACCGGCGACGCCTTGCGCACTCTGCTCTTCCCCAGCTTTCCCCTCTGTCTCTCTCTCGACCCGTCCTCAAGAGCTATCTGTGTCTCTTGCGAGGATAGCTCGCTCTATCTGGCGGAGCTTTTTGCCGAGAAGCCCCTCTTGGGCCCTCAGTCCGAGGACCCCTCGACTGTCGTGCAGATCTCTTCGCCCTTCGGTGCGACGCAGCCAGATGTCGGACCGGCGTCCTGCCTAAGCTTGAGCTATGATGGCACGATGCTACTGACCGGGCACCCGAAGGGTCAGATCATGAGATGGGACATTGCCGAAAACAAGTCGCCCGTCGAGTTGGCAAACCTCAACGCCGCTGTCACCAACCTCGCCTTTATCTCGCCGTTCCCGGCGGACAGGCCCACAAAGACTGTGACAATCACCAAGCCGTCCCAAGCGGAGCGGGCCTATACGTTTACCGGCCAGCTCGAGCCCAGCTCAGCCCCCGAGACCAGGTTCGACTCGCTGCTGAACGCAACTGGCTTCCCACAGGAAGACATGGAGAGCGCAGTTGCGGCCTTCTACCAGCCGGTCGCCGAATCCGGCGGCGACCAAGATCTGCAGAAGCAGAACGAAGAGTTGTGGGAGATCATCAACGAGCAGAGGGCGCTCCAAAAGCAGACGCTCCAAAAATACGTCGAGGCGAAATCCAACCGTTGAGCGTCTGCGCCGGCGTTTCTAATGTATACTTCTTGTTAAACCTAGGGCATGTTTGAGCATGACTCAATTTTGTATACCCCCAATAGAGTTTTGTGGTGCAACCATATCCCAGAAATACTCACCCTGATAGCAAGCAGTCTCTACGGCCTTGCCGCGTTGTACGAGAGAAAAGCAAGCTTGTTCAACCTGGCCCACAACGCCTGGCTGCTTCGGCCGAATGGACGTTGTTTGGAAGCAGGGTTGGATCCTGATGCTGTCTCACAAACTGAACCTCTAACCGTCATGTTGGGACTGCATGGACAGGGGAGCCATGTGCTTTCTCGGTTCTTTCAGCATAGGCCCCAGCTCATACGATCAACCTCGACCACTCCTTCGATTACCGCCTGGAAACGAGACTCCTAAGCGCATTGGGTATGAAGGCCTATTAATTAACGAGATCTATTTACAAGACAAAGTACTGTACATCGTCACAAATATACGCCCATGCCATCATCTTACCCCACACTCCGTCCCTTTACTCATGAACCTCAGACACCCGTTAGACTGCCAGCCCCTATTCAAGTCACCAACCGTTCACCTCGCCCATTTTACATGCCCACCAGCTTGTCCCCTCTCAGCCAGGTCAGCTAGATTTCCTCCCGCACTTCTCCCTCCTGTTTCTGCCCCAGCCTGGCTGCCACTACCTCCACCCCCTGGCGACGACCCCCCGCCGCCCGCAACCGCCGCCGTAGCAGGCCGATCCCTCCCCGACCTCCCCCTCTCTACCATCCCCTCAATAGTAGTACCAGTAGCAGTAGTGCTCGTCCCCTTATCCACACCTTTCTTCGCCGAGCCATCCCCGCCACCACCTCCGCCGCCGCCATCAACAACCTCGACTGCCGCCCTCCCATTTACTGCAAAGCTCTTGGCTTTGGTGTTGCTCAGCGCCAACAATCCCGCGGAGCTAAGCAACAGGACCATCATGATGAGCGCGCCCGCCTGCGTCATGTTGCCGGAGAGTGCGGCGACGAGATACTATGTAATTCAGCAGTGTCAGTCAGCTAGGTCACTACCACTACCTTATGAGGTGGGCGACTGGAGATGGGGTTCAGGGGGAGAAAAGGGGGGGTTACCCAGTTGGGGTGAACATACCACGATCAGCTTGGCGACCGCCTCGATGTAGCCCTCGACGTGTGTCTTGCTGCGCAGCCACTGTGTGGCGGTGATGGCGCGCAGGTCGCTGGCCTTGCCGCGCAGGCGGACGAAGGTCTTTTTAGGGGTGCAGGAGTCGAGTGAGACGATGTATTCTGTGGGACGGTGTTAGTTTATTCATTTGGTCCTTGCTTCGCTTTTGAACGGAAACGGGGATGAGAAAAGGAAGCCCAAAGGATAACATACGGGTTAGGCGCTGGCGGGTTGCCGACAGGGAGAGGCGGCGGCGGCGGGATTTGTTCTTTTCGTTGCTACTGCTACCGGTGCTGGTGCTGTTACGGGTGGCGGAGCGAGAACGGGAACGGGAACGGGACCTTTCTTCTTCTGACGAGTCTGCGTGGGCCGCCCGCTGTTTAATCACCCAGATGTTGAGGATGCGTGAGGTCATGAGGCCCAGGATGGACATGAGTGTCCACCCTGGTTGGGTCAGAATAGAGAAATTGGGAAGACGGGGGGTCAGGTGGCTTACAGTCTTTGAACAAGACGATAAAAGCAATGGCCGCGAGTGTCAGCACCGGGCTCATCAGGTACAGCACATGCGACACCCATCCGAAGCCCGAGCTGCCGCCTACTCGCCATGCCATAGCTCGTCTTCCACTATCTGACCGCATCAGCTTGTATTGCCCTCGGGCGGCAGCGACGCGGCCCACGTTGAGCGTCACCGTCTCGCCCGGCTTGGCCACTTTCTGTATGTAGTTGGCCGTGGCAGCATTCTTGAGCTTGAGACTCACGGCGGCGCCTCCCCGCTCATCCACAACGTTGACAATGGCCGCGGCATCGCCCCTGCGGAACAGTTCGTCGGCGGCCTGCTGATAGTGAAGACCGGGGGCCAACAGCAGGCTGTCTATCCAGCTGGCGCCTCCTGTGATGGCGGTGCGCTGGGCAATGGTTTGGAGGTCCGCAAGGGCAAGAAGTCCGCCGGCAGAAAGGGCAATGCCGGGGAAGGGCTTCTGGCTCCAGCCCGGGATGAAGGTTGAGGACCCTGACTCGGACATGGTTAGATCGAGGAATCTCGTCCTCGTTCAGGGTTTGGGAAACGGAAATGAATGAATATGGGCCGTACCAGCCGCGCCCATGGATTACGTGCCCGAAACTGACGATATTTGTCGGTCCATGAAGGGAACCGTGAAGGACTCGGACCTTGAGGTAGGAGGGTGGCGGCGTGGGAAGCCCCCGTCCCGTGGGCCCTCAAGATGGGACACCATGATTTAAATGATTAAATCAACAAGTCAATACTGGTAGTTGATAAAGTCGACAGCATCCTCAATGCCCATCGGCCAGAGGCCGGGCTGGTTTTGACACAAGAGCCCCCATCCCCCCGAATCCCGGGCCGTGATGAAGTCGGCCACTTGTTTCGACTTTTGGGGGCGAGGATTTCCTCTTCTCTGGACAATAACAATTTTGAAAGCATTCTCCACAGCGGCCTGTTAGCGGTCTCTTCGCGGTCTGGTCGAAACATGAGAGGCTGCCAAGGGAGGTAGGTGCGGCACAGTCCCGTCGACGAATTCGGAAGGCCGATTGAGCTTTTGGGGAAACAGTGATAGACTTTATTTTGTTCCTCTGTTGTTCTATTTCTCCATTTCTCTCTTTTTTCCTTTTCTCTCCAAGGTTCCTATTCTTCTTGGAGCCAAAACTCAAAATAACTCAACAAACCCATGCATCACCGCCTAGCAACACGATGCAAAACTCAAATCATAATGTCGCAAACGCGCAACGGGTTTACTTGGCAGCGGAGTCTAGAGTAAGATTTGGACTCGCACTAAGAATCTTGTCCACTAGTGTTTGGTATACCCACTATGACTAGTCCAGGCCCATGTTCCTTCGCATCGACGGTGTCGTATTAGCTCGCACAAGTCCCGTGACCAGCTACTTACAACCGCCTACCTTTGATTGTTCTATCCGATGCCATATTCAACGGTGGGGGAGCTCTCCTGAGCCAAGACAATAGAAGAACAGCATAAATACCCAGGTTCAGGACTCGGACATCATGACTGCGCTCTCTCCTTCTCTCATCGCCATCAAATGATCAACTTTGAGCCTCCCTCAACCAGGCTACCATGCAACTCAACCCCGCGTCCCTCGTCGCCGTCCTGGCGCTTGCCACCACGGCCTCGGCCGATGGGCTGCTCGTCTTCAGTTACTGCCTCGCCACCAAGTGCACACGCCCGGGTACCTTCATCACCGACTACGCACGGCACGACGTCAACGCCGGCGATGGTTGCCGGGATGATTCGTCGGGGGTGCCCGAGATGATTGAATTCTGCATGGACTGGAAGAACGCCCGGTAGGCGGCTCCCGGGTCACCCTAGAAGGGAATGTGATTCTGATTAGAATGACTGACATTGTTGGTAGTGGCCACTTCCGCTTCAAGGGCCAGAATCGCCGCTGCTTGAAGGAGACGTCGAGCGAATTTCAGCGGTGCAATGAGGACTTTGGGTGGGCTACGTGCTCCAATCAGGTCTATGAAGAGGCCAAGTGCACTTGGTGAAACCACTGGGGAAGCCCGGTGGACAATACTGGGCTCAGGGGGGATATCGGGCTTTAGAGGCTTTGCTCCTCAGAGGAGTAATCGTGTAACCTAAGTTTCCTGTACTGTTAATGAAATACAAGCTTTTGTGGACATATTACCAGATTTCTAGGAGTAGAGACGTTGGGCTGTGGCCTGTTTGGTGACTGCCTGCCACCTAGGAGAACTTCAGCAAAGAGGGTGGTTGAAAAAAAAAAGAGACGCTAAATAGGATTTGGTGTAACCGCCAACACCAGTCTTGTAATGTTTGATTCGGGACTTGGCACCGACAGTAGGAGTATTTTTCCTTTGGTTTAGTCGTGCCCTTTTTTGTGCCGTTCTGGACAATGTCCAGCTGGGCTATCATTTCATCGCTCTGTTGTATGCCCATGGATGCCGCTCCACCAGACTCAGGACTCTGACGACGAATTACGAAGGTGGGGGCCCATAAACTTCGCCCCTTCTCACTGAATATAAACCTCTCAATACTCATGGATTCCACCGTCATATGCTTGAGGCTCGGCCTACTCAACACCTAATATGGCTGACATGACCCTGACACGGCGCGACACGGGTTGCCTCACCCACAACCGTAGTCCCGGGCATCGTCGAATTCCACATTAACTGGTCGCTTATGAGGGCGGTCTTCTAGTTGTTGAGAGCTTGCGGTCAGTCGAGAATTGTATTTGAGTTGAAGTTGTCTGCTGGGCCTTGGATGGGACGAATAAAGTGGAGTCATGTACTTCGTACCCCGGCCGAGACTGTGCGGGGCTGCCAAGCCAAGCTAGCAGATGCAGGGCAGCTTGTCGTGGATTCTTTTCCGAGCTCAGAGCATCGTCCTCAGTCTATCGTCATTGAACCAAACTCCGCCTTTGAGCGGCATCTCACCATTGTCACCAGCGATACCAGCAAAACTCATGCAGGGACTTGTCAACACGCGATTGGAAATGCGTTAAACGCCAACCACATCCCCCATAACAGGTTGGGATTATCGAAAGACACACAGGTTGATCAACTGCAAAGCTCGACCTTTTGCTCTCCCACCCATTACCGCCGCGATGCGCTCCCGTCTCCTCCTCCTCCGTCGCGCGGGGGCCCGGAAACTGATGCGCACCTTTGCGCAGAGTACCGCCGTCCGCACCGACCTGCGCTACCGGCCGCAACTCCCCTTCCTCTCAGTACCGACAACCCGCGCCGCACGGGTCCGCTACCTGACGACCGAGCGCAAGGCCCAGCTCAAGTACGAAATCAAGACGGGCATCAAGTACACGGGCTACATCTGGATTGCCGGTTTCAGTCTCCTCGCCGCCTATTACGCCATCTTTCAGGAGACCCTCGAACGCAAGTACCCCACACCACACGAATGGAGTTACATGACGCGCCTGTACCTTCGGGGCGGCCACTGCTGCCGCGACGAACCCGCCCCAGGCAAGATCACCGACTGGAAACAAGTGGCTTGGTGGTTTGAGACCACCCTCAAGAGGCTTCACGACCCCAACATTGATGGGAAGGACGTCAAGGATGCGCCGTCAGACTGCCCGCCTGGGACCAAGGACATTAGTGCGAAGTCGGAGGAATGGCGGAGGGGTTATTATGAGGCCATCATGGGCTACGCCAAGGCAGCCGAGTACGTGGACGGTTGGGTGCTGGATAAGTCGAGGAACATTGTGTTCCCCGCCGGAACTATGATAGGGCCATCGAATCCGTACCCCAAACCCCTCCCTCCTGGCTTCATGGGCGCGCCAAGAGAAGAGGACTGCGTGCTGCGCTACGAGTCACCCGACACCCTCTATCTCCGGATCCTGTCCACCGTAGGGTTTACAGCCCGCCAAAAGATCGAAGCCGGCCTGGCGTATGCCTCCTGGCTAGACTACAAGGGAATCTCGGGGCCGGCGAGCATCGTCTTTGAAGACGCAGTGAACCTCGCCGCCTCCGAACGGCACGACCTGCCAGCACCCCCACTCGACAAAAAGACCTGGGCCCTAAACGAAGCCGCCGGGCCTCCCTCAGAGAACCTCCTCAACTCCCTCACCGCCTACGCCACCTTCCGCGCCCGCCAAGGCAACGTCTCCTCGGCCCTCCCCATCCTCGTCTCCATCCTCAAAGCACGCCGCAACCTCTCCTCCACCCCCCTACCCGCCTCCAAATCCATAACCGCCTCCCTCAACAACCGTCCCCCAACCGACGGCACATGGGCCTTCATCAAGAGTATCTTCATCCCCCCCTCCTACCCTGCCCCGCCCGAAGACGGCACCGCCCCACCCCTCCGCGACGCAGGTGAGCTCTGCCAGGAGGCCGCGCTGAGCCTGCACATCGGCGAGATCATGTATGCGACCAACCCGTCGAGTCGCGAGGAAGGCCTCGGCTGGACGCGCGAGGCCGTCGATGTCGCCGAGGAGCAGCTGCGCCACCAGTTGCCTCCCGGCGTACGCGCCAACACGGCCGCCCGCGCGGCGTGCCGCGATTGTCTGTCTACGGGGCTGGGCAACTGGAGTACCATGGTGGCGCGCCTAGCCAAGGAGGAGGAGGCGAGGAGGAAGGAGAAGGAGGCTGGTGGTGTGAAGAGCGGTGGTGGTAGGAGTTGGTTTGGGTTGTGGGGCGAGGGGGTGGCCAAGGTGGAGGATACGGACCGGTGGGCGGCGGAGGAAAAGGTTATTGAGGAGCGGCAGAGGCGGGTCAAGGATCTGTTGGAGGACTTGAAGCCGCCTCCGAGAGGGTTTCTGTCGGTGCTTCAGGCGTAAGCTAGGGATGAAGTGAGACTGCTGGGTATGCATGGGTATTGGGTGTTTGGGTTTGGGTGGTTCTATGACACACTCGTTCATCAGGCCCTACGAGAAACTAGTCGGTATACCTAAGCACAAGAGACCTTACATATTAGGAGGAACTGGAGGTGCGAAAATACAACCTCAAATTAGGAAATCCATGTGATTATCTGCTACCTCTTATGGTCTTAATGCCCTCAGTGATGTCTAACTCTGGAGGGCCTATTCGTGACTCGTGTCGGTCGTGTATCGTGTTCTCATCTTCTCGTGGAATCGTTGCAAACACTGTTTGCGTTGGCCTAATTTTCGATCTTGACCTCTTCAACCCCCTTTGCCAGACCGTCCACATCTTTAACCTCAGGGACATCACTGCCCGGACCGGCCTTGGACTCGCTGTCTTCATCCTTGACATCCGCAGCATTGCTCTCCTTGTCCTTCGTCTCGCCATGCTGCTTGGCATTGCCATCCGCGGCGTCGCCTTCCTTGTCCTTGGTCTCACCCTTCTCCTCGGTGGTTTCTCCCTCAGGCGAACCCCACGGCGTGTCAACATCCTCTGGCTTCTCGCCAAAGATCTCAAACGGCTCGTTCTTGTATGCCTCTCCCGCCAAAGCCACTTCCTGGATCCACTTGAGCACCGCCGGCTGCGCGTCGATGAGCAGCGCCTCGACTTCTTTGGCGTCACCCGCGCTGTAGACCGGGCAGCCGAACGATGTGAAGCCGATCACTCCAGGGTTGCCACTGGGGCCGGCGACGGCGGTGTCCAAGGGCTCGTGGTAGACGATGTAAGCGCGAGCGCGCTGGGAGGTGTTAGCATAATCCACGAAGGGAGAGGGAAGGGGACGACAAACCTCTTTCATAAACGTCTTGAACCCTTCGCACTTGAACCGAGCCGAGTTGTAAAACCCGCCCAAGGCCACCAAAGAATTCATCATCGCCCCAACCTTATTCCAAACCTTCTCATCATTCAGATACCCCTCCACCGCCTCCGCCGCATCCCCCACGGCAATGACATCCACCCGCACCCCCTCCCCAACCAACCCGCCCAACACCACACTCTCAAAAACACACCTCACATGCTCCTCCACCGACCTATTCCCTTCAACCTCATTCTTCCCCTTATCATGGTACCGCCCAACATGAACCGCACTACTCATCGGCACGCGGTGCCGCGCCGTCGGCGTCAGCCCGCGCCCGCCCTCGGGCCACCACCACAGCTCGCCCGAGTTCGCAAGCACGACGCCCGGCGGGGTGGCGTCCGTCGCAGAGGATTGCTGGGTCTTGAGGCCGTTGAGGAGCGAGAGCACCGAGCCCTTGGTGATGCCGTCCTGGCGGCCGATGACGCGGTGCGAGAGGACGCCAAAGTCTTGCGAGGATTCGCCGAAGATGAGGACGATACGGGAGTGGCTGGCGAGGGCGGGGGAGACGCGGATGGGGACGTGCGGGTTGGTGGTCGGGGTTCCGAGGGGGAGAGGGACGGAGACGAGGCCGCGGTCGTCGAGGCGGGTGTGGATGATTTTGGAGATGGCTTCTGTGGTGTGTGTTAGTAGTGAAGTGAGAAGAAGGGTTGAGCGGGGGACTGACGGCTGAAAGCAAAGCGCTGGCGCTCGTTCCATCGCTCGTTTTTGTAGGTGTAGTACTTGAAGTAGTAGTCGGGGGCTTCGATGGAGCGGATCTCGTCGACGTCGTTGACGAAGTAGCTAGAGGCAGGCAACTGTTAGTTTGAACAGATACTTGTGTCAAAGCAACGGGGAGAAGCAGACAGACCCGAGTTCAGTCAAATTATCGGCAAAGATTGGATCGGCCGGGAGGCCTGACCAGCGACGGCGGAACATGGTCGATCGATGTTGGTGCTCGATAAGAGTTTAGTTTTGGAGTTGTGGAGTAAACTTCGAGATCGGTGGTTATTGAGATAGTTCTCTCGGTAGGTTGGGAAGTGGGAAGTGGGAAGTGAAGGACAAATTATTACCTCTTGGGAGAGGAAGTCGGTTGAACTGATGGCGAAGGAAGAGAAAAGAAGAAAAGAAAGTTGTCGAGTTGATCGGGAAGGAGTCACTTTGCAACAATAGACGCATCCGGGAAGGTACTCGCAAACCACAGAAGAAAAAAGATAATTGCCGGTGGGTCAAAACAAGACTGGAAACGCAAGGCAAACTGCCATCGCGAGTTGATGCCATCACCATCGCAACCATCACCCACGGCCACGGACGTATTTAGATCTGCAAACATCGTCGAAACTACCGCATTGCACAGTCTGAGGGATTCTTCCTCCTACACTGCTTCCCTAAGCTGTTGCTGGAGCAGTAAACCATGGCGACAAGCTGGGTATCTGTTAAAATACTCTCTGGGATGAAGCCGCAAAGTCGCGAGAACATGCGCATGGATCGGTAAATAAACTGCATTTAACGGACTGGAGCGAATCAACAAGCATATATCGATTTGTGCAACTTGAACTAAAGACAATCTTCTTCCTCACATCCTGAGCAGAGCCCAAGACTGCAATGAAAAAGGTGTTCGCGTCGCCTGGAGGCAGTGTGATACCAGGGACACTGTGGCAGACGACCATGGGCAAGCCCAGAGGGAAGTCCGCCGAGAGACAAAAATTGGAATAATCACGATTCTACTCCGTAGAGCAGTTTCAGAGATTAAACTGAAAAGAACAGATACTACACTTGATCTAAGCCAAAAGGCAAAGAGAGCTAAAGAAAAAAGAAAAAAAGGAACCCAAAATGTGGGAGGGGAGGCGAGATTATATACCTGTGGGAAGGGGCCCGTGCACGTCTGCGAAGTTGCAAAACGGCCGTGCACGACGGAACTGCCAATAGACCGTGCACGCCAGTTCTTCGCAGTGAACAATTGTGACACCGCCCGGCAGTATTCTTGGTGCACAGCCGGGACTTTAGCGTGTCAATCGCAAAGAGCCTCAACTCGCTGATATCGAAGCCGACGAGACCCGTATTTCGAGCGCCCAATTCCTCCCCTCGAGACCACCTTCCGACCCTCTCCTCACAACAAATCACCACCACCGCCAAGATGTCCATGTTCCGTGCCAAAAAGTTTGACATTGGCTGCTTCGCCAACATCAAGACCATCCGCGACCACTCGAAGCGCAAGGCCTTTGAAGCCGCCGAGCCCGAGAGGTGCCGACTCCTTTACTCGCCCTCCTACACAGACAATTGGAACTGACACGATCACGTTTACCCCCTACAGGCAAGCCCTCCGTTACATCATCCGCAACACGACGCTGCCCGCCCGCACCCGCGCCATCGCCCAGCTGCAGCTGACCCAGATGCACTGCTACACGCGCCCGACCCAGATCCGGAACCGGTGTATCCTCGGTGGTAAGGGGCGGGGTGTGCTGAGCGATTTTAAGATGTCAAGAGTATGTGACGTTCGGGGCTTCCCATTTCTGGGGAGTGAGATCTATGGGACTTGGGACTCTGGGCTGACAACTGTGGCAGTACAACTTCCGTATGGAGGCGCTCGCGGGCAATTTGCCGGGTGTAAAGAAGGCTAGTTGGTAAGAGGGTACGGGGATGGGGGGTTGTTTGGGAGTGGCTGCCTTACGGCTCGGTGGGATGGTCAGATGGACTCTCGGATGGGTTGCCGAGCAATGCAGATGGAGTCAGGGCCAAGGGCTCGTTCGGCCTTAACGAACGTGTAGATATAAAAAGGGTGGGATCAGGCCTCATAGATTTCGACCTCCTGTCTACTATGTACAATTGTTGTTACAATATTAAATGCATAATGACCATTTATTTCCTTTTTCCCAAACGCCTAACCCATGCGGTCCTCGCTGGTCCCGTGTCTACCATCATGGAGTGTGAAACGCCATACGAGCATGTTGAAGTTATTGCAAGTCAAAATCTACGCAGACTTGCTGCTCACCTCCTCAGCCGCAACAGCTTCGCCGAGGCTTTTTGCCGACATTCCCTTCTCACCAGCCCGCTTCCGCAGGACATTCTCAATGAACGCCTCACCGGCCTTGTAAGACGACCGGACCAGGGGACCGCTGGCGCAGTACAGGAAGCCCATGTCAAGCGCCCGCTGCCTCCAGAGCTCAAACTCATCGGGCGTGACGTAGCGCTCGACCTTGAGATGCCTCTTGGTGGGCCGCATGTACTGGCCAAACGTGACGACGTCGACGTCGATCTTTCTCAGTTCTAGGACCAATTGTCAGCGATTCAGTCCCCAAACTTTTGGTAGGAAACAAACTCACCCCTCAACGTCTCCCAGATCTCCTCGTCCGTCTCCCCCAGTCCAAGCATGATACTCGTCTTGGTGATGATCCCCTCCTTCCCCCTCACAGTCTTGACATGCTCCAGCACCTTCAAGCTCTGCCTGAACGTCGCCCTCCGGTCGCGCACATATGGTGTCAGCCCCTCGGTGGTCTCAACGTTATGCGCGTACACATCCAGCCCGCTCTCAGCCACAATCGCCACCATGTCCAGATCCCCCCTGAAATCGCCCGTGAGCGCCTCCACCAGCATCCCAGGCTTCTTCGCCTTGATCCGCCGAATCGTCTCGGCGAAGTGCCTCGCTCCGCCATCCGCCAGGTCATCCCGATCAACACTCGTCAAGACGACATACCCCAGCCCCCAGCGCGCCAGCGCCTCGGCGGTATTCTCAGGCTCATGCGGATCCAGCGGCGGCGGCGCCCGGCTGGTCTTGACGCTACAGAACCTACAGCCGCGCGTGCACGTGTCGCCCATCAACATGATAGTGGCGGTGGCCGCGGCCTTGCCGCCGGACTTGCTGCCGCCCCAGCACTCGCCAATATTGGGGCATCGCGCCTCCTCGCAGACCGTGTGCAGACCCAAACCGCGGAGGTCGGCCTTGATCTTGGCGTACTCCGGGTTGGCGCCGGCGGAGGGGATGGGCGTCTTGAGCCAGTCGGGCAGGCGCGTGATGGTGCGCTTGCGACCTTCGGGGCCGACGGTCGCGGTGCGCGGCGCGTAGGCTTCGCTTGGGGAGAGCGGGGCGGTTGCGGAGGAGGTGGGGATGAAGTCGGTGAAGGGGGCGACGGTGGTGTCTTTGAAGTAGGTCGGGCGTCTGGTTGTGCTGGCTGGGGTTGTCGGCTGTGGCGACTGCTGTGGATCGGAGGGAGAGGAGGGAATGGTGGCGTAGCTGCGCGAGGAGAGCACGGCGGTGCGCGCGAGACACCGCCGGAGCGGCGCGTGTATGCGCTGAATCGGCGCGGGGGAGGCCATTGTGGTCGGGTTTGCCGTGTATTTGGGGAGAACGGACGGCCGGCGGCGAGGGCGGAGAGGAACTTGACTTGACGTCCGGCTAGGACCGGGTGGTGGATGCGGTTGACAGAAAAATGGGCTCCTGGTCTAACGTGAGGTGGGTCTCTCTTGGCGTCATTGTCAATCTTGCGTGCCGCCAATGCATGCGTTTCTGGGGTTAGGGTTGGCTACGGGTGATGCGAAGGATTGTTTTGTTGACTTTTGTCAGAGGCAACGCTCCATGACTAAACTGATCTGTCCGACGGCGTCCCTGAGATCAGGTAGTGCCAGTCTCGCCAGTGCACAGTGGTCACCTGCCACAAGGTTTTGGGAAGTGTTTTTCGCTCCTGGATGAATGGTCACACAGAGATCTACGTATTCGTATTCCGAGTCTCGAGCTTTGCGGGCAGCACGGCAAAATGCGGGGAATCTGGAACCACAGAGACGAGCCGTGGAAGGACGGATTGGGCACTGATGAAACGAAGCTGCGACGCCCACGATATTGTGCTTGGGGGGAGGTTCTTGGCTTGCCGTGAGAAATGTACCGGCCAAAAAAACTTGTTGTGATTCAACACTGGTCCAACACCGGTAGCCCATGCCCAACATGTTGTGGCTGGTGCGTTGTTGGTTCTGTCAAGACTCGACATCCATGCATTCGGGCCGTCCTGAAGAACAGCGGTCGTGGGCAACGTTGAGTACAATCCTGGCCTATGGTAAGGCATAACAGGGTGATGGAATGAATATGAATAACATGCCAATAGGTGCTTGTTTGCTGTATCAATGATACCTTGGCAGCTGTCTTTCTGTTGAAGGAAGTTTGGACCCGAGTTCGGACAAAGCACATGCGAGCAACGGCTTTGTCCAGGAATTTGGAACGGTTGGTGGGTCTGTCTTTTTCCATGGGCGAGTGGCTGAGTGTCGGGTTTGCACATTAACAGTTTTCCGCCAATTTAAAGTGTTCTTTTGGTAGATTACTAGCAGTTGTATTTCGATCCGTTTAGCGTAAGCTGACACAGCCGCGTTCCCAGCCCGTCCCCCGGCCATCCTGGCTGGCGTGTCGCCCGCAGAAAACAGGCTGAACTGGACGACTTGCGCAACCTCTTTCAACCACAAGCCTCTCCCTCCACCATCTCTCCACAACCACCGAATCCCACCTTCCCATCGCTCTGCAACTGCGCGCCGAACTTCTAGCGATACCGTTATCTTTGCAACCGTTTTACGTCTTTCGATCCACCCGCTCCCCATCAAGAGCGTCAATCGCCGACCGTCAACCGCCGAAATGTCTAACGCGCCGTACGATCCCTACATCCCCGCCGGGCAGAGTCCCGGGGCGGGGGGTCAGGGCAGCAATGCGACAGCACGGATTCAGGAGGTGGGTTGCTTTCTTTAGCATGCACATGTTTTCGATGAGTCGGGGAGCAGAATATGATGTGACGGATTCGGCGGAGTATTCGGATCCCCGACGTTCCGTGGGCCACGACAACGATATCATCGCTCTCGACGACAAACAACCACCAAAGCGTCCGGCCGTGGTTGGCACCTGTCGGATCCCCTGGACAGATCCGGTAGAACGTTATACATAACTCGAACGCTCTCTCTGTTACGGCCGATGGAATGCCGCCCGACGATGCAGGCAACATGGCGCTAGAGATGGATTCCTGATCCGTCATTACACCACTCCCTGTCGTGGAGAGATCAATAATGGGAGGAAATCGGCACTTGGATAGGAGGGAACAAAATGCTGCTTGCTCCTCGACTCCTTTGGAATCAGCTATAATCCGCTTGGGAGCTGCTGGCTAACTCTGTACAGGAAATCGACAAGACTACCCGCACAATGCGCGACAATATCGACAAGGTCGCGCAGCGTGGAGAGCATGTCAACCAGCTTCAAGACAAGACGGAAGTCCTCAGCCAGTCAGCCCAACACTTCCGCCGCGGCGCCAACCAGGTCCGCAAGAAGATGTGGTGGAAGGTAAGCGAATACGGCAGATGGCCTGCATGCAGTTGAATCTAGGTGTTGACTGTCTCACTAGGATATGAAAATGCGCATCTGGCTGATCATCGGTGTCATCGTGCTTCTGGCTGTCATTATCATCCCAGCGGGTATGGGCCCCCTTTTACACCCCTCGTATAGACATATGAGTATGCTGATAGACGCGACAGTCCTTGCCACGAGAAACAAGTAATTCTAGCAATGAGAGTGGAGTAGCAGCGGTCTGGCTGGGGTGGGGACAGAAGTGGGATATCACAATCGACAGCATTCGCCGGGAATGGGATTTGTTCTCGTCTGGGATCTTGTTTTCTGGGAGTTTCTTTTTTTGATTTCGCGGCCTGGTTTGCAAAGCCCAGCAGTTGGCCGCTTGGCGTTGCGTGGGATCCAGTTTGGAGCGACCATGGCTCCTCACTGTACCTGTACTTATGATGAGAGGGAACGGGTTCCCCAATGCGGTTAATTCGAGATGGCAGTCATGATGGATTCAGCGTCGGACTATCTACACAGTACTGTACTTTATGTTTCTCACATGCCGCGTAGAAAACAGCGCATTGCGGAGCTTCTTCAGTGGCATGGTAGTCCCAAGGCGAGCAAGGGCAACGGGAGGGAGCACAGGGCAACCGACTACTCGATTCCAATCAGCTCTAACTAGGTCGGTATTGAATCAGCGTGGTTTCCGCTGCGGCTCCTCAGATACCGGGTATACCAATGTTTATGGAATACTCCCTGAGACTCCGTATATAGTGTCTCTCAACATTTATCATCGAGCCGATAAATCCACGAGACCCTGACCTCATGGTTGGGGGGTTTGGGATGGCTAGCGGCCTTCAGGTCCCTCTCCGATGCATGCTTACAGCGAATCCATGACCATCCAAAATTTGGCCGATTGGGCGTTTTCTTCGTCATTTGTTACCGTCGAGGTAGGAATCGGGGAATTGAGTGGGATGTCGATTCCCGAGTACAAGCACACAGTAATGCCAAGGTGTGATGGATGCGCTGTTTATCAGATCGATTGATAAAATTCAGCTTCCGACTTGAACCACCAAAGACGACCCTCCCTTGCGGAGCTTGACCTTGGGGCCAATATCCACAGAAGAAAACGTACGTTGCCCAAGCTTGGCAGCTGACAGCGCTGGAAGTTGGGATGGCAACCCCTCTTCCAGCACCTCGAGGGCTGTTCTACCCCTGTTCTGGAAAGCCGATAGTCGGCTACTTCCACCTCTGCATTAGTCCCATTCAAGATGCTAACTATGAGTGATTATCGCAAATTGACGAGGACAACAAGCATTTGGGAATGTGATTCACTGCTTGGCTTCGCTGAAGTCAAGCCTGCACACCACACCTGCCGAAGTCGCTCCACAGCAGCTGCAGGGCTGACAGGGGTGTGCTGGGCACTGCGCGCGGTTCCCCTCGGGAGCGGTTTCGGGCTGGTCTCAATTTTTTCCTCTTGGTTGCCCCTCCACACCATTCGCTGGCTTGACCGACTCTTGCCCGCGCCCTGATCTAGAAAAAAAACCCGCCCAGAGACAACCGACTCCGGCTTGCTTCCGGCTTGACTTCGTGCCATTGGATTTCGGCAGGGTCTCCGCCTATTCTCCTTCTCTGCTACCTGGGCTTTTCTGCCGTCAATGGTACGCGGTCCGCTCACAATTGACTCATCCGAGGTCTAGTCGCCGTCAGCTGCACCCACCGCCTTCTGCCTCTCTTAAAAAGGGAACCTCTTCCCGCTTTCCTTTTCTCCGACCGCCGACTTCCCTCCGCCGTCGTCCTCGTCTCTCGAAGCATCTCCACCATGCTCTCCGCTTCTGCCGTTGCCCTCAGGGCAGGCGCCCGCCGCACCGTCCGCCGGCTGCCGATCCGATCCCGCGCCGCCGCCCTCCCTGCCGCCCTCCGCCGCCAGAGACCCTTCTCGTCCTCTGCAGCACGCACCACCGATCTCAGCACGCGGGGCATGATTGTGCAGACTCTGTCGTCTGTCGGGTCCAAGCGCGAAGTCCAGCAGTATCTCTCGCTCTTCACGTCCGTCTCGTCGCAGCGCTTCGCCGTCATCAAGGTCGGCGGCGCTATCCTCACCGACTACCTCGACGAGCTGTGCTCCAGCTTGGCTTTCCTCTACACCGTCGGCCTCTACCCCATTATTGTCCATGGCGCCGGGCCACAGCTCAACACTCTACTGGAGAAGGCCGGCGTTGAGCCCCAGTTCGAGGAGGGCATCCGGGTGACCGACGCCAAGACGCTGCGCGTGGCCCGCGACCTGTTCCTGCAGGAGAATCTCAACTTGGTCAACAAGCTGGAGGAGAAGGGCGTGCACGCCCAGCCGCTGACGACCGGCATGTTCAGGGCCGATTACCTGAACAAGGAGAAGTGGGGCCTCGTCGGAAAGATCACGGGCGTCAACAAGCAGCCCATCGAGACGGCCATCAACAACGGCTATCTTCCCATTCTCACCTCGATGGCCGAGACCGATGACGGCCAGATCCTCAATGTCAACGCCGACGTCGCGGCTGCTGAGTTGGCCCGTGCGCTCGAGCCGCTGAAGGTTGTTTACCTGTCCGAGAAGGGTGGTCTCTTCGATGCTGCTGGACAGAAGATCTCGGCCATTAACCTGGACGAGGAGTACGAGCACCTCATGTCGCAGTCGTGGGTCAAGTACGGCACCAGGCTAAAGATCAAAGAGATCAAGGAGCTGCTCGACACCCTGCCGCGGGCAACCAGCGTCGCCATCATCCACCCTGGAGAGCTCCAAAAGGAGCTGTTCACCGACTCTGGCGCTGGAACGCTCATTCGCAGAGGCAGCAAGCTGCAGTCGGCCACTAGCATTTCTGACTTCAAGGACCTCGATGCTCTGAAGGCGGTACTGATTCGGGACCGCGAGGGCGCGGATGCCATGGCCACTGTGGACAAGTACCTCGAATTCCTTGGCGAGAACAACTTCAAGGCTTACTTTGACGAGTCCATGAATGCCCTTGCCATCGTCCTTCCTGCGAGCAACGGCCGCCAGGCTACCCTTGCCACGCTGACCATCACCAAGTCTGGGTGGCTGACGAATGTCGCTGACAACATCTTCACCGCTCTTCGCAAGGAGCACCCCCAGCTTGTCTGGACCGTCAAGGAGGACGATGAGAATCTCGGCTGGTTCTTCGACAAGGCCGATGGCAGCATCACCCGGAACGGCGATGTGATGTTCTGGTACGGAATCGAGAACGGCGACGAGGTTGTGCAGTTGATGAAGGACTTCACCCAGAACGGTAGAGCCATGCTTGGCGACTCCAACCTCGAGTCCCGGCTGCACCGCGCTGCCAGGAACGGCTCCAAGCCTGCGGCTCAGCAGGTCCGGGGCTACTCGACGCTCGCTCGTCGGCCGGTCCTGTCGGCGCCGGTCTATTCCGGTCGCCGGGGATACATCGCACAGACCAACCCTAACCCCCCGTACGGAAAGAAGAATGCGTCCAAGTCTCAGCCCGCCAGGGTAGCGCTCATTGGAGCTCGTGGCTATACTGGCCAGGAGCTCATCCGTCTGCTGGACTCTCACCCCAACATGGACCTCCGCCACGTCTCGTCTCGCGAGCTCGCCGGCCAGAAGCTCGAGGGGTACAGCAAGCGGGATGTCATCTACGAGAATCTCAGCCCCGAGGACGTCCGGGACATGGAGAAGCGCGGCGACATTGACTGCTGGGTCCTGGCTCTGCCCAACGGTGTGTGCAAGCCGTTCGTAGAAGCCCTCCATGAGGCGCGCAAGGCCTCGAACCAGGAGAGCGTCATCGTCGATCTCTCGGCCGACTACCGTTTCGACAACACATGGACCTATGGTCTCCCCGAGCTCGTCACACGGGCGAACATCGCCCAGGCCACCCAGATCGCCAACCCCGGCTGCTACGCTACTGCTGCGCAGCTCGGAATTGCCCCGCTGGTCGAGCACCTCGGCGGCATGCCCCACGTCTTTGGTATCTCGGGCTACTCGGGCGCCGGCACCAAGCCGTCTCCCAAGAACGACGTCAACAACCTGACCGACAACGTCATCCCGTATAGCTTGACGGGTCACATTCACGAGCGCGAGGTCAGCACCCAGCTGGGTGCCCAGATCGCCTTCATGCCCCACGTCGCTGTCTGGTTCCGCGGCATCCACCACACCATCTCCATCCCCCTCAACAAGACCATGACCTCGCGCGACATCCGCCAGATCTACCAGGACCGCTACGCCGGCGAGAAGCTGGTCAAGGTCGTTGGCGAGGCGCCGCTCGTCAAGAACATCAGCGGCAAGCACGGTGTCGAGATTGGCGGGTTCGAGGTTGACAAGACCGGCAAGCGCGTTGTCGTCTGCGCGACCATTGACAACCTGCTCAAGGGTGCCGCCACGCAGTGCTTGCGTAAGTTTTCTTTTCCGACATTTCTCTCATTCAAAATCGGTGCTGACGTAAACCACAGAAAACATGAACCTCGCCTTGGGCTACGCCGAGTATGAGGGCATCCCGGTCATGTAAACCATGACCCTGCCGCCTCCCTACATCGACCGTACATATTCTTCCTCCTTCGAACGGAAAAACAAAAAAGGTCAATTCTTGCATGCAATACAGGACTCCGGGATTTCCCCATACCCATATCATGTCTTTGGCTCTTGGCGCTCGTTAGCGGGCTCGTCTCTTCGCTGTCTAATCCACATCTAAATGTGGTTTCTTGTTTCCTTGTTCATTTCCGAGGAGTTTGGTGGGATCGTTTTTCTTTTCTTCTCGAATGGGTTCGGCTTCGGCTTGTGTGTGAAGGGCAGGCGGTCGCTTAGTCTGCCGAGGTTGGCTGTGTGTTTGTATATAGCTGTGGTGAGAGGAGAGATTCTGGAATTTGAGGGCTAGATCTGATTTCGTGATAGACATCTGGCTGGCGATTTCGCTTGGACTTGGGCGTTATTCAGTGTGATGTTGGTTATTCTCACGCAAACTAGCGGGGTCGTGTTGTGTGGTGTTGATCTATCATCAAATCCTGAATGAGGGAAAGCCTTGGGTCGTATGGGAGCGAAGAGTCTAATCATCTGAGATTTCAGGGGTCGTTTTCACAACTGCTATTTCCATTTTTGCATTTCTTTAGAGGGAAGCAGCTGTAAATGGGCGTTATATTTGGACTGCATCTACCTCGCTACGTGCACTTCGTTCCTTACAGTGATCATGAAGAGCGAGGCGTTGGAATCCCGCAACGGAACGACCTTTCCCTAGAGGGCCGGCTCTTCTTCCACAATACCACATTCTAGGCCACTGATCGGCCGCCGATGGGTGTGATTGTCGAATTGCATAGGAGGACGAAAAGGGACCTGACAGAGTAATAGATCGCCTCCTGGGCTGGGTTCTCTGTGTCTAAGGCAGTGCCTAAGTCGACTCCCAAGTCAGCTTGGGAGAAACCGTTGCCATCAAGATACCACTTGGTATCTTGGGCTGTATAGTGGTGGGTGCTATCGCACCCATGAACTGGTAGAGTAGGGAAGGGTTGGGTTGTCTAGGACTTCGAGATAGCCTGGGGGTGGTAAGGGCTAAGAGAGAATCGACCGGACTTTGGGAGCAGATATCCAAAGTTCAGACACAGGTGGTGGCCTGTCTAGTATGCTGTTGTCAGTGCTGAGCCAGCTCGCCTTGTCTCTCTGGGTGTGATATAAATGGTACCACTGGCTAGGGCCGATGAGTTAGGTGTGCTTTACCGCTGTGCTGGAATCCGTGCTGGTCTCTTCCTTTGTCCCTGGGGGGCAGTTAGCCCTCGCCTGGGAGGTGATTTGGGGGAGGTGTGGTCTCCCTTTGTGTTGACCCCGTCTTTCCTCCAACCCCAGTCGAGGTTTGTCTTCTTCATCTTGCATCTTGTTTTGGTCTTGCCTTTTGCAGGATTTTTCTTTTTCCTTTTTTTTTCTTTGTTTTCTTTTTTTGATTTTTTATATTTCTTCCATTTTAAGCTTCCATCTTTGTTCTCCCTTCGTTGCTTATCGTTTTTAACATTCTTGCAACCCCTTCTCTTTCCCATTCTCCTCTTTGTCTATCTACTCTATGTCCAATCATACCCGAATTCAGACCCCCGAGTCAGAGGCTGCAAGCTCTGCAAGCATGCTGTACTGGGCACCGGCGCCAGCCCAGACAATTGGCTTGTCCGCGATGGAAGTGTGAGCCACGCGGGTGGGAGTCTTGACTTCCTCGTCTTTCTGCGCGAGCTGCTTGGTCAGGTTGAGACCCCAGGTGTAAACCTTATGGTCTGGCGTGACTGCGAGGGTGTGCTCGCTGGCTGCTGCGATGACGCTGGGACTGATCCCTTCCAGAACGGTAGGGACTCTGAGAAAGCTTGGCTTGTGTCGGGAGTCGAGAATGGTCGAGTTGCTTGGTAGCCGGTCAATTGGATGTCCAGTGGCAAAAGAATAGACACGGCCCCACGTGAGACAGTGTCCATCCGCAGTTATGGCAATGCTGTGGAAATTGCCGCCAGTGATCTGAGTGATGCGCCCAAAATTCTCTAGGTCGTAGATGCGGGTTGGAGTGGTAACAGTGACCGCAAAGTCATATGCCGATTCATATTGGCCAGCGTTGACAGTGACTCCTACTTGGCCGGCGTTGTTGAAGCCCCAGCCGTAGACAGCGCCGCTGTGGTCGATGGCAAATGAATGGTTGGAGCCGGCCCCAATGTCCGCCACCCTCCTCAAGTCGATGATCTTACGGGGGAGGAGTCCGTCCCTTTTCCAGTTGAAAATCCGGCGTGAGAAGCGGTGGCCGAGCTGGCCGTCATTTCCTCGTCCCCAGGAGTAGACAAGGCCACTGGCTGTGAGAGCCACGACGTGGTTGCTCCCACAGCAGATTTTGACAACGTCCCTGACGGAAGGGATCAATACCGGCCTAGACTGCACTTTAACAGTCGGCGAAAAGGCCAATTCACCATCTTCTGACTGCAGTTTTGTTAGCGTACTAAATTTGACTGGGGAGCTAGCTAATGGCTTACCCGGAAAGTGCCCCATCCATACACGAGACCCGTGCTAGTCAGGACAAAGGTCGCATTGTCGGCGGCAGCAACTTGAGTGAAAGTGAGGCCAGCGGTGATGCCGCTCATGTCGACTGCTGTCGGGGTGGACTCAATTGGGTTCAACTGGGCCCCATCGTCGCTATCGTCGCTATCGTCATCGCTGCCGTCGGCGTCCACCATGTCCGCCTCCCAGGACGTATCACGTCCGAGTGCGCCATGGTCGTTGACTCCCCATGTGAGTACCTGGTTGTCCAGGGTGAGGGCAACGCCATGCATGGCACCGAGCGAGACCTGCACGACCCCAGCGGACCCAGAGAGATACGGGTTCAGGCGTGGTCTGGAGACATTTCCGGATTTGACATCAGGGCCGAGTCCTAGCTCGCCGCCGCTGTTGGCGCCGAAGACATAAATGTTCAGGGGGGACCTGGGCCTCGCGCTCAGCTCAGCTGTCGCCGTCTTTTGTCGCTTGACCCGGTGTACTGCGGCAGACGCGTCGTTCTCACGCGCTCTCTTGGCGACGGCCATTCTGCGGTTTTCTTGGCGGTTTGCTGGAGCTGGTGTCTTTTTCTTCCTGTTTGTGTCGGCTCAGTACAAGAAGACTTTGGCCGAGGTCAATTGGGTTGTTAGATTCGAGTTCCAATGGACGACAGGTCATTCATTTATGGGCATGCTTCTCTTTGTCCAACAGGGCTGGTCAGGGTTACGGAGGACAGGGGTTGGACAGATTCCGGATTAGTCATTGAGCTGCCTGCTGACTCTCGTTTCTGCTTTGTAATGTGTTAGTCTTGGCGGTTTGCGGCATTCTTGCTGCTCTTCTTGCCAACAGCCAAATCTGAAAGCGGCGGGTTGTCAAAGGCTGGTGAGAGCGCAGGCCCAGGCAAGACCGAGGATCAATGTGGAACCCGAGCCTCCTTAACAACTCCCGACCCATTTTCGGCGCGTTCCTGATGTCGGGCCGGGGCTATCGCACAGTGTCCGTAGTTTTCCTGGTGGAGCGCCCCTCTTCCCCTCCATCCCGCTTGCCCCACCTATAACGTCGTTGGGAGTCAGATCATCGTTTCAACACCATACTTGTAGCTTGTCATACTGAGAACTTATCAACGGCACTTCTAGATATTCTGACCAGTTCAATCTGAATCTTTAACATCACCACCTGATCGTCGCGGCTTTTACCATCGCCACCCCTCACGTTCCACCATGATTGACCTACCCCTCGATCACGGCTCGCTGGAGCACCTTCTGCCCGTGTCCTGGAAAACGCAAATCACTGCGTGGCTGGCCGAAGACACTCCCTCCTTTGACGTGGGCGGCTTCGTAGTTGGTGACCATCCGCGCACCGCCACGCTCTGGGGCAAGTCGTCTGGCATCCTCTCGGGCATCCCCTTCTTCAATGAGGTATTTGCCCAGTGCGGCTGCACGGTAGAGTGGCACGCCCACGAAGGCTCGCACATTGAGACGCACGGCGGCAAGACAGCGCTGGCGACGGTGACGGGGCCCGCAAGGGGCCTGCTGGAGGGCGAGCGCGTGGCCCTCAACATCCTGGCTCGTTGTTCGGGCATCGCAAGCATGAGCCGGCGGCTGCTAGTGAACCTGCGCAGCGCCGGCTACAAGGGCACCCTGGCCGGCACGCGCAAGACGACACCGGGGTTCCGGCTGGTGGAGAAATACGGCATGCTGGTGGGCGGCGCCGACACGCACCGCATGGACCTGAGCACCATGACCATGCTCAAGGACAACCATGTGTGGAGCCGCGGGAGCATCACACAGGCTGTCAAGGCCGCCAAGGCGGCAGGAGGGTTTAGCCTGAAGGTTGAGGTCGAGGTGCAGAGCGAGGAGGAGGCTGACGAGGCGATTGCTGCGGGAGCCGATGTGGTTATGCTCGACAATTTTACCGGCCAGGGTGTCAAGATGACATCGCGGAGTCTGAAGCAAAAGTGGCAGGGCAAGAGACAGTTCCTACTCGAGGTTTCGGGCGGCTTGACCGAGGATAACGCCGAGCAATACATTTGCAACGGTATGCTCCTCCCGAAAAGCGCAGTGTTGCTTTTTTACTGACGTGGTTCCCAGATATCGACATTCTCTCGACGAGTTCAATCCATCAGGGCGTGCCCCACGTTGACTTTTCTCTCAAGATCAATGTAGAGAAGGGGGAGGGGCCTGAGCTGTCGAGCTAAATGTGTACGAGAATGGATGGAGGAGCGAATATAATTTGTGTGAGAAGCCTGAGTCCAAAAAAAAAAAAAAAAACATCAGCCGAGTGCGCCTTTGTGCATTGTCCGTCGTGCCTGCCCTTGTCTTGTTTCTCAAACTCGAGGAAAGAGCCAGTCAGCACAAAATCTCGCAGCACTGCGGCAGGCACTTTCAGGCTCACCGCTTCTTCTCCGACCACCTGCATTCGAGTGATTCCATGCACCATCAACGCAACTCTTCCTCGTTCCGGAAGTGTCGCAACAGCTTAATCCTGTGCCGGTCTCCATCGATTACGGAACTAGTGAACCGGAACGAGACCAATAATGGTTCAGCCCACGTGGTTATCGGCCGGGTTTCATTAGTGTTTGTCCGCGAGCGGCACAGAACCAAGCTTGACCCCTCGCCAATCCCATCGAGGTCCAGCCTCGAGTCTGGAGATTTGTTTCGTCTTCGCACTCTCCCGCCTCTCCCTCTCCCCCACTCTCAGTTGCCAGCCTGGGTCCTAGCCTCTGAATTCGACCTGCATCTCCACGGCGAAGACCCTTGCTAGCTGTGCAGGTCACACCCCCGCATTCGCCTGGGAGCCCACCACTGGCCGTCTGGTGTTTGTTGACGATGAGGCCCTCCCACACGAGGCGTCGTAGATCGGGACGCTAGCAAATCAACCCCTGCCGGATCTGGCTTTCCCACGTGGCCCAGGATTCACATCCTGGTCGATGCGATGCACTGCTACCCCCCCTTGCAAGGCGACAGGCCGGACACCCCGACAACACAAGACCGCGCTGCCTAGCGCGGTAAGGCCATTATGCAATCGCATTGCTGACAGAAGTTCATCTCCTTGAACCAGGAGACAGTCCCTGTGACTTTGGACGCGCACTACTCCGTATTTCGGGCCTGGCGCTTTGTATCCCTATTGGTGTTCAGACTCGAGGTATCCGACGCTCCTCGTGGCAGCCAAGGATGGTCGACTAGGGTGTCAACGTATTGGACATGGCCCTCATGATGCCATGGCTTGTCTCGATGAGAGCCTGACAATGGACATGGCCCAAGATTCCGGGGTGCCATCCAGTGCACTTTACGCAGGGGACACGCAGAAGGTGAGGATCTTCTCCCGCAAGCAATTCCTTCAAATGGAGAGCTCTTCCAGCGAGACGCACTCTCATCGTTCTCTACCCATCTCTGCTCCGAGAATCATCTACTACGACAAACCGCCTCGGTGAGAGTCAACAAGAAAGCCCTCTCTCTCTTTGAACCCTTGCTCACCATTGTGTTCAGTTGAACTTGGATCGACCCTTAGATCCTAACCACCTCACATGGCTGCTCAGGACGGCCACACTCGTCAAGACTGGACGAGGCTCTTTGTCGAAAGTGTCCAGGCCGAGCGGCGGAAAAGAGAAGAGCACACAACCGACACACGACGTTCGATCCAGGAGTATACCGCGGCCGCCGAGCACAAGATCAGGGAGGCGCTGGGGGATGGATCAGTACCGGCCCGCCGTCCCACACCAGCACCACCAGCCCGCCCCAAAACGAAGGCTAGGTAGCGGGTGCGGCCCAACGGCGGGATCGGGACCGGGGGCATAAACCCTTCGGGTGGGACATATCTCGGTAAGCCAACCGTGACACAGATCCTGCGGTCATGTTTGCTAATGCATCTCGGACAGGATTTGTTATCGAAAAAGGCATGATCGATAATCCGGACAGGATGCGGAGGCGTATCCTGAGTAAAATGGGAAGTTGGTCTGATTACAATGTAGGATAAACTAGTTGACAGCACCGTGCTTAATACAATTCTTAACTTACCTTGCAACTAGTCAGTAGACACTAAGTGCCATCCCACTTCTTAACAACAGCTTTCCTTCCGCGACCGCATTAGGACATCGAAAACAGAAGCCGGATATCTCGTCGCGTCACTCCCAGCAAAGGTGCGGCAGGAGGGGGAGCCAGGGGCAGCTGGCGTTTGCTCATGCGTAATCGGATCTGCACTCAGCTGCACAACTGGGCTGGCTGCAGCGTGCCTGACCAAGAAATCCCCTTTCCGACCCTCCTGGCAGCAAGCCACCTGAAAGCCTTCCCCTTTCCACAACAGTGAAAGCACTTCAGGGGGAGTCTGCCCCGCTCCAGTGGACAGAATGACTCCCGGGCCCTCATCCGACTTACATCACTTCTCTCGCTTCTCTCGTCGGTTCTTTATCTATCAAGGTTAAGGGTGCCCAATTTGATCTCCCAAGCTCTATCGATTCACTGTTGCCTCCGAGCGGCAGTGATGCATGTTTCGGTTCAATAGCCAATCGCATCTCATTCCTTAACTGACAAACGGGACTTGGATAAATGTTGCTATTTTGTAGGAGGCGGTTCAATTCTTGCGGCATCAGCTCAGAACCCCCAACCTGTGCTCAATAGACTCTGTGCTATCTTCCTGCCAATGCCTTCAATCCATGACCCAATAAACACCACAAACACGCCATACTGTAATTCTAGCCAGACCAGCAAACGAAAGTCTCCCCGCCGCAACCCCATGGGGAAAGACGCAGCCACCCGGCCAGCGGTCAGTGGGTCGGTGTGGCTCCCCGCATACGCCGAGTCTATCGATGTATGTCCCCGCTCTCAGCCTTGCCTCGTTATTTGGTCCCTTTGGCATTACTTTGTAGGCTCTTATCGAGCCAGTGACAAAGTCTCTCGCGGCAGCGTGCGGGCGGGCAGGAGGCGAGTTATGCCGGCAGCCGGGCTCGCCTCATTTTCTGGCGGGTCGCGGCATGTACATATATGAGAAGAGGGGAAGGAGGATCGACAATGGCTTTGGGGAGCTCGTTTGGGTGTGAGCTGGGCGTGTATATCATGTCGGTCGTCGGCGCGTTGTGTCGGGTCGAGTCTTGTTCTTGAAACGTCGGCCAGTACTTCCAAGGTTTGCTTAACGACCCAAAGCAATTTCCCGACGCCCCTCGACCGTCAACCATGCTGTTCGAGGACGACCTGGGTATTGCTGGTTCTCCCGAATACGTCTTCAGCACTCCCTGGACATTTGACCAGCCCGAAATGGGACTTGGAATGAGCTCTGAGGAAGGGGTCCATCCAGCCCAGAATTCAACATTGCCTGAGGGTGATGCTGATGCAAGCATGGATCCCATCGAGACTGATAGTGCCGTTGGATGGACATATGGGAAGACGTTGGGCCAACATGCATGCGATGAGGGGGTTGCTTTCATGTCTGGGAGTTTGGCGGTGGAGACTGCCAGCGTCGACGGCTTCGATGACGCACCAGGCCAGAGCATGGAGATAACGAACGAGGAGGAGTCTTGGAACCCTTTCAACCTCCATGACTCCCACGCCGACACACCCGTGGGAATCTTCTCGGGCCATCCCCTCAGCGAGGAACTCGACACATCCTACTCCTTCACCCCTCCCCCGGCCACACACCAACACACGGCCCTGCTCTGGTAAGCCCCCTCACTTAGTTCACCAACCCAATGGCCCGCTAACAAAAAGAAACAAGCAGCCACACCCCCAACCACCGTCCCATGAACGACAACCTTTTCCCGCGCCAGGGCAGATCTAAACCAGAATATGTTGTCGCAACCCCGCGAGGCGGCCAGCCCCACAACGGCGAGGACAACAACAAGGTCAAGAAGCGTGGCAGGGCGCGGCGTCAGTACCGTGGGGACGGAGAGCCGTATCCGTATCCGCCGCGGAGTAACAACAGGCCGCCGGGCCCAGAACCGGGGGCAGGAGAGGCGTCGATGGGGGTGTCGACTGTTGAGGAGGGTTTTGGGTTTGAGGAGAAGTAGCTTGTGTGTTTGTTCTATTTCATCTCCAGGTTGTTGGTTGAGTGGATGAGCGGGACTTGGAAGTTTAGTAAAGTTGCAACTTGCAATCGATGTCCTTGTTGATGCAGTGAGAAATGGACGTCTCTCTCTAGTTTAGGCCATTGAACCTTTTCATAAGCAGAGCATGCCCTTCTTCATTCCACACTCCCACCCCCAAGCCAAGCATAGGAAGGAGAAGGATAAATGTCCAAGGTGAAAAAAACCAAAGGGGGAGGTGGGATGGGGAAGGGGGCAGAAAAAAGGAAAAAAAGAGAAAAGAGAGTTTGTGGCGCAAACTCGAAAGTCACGATCCACCCAGGGGTCGAACCTGGAACCTCCTGATTACCGGAATCCTGTGATTATCCAGAAGATGATCAGAGGGATATCGTAGTCAGACGCTCTGCCATTGAGCCAGCGGACCTGCTGATTTGTTGGAGGGGAGCGCAGAATTTGCAAGTCAAGAACCGGGGAAGCCGGTTGAATCTGATGTGGACCGGGCGGGCCGCATGTGGGGCCCGTCTTCGGCCGGATGCCCTACGGAGATGGGATACGGCGGGGGTAGACACGGGAAGCAGTTCGAACGCCGAGATATCCTTCGTATTCCGGCCATAGAAAACTTTGGATGTTGTGTCAGTCAGTAAAGTGACAGCCCAGTATCACGAGACTAGAGATGTGATGTGTTCTAAGTGAATAGCTTGGGAGTGGACAGGGATGATGCAGCAAACAGACACTTATGGAATTAATTGCTTTGTTCTGTCAATAATCTGTATTATTTGGTACCTTGGACCGGTCAAGCAAACTCGGGTTTGGCAAATTTCGGCTCAGCTGTTCCGTTCGTTCGACCATTCATGCTTCCGGTTGTTGGTGACGAGATTGAGGACGGACAGCTCGCTAAACGCCCACTGTGGACAACCTTGAAGGCCTCCCGTCCCTAGCGTTGTTAGTGCCCTCGGCAGGCCAACTTTGCCTGCCGGGTGACTCAAACGCCGTGAACAACACCGGGAGGAAGCAGGGCGAAGGCGAGGTCGTATCTCACATTTCAAACGCCCGACGGCACACATGGTGATTGAGCCAACCTGGCGACCTGGCGTTCCACTGTTATTGACCAACTAACCAAAACCTGCGCCGCCCCGGGGTTGCAGTCCGAGGAACTTTTACTATTTGAATCCCATTCCATCGACTTCCACCTTTACTTCCCAATCCATCCATTTCCTTCCACAACCAAACCAAATCGTTGCACTTGCAACTTCCACCAACATCTCGCCGTCAACAAATCCGAGGTGCCGATAAATTATAGTAAGCCCGACCCATTCACATTGACGTTAACATTGATGAAAATATCGATGTTAACCCAATCTATAAAGAACCTGAAATACTCTCAGTGCAATCCAAGAATTACACAATGAAAGCCAGACCCATCATCGAGCTCGACGGCCGAACAGGCGAGGGCGGCGGCCAGCTCGTGCGCATAGCATGCGCCCTGGCAGCAGTCGCGACCCAGCCCGTCCGCATCACCCATGTGCGAGGCAACCGAGAAGGGCCGCGGGGCGGTGGTATGTCGATTCACACTCACATTCCATTCCCATCTCAAATCCCTCCCCAAAATGAAACAAAAACTAACCAAAACCCAGGCCTCAAATCCCAACACGTCACATCCCTCGAGTACCTCGCCCTCGCCACCGCCGCCGACACCCAAGGCCTCTCGGTCGGCAGCCACACGCTCGAGTTCCGCCCCACCCTGCCCCCCTCATCCCTCAAGAACCGCACCATCAAGATCAGCGCCGACTCACCCGCGGCCTCGACGCTGCTCATCTTCCAGGCCGTGTTTCCCTTCCTGCTGTTTGCGGGCAACGATAAGGGCGAGCCGATCACCCTCGAGATCTCGGGCGGCACCAATGTTTCGTTCTCGCTGAGCTATGAGTATCTGGATCAGGTGCTCCTTCCGGCGCTGCAGGATGCGTTTGGGATTAGCGTCGAGAGGAAGCTGCATTGTCGCGGGTGGAGTTTGGGCAAGGCGTCAAGGGGGAAGGTGGAGTTTCGGTTTACGCCGCTGAAGCTGGGGGAGACGGTCAAGTTGAGGGAGGATTATGTTGGTGGGGGTGGTGGGGAGGAGGATGTGGAGGAGGTAGATGTGTCGATGATTGTGCCGGCCGATATGCACGAGTCAATGACGGACGCGCTGGCGACGGATCTCGAGGAGCTGTTCCCTGGGGTGGAGGTCAACTTTAAGACGATTGAGGACAGCGGCGCCAGCTCGAGGATATATGTCCTGTTGGTGGCCAAGGCGGGTAGCGGCGTGCGGTGGGGCCGGGACATCCTCTCGTCGACGCCGAAGAAGGCGGCCAAGGTCAAGGGCAAGGGCGGCGCCCAGACCGCCAGTTCGTTGAGCGAGACCATCTCCCGGCGGGTATCTAAGGAGCTGTACGAAGAGGTGTCGACCGGCGGGGCGGTGGATGAGTTTTTGCAGGACCAGCTGGTCATTTTCCAGGCCTTGGCCGAGGGCCAGACCTCGTTTCCGCGCGGAGAGGACAGCGGTGGCGGTCTCGAGCAGGCGATAGGCAACTTGGAGATTGACGGGGAGCGGATGCACAAGGATAAGACGGACAAGCCGTTTGGCGAGGGGAGCACCCACACGACAACGGCGCGCTGGGTGACGGCGGAGCTGCTGCCGGGCGTTAAGTGGTACAACAAGGGCACTGTCTGCGAGGGCGTCGGGATGCATATGGAGCCAGTCGGAAAGACGAGGTGAATGGGTTCACCAACATCTGCGTTGCTCTATTTGGCACCGGATAGACTGGTCTGAGGGTGAAGACGGTGGCATCGGTATTTTCTGTCTTTGGGAGCGTTAGCGATATCTCATGGGTAATGTAGGCACGACCTGATTAATCTGCGGAATGCAGATAGATAATAATTCATCATGACTGGGAGACTCACAGCATGGGTGCTAAACCTGACAAGGCGTCTTCTTTCTTCATTTGTCACGCCTCACACCATTCATCTATATCGTTCATATTCCTCAGCTTCCTTTTGCCGTGATTCCACCAACTCAATGACCTCGCGGCTGTAGAGATCCTCAAGGCTCTTGTCCCCCTGGAGCACCTCTTTCTGGTGCCGCGTGGCCTCCTCCTTGGTCATGCAGACCAAATCGCGAAGCCTGAGGTTGGAAGACTTTTGCTCGGCATCTCCCTCTCCGATGCGGACCAGCGTAGTCTCCTGGGGCTTCTTCCACCGGATCAGCATGAGCTTGGTGGGGATGCCGGTGACGGCACTTCTGCCCCTGAATGCTTCTTCCACCAGGAAGGAAATGTCGCCCGGCGTGATGGGGACCTTGAGACCGATGCAGACGTCGGTGCGGCCGCCTTCAATCATGCGGACAATCTTCTCCTCGCTGGCCTGCACGTACGCCAGGATGGCCTCGTACATCTTGTCGCGCGCCTTGGCGGGCTGGTAGTCGATCGGGTAGCCTAGACAGAGTCAGCACAGCTGTTACATACCCTCTCGATATTCAACTCACCAGTAATCTTGAGAATAACGTGGTTTGCCACCGTGTACCCAAACACAGCCGGCATGGTCCCCAGCACCGGCAAGATGCGTACCCGGAAATCGGGCAACACACCCAGATCGCCCACCGACCCCTTTTGGAACTCGTCCTCGGAAAGCGGCAGCAGCGCCGCCTTGCCCTGGCCCATCTTCTCGGTCGAGTACACGACCGGAATCCCACTGCTGACGCCCTGCAGCTTCAGCCGCCTTCTCGTAGCCCTCGACAGCCCGTCCTCAAAGCTCGCCCCAATATCCCCCACCATGACCCTCGTCGGGTCACTCTTGGTCCCGGCCCCCATAGCCGAAATCACCGGCAGCCCCTCATCATGACAATACTTAAGCAGCTCCACCTTACTCTCAATATTATCAATCGCATCAATCACAAAATCCGGCCTCCTCCCGGAATCCCCCTCCCACCCTTCCAACAACCCCCCCGCCACCGCCCCCTCAAACTTCTGCAACCGCAAATCAAACCTCACCCACGGCGTCACCGCCACCAGCCGCCTCTGCAACACCTGCACCTTACTCAACCCCACATCCGCCAGCGTCGCCACCGCATGCCGATTCAAACTCGACAACGTCACCTGATCAAAATCCACCAGCCTGATCCGCGCCACCCCGGAGCGCGCCAGCGCGGCGCACGCGTGCGAGCCGACGCCGCCGCACCCGATGACGACGACGAAAGACTCGCGCAGCGCCGCGAGGCCGGCGTCGCCGAGGAAGACGCGGTTGCGCGCGAGTTGCTCGAGGATGAGTTCGTCGTCGAAGTCGCCGGCTTGGGCGCGCGCGGCGAGGGCTTGGTTGTGCAGGTCGTCGGCGTCGGGTTTGGGGATCGGGCCGATGGGTGTTACCTGTGCGGGGGGGAGGAGGTTAGTTTGGGGTTGATAGGGGGGAGTGCGGGGGTGGAGGGGACGGACGGTTTGGGGGGCTGGTTCGCTTGTGCTGTCGGGGATGGATTGCTTGAGTCGGGAGACGCGGTCGCCTTGCTGCAGGCGCTGGTAGCTGAGGATGGCGGTGGCGGCGACGGCGGCCGAGGCGACGGCGGTTGCGGCCAGCTGGACCTTGGGGTTGGAGGTGAGGGAAGCCATTGTGTTGGTGGTGTTGGGTGTTTGGTGGAATTAGTGGGTTTGTCGGAAGGGCATGGCTTTGCGCTCCTGAATGCGGTTGATATCGGGTGTTGGAGCACCGTGATGCGATGGAGGTTTGTTAAGTGGTGGGTTGGAGTTGGATCAAAAAATCAAAATTGTCGATGCCGTCCCAAAATCGTGGTTTCGTCATTCTTGCTTGGACAGGGGCCTTGCTTGATACGGTTAGTTTGACGCTAGAAGCTCTACCCCTGTCACTTTCTCGTTCCTTCAACTTCAAGTTCCAGATCCTCAGTTTCCAACTCCTCTTGTTAGAACTTTGTTGGCATTGTTCTCACTCTGCCGGAATTTCAGCCCCAACTCACTCGAGTGTACTTTGAGTAGCATTCGGTTACTTGCGCTTTTCGCATGGTGTTTTTATTTTATTTTATTTTTATTTATTTATTTTTTTTTATTTTTTTTCAATGCATCGCAAAGAACGCGGGGGCTGCTTGACAGATTCCCGTAGGTGGTCCGAAAAACCGCGTTATTGCAAGTCAAGCCCGCGCCACGCCCACACTTTGCTTCAAATGCGCAGCTTCCAAACTCGGCAGCAGGCTCCGCTGCGATACAGTGCCCTCGCCCGAGAGCCGATCATACGGATGATACTCTGAACCACCATCCCTACTCGTCAGAGCCGTGACGGTCGTCCTCGCCGCACTCCCCTTCCAGCTCCCGTCATCCTGGAAATCGACCGTCATCAGGCCAGATGGCACGGTTGGCAGGGCGCGCATGGCGAGCGTCTCGTCGCTGCCCGGCCAGTCCTCGAGCGTCCTGCACGTGTCGAGCACGCTGTCCTGCAGCTGGCGGACCTTTGCGCGCCACCCTGCTCTCTCGACGTGCCGGCGCATGGAGCTGTGGTGGGCGGCCTCGCGGCGCTGCTGATGCTCGTCATATTTCTGGGTGCTCGATTTGTTGTTGTTGGCCCGCGCGCGCTCGCGCTGCACAAATAGGGCGCGGAACGAGACCATGCAGGCGATGATGAAGGCGACACTGAACTCGACGTAGAACCAGAACCAGGTGAAGGTGCCGCTCTGCGACTGCGCGCCCTGTCCCGTGGCAGAGAGAGTGTATTGCTGGTGGAAGATGCTACCCCGGACGATGGTGATGGCGACGGTGAGCCACACGAGGCCGAAGACGAAGGTGAGGGCGAGTTTCTTGCGCAGGCTGATGCCGCTTCCCCAGAGGATCCAGATGGGGAGACAGACGACTAGGGGACGGTTAGCCGGCCTAGGCTCTTCTACCCGAGTATTCTTGGATGCGATTCTAACTCACTTAGAATATCCGACACGGCATCCACGGCGGCAGAGAAGATGGCGTTGATAAAGGTGCGCCTCAAAGCCGCGTCGTTGCCGCACTGTTCGCTGAAAATGTACTCGGCGGTCCCAAAAAAGCACCCAAACTGCTGCATCCCGATCTGGGCCGCTGCACCACCGATGGTGAAGATGGTCACGAGCCACCAGGCAATGTTAAACCTATGTATACTCTCACCAAGGCGCTTGAAGAAGATCAAAAAGTTGAGCTTGACGATCAGGATACCGACAATAGCCATGTTGAGGCTGGCGCCGAGAGCCCTGAGGCCCGTCTGGGCGTTGGCAAAGAAGTCTGGACCAATTCGGGAGGTGTCGCCCTTGTCGACGGCCTCGATGTCGTAGATGTACTCGGCGTAGATCTGGATCAGGACGGCTTCGGCTGAGTGAAGGGCCAGGGCGAAGAGCATGAGGTAGTCCTCGAGCACCAGGCGCCGGAAGCACACATAGCGGACGTAGGCCCGGAGGGCTAAGGCAACGATGCACAGGACGAAGAAGATCCACGTCAAGACCTGGCAGACAAGCGGGTTAGTAAGTGTTGGAATTGAGGTTGGTGGGTGATGGTGTACGTAGAAGGGGTTGGGTGCGATGTTGTCGTTGCCCAGAGACGCGAATAAGGGCTCGGCCGGGTCACCGCTTGAGGACATTGTATCCGGACCTGAGAAGAAGCTTTTGCCTGTCTCATTTTCAAGGGGCAAGATCAAAGCGCAGCTAGGATGGGAGCTGATGGGTACTTAGGTCGTCCATAATTGCGTCTCAACCAAAGGTGCTGGCCTTGGCGATGCAAGGCGGCTGTCTTTACCAAGAAGCTGCTCGCCTATGTAGAATTGAGGTCATTACAGCATGTCGGCGAGAGCCGTGAAGCGGCAGAGCCACCTATGAATCGTGCAGAAAATTCCAAAGGAATCGGAAGGAATAGACTATTTCTGCGCCCCTCGCGGCACAGGCGGCGCGGGACGGCCCCGTCTTTGGTACCGATTGTGTGGCATCCAATGGGGCGCCATCCTCTTGGCCTATTGCAGGCAGTCAGGGACAGTGGCAGGGAGCCCCGGGCATATTGAAACGAGGCCAGACGAATGGCGATGGCTCAAATATAGATAATGGCTGCGGATGGCTTCTGGGCAAGGGAGATATGCAACGACAGAAGAATGCCCATGAGGTCGCCTGCTGCTGGCAAGATGGCAAGCTGTGTGGCCAAGCGATCCTAGAATTTACCAACGCCGACCAATACTTCGTCGCATCATGCATTATGGTCGAGTCGGAGTCGATGGCCGGTCGTTAGGAGGGCCTAGTTCCCTAAACTAAATGGAAACCGTCAAGAGTCGACCCTCTTGCGCGGGGAACAAACCAACTCCCCCAGGCTAGCCATCGAAACCCATCTCAAGCCAATTCCACAAATCTAGCACGTAGTGCACCGCATGTTCAACGACATGATGCCAAAGGCAGTCTTGGAATAAGACGAAACACGGGAGTATCCGTTCTCCAAAAATGAGAACAAGATTCCATGATTGATGTTAAGATTCCATGATTGATGTTGGCAGGGAGGAGCGTTGTAGGAGAGAACGACCTGGCGGCTGTTACAAGGGTTGCTAGTGCTTTGTATCTTATCGCGTTAGTTATCGATAAGCCTGCTCTCTCGGTCTCTTTTCGAGGTGGGGTTGCCTATGCCCCTTGCACCATGTTGAGCTTGTTGCAGCCTTGTTCAGACATTCCAGGAACCAGCAGGTCGCCGTCGCACCTTGCCGCATCGCCGCATCGCCGCATCGCCGCATCGTCGTATCGCTAGTCCGGGAGTATCTCGATCAAGGATTACTTCCCATATGCTCAAGCGGACCGTGATGGCCAAGATTTTCCTATTAACGCCGGATGATGTTTTATTCCGGTGTACACAGGTTTCGTAGTAGTTGAGGGTACGAATACGACCCAAATACGGATACTGTACCGAATCCGACCACCCCCCTGACCTTCGTACTTCAACAACCGCCAGATGCTTCGAGTTCAACGTCGCATTCGTGTTCTCCCGGCATCTCGGAGACGCACAAAATCCCGACATTTCGCATTCGGATCCGGTCCCGTCTGGTTCCAGTGCATGTGGGAACGTTCCGGACCCCTCAGTTTGCTCCGCCCCTACCGTCGACCCTCGCTGCCAGTTACCCCGCAACAAACGGCATCAATATCATGCGGCTACCTGCCCACCCTGTCATGGCCAGGTATAAGAAGGCGGCCCAGACCTGCTCAAGCTGACATCCCATTCCCCAGCACACCGACGCACATCACAGCACCCCGTTCCCATCCACATCCACATCCGACACCATGACTTCAGCTCAGGGCAAGACGGCCATCATTACCGGCGCCGCCGGCGGTCTCGGCAAGGCCATCGCCGACGCGTTTCTTGCAGCTGGCGCCAACGTGGTCATCTGCGACGTCAACCCCGAGCGGATTGCCTCGGTCGAGGAAGAGTGGACCAAGACCTACGCCGACAAGTTCGTCGCCCAGCAGACTGACGTCACGGACGAGGAGGCCGTCCAGAAGCTCATTGACGCCGCCGTCACCAAGTTCGGCCGCCTCGACGTCCTTATCAACAACGCCGGCATCATGGACGACTTCTCGCCCGTCGGTGCTTGCTCGAGGGAACAGTGGGACCGCGTCCTCAACATCAACCTGAACGGGCCCTTTGTCACGACCAAGGCCGCCATCGCCCAGTTCGAGAAGCAAGACCCCGCGGAAGGCGTCATCATCAACATTGGCTCCGTCGCCAGCATCCACGGCTTCAAGAGCGGCGCCGCCTACACCGTCTCCAAGGCCGCCCTCGCCGCCCTCACCAAGAGCACCGCCGGCTTTTACGGAGACAAGGGCATCTACTGCGTTGCCCTGCTGCTCGGCGGCATGAACACCAACATTACCGACGCCTTTGCCAAGGGCATGCACATGGAGATGTTCCAAAAGGTCCAGGCGTCCCAGTCGCCGTTTTCGCCCGAGAAGCAGGTGCCCATTGAGAGCGTCGCCAAGTACTGCCTCTTCCTCACCGACAAGGACATTGCGCCGAGCGCAAACGGGTCGTGCATTTCATTTAACAAGAACTGGCCCGAGGCGTAGGGAGTTAAGAGGAAGCATGGAGATAAGGGGAGTAAACAATACCCAGGATCGTGTTCATTGGGCACAGTCACACAAATAAAAGCACAATTTCCACCACTTATAAGTCCATTTCCCCAAAGCGTACTGAACCTCTACGCTACAAACTTGACAGGCGCAAAGGAGCGTCGGAAAACCGACAGTCAGCCAAGCAGACAGACAGACGAACCAGTCAACCCCCCTAACCCTTCACCCCCCATCTGTCTGCCGCTCCCCCCTTCATCATCATCATCATCATCATCCCCAGGATGGCCAGGCCTCGAACCCAAGCCTTAGTGGCGGCCGGGAAAGCAGTACGGGCTGCCATTCTGCCAGTTGTAGTGGCAGCTGGTTCCCCGGGGGCAGTAACCGCCAAACTATTTCATCTCTTGTCAACCTTCATCCATCCTCAACCACCTGTTTCACAAAGGGGATACTCACGACCCAACGACCCGATACATCACACACCCGCCATCCATTGTTGGTGACGGTGCACGAGTAGGTGGCCGGGCGGCACTCTGTCAGCGGGCGGGGCCAGTGGTTGCTCGGGGGAGGGGGGGGAGGAGGGCGGAAGCCAGCGACCTCGGGGGCCGGGGAGGCGGCGCCGAAGTCGGGTTGGCCGCCGGCGCCGTCGTCGTGGGTCATGCCGTTGGTTTCGACGCCGTTGGTCTCGGCGTTGGGGGTGGCGGCGGCGCTGATGGCTGCGATGGCCAGGGCGAGGAGGGAGAGGACATTCATTTTGATGGTTGTTGAGATTGTGTTGCTGTTGGTTTGGAAAGTTTGTTTGGAAGCTGGGCTGGTTTGATGGATGAGTGTGCTGGTGAGGAGAGAGATGGGATGGATCGGGGAGGAGAGAAGGGGGTTTATATCCTCGATTTCCCTCTTCGTTGTGTGTTGAGGGGGACTGGTTAGGCCATGATGTTTAGACACTTCCCTCCCTTCATGCTAAAGGAGATTTGTTACCATGGTGTTCTTGTGATATCCCGCAGTTCTGGGAATGCAAAGACGGGATGTGAGATCCTTGGCCTTGGACGTCTCAGGGGCCCTTTTAACTAGGCGTCCCTGGACTCGAGCCCCAGCCCGCGTTCCTTGCAGGAGGCGTCCGATCTCCGATGACCCAGCCAAGGGATGTTGCAACACACCTGCAGAAGCTGCACAGCGGGTTCCTTGCAGCTGCATGTTATCTGTCCGCTGCATCCTGTCGTGCTCATGTTTCACCATCGATATGCATTGCAGCATGTACCTATCTCAATAGCGGATTGAACATGATCGATGAATATCCCCCGAGCCCCCTAAGTCTGTGTAAGCCAACGACTAGATTCCAAAATATTCAGTTAAACACTTACCAACAGCAAGAATGTTCTGTCTGTCTGTCCCAGTCGGCCCTTTTCTCCCAAATTCTCTCCCTGTTCCAGTCGTAAGATAAATACATGGATCACATCGATCAAGTCTTGGGGCTCACAATCCCCATTCCTTAAATTAGGAGTCATGTTTATCCAAGAACACGCATTCCACGCGGCCACCTCGGGGCCCGATAATCCATTCCAACGTTCAGTTTGAACAGATTCCATGCTTGACAACTACTCTAGGTAAATATCCAACTATGCTAACGCTGCAGGCATACTACTAACCAACTAAACACAGCCCGACTCCCAAACCTACGCCGCAGCATCCATCAACTCCTTGGCCAGCGTCCTCAGCTTAAACTTCTGAATCTTGCCGCTCGCCGTCTTGGGGTATTCGCGCACAAACCAGATATGCTTGGGCACCAGGTGGCTCGACAAGTGCGTAGCCACCCACTCCCGCACCATATCCCTCGTCAACACCTCCCCCTTCCCCTTCCCGCCCGCCTCCCTCTCCACCCCCTCCGCCTCAACCCCCTCGTGCACAATCACAAATGCACCCACGCTCTCGCCATACCGCTCGTCAGGCACGCCGACGACGCTAACCTCGGCGACGAGCGGGTGCTGAAACAGGCAGTTCTCAATCTCCAACGGGTGGATGTTCTCGCCACCCCGAATAATCAAATCCTTGATGCGCCCCGTAATCTCAACATACCCCTCCGCATCCATCGCCGCCTCGTCCCCGCTATACATCCACACCTCCCCATCCTCCACAGCCCTCACCTCCCCCGTCCGCGCCTCATCCCCCCAGTACCCCTTCATGACCAAATACCCCGCGGCCGCCAGCTCCCCCCTCTCCCCGACCTCCACCACCCTGCTCCGATCCACCGGATCCACGACTTTGACCTTGGTATGCGGCATCACCCGCCCCACACTCCTCGTCCGCTTATCAAACGGATCCTTGGGGCTCGTCATACAACTAACCGGACTGGTCTCCGTCATACCATAGCAAATCACCAGCTCCCCCAACCCCAACCTTTCATACAACCTCCGCATCAACGACTCCGGCACCGAGCTCCCCGCCGCAATCCCCTTGCGCAGATGCGTCGGCAGCGCGGCGACCTGCTCTGCAGGCAACAGATGCGGATGGTGGTGCAGCAGCTCGAGCATTGCGACAAACATGGTGGCGACGCCGTACAGCCCCGTAGCGCGGTGGTCGGCGGCCATGCGCAGCGTGGCGAGCGGGTCGAAGGCGGGGGAAGGGAAGAGGATGGCGGCGCCCGTGGTGGCGGTCGCCATGTAGCCGAGGACGGAGCCGAAGCAGTGGAAGAGGGGAGGGGGGCAGACGATGAGGTCCGATGGGTCGAGGCCCATGCGGTGGGCGATGAAGGCGCCGTTGTTGAGGATGTTGGTGTGGGAGAGCATGGCGGCTTTGGGGTGGGAGGTGGTGCCGGAGGTGAATTGGATGTTGATTGTTTCTGTGGGGGAGAGCGGGGAGTCGGGGGTGATGGTGGGGGAGGTACGGATGGCGCTGAGGTCGGGGTTGGTGAGGGCGGTGAACGGTGTGAGGGAGCGGAGGGTGGCGAGAGGGGGAAAGTTGCTGAGGGGGTGCGAAGGTGAGTTGTCGACTACGACGACGGTTTTGAGGGTGGGTATCTCGGGGGCTTCGATGCGGCCGGATTCGAGGTCGGGTACCATGGCTTGTAGAAGAGGTAGGTTGCTTCGCCCGCGGCAGGGCTTGTAAGCGAGGTCCGTCACGGCGCCGATGATGAGGATCTCGACGCCCAGATGGTTCAGCGCGGCGGTGACCTGCTTGGCGTTGAAGCCCGGGTTCAGCGGGACAAGGATGGCGCCGAGCTTGAAGACGGCGTAGGTGAGGGCGGCAAACTCGGCGCCGTTCCCGAGGCTCACGGCCACGCGGTCGCCCTTCTTGACGCCTAAGGAGCGGAGTGAGTGGGCAAGCGCATTGGACGAAATATCGAGTTTCTCGTAGCTGAGTGTTGTTTGCAGCGAGTTCGGGATGCCGTCGGGCGGTAGACTGGGCAGCGCATCTTGGCTTGTGGTCGGCGAGCGGCTGATGACGGCTGGTCGGTCTCCGAACTGCGAGACGATCGAGGCAAAGTGCTTGGGGATGGTGTGCGGGAGCAATGTCGGCTTCACAATGTCAGCATCGTGAACTCTCAATCCCTAATCCTCTTTCCAGCGCATACCTCTGTTGGCCCTTGGCTGATGCTTCTCGTCAACGTGCCCAGTGCCCTCACCGCCGCGCCGCCCGACCTCCCGTTCCTAGCGCTCCATGTCTCGCCGCAGGCCTGTGAAAGTCGAATGCGCTTGCACAAAAGGCCGTTGCGCAAAGCCGGCGAGGAAAGAACTCGGGTCGCGGATCGCGACTGGATGCGCATTGTCGTGTTTGTAGTGTATGTCTCGCTCGTCTCTGCCTTGATTATTTCCACTTCTTAAGTAAGGTACCCAGAATCGTCGACGTCACCAAAGAGCAGCACCACAAAACCCAACCAAAAAAGAGAGACACAGGACAAAAAAAGAAAAGAAGAAACCATCGTATCCCCCGCAGGTTCAAAACCACTGATCAGCTTCCCCCCTTGTCTCACACGTCGCGCACCGAGGCACAGGCCCGAGGTCTGAACAAGGAAGGTCCAGATCGGGTGCTGCCTTGGCGGTTGGGGAAAATGCGGGGTGCGTCGAGTCCTTCCCGCAATCCATGCGCCTCGGCAGGCGCTGGCGGTTGGCGCTAGCGCTGTCATCAGCGGCTTGACATTCAGGGGCTGACAGCGGTTGTCAACAACACTGTACATAGTATTTTCAAACATTCTGTATTTTCATCCGTACATGTGTATTGTATCATTTCACTTCCATCCCAATACCTAACCATCCTCCCCTGATCATGCCCTACCATAATCCCATCACGCCTCCCTCCCAAGGTCCCCCAAAGCAACAGCGCTGATATCATCAACACCGCCAATGCGGGGTCAATTGGCTCCACCAATCCCCGCCTCTTCCCCCAACATCTCCACGGCCAAGAAGGGGAAAAGGAGGCGGGAAAGGGGAAGCGGAATACGGACGGACGAGTTACCGAGAACCTGGCTGAGCCGTGACCAGCCGTGCTCGCCGTGTCCGGTTTCGGGGGCCGAGGCCGAGTGCCGATTGCAGCTCGGACTCAATAAAGTTATGAACCATTCCACGCACGTTGAGAGCAGGCATAATGCAAGCCGTTGTCATCAAGAGTCAATTCTACACTCTACTCTCTTGCCCCTCAGGACACAGCCAGCCGAATGTTTCAAAGATCCCCATTGACCGAGGAGGCCGCGCGGCCGGGCCCCGAAACATAACGGCCGGCCTATCAACGACCCCCAGGGTTCTAAAACACGCCGCCTACCGGCCAACGCGAGACCGACCGCATGCCATCCCATGACGCAACGGCTCCCTGGGCCCCTGAAACACGCCGCATCCCGGCCAACACGGCATCGACCGACCAAATATCATCTCATGACGCAATCCCAACTCTGTATGTGTATGTACAACCGTGGTCTGTAGTGTAGGCAAATAATCGCAGGTTTAACCGCCATCCGTCCGGTGTGCATCTCCTGTACACTCTCTATCCCCTCCCCTTATTTTGCTAGTCCGCAGAAGGGGACAACTCTGTATGCAGCCACAAGAACGCCGAGCCATGCAGGAAAAGATGGATTAAAACAAGATAAATGTCGTGCGCAAGGAAAACGGAAAGGTCGTGAGGGTATAATACTGGAGCTCGCTCGCTTTGCTCGACTACTGCTCGCCAATGTGGCGCTCGCTTTCGGGTTTCCATGTGCCTGTTACACGGGTAATTAGCCTTTGATACGAAGGGTAGCTGCTGTTGAAAATGATCAAATACGTACCCTCAAACTCGTGCTGCACAAAGGCCATCGGATCGTCAATGTCCTTGGCGCCCATCTGCTGGACGCCCGGCGAGAAGCTTGTGATGGGGAGGATCACGACGTCGCCGACCCGCTTCGACGCCTCCATGCCCGTAAAGTTGCGCCAGTCAATGGTGCCCGCCGACTGCGACATGTCAAAGTACCGCTCGTCGTTGAGGTACTCGAAAATAACATCGGTCCAGAGCGCGGGGCCGGTAAACTCAATGACGTTCTTATCGACAAGGTCGCGCAGCGACCCGGCGCGCTTGCGCTTGAGCGTCTGGTCCGTGATGCGCGACACGATCTCGCGTAGGACCGGGTGGCCGGGCTTGCCCTGGATCGTCCACTGGCAGAACTGGATGCGCCGGCTGTACCAGTCCTTCCAGTCGGGCCGGTCCGGATCCGCCTCGATGCCCACCACCAGGCCGACCGAGTTGCGCGGCACCGACTCGGGGATCCAGTGCAGCGCGCTCTTGATGGCGGACGTGTCAATGTCCGAGTAGATGCCGCCACGCGCCAGCAGGATCAGGTAGCGGAAGAAGTCGGCCTTGAGGACGGGCAGCGGCAGCGAGTCGTAGGCCTCGAGCACCTCGGGCACCGACGCGTAGAGCACCCGCAGCAGGTGCACGGCGACCTGGTCCGTGATGACCTCGTGGATGAACCCCGGGTGCTGCTCCGTCCAGGTGGCCTCCTGCTCGCGAAACTGAAACTCGCCGTGCGCCGGTGTCGACTTCCATGTCTGCCAGATGTATGCGGGGAACTTGATCTCGACGTCGTAGGGGAATTGGTATGCGAGCTTTTCGTAGAGCGTCATCTTGGACATGTCCTGCATTGTCTGCTGCCCTTGTACCGAGGGCCGGTTGCGGCTGCCGCCAGCGTGCACCGCATTGCCGTCAGAGGCTGGTTGGTCTGAGGAGGCGGTCGTTTGCGAATTTTGATTCGGTTCGGCCCCAGACTGCGCTTTTGGGAATTCGACCGCTGCTGACGAAGCAGCCGGCGAGGACGACCGCGTTGTGAAAAAGAGAATCGTGATTATGAATGCCGCGGCCACGAGGGCGCGGCGAAAGGTGAGCATGGTACCGAGTTGCCGAGTCTGGCTCGGAGCAAAACTGTCAGCTGTCCGAAGATGTAACAGTAAGCGCGACAAGCTGCAGGGCAGCGACGCGATCGATCCAAAGCTGGGCTCTCAAGTGGGCAAATTGCTATCGCAAGATCATGCAAAAGCTCAGAGAAAAAGAAACGAAAAGGAGGGGATATCAAAAAAGTGAGGGACAAGGTGTTGTAGAAGTTTATCGGCCGTGTTGCGTGGCGTGGGACGAACCCCTAACCTTTTCAACAGGGGACGAGGTTTGGGTGTTGGCGACCGGCGACCTGAAGATTTGGATGTGCAGGGATTCAAGGTGCGTGGGGCTGTTGATCATACCTCGCCAGATTGTTCCAAGCGAACGACGACTCGGACCGTTGGTTGTGGATCGTCAAGAGGCCGAAGATCTTGACCAAAGAGCTGCCGCAACGAGGGATGCACGTGCAGAAGTCGCCCTCGCCAGCTGCTCAATGTGAGAATTGCCGGTTTCAGGAGCTCCGAGCTTCTGCCAACTCGGGGCGAGGAACGACGGGAGAAGCGCGGGCCGCCTGACTTTGTTGGTCGTTGGGGGCTCAAGGGCCCAATTTGGGCAGCTTCTCGGAATGGAAATTTGGGACGACAGATCGGTGGTCAAGGGGCAGACCGCACTTTCTGCGATACAGATGCGGATGGAACGATGGAACCAGGGACTCTGTGGGGGCGCCTTGCAGTCTGTGGGCCTGAGACAAAACGCCTTGGCGGCCCGCGATGACGTTGGTGAATGGCCCGTGCAGAATTCGAAACTGCAGAATCGCCAACGGCTTCGAAACGGCCTTCGATGGAGCCAGTTGACAGTCAATGGGGAGATTGATAATTAAAAACTATCGTGTTGATGGGAGAGAGGGAGAGAGCAGAGTTTCTCTCTTGTCGATTCACTACTTGAGAAAGCCTGAAGCCGAGATATCCGGGAAACCTGGGCTTGCATGCGAGTGACGACAGGCGACGACGCGGCTTGTTGAACTTGCCGTGTCACTTCACTCCGCCCGGACCCGCCGATGAAATTGAACTCACACGTCGTCCCACTCTTGCCCGCTGCCAGATGCTGCATGTCGGCTTCAGATAACGTCTCGAACCACACTTCCTGCGGTGTTTTCCTTGTTCCAAAATTGCAATCAAAATCGAACTTGGCCATGCCGCGAATAGGGGTCGGAGCTAGCGGCCAGTGCCGACAACTGGGTGCCGTATTTGGTAGGCTTCTTGGCGATCGACCCCAGAATCCCTTTCTTTGGTTGGCAAGTCAAAAAGCGGGGACCTCAAACATGAAACACATCTGTTCACCCTCGGCCGATGGCTGCCAAGCATCTGCCAAGCAGCTGTCAAATAAGATGCAAGATGGCCATGTGCAGATTTCCATCTTTCCTTCCTTGGTCGGGATGAATTCCTCCGACGAAGGACCCCGATAGCCGCTTGTCGGTCACGCACTCAACCACTGCCTACGTAGGTAGGTGCCATAACTCACTAGCCATTGACCTCTTCCCCGCCGAAGAAGTAAGATAAACCTCAACAATTGTCGGCGCCGTTCAAGTACAGCATTCGAGGTAACCCAGGTTGCTTCGCCTCCAACAAACACACCCCGATCCCAGCTTCGACCAACATATGACCCTGTGGGCCAACTATGTTCTAGCCAAGTGATTTTACACTTGGTCACACTGCGTTATCACCAACGCCTCAGTAGCCCAATACAGGGCGGGTACCTGCTGTCATGTGCCGTTCCACGCTTCCACAGAGATCTTGACTGTCAGTCTCAGCAACTGAGACGTCACGTTCCACTGTGCCGTCCATGTTTGTCTCAAGCATCCTCATATGCGTGCGCTTTATGGGCCGAGGTAGGTAGGTAGTCAAAACTACTAAACCCAGACAGTCGTTCCCTCTGAAGCCATTTGAACGACAAATGCCAAACTCTAAAATCTGCTTGCTATTAACCCGAGAGTTTTCTTGAAGAGTAACCTGCCGTCTGTTCGCTCTGACATGCCAGAGTTGGGCAGCAACTGCCATGAGCCGCATACGGACTCTGGTTTTCCGTCATCACAGCGGGTTCCAGCAGGTATTGATTGCGATCCTGCCCAGAGTTGCTAAGATATATCGCTTGCAAGCACCGGGCAGTGAGTCTGAGCAGAAGGGGCGTTTTCTCGCTGTTCTTGTATTCTTATTTATCTTCGCTGCCTTGGAACCCTAGTGTTAGACACATACCTAGTCATCACCAGTTTGATCGTTTCCTTCCTCTTTACTCTACATCACAACAACAACGTCCCGAATTGCAATACCCTCAAACATGGCGGCATCACACACCTCCCTGGACAACAACCCAAAGGACATCTTGCATATTCCCGACGAGATCCTGCTCTCTATCTTCTCAAACCTCGACTACGTCTCGGCCGTCAGTCACCATGGCAAGCGTCCACCGACGCTTCCGCAACCTCATTGTCCCAGCCGACACCTATTCACAATGCCAAAAGACTCGTGACCTCGAGTACGCCGAGAAGCACGTTGCCCGATTCAGGGGCCGTCTGGCCTGCTACGGCTGCTTCCGCCTCCTGCCGCCCTTCTGTTTCGGCGCCTACCTGCAACCCCCCAAGTTTCGCACGAGGCTCTGCAACCGCTGTCCCGAATACAAGTTCGCCTTTTGGAGCGGCGATACTGTCTACGATGTGCGCGAAGTGACGGGGTGGGTGCGCCCGGGTTTGTGGGAACAATGTCACGAGGACAAGGGTCTGGACTGCCCTGTTCCCATGGCAGGTTTGTGCTTGAACCGGGGTGTTCATGATTCGTTTGGGATGGACACTTCGTGCTTTGCATGCTGGATCTATTGCAAATGCTCTCCGCGTCAGCTGGAATGGCAGGGTGTTTAGATATGGGGGCTTGTAGTACGTTCTTGAATCGTGTGTGAACGGGATGTGTGCCGTCAGCTGACCCTCGACTCTCAGTTGTAATGGTACCTAGGGAGTAGTTGACTGCTACTGTATGTTGGACACCAAGAGGGCATCCTGCTGAACCCATCATCTGTTCCTACACGTAAACTGAGCATAGCAGACTCGATGCCTTGCGTCCGAGGCACCGTTGTACATTCCGAGCTCTCTCAAGGCAAGACAAAAAGTAACACATCACGATCGTATCATTAACTCGTTTGCCTTGTTCTCATCTCGATCTCCTTGCTCGAGGCTCACCACGGTCTGATTCCAAGTTGAACGTCCGCCCAGTGTCTTTTCAGCTATGCTTTGTGGAACCCCCGGTCCGCCTGTAGCCTTGCGCCCCTCTGCGCATCCCCCAGTTTTCGTAACGCCCATGATTGGATCGATCCCCCGTCTTTCTGCAAGCCCCCTTTTCCACCCACAAAATGGCAAGGCAGGACAGAAAGGCAAAGTGTAAAACAAGGCGCGATTCCCTTTCCGCCCAAAGAAACATGTCACATTCAGCAGACAACTCTGCCAGGGAAATCCGCATATTCCGCAGCGTGCGGCAGCGCTTAAGGATCTGTATTTGCAAAGAAACCCAAGCAACAACCTCGAGATTCGCCCAACCCCTCCTGGGCACCTACGTACCTGGCAGAGAGCTGAAAGGCCGTTGCAGCCGGCACAGCCCCCCGGGATCCCCGGCAAATCACGCCCAGAACAACACCACCGTCACATCATCGTCACCAGCTTTTTGCCGGTTGCCTTTTTTCAATATCACCGCCCAAAACAACAAGCACACTTTGACCGACGCCCGACGATGCAAGCTTGCATCGGAACCAACCAACCAGCTTGACCTTGAAAGTGCCGGGCGGGAAACAAATGCCCATTGTAAGCTGTGGTAAAAGCGGCGATGGGATGGCTTGGGATCAAGGCAACGACGCGCCCCGGCAACCTGACGGGACGGACCCGAGGTGTGATGTCGCACGGCCGGGTTATGAGGTAGGTAATGTGCACATCGGGCCTGCCTCTCACCGAGGACAGGGCACCGAGGATTCCGCAGTTTGCAACGAGGTAAGGCGGGGAGATGGGATTATTCCGCACAACGAAATGGGATTTTGCAATGTCATGTCTGTGTTTAGAGGGGAAGCCTCGCATAACTAGTGACTAGTAACTAGTTGCAGACGGCTGTCGTAAGACATTGGGTTGTCGTCAAATAAAGTGCAATGCATCAACTTATTAAACAATGCGCATCTACAACATAATGCCGTGTACCAGCTCCACGAGGCCCCTCTTGAGGCCTACAGCATGGTCGGCGCCCTCGGCCTGCGGTGCCATTGCTTGATCTTGACGATTGCATCCCCGATTCCTGTTGTGCTGGGAAAGGCTGTGAACCCTCTGTGGCTAGACATAACATCGAGAACAGAAAGCTCCAGAACCCTTGCCGGTCGCCTTACGCCGCTTCCCTTCTAGAACCCCGAGACCCTCGCCCGGCGCACGCCAAGCCGGCACTGAGAAAACCCTCCGAGATCCAGACCAGAGACACGCCCCTCCGGCTTACGAAATAATTACTCCGTACAAATGCAGTCGGAGCATCCCCCAGATAATCCGATACAAGGCAACCGGGCCTCAAACAGGATGCCGTCCGACACAGTCGTGTGTTGTGTTGCCCAAATCGGCACTTGCACACCCGGTGGGCCGTATTACGCTGTACCGTAACACGCCCAATCCAATCTCGGATCTCGGCGAGAAAGAAAGCTTTCTTGTTTGAACTGCCATTGGATGGAGACTGAATGGTGACTCGTAAGCAGTCGGGCAGCAAGCTGATTGCTGGCGGTTGCTGCGGTTACAGCGGCCCCGTTACCCCTGAATAGGGGGATCTGACCCACGCAATCCCGCCGAGCTGTCAGTGAGAATAAAAGGGGTTGTCTCCACCACAACTTATCAAGCATCGTCCTACATCTTGGTAGTCCTCGGTCATCACCAAAGAATATACTTGGACTAAACAGAAGGAGGTGTGGCTTCTCTTACTCCCCACCCAAGGGTGCCAAAGTCACACGAGTCGTAAGCAGTGCAGTGCTGTGCTTGCGCAACTGGCCGGTGAGACTGTGGCTCTGTGGCGCTGTAGCTCTGCGATGCTGTGACTCTTTGCATAGAACGAGCCCCACGCCAGATGCAAGATTTTCCAGATTGAGAAAAGCTGCGGGCTACGAGTCCGATGTAACGTGAAGATGCCTTCAAATGAAGTGGGACGCGGGCTGGAAGATCGTCGTTTTGGTGACTGGATGGAGGATAGAGTGTTTGATGTGCAAGTAAGCGACGTAAACGGCATGTGCCACGACCCGATTGACGATATACAGGATGCCTAAGCGGGATGTATCGGGACAAGTGGAAGATGTGGGAAGAAGGGAATGAGTTGTGCAAATAGAGACGCGTGGCATACCGCATACAAACTGGCCCCTCTATCCCCCTTCTCTTTCTTTCCACACATAGAGCTCAGGGAGGAGTTTTTCAGGTGACGGCGATATCCATTCAGAAGATGCTGGTGTGGGTTAACAGGGGTCAAGAGTTGATGACCTGCCCCTCTGACACCCTACCAACAAAGCAACATGAGAAAAAGACAAAGTATACATATCTTCTCGAGTGGCGATTGGCAACAGGGATGAACCAATAACAGGAAAGTATTAAACACGAGAAATCAGAACTCAGCTAACGTTGACAGAGTGGCCAAGTGGTTTGCACCCGATCCGGACAATATCGCCGCCCAAGTGGCAAGAAAGGGGCGGTATAAAGCCCAAGAGAACCGGACCATGTCATGTTCTTGGCCACTCCTCGAACTCTTCAACCCCCAATCGAGACTTTTGACGGATCCTCATTCCTCGAACATGTCCCAGTCGTCGTTCTCTCTGTCGCCCCGGTCGTAGAGATCTTCATTGGCAATGAACGTGGGATAGAGAAAGGCGGCTTGGTGTTCATGAGGGTCGGCAATGGGAAGGAAGCTGGGCCGGTAGATTTGATACGCTTCCGACATTGCATCTTGAGATAAGTAGCCATTTCCTTCGTTCGTTTCCCAAGGGGGAGGGCCGAGCGGCTCTTGTCGAAGGCTCCTTTTCTTCTTTCCGTGCGTTGGCTTTGGCTCGGCGGTTTTGGTTACTTTGGGTCTGGCTCCCTTAGTCTTTGACCTGGAGGCATGTGTCAGTGGTGCCAAAGTTGGCTGGGGAAGGGAACACTCACGGAGAGAGCGGTCCAAAAGACTCGAGGGATCCCGGGAAGACTACCAGAGAGGCAGCCAAGTCTTCAACTGCATCGTAGCCGTTGTTGCTTGCTGCCTCCGGACCGATTGTTTCATGGTCCTCTTGATAGGGGTCTGCCGGAATACCCGCGGCTTGCCCTGAACCGAAGTGGACAGTGGGCGTAGGCTGAGGAGATTGGGTGAAGGAAAGGGGGGCTTGAGGGCCATCAAGGGAATGACCTGGGCCAAGATCCTCCGAATCCCAAGATACGCTTGTGGCACTCGTCAAAGATGTTTCTTCAACAGATGTCGAGGCGGGGTTTGAGACAGGGGTGCTGCCGTCCGATTGCAGAGCACTCGATGCATCCGAGTAGCGACGGTCATCCCGCGAGTTGCGGTGGGGCCTGTGCCGGTTTCTCTTGGGAAACATCATGGGCGGAGCTGAGGATACGAGAGAGTGTCGCGAGGGTACCTGTTACTTCTCGGGAAGATGGTATTTAAGAGATAACGTCAACTGACGAGAGATGGAAGATATCCGAAAGCCTCACCAGTGGGCAACGACCAGACGGAAAACGACACGGCATGGGAGATCTGACGCCAGGGAAAGGGCGGTGAAAAGGGCTCTATCCGCGGTCTGTGCCTCGACTGCGGTGCCCCTTTGCGCTAGGGGCAAGGCAAGGCAACCAAGCTGGCAACATCTCATTTCCCATTCTGCGAATCCCATTGGCGTTCTTCCTCTGGGACGGGGCTTTCGTCGAACGTTTCGACGCTGGCTTGCCATGTGTCTGTCTCTCGGCCTATCGAAGAGGTTGTCTTGGAGAAGGCATCGTCAAACGACTATCGAGTATCGAGGCTAGAGTTTGAAACGATTCAAAAGCCAGGTTACTTAATGCGAATCGATAAGCGGATGTGGCCTGTCGTGGGATCCGTTGGGTGGGTCGTGGAGGCAACGGAGACCAAATCATCTGGGCTGGTGGTTGGTGGGCGGTGGGCAATGGGTAGTGGTGAATGGACGGGTGTTCGTTGGCCAAGTTCTGTTCACTGGCGGTTGGGCCATTTGATTCCTGATAAAGCATGGAACCTGGTCCAAAGAAAGGGTTTGACGGAACATTGGAGAAATAACCGAATAGAATTCTGGGACGGCAAGTTATTTGGATAATTCCAGAGATAAACGAGTACCTGGCCGCCCTCGTGCGTCTCGCCCACGCCAGAAAGCAGCATCTGATATGTTACCGCCCAGTGGAAGCTGCAGGCGGCCATCGCAAGTTTGCAGCCAGAACGCCTGCTCCCGTCACAATGCAAGCGCCTGGCTTGGACTGGGAGGGTGTGTCCGCCTGTGGCAACGGGTGTATGAGTATACTTTGCGAAGTGTTGGGAGGAGTAGGCACCTGGGAGCCGTCGTCTCTACCCGGCTCAACACCGTCAGGCGAACGGCTAGAGGTCTAATGGGCCGGCGGGATGGGCCTCTGTGGCGCAGAGAAGCTGAAGGGAGAGGCTGATCGCAACGAGTCGAACGGTGCGAGTTCCGAGACAATGCAGAAAATGTGTCACGACAGTCACCAGTTGTTTGTGTGAGATATTTTATCACTTGCCACTTCGGGTTGACTCCAATAAGGAAAACTTTGTCTCTCCACAGCGAACTGGGAGAAGTTGCCTCCAGCTCTGCCTCTTCTAAGTCGGAAGGAAGGAGAATCGTTTTCGGAGACCATGGCCGTAACCCTGGCTCCACCCCAACAATCTGATTGCCACATCTCCCCTGCTCTTGCCATCCCAGAAACACTGCTCAGACCTGGCAAGTCCCCAGCGTGACTCGGAACCCGCATTGGATTTCGTGCATGATCCGCGGTTGCCGCACTTCTGCCAAACCGGCCACACATTGGAATGTTGATGTGCCTTCCTGCACATTGGTCACGCATACTGCCTAAGGTAGCATGGCCATCCACTTCCGCATTGGCACACACGCACGCGCCGTTACTGCACTTGTCGAAACAATGGCGAAACCGAGTTGCAGCGGCAGGCCGCCACCCCAGCCACCGGCTCGTACCCTTTGAGTTGCCAAGGTTCAATTTTCGGAGCCATTCCCTCAGCAAACGGGGGTAGCAGAGCCGCGTCGAGTCGACTTATAGGCGCCGGAGGTACGAAGCACTTCGGGGCTCGCTCCTAACCGCTCAATCTTTCTCCAAAGAGCGATCCATCTCCTGGCTTTGCTGTCTTTGCAGCGACCATGACCCCGTCCCCGTCAAAATCTGACCTCGCGCCGCACAATCACGACAAAATCGTACGTCCGATCCTAGACGTCGGCGGTATTTAATAAATGGCGCCCGTCCGTATATTCAGTTCGTCGCCTCATACTAACTGTGTTTCAGGGGCGACATCCAAAATAAGCAAAGCAATCCACGAATGATCTGCGCTATCGCCGAGCAAGATCTCCTCGTTAGCGCATATCCACCCTCGCCACTCCCTGGTTTAGTTCACGAAGAGATGCCAGCTCCAAAAACCGTTGGTTCACTGGCAAGTGACATAGAGGAGGACTGCATCAGAAGTTGAGCAGACTGGTCAGACTGGCCACTTCGGGATCCCCAGTTCTGCATTGGTGGGCTGGCAGGCGGCCATGTCACCGCCTCACTCAATCTCGCCGTCAGAATAAGCTCACAGCCTGAACCTTGTTAGCGGGCACAAGCTAAATGGCGGGCCGAACCGCTGTGGGGTGTCGCTGGACCCCTGGCGAACCCTTCGAGAAGCACCACCGGGTTGTTGGCTTGGTGACTGGACATCAGATGATGCCGAAACCCAACCCATTGTCCTCTCGGCAACGCATGGGTATTGCCTTACCGTGCCTCATTCGTGCGCTAGAGGAGGATGGGAACGCATAATCCGGGACACTATCGCGATGGTTCCAAAACAGGCAGCCAAGCGCGAGAAGCCAGTCGAGTGGATGGAAGTTAGGTCAATTCGGCGCGTTTTGGGCAACAGCTGCCCGGGTGCTACCGATTGGCCGTCACCGCCACTTGACGTTCTGGTGATGGGGTCTCAATTTGGCAGGGTGGTCAGATTGCAAACGGCGAGTGGCAATCCTGCGCATGTTTGGCGGGTGTTGGCCAACCTGCCACATGGCTTGGCTGTGCCAATGGGATATGCTCGGCAGCAACGAACGGGGTGCAGGAGAGACGGGATGAGACACTTTCCATGGAACCTGCAGTGTTTGACGAGAGAGTCACGTCACACTCCTTCTTGGAAGAGTTGCTCCTGCCTCAGAGGCGTCTTGATGGCCCCACTTTAGTCAATTGGACTTCAAAAACCCCCAAAAGGATGGAAACTGCCGATTCCAACCTCACAAAAACCCAAACTTCAACAATCACTTGCCCCCCGCCATATTCCCCATCTCATTCGTTTGCCTGACTAGTATGTTTTTGTGTATTTTGACAAGCTATCAGACAACACCCCTTTTCGTTATCGTTTTGAGCACCAAAAAACCGTTTCAACCAAGCATTCGCCAAAAGACTCCCCACATAAAATCACCCGGACCAACGGACAGACGAGGTTTTCCTTACCCCAGAGCCGCGGAGGCTGGCCAAGTGGCCAACTCCCAGGTCTCTTAGGTGTTTTGCGGGTTGGGGCTGTCTTCAAGCAGCAGATCATCGGGTCCATCTCCGCTGACCACACCTTGTTCGGCGTTGTGTTCGGTGTTGTCTCTTGTGAGCGATGATGCGCCAGTGGTTGCGGCGGGTAGGAAAGGCGGGCCGTTGGGCGAGGCTTGCTGCTCCAACCACATCGAGGTGATGCGGTCCCGAGAGGCTCCGGGAGACGGCGATCGGGAGACAGAAAACCCCCTGTTTCTTTTGTTAGGTTTGCGAATTTATGGCTGTTATCCCCAAACGGGTCTCTTACCCTTCAGAGATGCTCGGCCAGATGGGCGGGGCCGAGGCATCCGTATGTTGAGTTGACGTGTTGTCATTGTGACCATCTGAGGCGCCGTTGGCCTTGTTGACCCCCGACTGTTTATCATTGCTCGGAGTGCGAGCACGGGGAACTGTGTTGACAGAGCGTGGTGCGGCGGCATTGCGGATGGGGTTGAGTATTACCGATGGATCAACACTTCGCAAGTGCCTGGGAGGGCTGTGTTCGTTCGCAGCGTCTCCTTCTGGCTTTCTTCCGGCTGCGGACATGACTTCCGATAGCTTTGGAGATGGAATAGAAGGCTTGCCGACGGATAGAGTAAACCGGACTTGTGGACTCGAGATATTGGCCTGCCAGGTTAGGCGGGATGGACAAGGGATCTGGGTCAGCGCAGACTAGGAGTAGTCTTCTCTTCTTATACTCAAGACATGATATAGGAGGAGGAAAACGAGATGATTTACGACATACAGGCCAGTCTCCCTCGCCATTGGTCGCCTCATGTTGTTGCGAGACCGTTTTCCAAATCGACATGCAAGTTTGGTGACAGCAGTGGATCTAATGACTTACCGAATGATGTTTGGGTTTGCAGCAGGCGGTGTCAAGGGCACTTGTCACCGCTTTCGATGTTGACCAGTCACAGATCTATCAGTCTCTCGACTGGATCTATAGTTACGAGTGAAGAGGAGCAATGGAACGTATTCCAACGTTCCCCTCTACAGGCTGATGAACCTGTTCAACCCCGAGACAGCTCCGCCGCGCTTAGTTTGGTCGGAAAGACAGCGGCAAGTGTGGGAATACTGTCAGTTCTTTCATCAGCATCTGCATTGCACATTGCCCTTTACGCCTTGACTGTTCAATAGTTTGGTTTGTGCCCTGTTGGTTGCCTTCTCTGTGCCTCAAGCACCGGGTGACTTCGCCGCGTGGAGAAGATGAAAAGGAGCTGTGTCCTTGGCCCCCCCCCCCCCCCCCCTGCATTCCGACTTGCCTTTCTGGTCTTGCGGTTCAGGAACTGTCTTACCACACATGCGGTTTATCTGTTGTGTTACCTCTCACTGAGCCAGCGGGAAGACGTGTGTGAGGCTGCTATCTGTCAAGTCTCAACCCACTTCGAAAAACCCTGCCTTAACAGTTTTCCTCAATGCTGTGTCGAAGATTAAGCCCATATCTCACATGTTGACGTGTCACACCCTCGCCGTCTCAGCCTGACCTCCCCATGCGTCATCCTATATGGACACCGTCGAAGGTTTTCTCAGCATTCGGGACCAATGCCAAGAGCTGCCGTTCTTAGATTGGATGTGGGAGGCCCCGGGGAAAACTTCGAGGAGCAACCTTGCCGCTCCAGGCAATCCGAATAGGCCACCCGATGCGGCAAGAGAAGACACGGGGCTGCTGCTGGGGGACAAGCTGCCAGCCAAAGTCACATGGTTGCGAAGCTAAACCCACCAAGTCAGGAAACCACGGCTTCTGGCGTCGGGCGTGCCATTTTGGAGTCTGCTCTCGTGGTGCCAAAAAGCATGACCATTCAGCACGCGCTGTTACATATTGGGGCAATCTCTGGCTGTCAATGGCGATGCCTGAAAATGCACTTGATATCACTCTCCAACTCGTGCAGAAACGTGTTCCTGATGATAGTTAGCCTTTGCCGCAGAACACCACACTGGTACGAAAGAAGTGGACGACTGGCTCCCCCTGATCGGGCAAATCTCTTCTCTTCGGCAATGCGTCCCTTGTGGATCGCAGGCCCATCCAACCCCAGGCCGCCCAAAGAGGATCCGGTGGAAGCCAGCACTCCATGCCCGCAAGCACTTGAGTGGATACAAATATATTGATCAGTTGCATACTCGCGCCCAGCCTCCGCAAGGGGGTTGTGAATATGGACCACTCGCGGCTATTCTGGGGTCCCATTACCGTCACGATGGCATCAGCGTGGTCAGACCTGCTCGCTGCGAAGTGGATTTGGCATGCAGGTCTCATCTTCTCTCCCGCTGCCTGCCGGCCTGGGAGCCGGAGTTTTGGACAGCAGCGCCTCGTTAGAGACGCTAGCGTCAGGTGGCTGCAGGAGCTAGGGAACCCTTCATCCATCGGGGTGGGGATGCATGCGGCCTCGATCGGGGACGGTGAGGGGTTAAAAACGATGATGATTCTGCTGCCGGGCTCGGAGACCCTGGAACACCTGACCAAGTCTGGGACCCAACAGAGGGCTGAGGTGGGAAGCATGACTCGGGCCGTCGCATGCGACAGAGAAATGGATCTGTCAGATGGTGCAATCAGCCGTTTTACTGCGATCAGCCGTTACACCTACACGACATGCGCCCCTGGGTGACCGGCGTCGAGTCGGGTCGAGGAACAATGCCACGTCAACGAGCCGGGAAATTGAAGCTTCCTCGAGAGGCACGTGAAAGTAAACACCCCAACCAACTCTCCTGCCTTCTGATAGGGCCATCTCATTTTTTATCACATCGAACAAATGTAACTTGCTCTGATGGAAAAGCCCCACTTAGTTGTGGCGGGTTCTGCAAGAGCCCGGTGCTGGTTCCGGTGACAACGTCAACTGCTGAGCGAAAAATCCTAGCATCGTCTCAGGATCGTGCCTGGATCCACCCCCCCGCGCTCCACCCACCGAAGTGGCTTCCATCCCAAGCGGATTTGATGCTGCAAGGATCTAGGTTGTTTCGGTTTAAATCCCGAACAGCAGGGATCCATTGGGAAAGCAGCGGGAAAGCAGCGGGAAAGACGCGGAGCACATGGGGGGATGGGAGAGGACCCTCAACCAACGGCAAGACGCATCAGACAGGGCCGATTTTTCCTTCTGGGCTTTGCAGGGTCCAGTGAACCGCGCGCTGCGATTTCACTCCTCTCAAACCGGCGGTGCGTAGAAGTCGTGCTGAATCCCGCTCGACTCTGTACTGCGCACTTCGCACGTCGACACCAACTCCGAAGCGAAGGGGTAATTTGGAAAAGTCCGATGGCACCTCAATCGACAAATCGCGGACCGATCGGCAAAGGAGATGGCTCGGCCACGCAGCAGGGAACGGCCAGGAGGGGCCAGGAGAGACCAGAACAGGCCGACCAGTCCCAGTGCGCGGGCACCGAATCTGAACCTGCAGGAGCGGTGTAAACCGCCGCCCCGGCGCAAATTTCCATCACCCAAGAGCTCGAGCGACTTCTCGGCTCCTGCCCGCGACGCCCGCACATGGCTTCCCACCGACGCGCATCCTAGTGCTACGCACCAAGCATTTTCAGTACTTCGCCGTGAAATAGCACATCCTTTTTCAAGTTCCATCTCTAAACTGAGAGCTTTGCATACAAGGATTACGGACGGAGGGAGCGGTGGTTGCGGACGAAAACATCGTTCGTCTCGATCGAGAATCAGAATTGCGAGTAAAGATGAGGAGTAAGGGTTGGGGTTGGGGAGGAGGAGAGAGCTAGCGAAAGTGGGCGAGGAAAGGTCACGAAAAAGTGCGAAGCGGAAAGGGGGGACAGGAAAAGCGCGAAGCGGAAAGGGGAAACAGGAAAAGCGCGATGCGGCAAGAGAAGTGCGATGACCCGAAAAGTGCGGTGCGACAGAAGATTCAGAAGAATGAATCCGCTTGCAATCTTGTTCAAAGGCAGAAGTACTTGGTACTTTCCGAGAAACTGAGGAGGTACTTTGCACTTTCCGACGCAAAAAAGGGAAGGTATTTGCACTTTCCGACGCAAAATGCGCTGAGTTCTGATACCAGGGATTATCGAAAGAGGAGGCCGTCGTGGCATCCAATGGCGACGAGGTACTTTGTACTTTCAAAATGCACAGCGTCTGAAAGAGGAATGCCGTCGTGGCACCCAGTGGCTATGATGTTGGGCAGCCTGCCCAGTTTGTTGGTTATTATCCAACGAACTATTTGCGTCATCCGCCCCGTGTCGAAAAGTTATCCTTCAGTTTGACGAGGCCAAGGACAGATCGCACGCGACGAGAGAGATCACAGGTGTTGCCGGAGCCAGATCCCAACACGGCTGCTCAATTCGACCACTGGCGCGGGCGGCCCTCAGCTCCCCGTTTTGGGCATGCACGACGGGAGTTGTGGGCAAGTCCATGACCGGACTTCTCGAAGCGCCGTTGCGAAAAAGTTGCTTCGGGGTTCGGCAAGGGCAAGCCACATCCCTCAGTTCTTCCCGGCGGGTGACCAATGGCAACTGGCCATGGCTTCTGCATTTTATGACTGGTTGTCGCCCACGCGATCGATGTGAACCACCCCAGCCCCTCGTGTCGTGGTGGCGGATACTGGGAGCGTTGACGAGATGTCGTTGGCTCGACCGCCACCGAAACGACCCTTTGCTCGCACACGAAAAACCCCTGCCCCGCAGTACCAGGATCGCATGCGGCCAAGACCCGGGCAAGCCAATTACTCGCAGTAGAGGATGCGGGCGCCGACACCTGGAGATGCGGGCAGCGGTGAGCTGTGCACATAGGACTCAGGAGGAAGCTCCAGACTCCCAGAGGTCGATCAGCCAGGTACTCGACCACTTGACAACTCAAAAATTGAGCCTCAATTGCGCACGGCCCCCATCCGCACCTTGTCAGTCGGACGGGCGAACATCCTCTCCAGTATATAAACCATACCCTTTTCGTCTCCTTCTTGCTCCCTCCATCACCACCTTTCCAACAGCAACACAATCTTATGCCAATATAGCAAGACGCAAGACACAATGCCAGGCCAGCCCAAAAACCCTCGCCGCCTCATCCCCGGTCAAGACACGAACCCATCAGCCCCAAGGCCCAAGCATGGCTACGCCCCCGCGGCGGAATTGACCGACGACCACCCCTGCGCACCATCACTCATTCCCCTTCCGATCTTGAATCCCCCCAACAAGGACCCCCGGTTTGCTGGCTTGCAGCCACCTAACAACCTTGAACATCATGACTTGTCTCCAACCTGGGAACACTCTGTTCCTGCCCCTGCCCCTACCAAGTTCCGGACAACCCACGCCGAACTCACCCGCCTCTCTTCCCGTCCCTACTCCCTCCGCGTCTCGGACCCATCCGACTTTGCCTCAACATGGGAGGCAACCATAGTCCCGTTGCTATCCAACATCCTCCAGCAGCATTGCACAGGCGACTACGCTGTGGACGTGCACAACTTTCCAGAGACCTCGAACGAGGCCGTGCCGAGGGAGATTCACATCACCATCGCGGACTCCGACACAGAGGGGCCATCAACGGGCCAGGAGCAGCTAGAGCAGACCATCCGTTCCGAGCTCACACGTGCAGTGCCGGAGCGCTTTGCGCCTGTGTGTGTCAAGTTTTGGAGGGGCGGCGGGCTGCGGAGGTCGAATTGGTGGTACGTAATTTTTCCTCTGGAACTGTCGTTCACCCTTTCTTTTCATCGTGGTTCCTGGTCGGTGGCCAGGAGCGAATAGGGTCTTGACTGACATAGTCATACAGGGGCGAGGGAAATGGACAGACAGACACCATTTGTGAGCCCAAAAACATCGCCTACCGCACGACACCCATCATGGGGATATCGATTGGCCCTATGCGGGTCCGCGGTGCAGCATCTTTGGGCGGGTTTATAAAAGTCGGCCCCGACCTGTACGCCATGAGCGCATTCCACCCCTTCCAGGACTCGATCATGAATGGTCATTCGCGCGTCTGCCACCCGGCCGAAATGGACGTGTCCCTGCTCGCGCCCCAAAACTCGCGGGTCAGGCCATACAGTATTGGAACTCTGTCCATGTGGCAGCCTTTAAGAACGCTCCGTCCGTCGCTGACATTTGATGGGATGGGTTTGAGACCAAAAGAAACCATGGTGGAGATGGACTGGTGCTTGATCGGGCCCGTGGCGAACGGGAAGAATTTTGTGTCGGTGCCCAACATCCAGATGGACCGCTCCGTCGCGGTTGAGAACACGGCTGCTGTTGAGGGCAACACCGAGGTCTACGCCATAGCAAGGACCAGCGGCTACTCGCTCGGGTTCACTTCTGACGTTCCAGGCTTGCTGAGAATTAACGGAAGGTGTCAGCGAGAATGGACAGTCCGGCAGTACTCACCGTTCCAACACCCCAGGGACGGCCAAGCAAACGCGCCGTGGCAACCTTTGAAGCAATGGGTAACGAGCGGCATTGGCGTTCCCGGGGACTCGGGGGCCTGGCTGATGCGGCGCTCCGACAACGCTCTGATGGGGCTGATCTGGGCACGCAACCACAATAGCGGTAACCCTCTAGAGCGGGTCCGGCTCGCCTATTTCACGCCCATGGTGGACATCCTGGCCGACGTGCGACAGAAATATGCCGGCGAGGCGACGGTCGCTCTCCCTAGCTACTCGACAGCCGACTTAACTCGGACTGTTGATGTCCGTCGTCCGCAGGACGTGGTGCAGGTCGACATGTCGCAAGACCCGTGGAGCAGTTTGTCCTGGGATGAGATCGGACGGTATCGCGAGACCCAGGCCAACCTGATCCGGAGTCATTTTGTGGACGAAGGGGTGCCAGAATCGGGGACAGTGCTTGACCGGCGTCAAGATACCCCATTCATCAATGATCTTCCGGCCAATGATTCGGAGATTCTTGGGGTCACGGGGAGCTCGGCCGCTGTAGCAGATCCACGCACGACTCCGAGTCCACCCCGGAGCCACAGCGGCCGCTCCATCTCGACTTTGCGCTCGCAAAACGAACTGCTGCTGGGGATGGACCGCAATGCATGCCTTGACTTGTCGTTGCCAGGGCTGTCGTCCTCACCCTCGATACGCTCCAACTCCAGTGTGGTCGGCGATGGCTCCGAGGTGGCTTCCATGGGTGACAACGTCCGTATTATCGGCGAGGGAGATCTCGACTTGGACATTACGGACGCGGAAGAGCCGGTTCGTGCCAAGGCCATCCAGTCTCCAAGTGTTCGGGGTTTGGGGGGGGGGTTGGCCACGTCTCCGCGTGAATCGAGTTTAGGCCAAATCCCGAAGAGGGGAAAGTGGCTGGTTGGCCAATCAGCCGTTTTGGACTGCTTGAGTTCCAGAGGCGACCTCGGAGGCGAGTTGAGTCGGAGATGACGACAGTACAAAATGTTCGGGATAAACCGACTTTGCAGAATGGCCGGGTTCAAGGGGAAAATCTCAAAACAAATTGTGTTGGAGGGTGGCCGGACGGGGTGAACAACCAGCAGTGTAGGATAAATTCGAGATAGAGCGAAGATCAAACAGAATCCCTGCTTCACCTGCGCCCTCCTTCCTGCCTCTTCACCGGATGTCTCGGACCGAAGTCCTGTGAACTCGGCGTTAACCAGTGGATATCCAGGCATGAAACCAGCGAGGGACAGACTTGGAACTTGGTGTGTCGAGGCTGCCTTGACCGGGCGAGATCCCATCCGGCAGGTGGTGCAAACCAAGAATGGCCCGGATCAACTGAGCCGCAGTTGCCTCCAATACTGCGGCACACAAGGCTCCCGCATCTCAAAACGAACCTTGCGATCGGTAGACGGACGGACCGTGATTGGTAGCCTGGTCGAAGGCGTCAAGTCGAAGTGCACTTTTGACGAGCGGGGCAAGTTGCAAGGCTGAAGATCGGTCGGCTGCCGAGTCAAGCTCAGGTTGCTGCTTCAGCCCGGGCAATCGTTTTCGACCGAGAGACCAGGCCGGTGACCTCTGCCTTCTCACGTCACCCAACATGTTTCGGTCAGTTCAGGCGCTTCTCGCGTTGGGGGATCTGGTTATGTTGCCTTGGGGGAAATAGTGCTGCTCAAGAGACCTGCTAAAATCCGATCTCTGCAAGGCTAAGCGATCGAGGAGATATCCATGGTTCCGGGAAGATGGTGTGCTTCCCCGGGCAACCAAAACACGGGCTCTCGTTGGGCGTTCTCAACTTGCTGTTGAACATTTCATTGGCTGGTTTGTCTTCAGAGAAATATGTGGTTGGATTATGGACGTTTTTGCTGCCGAAGGAAGCTGCAAGTTGGTTCTTATTCCCCGCCTTGCTTCTGCAGAGGGGAGGAATTCGGCCAATCTGGAAACGTCGCCGCACTCAGGCAGCAAACTCCCCGGCAGGAATCTTGGAGGATCGTGGATCGTGATTGGCTCGCAGGCCCTTCCAAGGCAACCACGAGCCTTCCCCGTTGAATGGCTCCTGCCGCTCTAACAGCCAGAGAATCGCAGTGGGGGGGAATTCTCTCAATCGTGACGCAAGTTCCTTGTTGGCTGCAATGCTACTCCCCTCACCGAACTTGCATATTAAACATGGAAGTGATCGAGGACTCGCTATGGTTGAGCTGCCTCGAGTGTGGAGGGCTGAGAACTGTGAAATGACCAAGAACCTATGACCTATCATGACCGCTTCTGACCATGGCTCGCAGATCGAATAACCTGCCGAGTTTCCCCTCAAGTTGTGTCACTGGCTCATGACTGCCAAGGCAGCTGCACCAATCCGACATCATGCTGCACGATCAATGCGGCTCATCTGGACTCGAGCGGGACCGTGACATTGGTGTCCTGCAAACCCGTCTTTAGCGCCGCCTTGGCAAGGCGTCCAGCGAAGATCTTGCAAGCGAAGGGAACGCACGTGGGGATGCGCAAAGTTTGTCGATTTAAGAGTTTAGTACATGCGCAAGGGGGTCGCCGTCAATCAAGGCAAGTTGCCCGACAACAATCAACCGAAGTTTAAGAGAGGAGCGACAAGGCAACCAGATGGCGCAGTCACGGCTCGTGTGGGCGCGAGCTGACAGTCAACTCTTGCCTATTGTCTGACGTCAGTAATTAAGGATCCGAGTCGAGCGCTTGCAACGACCTTCTGTGGTGTAAGCGTGCACGGCAGAACCGCGGGGGAATGCAAGGTGCACTTACACTATTTCAAACTCGGACTCGGTGAGCATTCTGGAAATACGCTAGAATTTGCGTATTGTGCGGCTCGGCTGCTCGGCTTAAGTTACCCCCAATAGGAAGCTCGGTGCTTCCGCGAGAGTCTTTCAGCGGCAAGAGGTCGACCGTTGGTCCCGCCCTTAACCTCGCACTCGGGTCCAGATACTATAAAAGCTCACCCACCATGCTGGATCCGGGCGGTGCTGCGGGAAGAAACAGCCAGGGATCCCTGGCTCGTTTCAGCCCCGAGTTGCCTAGATTCTGCCTCGTGTGAGATTTGAGACAGGACCCGTGAATGGAATGCCGGGACAACGATGTTCCATCACTCCAGCCATGGAGTAAACCTTGGATGGAAGCCCGGTGAGGGACTCACAGGGAGTCCGGAGTAATTGATTACCCTTGTTGCTGACAGCCGACAGGCACCACGAGATAACCTCCGTGGCTCGTGGGGGCGGGATTTTCGACTTCAGCCTCGCCAATCCCGCATTCATTTAGAGACCGAGGTTTTACCAGTCCCTTTTCTCCCATAAGATTATGGGCGTTTGAGGACCACTGAGGAGGAAGAGCCACAGAAGGCAACCAGCAAAGCCTCCGCCATGTGAGTCTGCTCGGCGAACTCACGAGTGTTCGGTGAGGTTTCGAGGAATGGCCTCACTTGGAGCTGAAGTGGGCTCACAAAAAGGCTGCGGTGGTGTGGGGGGCGAGGAGAAGGCGGAACGACAGCTGATGCCTCACCAAGTCCAAGACTTCAGCGACAAGTTATCCCTGGAGGTTGATTTTGGCAATGAAATGGACCATAGGGGCATGTCTGGAGCTGTCAGCTATCGAAGGGGCATTCATGACTATTGATCAGTAAGTGTAAATGAGTAGGGTTTGAAAAATTTCTGAGAATGATACTCGGTCATTTTCTTCGACGCCCCGGTTCAAGTTCAGTTTCCATCACGAGCTCACGGCTGAAGAAACGGCTCAGTATTTCTTGAGAGCCTCTCTGTGAAATCAAACCCGCGTGAGCCCCTCGAATTGGGTGCCAAAGTGTCTAGAGAGCGGACCTCTAGACAACTTGCTACGCCTAGGATTAGTGCCAAAATCGCCGCCATCTAGACTTGGACTCAAGTGTCTCTTCATTACTCACATCATTGTAAATCAAGTATCCCAAAAGACTACCCAAGAAATTTGAAAGCAACTGACAACTCCCTGGTCTGATTTATCGTTTTCTAAGTCAAGGTAAAGCTTGCTAAAACAAACTTGAATTCTATGGCTGAGGCCACTCCGCTGCGGATATCAAAACTCACCACCACTTGCCTCATGGTTCACATCGCTCCCTCCATTTATTCACTCTCCCATCATGATTGACACCCACTCACGCCCGTCCAAGGCGTCACAGCATGAAGATCTGTCAAGTCCAGTCTCCATTCCACCTGCATAATGCATTTCGTGACTCCAGTGAGCGACTCGAATGCATTTGTTTCCAGTTCCCCTGCCGTTTAGCAGAAGCAGCCCATTTCCATCCTCCGCCTCGCGGCATCTCATCTCTTTCCTTCCAATCCCAGCGCCACTGCCAGTGGAAGAGCCGATTCACGTAATGTAAATCCCATCCGGCTCTTGTCTCTTGTCTCTTGCTTTCTCATTCCCGTGCCACAGCCACAGCTCGAAGCATGTACAGCAGCCGGCCGACTCCACAACCGCTCTCCCCTCCTTGACCAAAGTCGTAGCTTGTCGGCATCGTTGAGAATGCTTTCCTCGGCTGGCGGGTCGTGTCATCGTCGACTAAGACAGCTCTTCCAGGCACGGCGTGATGCCCAGAGATGCCTGGTAATTGCTGCCGGGCATTCAGCCTCCGCCACTCACCCAGGCATGCAGCCTCACAACACTTGGCCCCGCCATAGGCTCATGTACGGCAAGCACTTAGTGCACCGCCACGGCCAGCTCATGTTCCTCGCCCACCCTGACAGCGTCAGCAAACCTTCCCAAAAAAAATGGAAAAAGCTCGCCACACCATCAGAGCAGGCCATCCAACCCCCACCTCAAGCCATCGTCTGCCCAGCCGCAGCGGCATCAGGCAGCTCTCCATACTCCACACTCTCGCCCTGGGGCGGCGGCGTATCCGGCAAATCGAGCCCCAACTCCACGTCAAACTCCGGGCTGACGCCAAACAGACCCGCCGCGTGATCGAACCGCAACCACTTGCCGTGGCCCCTGGCCGCAATGCGCAAGCCCAGCCACAGAGCGCGCTCCTTGCGCTCCTCGGTCATGGACGGGACCTCAAAGTACTTCTCATCGTCGTCGACCTTGTCGTTGGCAAACCAGCCGTCGGGGAAATACCGGTCGACCCAGGGGAAGCCGCGCAGGGCATAGTCGTCGGGCAGGGGCCGCGGGGCCGCGGGCGCGGTGGCGGTCGCAGATTCATTCCGGTCCTGGTCCTGGTCCTGGTTCTGGTAAGGGAAGTGCTCGGTCTCGGCATCGGTATCGTCGGTCTCGAGCAGGCGGGCGCGCGCCTTGGGGTCGCACGATCCAAGCAACGTATTCAGCATCAGGGCTGTGAGCTTCCAGGGGAAGTGTGGGCCCACGAGGGCCATGGCCTCGGGGTTAAACGTAAGGTGGTGGAGGAAGACGAGAGTGACGTGCAGGAACGGGAGGATGTTGGGGTCGCCGAAGCGGCGCGAGACGATGTTGTAGGTGCCGTTGAATAGTCGGAGGGCGTCGGTCAGGTCTTTCGGGGAGGAGAGGTGGCTGCCTTCTTGCATCGGCTGGTCCTGGGAGGAGTCGTTGTTGCTGTTGTCAAGGCGGGAGATGCGCAGGGCTTTGACGATGGGGTTGCTTTCGTTGCCGTGTTTCATCAAGGCACAGATGTTGGTGATCCCGATGAAATATCTAGAGATGCGTTAACTTATTGAGCAGAGCTCCCTAGCTTAGTATAAATCACGTACCCTGATTCTAGCCATCGGCGAGTTGAGCGGCCGATGTGATTGTCCAGGAGCTGGAAGAACTCGTCCATCGTAGCTTCGAGCTTCTCGTACTGCTTACCGCTAAACAAGATGCCAAGGGTCTTCACGAAGGCGAATTCGGTAGGCGGCAGCCTGGACTGCTGCAGGTTCGGAGCAGGCGCAAAGATAGGTTCAAAAAGCGTCATAATACTTTCCTTTGCAGACGCAAACGGCATCTCCACGCAGAGGGACTTGGAGTAGTAGTATAGCTGCTGCAGGGCGTTCGGGCGGGCAAGGATGGCCAAGTGGTGATAGAGGCGCCCTGTGGTCGGGGCCTTGTCTGAGGCCTTGGAATACCAGTGACGGCTGACAGCAGTCCAAACCTCTCGATCCCTAATGTCGTCGTCCTCGATGGCCATGCGGTAGCGGCCGAGGTCGCCCAGGCACTCGATCCACGTGTCTTCAAATGCAGGCACAGTCTCATACAGCAGGGCCATCATCGAATAGGCCAAATAAATAAAGGTTAGCATATGATCCAAGCTGGCCGGCAGACGATGCCTGAGCAGCTCAAGAAAGCTGTGGATACCGTGCCTCCACATGCGGGCCGGCATGGCGTATTTTGCAGCCAATCTCCTCAACGCTGGGCTGGCAGAAGGATGCTGTGACGCTAAAAAGAAGTCGTGGTGTTCGTGGAGCAGAGTGCGGTGGAGAGCGATCAGAGCCTGCCATTGCTCGTTGTTGAGTTTGTTAGCCGGGTCGTTTTGCGAACTCTGAGCGTTGTCGACCTCGATGCATTTGCTCTCCACCATGACCAGGCCGGCGTAAATCCCCTTGACCTCAGCAACCAACTGTTCCTGGGAGATGGGCCGGGTCTCGGGCTGCTTAATCATCTCTGTCGATTCGTCCTCTGCGGGGGGTGCCGGGGGAGGTGGGTGTGGTTGGCGATGGGATTTGGGCTGGCGCTGAAGACTTGCCACGTTTGACTTGTCATAAGGTCGGGGGCGAGGTGCGGCGCCGTCGTCGTCGGGGCTCCATAACCTGCCTTGGTACGAGCCTCGATCAAAATCGGCGCGTGTGTCATCCGGCGCCGGCCCGGACGTGGGCCGAGCCTTAGACCGTTTGGGCGGGGAGACACTTCTGGATCTGGAGCCCTCTCTTTTGAAGCTTGGGGTGGGGCTTTTGGTTGGGCGGTCCTCGGTAGCTCTTGGGCGCGGGCCGGCACGCTGCTTCCGGATGGAGGAGCGAGTGGCCGACGGCTGGGTGCCCTCGCCGGCGGCAGCCGTCTTGGCGGGCCGTGGACAAGCCTCGACCATGCCGGTTTTATTCCCGTCTCTGAATCCTGTGTTAATTCTGAGGTGGACATGCAGGGGGGTTGTGATGCACGGAACACAGACCTCTCAGCTAATGACTGAGCAGCCTCCCACTGGGACTGGACCCAGGCGGCTCTATCTTCCTGAGCGTCAAGCGACTGAGCGTGGGATTGTGCAAGGTGCTTTTCGAAGATGGCAAGGGTGACTCCAGGACTCCCGCTGGCACTGCCAGTCGCGCTGCCAGCATTGCCATTCTGACTAGGGAGACTCGTGATCTCGCGGCGACAGAGCGGACATAAAATGTCGGGTTTTGACTTTTTTGATTCTCGACGCAGATGTTGGTTCCATTTCTTGTCGAGGTCCATTTTTTCTCACAAAAGTAAAATAATAAAAAATTAGAGAGTCTCTTTTCGAGACTGTCGCCCGTCGTGCGCGTGCGAGATGTTGCGTCAGTTGCGAACGCGAATGCGCGAATGACAGGCCCTTGCGGGATTTTCCGAAAGCGGGGCACAAACGACAGCGCTTGGGAAGCAAGGAATGGACGAGAAGACAGAATGCGGCTCTGCTCAAATCCAAAGTGGACTGCAGAGTTGTCGTGGGTATATAAGGTGGCTATGAAAGAGAGCCTCAAATGCTATACCTCAAGAGAGGCTGGCGTCCACCGGGTGGTTCGCGCTGAGGGACGAAGTCCCTTCCTTGAAAGCAGCAACAGGGCTTAAAGCGGCGTTAAGTGGGCCGCACTTTGCAGGGGTCACTCGAGTGGAGCCAAGCCTTGGACGCCTTGTTCGACCGGATTTTGAACCGCGAACCATGGGGATGAGGCTCTGCGGAGAGTCAGAAGGACCAACCCCGGCCCCCATTGAAACTCCCAACCGTCTGGTCCGTATGTATGGAGCATGGCGATCCATGCAAGCCTCGTGGTCAGTTTCCGATTGATTTCTTGCTTCCTTCTGATCGTTGACCTCGCCCTCACGTGACTCGGATAACGAACACTCTTGTCTCAACTCGGTCGCCGAACTTTCCTACTTCAGGCCACAGCTGGTGACCCCGCACCCCACCTCCTGTGTCCCTCGCCGAACTCCCCCTCGCCCAATCCCGTGACCCCCAAAGGTTGCGAACTCCCAGTCGTGCACCCGTGGACCTCAGGCTGGTGTCATGCATGTCGATTGCAACTCACACAAGTCCTCCTGCCTGCATCATCCCGTTCTTACACATGAATTTTCGGCAACCCAATTAACCATTCCCTTCCTACTTTTATTACTCTCTCTTAACAGCCGCAGAATTTCGACTACTCCTCTGTCAGTTTAATGCAGCTAATAACTCGCCGTCACTCGGCAGGCCCGACAGGGTGGTTCAGCATGCAGTGGCGATGATGAGTGGCAAGATTCATCCGCCTTTCTTTTATTTTGCCCCTGGACGACGACGGCACGAGAGCGAGCCAGGACATGGTTCCCATTGGGGAAACACATCCGCTTCTTCCTTTTAATTCCCTGATGTTTGCAACCTCTTCTCGCCCTTGTTGGAGCCCTCGCTATTCAGCTTCCTTGCTCACGCGAGCTCAACGATCGACTGTGCTTAATCATCAATGCACCAATCATCGCTACAAGCCAGGGGGTTTTGCGCAAGAGCAGGCGGGCCATTGATGATGAAGAGCTGGTCCACTACCCATGGCCAGACTTTCGGCTCAGCAGCGTCCCGGGACCTGAGCCTCAAATGCCCACGTTGCGCGGTGGAGTATCGGGCCGGAGAAGGCAAGGTTGCCTTGCAAATCGTGGGCAATGGATCTTGAGGGTCCCGGAGGCCGGCAAAAAGGGAAAATGCAAGGAGCACTCACTCGGGCCATGAGGCGGTGAGGTGATGGTGGCGGTGAGACGCGTGGATTGGTTGCTCGACCGCTGCTTTGACCACCGACTGGCAGAGGAGCTTAGGTCACCGAGGGTGATTTTCCCGCCTACCGGGGCGTGAAGGGTCCTGCTAGCCCAATGCTAGAGCGTTCAGAGAAGGGCAAGGTTGGTTTGGTGGGCTCGGTGGGCTCGGCGGGCTCAATGTTACTCGACAGTTTCCGAGTGTGTTGCCTAGTTGTGCATGTTTAGGCACCAAATCCTTGACGACGATATTAGCTTTCCTGCCTTCTCGATCAATGTCAGCCCGACGACCAGACGACCTCACACCAAGCTGTTGCGCCCTCCGGAGTATCGCCTGATGGAGTCAGCGGAACGGGAGCCAAGGGTTCGCAGAAGACGAGAGTTTGGGCAGATACTCGGTGACTCACGCCGACCCGGTGAACTTTGTCTGGTCAAAAGACAACCTTCCACTTGGCATCGCAAGGCGATCTCGAGGCAATCTTTCGCGTATGGCTTTCACCGCGCCCCGGCAGATACAGCATGTCGAGTTGCCCACCAGAACAACACAACAGCCAAAAACATTCGAGGAAACCAGGCCAGACGTGGCAAAACGCCGAGAAATTCGAGTCTTTCAATGGACACTGCCCTTGCCTTCAAGGCGACCTTGGTGTTGGCATGCTCGTCGTTCTGATCCTTGCCTACGGCCGATAGAGCGAGACTAGCGGGGTTGGACTGGGCCAGACACGTTCGAGAAACAGGTTTCTGTTGAGGCTGCGAGACAATCCACAAACACTGATGGCAATCACAACAAAGTTTGACGTTACGCTTAGCAGTCGACTGCCAACGTGGTTTGTTTACGTCGAGAATAAGGGGCAGGGAGGGATCCACGTTGCCCGGCACAACAAGTCGATGCGGTTAACAGCCGCAAGTTGTCGCCTTGCCAGCCCCCAGTTTGCCTTTCTGCGGCTCTGTAACATCCCGTAGGGCTGAGCGGCTGAGGCGGGAAGGTTTGCTCTGACATGGCCTCCTTCATTACCAGATCCGGTATGTATTTTCGATTAACACCCACACCTTCTGGTTCTCCGCGTTCGTTGGCCCTGGATGCGGCCTGCTCTGGGCCAACAACAAAAACTACGAGGCGTGAATGGCCAGCCTCGTTCAGCTCATTTCCATCCAGTTGAACCAACGGCATGAAAGAAGCCTTGATGCATGTCTCCTGGCAATTGTTTGCTTTCCCGAATGGCAAATGACCGTCTTTTCGGGACACGATATCACATCTTCCCGCCAGCGTCTGGCTTGCGCCGACCTGCCAAACTTCAAGTGCACACTTTCCGTGTCAACCTCTTACGGAGTACACCGTAAAGCGCCAGACTTCGGGTTAGATGTGAGAACTGATTGGCGCAGACGGGTTGTTGTGTTACAACCTGTCTAACGTGATAGCCTTGCGGCAAAGGAGCTTCACCGAGTCCATGGCTGCCCAGGTACGCTTCGCCTTACCATGGTGCAGATCTGAGGGAATGCAGATGCATCATCACCCAAAGGCCGACAACTGGGAATGACACTTCAGGGATCCCAGCATGCGATGTTTTGGCTCGGCGTTTGCCCTGGGCTTCGCGGAACGGCTCCGGGCCCGGCCTAGGCAAGGACACGTCAAGCGCGAGGTCGGCGAGCCAGAAGAAAGATACTTCGGCTCCTGCAATCGGGTCCAGTCCCGGAGAACCGGGGCGTTCACCGCGCGCTCACCGCTATCATGCACCGTCCTCCTGCCCCGTTCTCGGGCGTCGACTCGGATGCCTCACTGCCTTACCAGGCGTCAGGAATCTCTTCTTGCCTCCCTTTTCTGCGCTCTTAGAACAAAACCTCCCGCTGTTTCTACAATTCTTCCCGCATCTTCCCCATTCCCTATGCATATGCAACCATACCTGACGCCAGGGCGGCAGGTAAACAGATAGACAGCGGGGTTCCACGTCCGCCGCCTCGGATGCGTGTCAAAGCCTCAGGAACCAGCGACGAGCATCTGCGTTTGGTCGCCTTAGATCTCACCGCACCTGACCGAACGGTTCTCTCCCAATTGGTTAATTCGTCGTCCGAGTCCCGTTTGAGACTCGGCTGTGAGACAAGGCTCCTAAGTTTATAGACGGAATTACATTTGTCCGCAGCACGCACTAGCTTAACTTACACCGGGCCCGAGGTTGGATTCAGTCTTGTATTGTACAATCCATCCACGACCTCGGTCCCCCAGGTGTGACCCGGACATCCCGCAGACCGAACTGTCTTGTGAGATCAGTGGCACGGGAACACTTTGCTGTATAATTACGGGCAAATCTGAAAGGTGTTCTGTGATCAGGGTGGGTGTCCTGGGCGTACTGTGTCCTGCTGCTCACCGACGATGACCTCGGTGCCTGACTTCTTACTGTGGGCACAGCAAGGGATGGCTGGCTGGCATTACAGCCTTGCGGACCTTTCTTTCCTTGTCAGTTCAGAGTAAGGTGAATTTCCACGGCGATGCCGCCTACCCGCCTGCCGCCTGCCGTGTGCCAGATCACAAACCGCCAGCGCAGGGCTGTACGCCTACGGGAGCAATTACTATGTTTGTTATTGTCCATGACATGCCTAGGGGCTGTTTCGGGGAGCCTGCAGTTTGTCCATGTTCGATGCAAGGGAAAAGTGTTCGGACGAGCCAGATCCGAAGGGCAAACGCATCGCGTGCATGTTCAGTGACGAGTCACTTTTAGGAAATGTTCTAGACCTTACAACCCTAGGGAGAGAGAAGAGATGTCTTGACGGGATTTGCCGCGATGTTGTTTTGAACTTATGAAATGCAACTTTTCGATCGATCGCTTTCTGCAGCCTTGTCTGTCTGCCTTGGCTGCTTCCCTGTAGAATATGCAGCCATGTGCGGGCGAGAGCGGAGCAAGCTTCGCCGTTGGCCAGGATCGACGGGAATGGAAAGGGCTGAAAATCGGTCCTCGACAGATCGCTTAGCGGGAGGGTACAGTGCCTGTGCTGCCTGAAAAAGGCGTCCCGTCCCCGCAAACTAGGGCTGCATTGCTGGGGAATGAACGACTGTGCATTTCAGGAGTTGGGCGTTGCTAGGTTCCCATGAACCAAATCAAATGCCCATGCATAATCGCCCAGGTTGGCTATCCCTTCATTCCTTCTTCCCAGGGAGACAATTCACCGAAAGACAGACCACTGGGTCAGGCCCTCTGGCCAGGCTGCAATCGACGAATCGAATCCCGACGTACAACAACACTCAAACGGCCGCCTCGATCAGACCTCCCCCCCCAGCCCTCTCTACGTACCATCACAGCATTCAAGTTCATCCTGCCAAATGCGGGCAACCCCGATTTGAGGAGGACCGAACGGCTTTGTTCCCGCGCCGCTGCGACGCCGCTCGGAATTCGGTCAGTGTGAAACCCGCCGGCCCTGCGGGGGCCTGGTTTCGGTTGCCTCGTCTCGGGCAAACTCCAAACAGAGCCTCAACTTGATGGCTTCCTTTCTCTACCAGGATGCCTCGACGCCTTCCCTATTAGATGTAGGATTCCAAGGTGAGATTTTTGTGTTGCTTTGCATCTTGCATTGCATTTCCCTCCCGCCCGTGTCGCGCACGGGTTGCGGTTGGTGAAAGGGGCTGGGGGGGAAGGTGACGCGGTCTCTGCTGACCGGCCTTCAACTTGCTCGGCATTGCCCGGCAGGCAGTCTTTTTTTTTGTCTTGACTTCCTGAGCTGGGCACTGGGCACCGGTCACCGATCGCTGGCCGTTTTTGGAGACCCTTGCTTGACTGCAAGACTTGTGCTTTTTGCCTTCTTTATTTTCAGCTTGTCGTGGGGGGTTTTGCGATGCGGTGCAGTGAAGGCGGGGGGTTGGCTGCGGGGGAAGGGGTGAGGCAGTGAAACATGGTGACGACGACGAAGATGACGGTGGTCTTGACTCTGAATTGGAGCTGGATGAACTCGGATGGTGGAGTATCCGTGAATTGAGCGGCCTCCAACAGGGCGTTGTCGTCACCGGATGGTTTCTGCTGGACATTTTGCCCTGCAGATGCCGTTGCATCTTCTCCACTGTTGCCCGCAGTCGAGGAAACGCTGTCAGATGCAGAAGGGCTCAGCTGTGGTATCATCCAGGGACAGGTTGACAAAGAAAAAGACAGATCAGCCGGCCGATTCCCCCGCAGGGCCTGCCGGTTGGCCGGGTCGCGTTGTTGTCAACCTCAAGTAGGTAGGTGGATGTTTCCAATCACGGCCGCCAGGGACAAAACTGTTGCCGCTTTAATTGTCTCGTTCGCCCTCTCGCGCGTTTATTTGGATGGATCTTGTTTATCACCATGGCTCGGTGAGTTGCTGTTGTGGCTGACGTTGTTGTTTCCCCCTGACCCCTGAAACTGACCCAACGGCCACAAAGTCCAGAGACGATCCCCCCAAGGCAACTCCTCAGGAGGTATGCTTGTGTCAAGGCAACCATGATGTCTCCAGACACCACGTTTGGTCCCTTATAAAACCGGGCAGTTATGGACAGAACACACCTGTTGCCTGTTCAAACAACCCCCATGAGTTCCGTCACGCGAGGTTCGTGTTGGGACCTCGTGAACAACACGGTCACTGCAGACGGCTTCTTCCTGTAGTACATGCTCAAGCTGACTCGGCTGATGCACGTCAGACATCAGCTGCACCACACCAAGATCTTCTGTTCCTTCAAGCACAGATATGTATCTGTGATTCGGCGTTCCGTAACTCAGAGTGCCTGTCTCGGTGTGGATGTTCCCCATCCACAACCCTGTCGTGGCCTTGACGGCCCGGGCACGCTGTATCCCCGCTCCAAGTAGGCAATGCGGGATCGGGGAACACAGACTGAGGTAACCGATCCTGCCGTGTAACCGGGACGATCCAAGCAGCCGAACCCCGAAGCGCGCGCATGCGCCGCACATGGGCGCAACCTTCGGTACGACATGCAGCGGGTCATGCCGTGCAACCAAGCCACTCCGCAGGTTACACAAGCTAAAGTAGGTAGGTGTTCATGACATTGGGGGCCAAAACACCACATGATGGTATTAGATGGGGATCGTGCCCAGCCGCTTCTTTAGAAAGTAATTACATCAAAACTAAGCAAATTGCTGTCAGTTGTGTGACTCTGAACCTTGTAAATAGCGACATCTGTAAGGTAGGGCCAGCAACACCCATATAGTTTAAAACCATTGTTCCCTTTCCGCCCTCGTCAACACTGCACTCGTCCGGTTCCACCAGCAACTCATAACAGTCTTGCTTATCCCGTGTGTCCCTTCATCCTGATGATGCCAATCCTCACCACCACCATACAAACGGCTTGGTCTCTGGCTCCTCGCCAAACCCCTCCTTCCGCGACACCTCGCCGTTTGATTCCTCCGGGCTCTTGGCCCCATTCCCTGTAGAGATAGCCTGGGGTCTAGTGCTGTTATTCGCCTCGGAGGTCGGTTGAACAACAGCAGTCCTTTCCTCTGAGCGTACGGCAGCTGGCGGCCAGGGCGAGTTATCCGGGACACAGTCCCTGAAAACAGGCGTTGCAGGAGACGAAGCTGGCAGTTGGTCGTCAAGAACAACTCTCGTTGGCTCCACATTGACAAAAGTCTCCGAAGACTCTTGAGCAGCAGAGATCTTCTGCAAAGGAACGGCGGTCGGCTGCTGGTTGAATGATATATCTGGAGACACAATCAGGGGATGGACGCCGGTGACCACTTTCTCTGGTTCTTCGTGCCCAAAAGCCTTCTCCCCGTTCTGCAAGTACTTCTCGTCGATGTGCAGTATTGCGCCGTCCTCACCAGACTCACATCTCTCCCAGATAGAACGCAGATGGCCGGACCTCGCCATGCCTGAGTCCATGAGAATAACCTCTGCCTGTCGGGCGCGTGTAATGGCGACGCAGAGCCGCTTCGGGTTTCTAGTGTGCTCAGTCGCTGCTGTTCTGACCATGTCGAGAAAGACAATGTCTGCCTCCTGTCCCTGGGCGGTATCCACGGTCCGCACTTGGACCCGCCACTTCATCTGCTGGGTAGGAAGCTTGTTGACGGCTCCCTGATAATTCAGGATGGCTTGCTTATAAGGTGAAACAATCATGATGGTTCCGGGTTCGGTGTTGCCAACCTGGAAGAAATTTGGATCCCGAAGGAGGGAGTCGACTTGCTCCATGATAAACTCCTGATGCACCGGGTTACACCATGAAATTCCATTTTGGGATGGCGCTCCTGCGCCACCATAATTGACAACCAGACGTGGTGTGATAAACTTTCCGCAGACTCTCTTTCCCACGGTCAAGGCTTTAAGCCACTCCAGCCGATATACCACACCTTCGGGGAAAAGGTCATCTCCGGATTTGTTAGAACGCATGGCGTTCTTATAGAACAACTTCGAGGCTAGTCGCTCGAGCCCGCCGTATGCGCGGTGATTTATCAACAGCTGGTTTGGGGCAGCTCCGTTTGCGTCCGCACGCTCCATCGTCGATACCTTCAGCTGCGACGAATAGGGGGCCCGGCTCTCCTCCACGAAAGGCTCGGTTTGTCTATGGTCGCCGACAAAGAACCAGGCCTTGGGCCGGAAGTAAGCCAAGGCTATCATCGTTGTCAGCTCTCTCGCGTGTGCGCACTCGTCGAAAATGACAAGTTCTGGGTCGATAATCCTCGAAAGCCGCGTCGCGGTGACTGGTGTGGTGGCAATGAAATCCGCTCGGCTGAGTACCTCATAATACAAAGGGATGAGGCTTTTCCGTAGGGCCTCCATATCAGTCTCCCAGTTCTGGCCATTGCAACCTTTTGCAAACATGCCATCCAACGCCTGATCAATCGCGCTGTAGTTCTCTGGCTGGTTGGAGTAATATTCCAACGCCAGTTGATCGAGTGTCGGAGCCTTCTCCATGTCTCGTGGGAAGATCGGGTGCAGTTCACGAAGGAATCCTTCGGTAAAGTCGGCATCCTTCAACGCTTGTGGTATGTTGTCAGCATCCTCCTCGTCAGAAACTGAACCTGATGCGGAGCACGACGTGGAATCTGCCATGGGCCACCCAATAACACGAACCACCGACTTGTCAGTACCAAAATTCCAATACATCGTCTTCATTTTGTTTGCAGCGTCGTCGACTGGCTTGTTGACGTCCAAGAGATACAGAGTCTGGCAGCGCTGTGTTCCTGCCTGGGATAGAATAGCCATCGTGAGGGCCCACCACGTCTTCCCGGCTCCCGGTCCTCCAGGAACGAAGCATATTCGCTCGGGTAGCGAGTTGAGGCATGCATACGCGTTTCTTTGATCTTCGTTAAAACCCTCTATCGCATTCTTCACTTTCTCGCGTAGTCTGACATCGGGGATCTTGTCCAAGTTGGCCAAATGGGGGAAACTGGCGGAAAGGTTCATGATTCTTTTAGGTTTCCTGAAATCCATCATGTACGAGAAGGCATCCTTCCCCACCCGGCCTGCGCGCCCGTTTGTGAGTTGGTTCAATGCTCCCAGCTCTGTCTCCATGGTGGCTTTGGGAACATCCAGCTGAAGTTGAACCTTGATCCACTCAGATTTCTGTCTCCAGAGACTCCTGGCTGCCCATTCCCCGTCAAGGAGTGGGATGAGAAGGTCCTCGAAATCATCGACGTCGGGATCTGAAATTTGCACGACGAGTTCTGTGCAGTTACTCCAGCTTTGATTGAGGCTGATAATTTCCGCACCCCGCTTGCAAGAGAACCATGATGAAGAGGTCCCATCGTCCCTGAAGAATCTCAGCTTGCATGATTGGCCAACTCCTGGTGGCTTCGGAATTCGTTTAGTTTCAGCTCCCTCGTTGAGATCGACGCGAACAATATAGCCAAGCCAGGGTTGATCTTCTGGGGCTGTGATAACCCATGCTTTCAACCGCAGCTCGGACTCGTTGAATTCCTTGACACTTCTTGCATGCGAGGTAAACTGTTCCAGTGTGGCGGATTCGTGACGATCTCGGAATTCGGTGATGCTCGAGAACTTGAGCAGGGGAGGTATGCGTAGGACTGGATGCCTCCAATTGCGCCGCTTTCGGTACGTCCATTCATCGTCAGACTCCATGTTGTGCCAGGCTGGGTCGCTTGTGTTGATGGTTGAGACGTATGGGAACTGATTATCGGATTAGGAACCTGAAAAGAAACATGACGTGAAGAAAGGAGGAATGGAGTTCTTGGCTGGTGATGCAAATTGCTCGAGGAGAATCAGGGATATCATTTACCTGCCAAACCAGCTTGTCGTATTTTAGCAGCTAGATCGTCTCCTAACCGCCCCAGGAACTTTAATTCGATCACCGCAAACAGGGGCTCCGAAAATCGGAAGGAATTCGGAAGAATTTTGTCCAATCTCTCCAAGTATATCAGGTGGAGGAGGAGCGGTAGAGACAGAAGGTGACAATGAATCTGGATGAAAGACTACCGCCGGTCTGACCGGGGATAGGACAAAGGTCGAAAAGACAAGAGAAGGAAGAGACGGGTCTAAATCAAAGACAGACTAGCAGCTTTGATTCGGTCGAGTCCGATTTGATCGCGTGAGAGATTTCAGTTGAGAGTCGAAAAGCTTGGGCGCTTGAGTGAAAGTGGAAGAAAGTGGATGGAATCGAAGTCAACCCGACCGCTCGAGTCATTGGCACATCGAGAGGGAAATGAGAAGCTGACGGAGGGTCAATTCATTACGTTGATTTGAATTTCTTGAAAGGCGCCAGAAAATCAGGCAACAGCTTGCGTTCTTGGAAGGACTCAACACTCGCTCCTTCCCTGCGTTGCCATCTCTAACAAGGCAGCCAGGCCACTCAGCGATTGTTACTAGTGCCAAGGTGGAACTCAATTGTTCTCTTTTTGCTGCGATGTGAGATTATGGTCTCCGTGCTCAGCCAGCGTCCCGTTCCATCTTGCAAATTTCAAGAGCTTCTCTCGTTTCGGCGAGTCCTCAGTTGGCAACTGGTCTCCAGTCGTTCCAAGATGACAGACACACCAGCAATCCAACAACCACAGCAAAAACCCTCTCACGACGGTGTTTCTACCGCTATACAACCCATCAGTCTTTACCAATCAGTGCTACTTGCTGCTTTTAATTACTCATAACTGAGGTTGACTCCTCCAACTCAACCAAAAGATCTCCTGTACCACCCCCAACATCCCCAACCAGAAACATTCTCATGAAACCATTCAGTACTAGAACATCCCGTATCAACTGCCAGCCCAACTTCAACCCCTCCCTCCATTCAAAAATTGAAACCAACCCCATGCTCAGGGGCATTATTTACATCCCCCATCCCCACCCAACCCGTCGCCAAGAGCAACGCCCTCTCCACCTGTCCACCACCCCCTTCTCCTAACCCCACCCCCTTAAACCATCTCAAGACCACCAAAATCCCCTCATCCCCACCATCAAGCCCATCTTTAAAACCCACAAACTCCGCCCTCGTCCCCAACCAACACAGCAAAAACAACTCAAATTCATCAGAATTCCTCTGTGGCGCAATTGGCTAGCGCGTCTGACTGTTAATCAGGAGGTTGGAAGTTCGAGCCTTCCCGGAGGAGTTGAGACACGAGTTGAGTTGTACGAGTTGTCGGATGATGATTCGGAGCATCCTTTTTTATTCATATCGTATCGTGTTGGCATGATTGGTTGGTATCATTTTTGATCACAAGGGGAGAAAAGAGTTTAGGCTTCACAATCGAGGCTCGAGGCAGGGGAAATTAACTATGGATGTAAAGCTACCCATGGACTAAACACACAAGATCTAAGGTGCTATAGAGTGAAACGACAGGGCGTCTATAGCGTAATGATTAATGAGCAGATACCTTCTTAGGAGCACACCAGCAACAACGAACAGGCTTGCGATCAACACAAACACACAAACCCCCTCCAATTTTGGCTCCCCCACCCCGTGATATATATCCAGACCACCCTCCCCCTTTCAAATTACCCCTACTCCAACACCTCCCCTTTTAACCTCCCTTTCCGCACCCTCAAAAAATCTTCTCCAACCCCTCCCAAACCTTCTCTCCCTCTTCTCCAGCCTTCTCCCTCCTCTCCCAATACTCGCCATTAAACTGCCAGTACTCCTCCCCGGTAATCTCACACCTCGTCTTGGTAAACCAAGCGGGCACAAACTCCTCACCCCTCGCCTCCCTGTCCCTCCTCCGCGCGCGCTGCGCCTCCTCCAGCCTGTTCTTCTCCGTCGCGGCAAAGTCGTACTCGCCTTCCTCCATCGCCCTCTGATCCGGGCGGAAGCGCGAGTCGGTCGGGGCCAGCCACGGCCGCAGTTGGTCATCGATGTGGTTGAACGTGAGCACAAACGGCGTGAGGTTGAAGGGGATGCCCGTCGGACGGGGGTTGGCCTGCCAGATGAGGAAGGCCTTGCCCGGGTCGGAGGTGATGCTGCCACCGCGGTTGGCGGCGTCGGTTTCGGCGGCTTCGTCGGTAGTGCCCGGGGCGGGCTCCTCGACAGTGGCTTCGTAACCCGGAGTGAAGCGGGCGTAGAGTTTCGAGTTCCAGCGGCCGCCGAGGCTGAAGCGCACGCGGCCGTTGGCGTCCGAGACTTTGCCCGAAATAATGTAGGCGCTCGACGCCTTCCAGCCGCGGGGTTTGAACTCAATGTGGCAGACCTCACCGGTGGTCCAGTTCTTGATTTCCATGGGGCCGTAGTTGTCAACGACGGGATTGCCCGTGATAATGCCCACGACCGAGGACGTCACCTTCTTCCAGGTGAAAAAGTCCTCCTTGCCGCCGTGGGTGGGCCGGAGCTTGAGGAACCAGGTACCGAGGGGGTTGATGTCGAAGGAGCGGCCGTAGAACTTAGACTTGACGGCCGATTCTCCGTAGTACGTCCACTTAGGCGACTCGGCCCAGGCGGCACCGATAGGCGGGTGGTGACTAACCTGCTCGATGAAGAAGCGGTAGTTCTTGTCTGGCCTGACGTACTCAAACGTCTCGCCAAGCAGGGGGTTAAAGGGCTTGGCGACACGCCCGATAGTGGACGCGTACTCGCTGGCAGCGAAGGCGGCCACGTACAACAGCCGTTCGATTGAGTCTGCCCGGTCGGCAGCGAGGTCCAAGAGGTCGGCGTACTCCATATCCTCACCGCAGCGGTAGAGAAGAGAGGTAGGCTCGTTGAATGAGACCGGCAAAGTCATCTTGGTCATATCCTTTCCGACCATAGATTTCAGGATACCCTGCGTGCAGAGTTAGTACTGACCCATCTGTTAAAAGCTTGCGTGAACCTACCCAAAGTGAAATCTTTGGACGATTGTCCGCATCCATCTTCAACCGCGTACGGATGCCGTTCTCGTAACCCTTGAAAGAGGAGCTAATGTCGTAGGCGTCTGATATGACGAGTTGCTTGTCTTGCTGGGAGGCGGCGACTTCGGAGGGCGGCAACTCGGAGACTTCGACTTCTCCGGCATCAACGGCATCAAAGAACTCCTCCTCGTCGGACTCGGAATCTGAGATGTCGGCAATTTGAGCCACGACAGTTTGGCGCCGCGACAAAGCCAGGCCAGGCGATTTGGCGGCCGCATCATCTGCCGCGGCCTCCTCTTCGGCACTTTCCTTGGCTGGCGCTACAGCCCTGGGACCCGGCGTGAGAGGGGCCTGGCTGGTGTCAATGATGCCATTTTCGACGGCTTCCTTCAAGATGCGCTTCGTCTGCCTCCTCTTCAGCTCAGCTTCGCCAACGCGGGCTTCGAGAGCCTCTTGTTCCTTGGCAACTTGGGCCATGCTCTCCTCCCACATCCGCCGCATCTCAGACTCGCGGTCAAGGCGGTACTGCCAGTACGCATCGCGATCCTTCGAGATACGGAGGAGGTCGCCGATGAGGCCGCTGAGCGAGCGGATGGCGGCGTCATATGTCGAAAGGGCTTGGGAAGTCTTGGAGTCGGACAAGGTGAGGGTGGGGTTTTTGGTTGACTCGAGGAGCAGTGCCGATGTGACGTTGGCCATGGTGTCGAGCTGTAGTTTGGCCGACTGCGCAGTGATGTTGAAGGCGTCCTTATTCGCCGGAGGCGAAACTTGCCCGCTCGAGCCCTCGCCATACTCGTCGTCGTCGTCATCGTCAGCTTCCACATTGTCACCGTGGCGGTCCGTCTTGCCAGCGTCAGTGGCTGCATCGATAAACTCATCCTCGTCGTTGCTCCCGTTGGGTTGAAATCCGCCCACGCTAGACGCCCGGGCCGAATGCATCCGTGTGAGCTGAATGCTGCTGCGCGAGCCTTCAGCAAAGCTTGCGTTCTCGCTCGGCGGCTCCAAGGTGCCTTGGGAGTGCTCGGCCTTCGCCTGTTTCAACAGCTCTGCATTACGGGCCCGCTGTTTCTCCTCCTCCTTGGCCTGATCCTTGGTCCACTGGATCGAGTTGTTGAGAGCCCAGAACCAGCGCTTAGCTTCGACTTCGTGGTTCGCCTTGAGCGTGTACTTGACCGATGACTTGCCGATAATCTCAAACTTTGTCTTCTCGTCAGCACTCATGTGCAGCTTGGCGATGCGCATGTTGATGGCGCCCCGGCAGGCGGAGCCAGCATCATCCTGGTGCTTGTAGTAGCTCAAGACGCCATCCTCGAGAACAAACCACCGCAACTGGTATCCTTTCCTATAGTTGGTCCACTTTTTGAGGTATCCCTTCATCTCCCGCGCTTCCCGCCCAACAAGGGGATCGCCGGGCGTTGACGTCGTCGCCCCTTGGTTCGTAGAGCCCAGAACGGCTTTCTCCTGGATGCCCCTCTGGGCTGCGACGGCGGCGGGCGACTTCTTGACCATTGCGCGCGTGATCTCATCCTTTGTCACATCCTGCGGCAGCTTGCCCTTGCGATCGCGGCGGAAGGGGTCTGCCCCGTGCAGCAGGAGAACCTGAATCAGGCGGGTGTTTTTGCGTCGGGCGGCCTCGTGCAAAAGAGTACCGCCGGATTGGACTGTGGTGGGGTCCGAGGCAAACTCGGGGCTGTTGATGTCCAGCACTGTCTTGAACCGCGGCTCCTCGAGCACTTGCTCCAAGGTCTTGAGTTCGCCGTGGAGAATGAGATCCTGAACCTGTCTAACCTTGTTTTCGGCGAAAAGTGACCTCGAGAGCTGCAGCTGCTGGAATATCTCGGGGTTGCGAGCGAGATCAATGGGAAGACGGCCCTGGTGGTTGGCGATGGCGTCATTGATATCCTTGTTCTCCAGGAGCAGACGGACGACTTGGCTCCGACCTTGCGCCGCTGCGACGTGAAGAGGAGTATTTCCGTCCTTGTCCCGCGCGTTGATATCGAGAGAGGCGGCGCCATCGGAGAGGACGTATTCGACGACGGGTTGCTCGGCGCACTGGATTGCCAAGTGTAGGATCGTTGTGTCTTCGAGCGCGCCAGCCTGGGTCGTGAACGACGAGGTGCTCATGCGGGGGCTGCTCTCTGAGTTCTCGCGGATGGCCTTGGAGATGAAAGCGGTATCTCCATTACGGAGTGCTTCGACGATGCGGAACTTTCTGACGGACGACTCGAGCGAGGTTCCTTTGTCCATCGGATTGGGGGACCTGCCCCCGACGGCCGAAGGCGTGTTGGACGGGGCCCGACCCAAGGTACTCCCAGAAACAGACAGTCTCGAACTGTGGCTCTTGACCGAGTGTTGGTGGCCGGCGGCGAGGGACGCTTGAGCCGTTGCAGTTGTTGCGGTTGACACTAGAGTAGTGCTGGTCATACCGCTCGGCGCGGCCTCCTCGGCGGAGGACACATCCTCCTCGGGCGGGGTCGCTTTCCGTCGCAACAGGGACAGAGCGGAGGATTTCGTTCGCCGATGCGTACTGGACAGATAAGATGGTATCAGTAACGATTCCCCAGTTAGCAGCAGTGCCCAAGGAGTCTGGGGACATGGGAGTGCAAGAAGCAGGAGCTCCGATGCAAAATCCCAGCCGCAGGTGCCCTCGAGCGCGCATGCGTTGACCCAGTCGGGAACGCCTACCTCTCCCCCGCGTCAGACATGGTGGGATGCCCGACGATCTACGGATTGATGGCGATGGGGCGGTGGAGCGAATATCGGCGTTGGACTCGGAATCGGGTATAGGAATAGGGAAAGTGGTTTCGGGACGTCCAGAAACACGGAAAAGGGGGGAATGAATGCAAAGTTGTTCGGTTGGCCAAAGAATGTAATTTCGATGTTGACGGGGCAATGTATCAGGGTATGTACCTGGGGTTAAGGCAGAGATGAGGTGGATAGTGGGCAGTGGGCAGATGTGGGCAGAGTGGGGATGTTAGCTTCAGACCAGCATGGCGCCTGCTGCATGCTTGGGGCTGGAGAAATGACGTTGAGAAGTCTAGATTTGGGTGTGCAAGGTGCGCGGCGTGTCCCCACCACTAGCGCCGATTCGATTCCCTGCGCCCTTCACGTGCCGTCCCCTGGCGGGGTTGTTGGCCCTTCGTCGACAGCGGTCGGGAATTGCTGAGGAGGCTCACGTCACCTCTGCTGTTGGCACTGAAACATTAGGCAAAACAACTTGAGGCCGTCTTTCGAGCCAGCCGTTGCTCGCCATTGGTACATACTTCGTACTCCGTTTCAATAGGTCATCGGAGACCTCTTGCGGCCGTGACGGAGGCCAGTCGAACCTGGCTGTGGGGGAAACAGCTCCGTTTCATTGTTCCGGATTTTCAGAGGGACTCGGATGCCATCCGATCCGGAAACTAGGTAACAAACAGCAGCATTGTTCTCAAGCAGTTGAACATTTTTGAGACCAAAGCCAGCCAAGACCATTTGATTAGCTAATCAGGCCGGCGGCGTTCAAGAACGGAAGTGCCAAACCCCGGACATCCACCACGTCTGACAGCTGCCAATGGCCAAATGCCGACCGAACCTCGGCAACGTTGATCATGGTATCCGTCCCTGATCGGAGTCTCCGTCGTGAATTCACTTCAATGTAAATTAGTAGAAATATATCCCATTTTCATCATTCATCTCATCCCATGCGAAACCCTCAAAACCACTGTTACCGGCCATAAACAGGTTCTGATTACATCTTTCGACTTTATCCCTTGAAACGAATCGTATCGCCTTCGTACTCCACTGTTTTACACGCCGCTTTCGACCGCCGCCGGACCGGCCTGGTTTGACGCCTGCGCTTTACTGTAGAGACCAACGCGAGCGCTCAATTCTACTCAGACAAAAGAAAGCACCATGGTCGACCGCCCAACACTGCTCCGGTTGCCTCCCGACGACCCGAACAAGGCCCCCATCGAAAATGCCCTCGAGGTGACCGAGTTGGCCGTCCTCGGACCTGTAAGTGTTTTATCCAACTGAACAAAGGATTCGCACTAACCCCCTGCAGAACATCTTCACCAACACGCGCCAGCCATGGCACCCTCCCGGCGCGCGCGGCATCTACGGCGGCGCCGTCATCGCCATGTGCCTGGCCGCGGCCCAGCGGACCGTGCCCCCGGAATTCGTGGTCCACAGCTGCCACTGCTACTTCCTGCTGGCCGGCTCCTCGGAGCAGCCCATCCTCTTCCACGTCGAGCAGGTGCGCGACGGCCGGTCGTTCGCGACGCGCACCGTGCAGGCCCGCCAGCGCGGCCGCTGCATCTTCACCACCACCGCCTCCTTTGTGCGCGACACGGGCGACAGCGAGGAAACCCCCAAACTAAAAGAGGTCAGCCACGCCTCCGAGATGCCCCGCAGCGAGAACGACCCCAACGCTCCGCTGCAACCACCCCCCGATGACTACGACGACGAGCCGGCGCTTCTGCAGCAGGGTCCCTTCCAGGGCACGCAGATCGAGGTGGTCAACCGATCGAGCGCCAAGCCCGGCGAGAAGAAGACGCGCCAGTGGATGCGGGCGCGGGGCAAGATTGCGGGCGGGATGCCGGCGCAGCTGGCCGCGCTGGCGTACGTGTCGGACAGCTACTTCATCGGCACCATCTCGCGGATCCACCGGCTGTGGCGCTTCCCGTTCCCGCCCGAGGACTACCAGAACCTGACCGACGAGCTGCAGGCCAAGGTCAAGACGCTGCATCATTGGGAGGGGATGGGGGATGATCCGAGGGAGATGGTTGGGCGGCCGTCGATTGGGATGATGGTTAGTTTGGACCATACCATTTATTTCCATGAGCCGAGGAAGGTGCGCGCCGATGAGTGGATGCTGAGTGAGATGGAGAGTCCGTGGGCGGGCGATGGGAGGGGCGTGGTGATGCAGAAGATTTATAGCAAGGATGGCACGCTGCTGGCAACTTGCGTTCAAGAGGTATGTCCGCCTTGCGCTCTCTTCCAGTTATATTTTTCACGGCGCATTTACTAACTGGTCTGTACAGGGGCTCGTCCGTCTGCAGCAGCCAAAGGAGGGGGGCAAGGAGTCCAAGCTTTAGATGGGAACTTCCCTTGGATACATACGGCTCTTGCAGTCCTCGGGACTCTGTTCCTTTTTGGATAGACTTTACTCAGCGGCGAGCGACAGTGTGATGGATAGTTTTGCTTTCTGTACTATTTAGACGATACACTGATTTGAGGGGCATATACACTCGAGATAATAAACAAGACTTTGCCTAAATCAGCGCCTCACCCCTTTCTATTGACACCGACCTCACATTATTTACTCAGCCTCGACCCATGACATCGATCGAAAGAAATAACGAGCAAACAAAAAAGAGCAAAAGCTCACCGGCTAACCCCCTTCGTCGGTCGAAGGGAGGTAGCCGGCTACGAAACCCCATCGGACGGGTTTACTTCGCGCCCCGGGCTGGACGCCAGCCCGGGGGATCGAACGGGCGACCTCTGTCGAGGGCGCCTCGTTCCCGAGGAAGTTTGGGGGCACGTCTGCCCCCTCCCCCCGCTGGGCTAAACAGCCATCTCTGCGGGGGGCGGTACTGTCTGCTCTGCTGGGACTAATATATATACCTCGTACACTGTGCCGTGCTGGAGGGTCTCCTTTGGGTTGAGGTTCATCATCTCAACCCAGACACCCGCTGACCGAACGCCCTGTTGGCGATGACTAAAGTCTGGTTTGCTACGCTGTTTCCGCCGTGTCGTCTTCTCAACATTTCAAAGTCACCGCCTTCCGCCATCTCAATCGGTGTCAGCCGCATGTCTAGACACTTTCTCCCTTGACACTTATTTCGACGACTTTGTTTATTTTATACTCTGCAGACCCAAGTCTCCAACTAACCATATAATGACAACTGATCATCATACACTTCCGCTCATTTGCATAATGGAAGCACTGGCAGGGGAATGCGGGCACCGAAGTCTCATCGTGATTAATGGATGTAGTCAATTATGCACTGTTGACCTTCTGGTCTTTAGGACAGCATAGCACACGGACAACTCGAGGTCCGAAACTCCTGGCAACCATGAGGTGGTATGTCGCCAGCCCCGGCAAACTACGGGACCAAACACCCCATCTCTCTTCCCCCTCTTTTTTTTCTTTTTTCTTCTGCTTTTCATCCATCCTCACAACCTTTCCTTCCAAGACTACCTCTTACAAGCTCTGACAAGCTGGGTATCGTATTCCTACAACGCCGCATCCTGCCCCCCCGTGGAGATCACCCCCCTCTGTGGAGCTGCGCAAAGGTAGCTAACTCCAACACCATGGGACATGCATGGCTGATGCAAACAGATGATGTTCCCAACCGATAAAACGCCAAACGCGCAGTTTGCATGGATCGCATCTGAAAGACAAAACAAAAAAAATGTCGAAAAATTGTTCTACTGTCGGAACGGGCACGGGCATTGGAGCGGTGACGTGGTTCATCACCCCCGGTTCGTGTGTTGGTTGGTAAGGATCTGGATCAGATCGTGACTCCATCCAAGCGAAGCACCTTGGAGTTGTCCCCAAGGAGTTGGGTGCGGAATTCAATGATGGCGCGCGCTATTGTGTCGAAGTCCCGAACCTTGTCGGCCTTGAACCTCTGGAGGAGCTCCCGTAGGCCCTGGATGAAGCGGCTCTTCTCCTCGCCAGTGTAGTCGTCGGGATTTCCAAGTTCCAGGAGTATTTGGTCATCTGGAAGGTAGAGGCCCAGGAGTCAGCGCCGAGAGGGGGGAGAGTTGAAGGTCCGATGTTAGCAGCCGTTCAAAGTCTGGAAAGACTTACCGGGAGGACTAATGGCGCCAAAATGCTGAAACTCGCAATTGGCTGGGCACTGTTCTCCGTTAAGTTCAAAGGGACAGAGCTCCTTCTCGGGGTTGATCCTGTTGCTGTAAGTCAGGGACTTCAAGCCGCCAGAGACGGCACCTTGGTAGTCCGGGTGGAACCGATAGGCGTGGAAATAACGAAGAGGACTCTCGTAGGCCATCAGCGTACTGCCTGGCTTGGAGGTTGATTCGTCGTGCACCTGTATGACCGTCAGCTGAACGGTGTCCTAACCGCAGGAAGAAACGACGTTTACTTCTCCTGCAGCCTCAGTCTCGATTTCCTGTACTTCTTCGCGGGGTTGCACGACGCTCGATATTTGGTCAGGTAATGGAACAGAGGCTTGTCTGGCCTCGCTCGCTTCGCCGCCCGCATCTATGTTGCTAACGGTTTCCACCGCTTCTGGGCTGGGCGATCTAGAATCCGGCTCCATTGGCGCTGTGTCATCAGCCTTCGCAGACGCAGCTTGCTCGAGCACAGTGGTGAGAGCAGCATCGCTATCGGTCGGCTCGGCTGATTTTGACGTCAAAGCCGAGGGTCCTACGGTGCCCACTTGGTCGTTGACATCGTTCCCCGGTACAGACGGTTCGGTGTTTTGCCGAGAAACAGATAGATCGCCAACTGAACCGACCGGAGCGGCATCGGCGCTCACTCCCGCAGCCTCGGGGTCTTCGCTGGCATTGGTTTGAGCAACAGCACCGACAACGGAACCTTCTGCATTCCGGTCAGGCTCGATGGACTCCTCTAATTGGGGTTCTCCTTGTGAGGGCCTCGGGAAAGATCCAACTTCATCCATTGACACGTCGCCGGTTTCTCGGCCTTCAGCGACGGATGGGGTTGAGGAGGAACTCTTCTGGATATCAGCCGACGTGCTACTCGGTTGAGAGACGAAAGATTCTATTTGTTGTTAGTACTTTCCAGAACCATTACAATCCACGGAAGCTGTACCTGAATTATCGCCCAAGTCCCGCCCGTTAGGCTGGGGACTATCTACCACCGGAGTAGTAGTGCCAAGCTGTTCGAGCTCATCGTTTAGCTTTTTCTTCTCTGCAAAGCTTCTCTCGATCTCGGCTTGCAGCCGTGCTTGCTCTTCCCGTAGTTGGTTCAGTCGATTCAATTTCTCCTCTAAAGAGGATTCGACCAGAGGAAGATCTTGGCTCACAATCCGGCCACGACGGTCTGCTCGCTGCAGTGGATCAAGACGCACGGCCTCCGACGGCCTGGGCAGTTTAGCCGAGGATGTTTCCGGCGTGTTTTGGGAAGAAGGGGTATCCGGTCGTTCTGGGCTACTCATGGACTTGGTGCCCTCCGTTGGTGGTAGCCGGAATGCACTGCTCTCCTCCGGCGTCTGGCCTGTTTGCTTTGGCGTCGCGCCACCCGAGAACTGCTTGGCCTTCCGCCTGGCCTCTGCAAGGGCAATCTTCCTCCTCATCTCCTGGATTGCCTTTTCCTTCAAATTCAGCTCCGTGTCCGGCCTCCTGTTGTTGGCCGGGCCATTGGGCGGGGTTTGCGACGGAGCAGGGCTCGAAAACTGCCGTTGACCAAAGGTATCTGTAAGGGGCGGGAAATCACGAATGGATGGCCCACGTTGAGTGGGAGTGCCGCTCGAATATATCGGGGTTGTCTCTTCAACCGGCGAGCCCATGTCCATGTCCATCTCCATTTCCTCATCGTCGGATTCATCACTGACATCAATGATGAAGGAATCTTCTTTGCGCGCCTGCCCGAAAGGTCGCTTGGCAGCTCCTGGCCCTGATGAGTACTCGACGAAATCCGATGCAACCGGGCGTTTTCGCTGACCCATGGAATGCGGCTGAGCATTTGGCGGCAACACCAAGCCGGGGATGGAGGGGCGTGGTTGAGATGGGCTGGGTTGAATGTTGACCACCGCCCGAGCAACACCTGCCCTCGGGCCGGTGGGGATCGACACAGGGGCGGGACTGCCTGTGGCCTTCGTTTGCACGGAGGCCGGGGTTCCGTTGCTGCCCACTTGCGCATTTCCAGAGTCAGCAATATTAGCTGCGGGCTTCTGGCCCTGCGTTTCTCGGGACTTTTGAAGAGCTGCAATTTTCTGCTGCAGGAGGCGTTCTTTCTCTCCCCATGCTTTGGCCTTTGCTACAACGGCGGGTGCCGTCGCAGTATCCTGTGGTCGTACTTCTGTCGCTTTCTGCTGGGTCTGAACCACAGTGGGTGTTGGCTTCGGTGCGGCCGGAGCCTTGGTTGCCTTGGCTGCGAGCAGCCGCGCGATGCGGTCTTTCCGCTCCTCTCCCTTTGCTGACTGGTCCGGCATGGTGGATGATTCCTTAGGGGCGGAAACCGACTGTTGCGACCGCACATTAGAGGGTTGGCTTGGTTTGGTCAAATTCAATGAGTCGCCCTGCCGAGATTGCTTTTCTTCGGGTTGGGGGACTGGTGAGCCTGACTTTGGGATGTCAAGATGAAGGTCTTGAAAAAGACCCTTGACCACTTTTTCATCAAACCCCTCGTTAATGTAGTTCTGGTACTTGACCCCCAATGGCCACAACCGCAAAATTGCCTTTTGTGCCTCCTTCTTGGCTTCAAGCAACGATTTGAAAGAACTCAAGGAGTCTTTTGGAGGCTGAGTCGTGGACGTGCTCGACTGGGTTGGCTGGTTATTCGCCGATGTGCTTGGAAGAGGCTGGGCTACATGGAACATTAGCAACCTACTACAACGAAGAGCGAGTTGAAATTACCATTTGCTTTGCCCGCCACAGGCTGTGGCGTCGGGATATTACTTTGGATTTCTCGTGGAGACAGAAACGGCGAGTAAGAGGCGGATCTGTCGCGACCTAAAAAAAATCATGAAACGTCAGTCCTCGATCTTAAAATCGGGGAGCCACGAAGTCGTACCCTCGGCAGCCTTCAAAGCTTTCTCACCATCATCTTCATCAGTCCCATAAAACCCACCCTCGGGTGTATCAGCGGCACTCGTAGGCTGACTTGGGTCGACAACCGGCAACTGCTTCGAAACGGCTTGTACTGCAACATCTGAAACAGGCTCCCGAGGTTCGTACAAATCCTCGAATTGCCCTTCGCTCAACTCGCCCTCCTCGATTTCGGTATTGGCGGCTGGGCGGGTTGGTTCGGGGGCAGGGTGTTTTGAAGTGTCGGCGCTCTTGCTATTCACTGGTCCGCTAGATGTGAGCCCGGGTGGTGTAGTTTTCGAATGTTGCGCGGCAAGGGAGCTTGCGGGATGAGCCTGCGCCGGCGGAGCGCTGGACACGGGAGGCGGAAAGAGATTGTGCTGAGGCCAAGCGGCAGGGCCGGAAGGAAGACCGTGGCGAGGCCCGCTTGGAGGCGCACCAGGTATCCCAAGTCCCGGAATACTCGTCGCGTTGTAATCGAAGGATGCCTGCGAAATACCGCGGTTCAAGTCGGCGGCGGACGCGTTGTATGCGGGGTTGTAGGCAAGCGCGGGATAGCCGGGGACGTTTGGGTAGCTGTACGGATGTGACGGCTGAGGCGGTTGCTGGCCGTGATATTGGCCGTAGCCATATGGATGCGGATACTGTGACATGGCGATAGTTGGAGTGGCCTGTCGTCAGAGTCCGGGCATTTCGAGGATGGAACAAATGCGGTGACGGGATGGTAGAGCGAACCCCCGGAATACGTCGAGAGCTTGTACGAGAAGGGCGAAAAACCGCTGGGGTGTCGTGTGTTGAGAGAGATCCTTGTCTGGGGAAAACAAAGGAGCTTCAAATCATGGACCCAGCTGTGGCGTCGGGAGTAGAAATTCGAAAATTTGATCGCCTTATCAATCTGATTCGTGGATGGAAGTACTCGTCAACGCGAACACGTTCGGTCGCAAGGGCAGTGCCGAGAGGTTGGGTTGGCGTCGATGCATCAAATGGCGGGACGGTAACGCGTTCAAGAGCCCAGAATCCAGATCGAGGGCAAAAAGATGGAGGGCGGGCCTGAAAAAGCCGCTAATCCTGACTTGGGCGTTTAGACGCACAGACCAGCTTTCAAGGTGACGTCCAGCGGCTAGGTGGGGCCTTGCGGTCAGAGCTTCGCGGTTTGGTCCCACTTCCCAGGTTTGTTTACTCGCAGGGTGTGCTCGGGGCAACCGCGACCCGAGTTGGGCGGCACTTCACACCTGCCTTAGTCTTTAGAAGCAACAACTCCTCCTCCTCTTTGCGCCCAAAGCAAATTCAAGACCCGAATTGCAGGTCTCGGGCATCGGCCAAAAACCGCACTTGCTAACCCTTTCCTTAGTTTTTGCGATTGCATTTCGCATCTTTTTGCTGGCTTCCCTTAATACTTCGTACTTCGTCCCTGAATGTTTACTTGACCGCACCCTGGTCAGAGCAGTTCTACGGCATTGTTTGCGACAGTCCTCAGTATTCCATGACCCTCTTCGATTCCTACTTGCAAACATCTGCGCACCATGTCGGTTCGCAATAATCCATTCGCGAGGAATGCCCCGCCCTCGACAGGTTCGAGTGGCTTTGGCCGACCGAAATCCTTTCTTGCGCCGTCCTCGCCGTCGCTGCCCTCAGCGGCCCCGCCTCCTCCTCCTCCTCACGCCCGGACACAGTCTCAGAGCCTTGCCACAACATTATCCCCGTTGGGATCTACTCGAAACGGCCATGCTCGCGGCTTGTCGAGGGACGGGACAACGAGTTCGAGCACCTTTGCGCCGTCATTCATCAAGACGGAGGATATGCGCAAGCACACCGACATTGTGAAGGGGATTGAGGGCGAGAACGACTTCTCTGGCAAGAAATATGTCTGGCTTAAGGATCCACAGACAGCGTTTGTCAAGGGATGGGTTGTGGAGGAGCTCGACGGGAACAGGCTCTTGGTTCAGTGCGATGATGGAAGCGTGAGTGCGCATCAGTGTGGTTCTAGTTGTTCTTCCGGCTAACAGCAGCAAACAGCAGCGCGAAGTTGACGCCGAGAGTGTTGACAAGGTCAACCCGGCCAAATTCGACAAGGCGAACGACATGGCTGAGCTGACGCACCTGAACGAGGCTTCGGTGGTCCACAATCTCTACACGAGATACATGTCCGACCTGATATACACCTACTCCGGGCTGTTCTTAGTCACCGTCAACCCATACACACCCCTCCCGATCTACACCAACGAGTACATCAACATGTACAGGGGTAGGAGTCGGGAAGACAACAAACCCCACATCTTCGCCATGGCCGACGAGGCATTTCGCAATCTTGTTGACGAGAATGCGAACCAAAGCATCCTGGTTACGGGTGAATCAGGAGCTGGAAAGACGGAAAATACCAAAAAGGTTATCCAATACCTCGCCGCCGTGGCACATTCCCAGTCTGCAGTTAAAAGCAGGGGGCAGCAGCACTCGACCCTGTCCGCTCAAATCCTCAGAGCAAATCCGATCCTCGAAGCTTTCGGCAACGCTCAGACTGTCCGAAATAACAACTCCTCCAGATTTGGTAAATTCATTCGAATCGAGTTTAACCGCAGCGGATCGATTGCCGGTGCCTTCATCGACTGGTATCTCCTTGAAAAGTCCCGAGTTGTGCGGATAAACTCACAGGAACGCAACTATCACATCTTCTACCAGCTTCTCAGGGGCGCCGAGCCCAGCTTGAAGCAGGAGTTCCTCCTCGACGGCCTGGACGTTGAGGACTTTGTCTACACGCGTGACGGCCAGGATACCATCACTGGCGTGTCTGATCAGGATGAATGGAACTCCCTCATGGAAGCCTTCATGGTGATGGGTTTCTCCGAACAGGAACAGTCCTCCATCCTTCGCACCATCGCGGCCGTGCTGCATCTTGGCAACGTCTCAGTTGTCAAGGAGAGCAGATCGGCAGATCAGGCGCGCCTTGCGCCCGACGCCAAAGAGGTCGCTGCAAAGGTGTGCAAGCTGCTTGGGGTCCCGCTCGAACCGTTCCTCCGTGGGCTGCTGCATCCCAAGGTCAAGGCTGGCCGAGAATGGGTCGAGAAGGTACAAACGCCAGAGCAAGTCCGCTTCAGCATCGACGCCCTCGCAAAGGGCATTTACGAACGAGGTTTTGGCGATCTTGTGACGAGAATCAACCGCCAACTTGATCGCCCGGGCATGGGACTCGACGATACCCGCTTCATTGGTGTGTTGGATATCGCTGGTTTCGAAATCTTCGAGAAGAACAGCTTTGAGCAGCTTTGCATCAATTACACCAACGAGAAGCTGCAGCAATTCTTCAACCACCACATGTTTGTTTTGGAGCAAGAGGAATACGCCAGAGAGCAGATCGAGTGGAAGTTCATCGACTTTGGCAAAGATTTACAGCCAACGATCGATCTCATTGAGCTGTCGAACCCAATCGGCGTCTTCTCATGCCTCGACGAGGACTGCGTCATGCCGAAAGCCAACGACAAGTCCTTCACCGAGAAGCTGAACTCGTTGTGGGATAAGAAGTCACAAAAGTATCGGCCATCTCGACTGGGGCAAGGGTTCATTCTCACGCATTACGCCGCCGAGGTCGAGTACTCGACCGATGGTTGGCTCGAGAAGAACAAGGATCCTCTAAATGACAATCTCACACGTTTGCTCGCTGCATCCACCGACAGCCATATCGCGAACCTCTTTGTCGATTGTGCTGACCAAGAGGACGAGGTCGGCGGTATGCGTAGCAGGGTGAAGAAGGGTCTCTTCCGGACGGTTGCTCAGAGGCACAAGGAGCAACTGTCGAGCTTGATGGCTCAACTCCACCTGACGCATCCTCACTTCGTCCGCTGCATCCTTCCCAATCACACGAAGCGAGCAAAACAGTTCAATGGCCTCCTTGTCTTGGACCAACTCCGGTGTAACGGTGTGTTAGAAGGCATCCGTATCGCTCGGACAGGCTTCCCCAACAGACTGCCGTTTGCCGAGTTCCGGCAGCGCTATGAGGTCCTCTGCCGAGATATGCCCAAGGGGTATTTGGAAGGCCAGGCAGCGGCAAGGCTCATGTTGGACAGGTTCGGGCTGGACAAGTCGCTTTACCGCATCGGCCTGACCAAGGTGTTTTTCCGTGCAGGCGTTCTCGCCGAGCTCGAAGAACAACGAGACGCCTTGATCACCGAGATCATGTCCAAATTCCAGTCGGTTGCTCGGGGCTACATGCAGAGACGAATCGCCTTCAAACGCCTCTATCGAGCCGAAGCGACAAGGGTTATCCAGCGGAACTTCCAGGTGTATCTTGACCTGTGTGAGAACCCTTGGTGGCAGTTGCTTGTCAGGATGAAGCCCCTCTTGGGTGCGACACGGACAGCGGCCGAAGTCAAGAAACGGGACGAGCTTATCCGGCAGCTGAACGACCAAATGGCGTTAGAGGCTGACAATCGACAGAGGCTCGAGGAAGAGCGGCGAAACGTCCATGCCGAAATGGTGCGAATCCAGCAGACCCTCGAGAGCGAGCGGGCCCTGGCGTTAGACAAGGAAGAAATATTCAAGCGGCTCCAGCTTCGGGAGACGGAACTCGAAGACAAATTGGCTGGTGCCCTAGACGACCAGGAGAAGCTGGAGGATCAACTGGATAGTCTGCTTGAAGCCAAGAAGCGTGCCGAGGAGGACGTGGAGCGGTATCAAGCGCAACTTGAGCAAGCAGCAGGGATCATCGCGCGACTGGAACAAGAGAAATCCGAGCTTGCGGGTCGCGTTGCCGACCTCGAGCGCGCTATCGACGATGTCACCAAGGCCCAGTCGGAACTCAGTGAGAAGGAGGCCGCGCTTGAAGGCGAGGTCAAGATGCTGCAGAGTCAACTTTCACTCAAGGAGCGCAAAGTCCAAGACCTAGAAGCCAAACTTCTGAAAGCCGACCAAGACCTCGAACTTAAGTTGATGACTGCCCAAAAGGAACTCCAGACTTCGAGGACCAACAACGCGCAGCTCAGCGCGGAGAACCGCGAAATTCAGCAGCAGCTGGCCCAGCTCTCCAAGACATCGACGGATTATGAGGACCTGGTCCGAAAGAAGGAAAGCGAGCTGGCTTTGCTTCGCTCGGATAATAAGAAGTACGAGCTGGAGCGCCGCAACTTCGAGGACCAGATGAAGAACTTGAGCTTGGAGCGGGAAAATGCCACCGAACGGCTTCATGAGGTCCAAGCACAACTTTCTGCGATGAAATCACAACAATCCCAGCTCGAGAGGGAGGCGGAAGATGCAAAGCGACTGCTTGAAGCTCGCCTCTCTGAAGATGCTCAGGCCGACGAGAACCGGCAGGTCCTAGAGTCGCAAATCAAGGACCTGAAGGGGGAGCTGTACAACACCCAAATGGAACTCAGCAGAGAGCGCCAGTCTCGTGACGATGTTCAGTTGCTCAGCGACCATAAATACAAGACCTTGAAGGATGAATACGACCATCTCAACGAGTCAAAGATCACCATTGAGAAAGAACTTTACGCCCAGCAAGACACCCTTCGCCGGACCATGGAGGCTCGAGCAACCGCAGAGCAGGAACGGGACGAAGCTCGGGAAGAGATCCGGCGGCTTCGGGTTGCCAAAACCCAAGCCGAGGAGGCCCGTCGTGAGGCGGAACTCATTGGGGAGCGGGCGGCTTTCAAGGTTGCTCGGGAGCGAGAAGAGAGTCTGCACAAGGATCTCGAGGCAGCTCACGAGCGGCTCAAGTGGTTTGAGGCAGAGTGCGCGCAACTGAATCATCAGATCGAGGACCTAAACAAGTTGATCCTCGAATCTGGCGAGTTCGGTTTGAAGAACGACCAAGCAAAGGAACGGCTGGAGCGCGAGCTTCACACCGTGAAAAGCCGACTCGCTGCCTCGGAGAACGACAACCGTGTGCTCCTCAACAAGATTCAACAAAAAGGACTCGAGATTGCGCGCTCAACATCACGAGCGAGCGAGGCATCTCGCAGCCAGATTCTTGTCATGCAGCGCGAGAAGGCGAAGCTGGAGGAGCAAAACAACAAGCTCAACAAGCAGCTCGGCGATTCACAAGTCACCATCGCCTCACTGGAAAAGAGGCTTGAGAAGCTGCAGCTGAACCTTGAAGACCTCAACCATGAGGTTGCAAGGGAAGTGCAGAGCAGCCGCAACGCCGAGAAAGCTTCGTCCAACTTCACGGTCCAGCTGGCAGAAGCGAATCGCACGATTGAGTCGGAGCGGCAACTCCGATCCCAGGCTCAGGGGACGGTGCGTACCTTGCAGTCCGCGCTGGACGCCCGCGATGGGGAGCTTGCAGATTTGAGAGCGCAGTTGTTGAGTGCAATCAAGACTGTTGATCCTGAGTCGGTACCCCTTCCGCAGACGGACGGTGGCAACGACAAATACATCAGCAAGAACTTTGACCTTGTCCGGAAGATTGAGGAGCTGCAGCAGAACCTGCGCGTGCAGACAGCTGCTCGTTCCAACGCCGAGGCTCAAGTGGCAGAGTTGAGGGCTGCTCGGGATGAATCTCCTACCAGGCCACGCCTCGAAGACATGGGCCTCAATGAAGCCCCGTTCAATCTGTCGCCAACACAGAAGCGGTCGAAGCCGAACGGACGCCACTATTCCAACACGTCAACACCACCTCGTCGGTTCGCCAATCCCGATACCGACTATCTTCAGGACTCGGTTCGTTCCGATAAGACGGCGGATATTCTCAGCTTCAACAACCGCATGGACCTCAAAGCCGACGTTGAGGAGCTGCAAAATCAGCTTCAGCTTGCGCAGATGCAGAACCGCCACCTACAGAGCCAGCTCGAGCGCTCGGGGGTTACTCCCGAAACGTACCCTGACGACAGTGGCCGGGTCCAAAAGCTGGAGCAAGCCAACACCAGACTCCATGAAATGCTCGACAAATCGACGAAGCAGGTGTCGGCCCTTGAGAAGGCCCTCCACTCTGGTGAACTCTCGCTTCGGGACATTCAAACCAGATCTCATGAGGAGATTCTTGACCTTCTCAACAACCAAGAGGAGTCGCGCCGGTTGCTGCTGCACAGCCATAATGATGCCATAGCAGAGTTGACCGATATGAAGAGTCACTTGGAGAGGCTCAGGCACGACAGGGCCAAGATTGAGCTGGACTTGCGCGATGCAAAGTCGGATCTCCAGGAGATGTCGCTCTCCAGGGAACAGGAGGCCACCAGCCGGGGCCAGCTGCTGCAAGAGTTTGCCGACTTGCAGATCCGTATGGACGCCGAGACTTCGAAGCTCGCTGATGTGACTGCCAGCCTGCACCTCTACAAGAGCCGTGCGGACGAGTACTTTAGCAAGCTGGAACAGGCCGAGATTGCGGTGCTCAAGGCGAGCCGCGCCGAGCAGTTCGCCAAGACTCAAGCAAAGGAAGCGGAGGAGAACTGCGCAGAAATGATGGCCGAGAGGAAACGCCTCGACACCACCATTGAGGATCTCCAGCTCCAGACCCAGAGACTGGAGGAGAAGATTGAAGACATGTCGACTGACCTGGAGGCGGCGACGCAGGCAAAGAAGAGACTGCAGCATGAGCTCGAGGACTACCGCAGCCAGCGAGCGAACGACATCGAGGACAAGGAATCGAGCATGGAGCAACTGCGCAAGAAGTACCAAGCCGAGTTTGCCACGATTACCAAGGAGCTGGATCTCACGCGCGAAGAGAAGCTCTTCAAGCAGGCCGAAATTGCGAGGTTGCGTGAGGAGCTTGACGACCTTCGGTCCAAATGGGACGATGAGGTCCTCAACAGCTCGACCTGGTCCAAGGAGAAGGCCCGCTTGCAGTCGACGCTCTCGGATGTGGTGGCTTCCAAAGACGAGGCTGTCAGCGCGCACAACGAGGCGCAGGGCAAGATTGTGTCGCTCTTGTCGCAGGTGCGCTCCCTCCGCTCGTCGGTCGATGAGATCACCGCGGAACGCGACAGCCTGCTTCGCGAGAAGCAGAGCATCCAGTCCAGGCTGGAAGAGGCCAAGGCCGGTCTGGAGGAGCTGGCTAATAGTGAGAGTCCGTCGCTGCGCAACGCTGCCAACATCGACAAGGAGATTCTGGAGCTCAAGGCCGGGCTCGCGCAGCAAGAAGACGTCGCGGCGGCAGCCATTGAGAAGATGCGACGTGCGGAGGCGTTGGTGTCGGAAATCCAAAAGGACATTGTCGCCGAACGGGAATCCAGCGCCGAGCTGCAAAAGCAAAAGGCCGCCTTGGAGAAGTCCCTCAACGAGGTGCAACTCAAGCTCATCGACCTCGAGACTAAGGGTTACTCGACGGCCAGCCACGACATCAAGTTCCTGCACAAGCGCATCCAAGAGGTAAGCCCTTCCTCCCCCAACTCACCCCCCATCCCCCACATCACTAACATAACCCCCTCTCAAAGCTGGAATCCCAACTCGAGGACCACGAAACGGAGCGCAGCAAGTCCCAACGGTCAGTGCGCAACGTAGACCGCATCGTCAAGGACCTGCAGTCGCAGATCGACCGCAAGGACAAGCACAATGTGCAGCTCAACGAGGACGTCAGCCGCATGCGCGACAAGGTCGACAAGCTGCTCAAGACGATCGAGGAGCTGCAGGCGTCCGAGAGCAACAATGAGTTGTCGGCGAGGCGCGCGGAGCGTGAGCTGCGCGAGGAGAGGGAGAAGTCGTTGAGGCTGGAGCGGGAGCTCGAGGGGTGGAAGAATTTGAGGTTGGAGAAGGGGGGCGCTGTTGGTGGGGGTGGGAATGGCGGGTCGGTTGCCGGGAGTGTGTTTGGCGGCAGTGTGAGGGGCCGGAATGGTGGTGCCACCGGTCTTGGGGTGAGGTGGGAGGATGAGGGCAGTGTCAAGATTCCTCAGCGCAAGAGCAGCATTAGCAGGGTTCCGAGCTTGACGAAGGGGTTCTTGTAAGTTAGCGAGGCGGTGGTTGGGCTTTTCTTGGGATAGTTGTGGAAGGGATGGTTGGTGATGGTGTTGGAGGACGGTTCTGCATATTTTGAGGATACCTGTTTGCAAACGAGGAATGGGTGGGAGCTAGGAATTGCATGTTTTGGGCTGTAGCCTTGTTTAGTTTACTGATGGTTTACGAAGTATTGTTTTCGGTTTGACTCGTGCGCGACAGTGTTTCGAGCCTCCCGTCAATGTATCACAAGTCTTCTAGTACACAACTACATGGTGATGTCAACATCTGTGTGAGCGGGAGAAACCCGCGAGACTGGCTTTCCAACCCTGCCAGTCTTCCAACATCGTAAACCACCACCTTGGTGTTTCGTGAACTCACAACTCACAATCGCTATGCCCTCTTATAATGGTGTTGTTGAAGCCGTCACCACAAGCATCATTCCTCTGTGGCGCAATTGGCTAGCGCGTCTGACTGTTAATCAGGAGGTTGGAAGTTCGAGCCTTCCCGGAGGAGAAGCATTTGTTTTTGCGGATTGGTGATCCGGACCTGTGTCAAACCTTGCGGTGTTGCTTGCACTTCTCTTTTTCGAAGATGAGTGCCGTCATGGTAGCTCCAAGGCGACGGGTTTCTATCACAAATTCAAAACTCATTTCTTTCGTTCCGATTTTCCCAATCTCAAGAGGGTTCCCCGCGTTTTTGTTGGGGATTCAATGCACCCCAGACCATCCGATTCCAAGACCCACACTCGGGATGTAAATCCCCGAATGGATCTGCGGCTGTGGACTCCTTTGCATTTTGTCCGCACTCCGGTCAGGTCGAGAACATCTGCTAGTCCCATCTGCTCTGTCATTGACCAAATGTTATCGACCTTAGGTTCTGCAAGAAATTTCGATGTCCCCTCAATTTCCGAGACTTGAGGTACAGTACCTGCAGCAGCAGCTGCTGCTTTGTGCGTGGACGTCGCCTAACTAATATTGGACGAGACCTGCAGTAGTGCAGGCTTGGCAGGATGGGTGGTCTATCATTCTCGACGAGAGGGAGGGACAACAGTCAAAACATTCACAACAGTCACTGGTCTCGGCAGTTCCTGATTTCCTGTTTCTCTCATTGACATGTGCGAAGTACATGTGTGCCTGTTGTGACGGTGGCAAACATTTCATGGCAGCCGCGGTGGACGAACGAAAAACCGCGAAAGAGGTGACACTTTCCTCAATTGTGAGCTGATTGCCCGCGGGTTCTACGGAGCTGGGGGAAGCTCTTGCCGAGCACGTCCCAATCCGGCGTCGACTGACACACCCACCTTCTCCAGCGAATTAGGTGGCGCCGGCGCCTCTCAATGGTAACGAGGCGCGTTCCTTCCGCTTCTGTGATCCTAGCGATCGCCATAAAAAGTGGCGGGATCGCTTTCCAGCTTCTTCTCTCTTGTGCTGAGCTTCTCCCAGTCACATCACCTTTTGCGCATTTGCCCGTTGACTCGCAAACTCTTGTGTTATTGTCCCAGCTTCAACCCCGGAACTCAAGCCCAAGACCAATTCCACAATGAAGACCGCCACTCTCTTCCTCGCTGCGGCCGGAGCTGCTCTGGCCCAGAACCTCTCTGGCCAACCCGAGTGCGCCGTATGTGGCCAATCTCTTTTACACAGATTCATCCGTCGACGCGTCTCGCTAACAACACAATCAAGACTGCCTGCCTGATCTCTGCGATTAGCGCTGCTGGCTGCGCACCCAACGACGCCGGCTGCGCGTGCGGGCCGACCAAGACTATCATCCAGGCCAGCGTCGCCCCCTGCCTCATCGCCAGCTGCAGCCCCGCGGCTCTACTGCAGGCCCAGAGCGCTGGCGAGGCGCAGTGCAAGGACTATTCGGCCACGGCCACGGCCACGGCTACCGAGACTGGCAAGACCTCGGCCGCTTCGTCCGTCAGCACCACGGCTGCTTCCACCACCTCCGCGGCCACACCCACGTCGGGCCAGACAGACGCTGAGACCACATCGGCCCCGACCACTGGAACCTCGGGAACCTCGGGAGCTGAGGAGACCTCGTCGCCTACTGAGGACGCCACGGAGTCTGACTCTGAGCCTGAGGAGACGTCGACGAGCACTGGTGCCGCTGCCGCTGCTACGGCGATGAGCTTCGGCGCGTTGTTGGGCGTTTTGGGAGCGGTTGCTGCGTTGTAAGGGTGCCACAATGGATAATGCGGTGTAATACGGTGTTGAGATTGTCATGAGGCAAGTACAAGAAGGTGGCAAGGATGTGAGATGAAAATTTCTGGTCGTGCTGCTGTATCTCTAGGTATTGCTATTCTTGTGGTAATCAAAATGACTTAATGGACTGGCTACTGTCTTCTTTCTGCTGAATGCATGCATGAAGAGCTATCTGCGCTTGAACCAAGTGACCTGTCGTTGGTCCCTTCACTCTTCAGGATAAACCGAGATGTAACCATCAACCCTCCTATGAGATACCTCGACATGAGATAACACTCTGCCTCGTCCTCTTAAGCGCAGGCGCATCGGGTGACATCGTCTTAGGCAATGTCTCAGGCTCCGGGAAAGTCGCATTTGACTTACACACCCTTTGCTCCTCCTAAAGAGACTCAACAATGAGCCATCGTCGTTTGTGCATACTTACAAATCCAGCACAGTTTACATAACCCCTCGCTTTCTACAACTCGATCTGTAAACGTTCTTCTCGCTCCAGTCGCTGAGCATCATCAGACTTCGCAGCCAAAATACCAAGGCCAGGGCGATCTACGAACTGACGGGAAACCACTAGATTCTTCGATAAGCCTAATAGGGGGTAATTTGGGGCTGCAAGATGAAAAGGTGAGCGAGACACCTCCATTCGTCATCTCAGAAAAGCTGTATCTGACTGATCGAAGATCATGGCATGTAAGCAGATCAACTGCCGCTTGGACCTAGCTTTCATCAACCTCGTGAGGCATGATAGTGCGATCTATTTACGGTCTCTGACAACCTCGGCATAGAATACCATGGTATATAGATGACACATCGGCTGTGGACAGCAGCTTTAGGAGACCACAGTACTTGGTGCCGGCCGTGTGTGATGCTCCGAATGGGCCGTAGAGAATTGAGGTGATCAAGGTAACTAAGAGGAGCTTATGGGTTTAAGGTATGCGTTAGGGCTAGTTGTATACTTTGTAAGTCTCAATATATGGTTGACGGGAGAGTAGAGAAGACGACGGAAGGTTGTTGATGGTTGGGTCAGTATACAGTGTGCACACTGTGGTGATATCCTACGGATGTTTGCAACTTCTTGGGTCAAGTCTCTCGAACAATTCCACTCTGTCAAGACAAAACTGCCTCCAGTAAACATACAGACAAAACCACTCCAAACCATAAGTGGCAGATTATGTGATATTTTAATCACAGATTAGATTATTTATTGCAGTTCCCACCAAGCCTAATCACTACTCTCACAACCACATTCTTCCTTGAGCATCTCACTCTCACCTCACTCTCACCCGTCAACAACACCAACACGATGGCCACCGACGTAGCGCTCGAAACCTCAATGGTACAACCCCACTCTCTCCCATACCTTCAACTCTAACCAACTGGCTCACAACACCCCAGGGCACCATCATCGTGGAGCTGTACACCCAGCACGCGCCTCGAACCTGCCAGAACTTTTCGACGCTCGCCTCGCGCGGCTATTATGACAACGTCATCTTCCACCGCATCATCCCCGACTTTATGGTGCAGGGCGGCGACCCGACAGGCACGGGCCGCGGCGGCAGCAGCATGTGGGGGGACAAGTTTGACGACGAGATCAGTCCCGAGCTGAAGCGTATAACCCCCCTTCCCTTCTTTTCTATCTTACACCCCATGGTGTTCATGATGTTTAAAAAGAGAGTAACTAATAGGCTGTGGTTGTTTGATAGATACGGGCGCGGGCATCCTCAGCATGGCCAACGCGGGGCCCAACACCAACGGCAGCCAGTTCTTCATCACGCTGGCGCCGACGCCGTGGCTGGACGGCAAGCACACCATCTTTGGGCGGGTCAAGAAGGGCATCAAGGTGGTGCAGCGCATGGGGCTGGTGCCGACCGACGGCGAGGACCGGCCCAAGACCGAGGTCAAGATCAACAGGGCGTTTGTGGTGCAGCCCGAGGACGAGGTGTAGCCGAATATTCACTTCTTTTTGCAGGATCTGTCCGACTGAGCTCTCCGAGACTGTATTCTTGAGGATTCATTTGTTTACCTCACCCCGACCAGTCTGTCTACCTGCCATCATCATAAAGGTCTATGGTACATGAATGGATGATGGCCTCGCCGGCCGCTCTGGTAAACAGCAGGCAAGTAACCCCGAATCTCCTCGTTGATTCGATACAGGACAGGGCAGGCAGGTCAGGAGAGGCCGGACCCTAACCGGTCTAAGTGATGTCTCTATACAACATGACCGTGACGTCCGTCGTACCTCAATGTGTCCCCTCAGCTCTATGCACCTGCTTTAGAAGACCACCTCGTGTGACCGCTGCAACCATTCCCGTCATAATAACACAAAACACATGCCTGCGGATGCCCGAGTCCATGAAACACGCAAAGCAAAAACGCCCCCCGCGCCGGCCCGCGATCGGCAATGCAAACTCCACCAGAACCCCCCCATAACCCAAATGCCATGTGCACAACTAAAATGCAGTTTACGGAGTAGATAATCATGGTAAACCGTTTGAAAGCAAAACCAAAATCAGCGAGGCGGCGAGGACAAGGTGCCAGACGACTCGCTCTCCATATCGCGGTCCCTCTTGCCCTTCTTGATACCGCCCAGCGGCAACGGCGGCTTGGGCGGGCCCAGCTTGATCTTCTTGGCCGGCGAGATGCCCTTGGCATTCGCCAGCTTCTTGGGCGCGACCTGCACCGTCGAGTCCTTGACGTCGTCGTCTACCTTTTGCTCGACATTGAGCATCGAGCTGCCCTTGGGCTTATCCTTCTTCAGGGTGCCCGGAGTGCCGGGGCTCTGGCTCTTGGCCTTGAGGATCACCTTCTTGGTCAGGGCATTCGGCTTCAGCTTCTTCTTCTTGGGGTTGGTGGGGTCTGATTCATCCGCGTCCTCGTCGAATTCATCGCCGTCCCGTTTTCGGGGGCTGGCGGCGCGGCTCGCCGGCAGAGGCGTGCCTTTCTGGCTGCCGGGCGGCGTGTTGTCGTTGTTTTGGCTGCCTGCGTTGCTTCCGTTGCTGATCTTTTGCGCAGCGGCCCTGCTGGCATTGCGTCCGCTGTTTCCGATGCACGACCCCATGTGATTGTTGAGACGCGTCACCAGGATGCACCGCTTGCACTTGGAGCACGTGGCGCTGGGGAAGCTGAGCACATTCGGCGGGCGGTCTTTGGCGCCGCCCTCGGTACCCGGCGCCGGAGAGCTGGGGTCGTTGGGGTCGAGCTTCTGGTCCTTTTTCTTCTTGCCCCGCCCCGGCCCAGGGGCGACCCACGTCTGACCGTAAATATCGTAGCCTGGCTTCTCGATGTAGGGATGTTTCTTGCAGTAGATGACGCCTGGATCTGGCTTCTTCGCGCCCTTGCCGTCGGTGGGGTGTAATAATCGCGGGAGGTGGCATCGGGGACACAGGACTTCCTTGGTCGTCTTTAGCGGATTGCCCTTGAGCGTCACTTTTCCGTCCTTGTAAACCGCCGCGTCCGTCTCGATCTCGACATCTGGTTTGGTTTCTGTGGTTGCGCCGTCTATGGCATTGAGGGCGAGCTTCTCGACCTTGATGGCAGCCGTGTTTGCGCGGGCCATCTTCTCGTCTCGGTGCACCTTGATCAGGAGATCGTGCACGAGGTTATATAATACGTCGTCGAGCACCGCATGCGACTGCAACCGAGGAGCCAGTATTAGCAAAGCGGAGTGCGAATACCGACGGCCGACTTACAAGCTTCTCCATGGGGCTCTCATCCTCGGGCGCGACAATGACGCCGGCCTTGCCAGTTTCCCCTGTTTCCGACGACATGTTGACTGGTGCAGCTTTGTAATCTCAAGCTGGGTGTCCTGGTGACCAACTTGTCCCCAAGCGATAAACTGCACAACCGTATCCGTAATTGAGCCGATGCCCGAAATTTTGGGAGCTGGGACAGGGACACGGTCAGCCTCTCACCATTGCTCGGGAGCGCTGCAGAGGCTCGACTCGAGGAGCGGCGGAGCAATGCGGTGACAGGAGGGATGACGAATGAAAGAGATTGTCGAGTCCGGCGGTGCTTCGACAATTAGTAGCTAGTCCTGAGACGCGAAATGCGCTTGGAGATTTCGGTTTTGCCGGTAACCTGGTTCGAGCGGAACCTTGGAAGGCAAAAATGTTGTCTCAGACCACCGCTAGCCGCGGTTTTGTTAGGTGTTCAGCGCTGCCGACAGTGGGAACCAACAGCATGCACGGGCGAACATCCCCTGAATTATAGCCGGGATTGGCCCACCGCCCGTGTAGATCGAAGACTGGGTACAAGGCCGAGGTATTGTTCTGATTCCACGACAATGAGCGTACCTAATAGCAGTTTTGAGGCCAAATTAATTGCGAGGTTCTTTAATAAAATTCATCAATGTTTCCACGGAAGATTACAAGCTATTCAAGTCAGAAGCTGTCCTATTGTTCTGTACCCTGGCTCGATTCTGCCGTGATAAAAAAGGCGGTGGCGGGGACGGGGCCACTTGGCACGAGCTAAGAAAGACCTGAACCTCGAACGGACAACCCGGAAGAATTAAACTTGTGCAGAGGTTTTTAGCATGAAGATCCAAATTATGCCGTACCACGCTGTCAAACAATGTTTCTAGATCCGGCCATGACACTAGCACTGCAGGGAGCCGTCATATTCAAGTATCTGCACACGAGAATTCTTGAAGTCGCAACAGAAATCAACCACCAGTTTCCCATCCCGTTCTCCAATTGCGGAGTGCATTCAATGGTGGGGCAGTGGGACAGGCCGTTTTTAGCTCCGGGCTCGGTTGGCAGGGGTCCAGGGAAGACAACAAACACAGCTGCGACTCGTCAGTGAAGGGATTTCGAGATTTTGTGGTGACCAGCGACGCCAACATCCTCGGCGAAGCGCACTGTGTAAATGTCACGATAGCAACAGTCACTCAAAAGCCAACAATGTCGCGTGCTCAGCAATCCTCAATCCGATCCTTCTTCCAGCCACGGTCCCAGCCCACCTACGCTGCCCCTCCATCGAGTGCCCCTCCGCAAACCGCAAACAATGACAAGGATGCGACTGTGCCAACACCACCTCCGGCTCCTGTCCCAGCTGCTCCCCAACCCGTCGCATCCAATCCCGTCACAATAAACATCACCTTCCCACCGAACGGCATCCCCGTCTTGCCGTCTCCGCCATCTCTCCCCTCCGGCGCAACCATCGTGCCCCTCGCCGAGCAACACATCCCCGCGCTTCGCCGAATCAACTCCCTCCTGCTCCCTGTCGCCTACCCAGACTCTTTCTACGCCAAAGCCCTCGACCCGCTTGTCTCGGGCCTCTTCTCGCGCGCCATCCTCTGGCAAGACTCGGACAATGACGCGCCCAAAGTCATTGGCGGCCTGATCTGCCGCCTCGAGCCGAACCCCTTCCTCGACGCCCAAGGCCAGCCGCTCCTCCAACCGCCTCCGCCTCCACAGCAGAGTAAACCCGCCGACGTCGTCCCGCCCAACACGCCCTACTTTGCCATCTACATCCAATCCCTCGTCCTGCTCTCGCCGTACCGCTCCCTCGGCCTAGCGGCCGCCGCTCTCGAGCACATCATCGCGAGCGCCGCGCTCTTTCCCGCCGCGGGATCGAGCATCGATGCGCGCACAATCTACGCGCACGTGTGGACCGAGAATGAGGAGGGGCTCAAGTGGTACGAGGCGCGGGGCTTCACGCGCGAGGGCCGCGAGCCCGTCAAGGGGTACTACTTCAAGCTGCGGCCCGACACGGCGTGGGTAGTGCACCGACACATCGGGCCCAGCAGTGCGCCATCCATACTGCCCCTCGCCTTGCCCGATGCAACAACCCCATCCATGTCCACAACAGCGGTAGCACCACCCAACCCGACCAACGGCACAGGCGCGGTCCTCACAGCAGCAATCAACCTCCCGCCCATCACCTCCCCTACACCACCCCAAACCACCGGGCCCCCTCGCGCTCGCAGCAGACCACCACCACCCACAGCCTCCTCATCCAGTACATCCCTCTCCTTCCAAAACAGCCGCCCCGAAACAGAATGGAACGATCTCCCCCCCGACATGGTCGCTCCCACAACCAGGAGTAGTAGCGCTAGTACTAGCACCCCAAATAGCCAAGTACAACAGCAACAGCAGTTGCTCCCCCCTCCGCCCAACGGACACGCAAGCATGCCAGGCTCCGGGGCCAGCTCGCGGAGCAGTTCGACGACGGGACGGAAGAAGAGGGAGAGGACGTACCCTTCTGCGGCGTTTGGGAAATAGACTCGGTACGATATCGAGTGGGGATACATGGTGTGCAAATGGGCTGAGGGTCACGAGTTTCGGATAGAGCGGTTTGAATCCCTTCGGCGGATCGGCAAGTTGTGAGTGACCTACCGGGCCGAATAGTTACCTGGATACCTCTCTTGCCGGGGATTGGGTTTGAGTTGGGTTAGTTCAAAGTTTGTGGATACAGAACAGAGAAAAGACGACCCCATATACGGATAGACTGAATGAATGAGAACACGAGCATGATTATCACATCACACCACACAGACCAAAGACACGAAAAACAGACAAGGGGCGGGGGCGATGATCAAGACACTGCATACTGAATTAACGCTGGTTTCTCCGCCACGGCGCTAGCTCCGTCGTGAGAGAGAGCCTATGGAATAGCAACCGCGCGAATACCGTTGCAAGATCTTCTTCTTCCCTGACTAGAACCTCCCAAAAGATCCGACTCGAGTGAGTGCCAAAGATGCGAACCGGCCCTCCCCAGTAGCTAGTTAGCTCGGTCCCGCCCCAACCCAATACTAAAACCGAAAAAACCGTAATACAAATGTCGCTGTAACCTGTCCATTCCACCGGCGTAGCTGGCCGTGAGAAAATACGGCCGAGGCCGCGCGCGGCAGGACCAAGTTCCCCCTTTTCCCCCCTTCCCAGAACTTCCCATAGTAGCCCCATCGTCTTACATGACGCCACAACACTTTCCCTCACTCTTCTTGGCGGTACTCGGCCATGACCACGACGCCTAGTCAGCAGTAGCCTTCTCGCCATCCCCAGCGTGGGAACCCGACTTGGCCTCGGTGCGCAGCTCGCCAATGTAGTCGGCAGAGCTCGGCGCGGCTCCCTTCTCCATGCCCGCGGCCACGAGCGCAATGAGCGCGGCGCCGACGCCAGAGCCGTCCTTGGCGATGCCGATGCGGATGCGCTTGGCACCTTCCTCGCCGATGCCGTCGACGATGCGCAGCGCCTCGTAGATCATGTCGCGGAAGTAGGGGTAGTGCTCGACCAAGCTGCCGTCGACGCCAACGTCGATGGGCTCGTCCTTGAGCTCCGGGTCCGTCAGCTTGCCCGTCTGGAGGACGATGGCGGCAATGGCGACGGCCGAGAGGCGCGCGGCGCGGCGGCCGACGGCGCCAGCGATCGCCTTGAACGCCTGGGCGTCGTCGTGCGCGGGGGAGTAGACGTGCAGGTTGGACTCGAGTTCCTGGCGGAGGATGGAGAGCTCGGGCGTGTTGTCGGCAGCGGCAACCGACATGATGGAAGTATCGAGGCCCCATTGCTTGTATAGGCTCGATTCCTCGGCGATGGTGGTTGTTGACCTCCAGTCGTTCGAGCTCGAGTTCTCGTCCTTGAAGAACGAGATCTTGGGGTTCTTGAGCATGTCGACAATGACCAACCGCAGAATCTCGCCCAGGAACATGCCCGACACGCGCTTCTCGTACATCTGGATGCCGGGGTTCACCGTCTCCTCGTCCAAAGCCTTGTCCCACGGGGTGTTGGGCAGGACGTTGAGCTGGTTGTCGAACGAGCCCCATTCGGTGTTGATGACCATCTCGCCGGTCGAGTTGTCGTACTCGCCCGACAGGGGCTTCTTAAGCTTGGAAAGCTTCTCAACATACGCGCCGTTGGTGCCCGTGCCAAAGATGGCACCCAACACAGCACCAGACTTGCCTGGGGCAGTGTATGACCGAGCCATGAGCGTTCCAACCGTATCGTTGACGAGGGCAGCAACCTTGACCGGGAGGTGCAGCTTGTCGATTTCCGTCTGCAGGAGGGCGCACACATCCTTGCCGACTGCGTCCGGAATGTCAAAGCCCTTCGTCCACCTTATGAGATTCCCCTTGTTGATTCCGATCTGCTGCACAGGGAAGCTAAAGGTAAATCCCATGCGGAAGGCGTGTTCGTCCCTGTAGCCGTCCGGAGACGTGACTGTCATGCGCCGCCTAACATGTTGCTCGAAGTGGTCCCCGTGGTGCTTCTGGAGGAAGGTCTGAATCTCGTGGGCCAGGAAAGCGAACAGCTCTTGCGCCGTCTTGGCGACCATGAGCTCCTTGGGAATTGCCACTTTGCTGTAGGCGAGGTTGAAGGTGCTGTCACCATTCAGCTTAATCGAGCAAACACGGAAGTTGGTTCCGCCAAGATCGACGGCCATGTACAGGCCCTATCAGGAGGAGTGTTAGCACGCCGGGCGCTGGCTGTAGAGCTGCTCCCAACCAACCTTTTCGGTGCCGTTGGGGACGGCAGTGACGTATGTGGGAATCTGGCTCAGGCTTGTTCCATCCTTGTCCAGGCCCTCGCCTTCGAACCGACGGTGTTAGCAGAGCTCACAGTGCAAGCCTTCATGGCGATTTAGCTCAGCACATACTCATCTGGCGCAGGAACTCCTGCACACCCTTGTTGACATCCTCATCCGAGTAGTTGAACTGGGCGACAATCGACTTGGTCTCGGCCTCGAGTGCCATGGTGAGCGGTTTTGAAGTGGGAGCTATGGTAGTGAACGGGGGCGGGTTTTCGCAGAGTGCAGGTTCGTCGGTTCGCGCTGCTGTGGGGGAATGTGCAGCTTGAGGGAGGGAATGGCGGGAATTTATTGTGGATGAAGAAGAATGAAAGTCGGAGCTATGAAAGAAGAATTGGAGGATCTATGGCCGTATTGAACTTTAAGTTAGCTCAGAGAAAACTGAAAAGAGGCTGGACCAAAAGCTCAAACAGGATGTTCCAGTTGGTGTTGGTGCCAGGGCAGTTGATGGAGGGGCAGCTGGGGGCGGCGCAAGCAATCCGTGGAATGCGGGGCACCGAGGGGTCTTTGTAGGAACGCGATTGAAATCTAAAGAAACCCCTGTGTTTTGAGTCAAAACTTACAAATGCTATAATCAGGAAGGCCGCAGAGCACACATGCACCAGGCTGAGATAAGAAAAGTTGCGCGAATTGCTTCTTTTCCAGTTCCCAGCAGCTGGCAAGCTGTTTAAGATGCGCCGCGGGGCGCCCGCCAACTTTGGGAATGACGTTTTGACGGTTGCTGGGGGGTGCGATTGTGGGGTGGGTTTGATAGGCCGGTTGGGCCGATAGTGGGGTCGTCAGGGACCCCTATGCCAGCCAGCCCGGGCCAGCCAAGTGAAAACGGCCCGGATTGGGGTGACAGTGACCCAATGCTCGCCAAGTCACCCAACGAAGTCGTCGACGGGCTGAACCCTTCCGCAGCGGCCTCGGAGACGCTGGAGCCTTTCAGAAATTGCCGCTCAGGGCTCTCACTCAGACCCTCCCAGTACGATGCGAATTGCGGAGTAAGTTGCCGTGCTAGTCCTAGAGTCGGCCAAATGAACGGTGATAGTTCGGCCGTTAGAGCCCGCCTCGAATGTTGTTGCTGCACAAGGATTCGTTTCCAAACGGGATGCTGCTTGCACGGTGTTTGGGTGCGTGGTCGAGCGCCAAGGTTGGTCAATCCTGATTGTCCTCCCTCACCTTCCCTTCGTCGACGCCGAGACCGCCGCAACGGATTGTCGTCGTTGGGGATTCGCCAATGGGTCAATGGGCCAATGCAGGAGCAGCAAGAAGTACGACGGCATGGCCCATAGGGAGTACGACGCCGCGCTTTCCGACAAGCGATGCGCGGAAACTCGCTTTCCAAAGTTTGTTTGCCGTTGAGGCGCTTGACTCCGTATGCAACTTGAGGCGATTGTTTCCTAATTCGAGCGGCCAAGAAACAGAAATATCACTGATATCAAACGCCAAAATCCTTGAAAATGGACAAGCTTGAGAACGAGGATTGACTCCCGCCTTGGAGGTCAGAAACTTGAAGTCGACGAGAGCCGCAAATTGGGGAAGGGGCGCCTAAACAAATCTGGATGTGGGGATTTGCATGCTGCAAGGATCGCGATTCGCAGATCTGCGGGCAAAGAGAGGAAGTCGGCGCTAAGCATGCTCTCGCACGGAAACATTTCGCTGTGCAGACTCATCACCAGAAGGAGCGATTCGTGATCTTAATATTCTCTCATGTAGTAAAAAGATCAGTTACTGGAGCTCTACGATGGCACAACCTCTCTGCTAGGAGTCGACCCTTGAGGTTTAAGATCCGAGTCTCCGAGACATCCACGATGCAAGTGGCTTGGAAGTTCACGATCTCACATGTTACCCCTGTCAACAAACTCCAAACCCTGAGGCTCATACGGACTCTTGTCAAATGAGCTTCGGATGGTACCTAAGTCATAACTACCTAGGTAGACGGAGGCATTGTTCACCTTGTCTACCTATTTTCCGTGTTCCGTTTTCTAGATTTTCTCGCTTATCTTTACTCTCCTTACACATAAGGCCGACAGCTGGATCTTGAGGGGCACTATATCTCCCATACCTTCCCACACCAAGAATAGCCATGAGGACTTTGTCCATTTGGGATATATACTATTTTTTTTGTTCCGAGGGGGTGTATGGGTTACCGGTTTACTTGGGAGCATGACATCCTGTTCAAATCCTGAAGGCGCATGCCTCTCGTAGAGCTCTGAATGATGTGAAGTTGAGTACCTTTGCGTTGGAAACGTGTTCAGGCTGTGTTATGTTAGTTGAACGTTGAGTATATTGATTTCGATAGAAGGTTTATAATGCTCTGTAGGTATCTACCAAATGTTTAATCGTTTAGGCGAGTAATCACCGAGACGACTATATGATGCTTGGTCTCAGAAAGACAGACAGCGACATTTAGAGAAATGAAGGGATACACAGAGCATAGCAGAGGTAGTTAATACGGTTACAGAAAAGGGGAAAACATGGGGGAGGCGCAGTGGTCCATTAATTACTGGGGTGAGCCCAAGTCGCGACTTCTGGTGTGTTTCGGTCAGGTACCGAGGCTCACAAGACACCTAAGGTACTTATAGTTGGCCATCCGAATGTTGCGTACCTAGACTAAGCGATGACGACTCGAACTTGTTCGGGTTATCTAAATCTAAATTTGAAACAGCCCTTGTGAGTGTTCCAATAACCTTTTAAGGTCAACAACGTTCTTCCGAGCGACAACACGATGGGCCTGGGGAGAAATTATTAGAGGCGAGATCCCAACGTTGAGCATTTTTGGATTCGACACTCTTGCTTGTCCCGTCCAACCCTTTGTCTCACTTTGTTACAATCAGGGGCAAGAGAGAAACGTGCTGGTTTCTGGAGAGGATGATGGCCCCCGACCGTTATCAGGTCGCCGATGCACGGAGGCGGCAAGGCGGTCGAAGGGCGACAAAAGGCATCAAGATGTAACCCAACCCACGTGCGATGGAAGGTGTCACTACTTCCAAGAAGCGGGAAACATTTGGAAGCGCGGTTAATTCGGACTGTGCCGCTGGTGACCCCGAAATGTCACAAGATGTTGCAACTTGCCTCCATCAGGACAGCCGGCGATCAGCACCTCAGCATCAAAATCGGCGCGTTTAGTGGACCATGAATCCCGGTGCCCACAAAGGTTGACGGGATGTAAATGAAATGCAGACCATCTCCAGTTGTTCGCTGATAAGTGAGCGTCGAGCAAGAAACCCCGAATGCACCAGCGGCTCATCTCAAATGGATTCCCTTGGGAGCACATGCTTCTTGGCGCCGTTAAATCGGCCAAGGGACGGAGTTAGTTAAGTAGCATTGAGCCAACTTCGAGGTCGAACTCAAGATTAGAGAGTTTGCCATGTTCGCCCAGACCAGCTCATGGGCCGAGGAAAACCCCCTTTCGAAGTTGAAGGTCCAAGTTGCGGCTGATGAGGAGGAACATTGCACCGTGGCGCTCAACCGCCAATCGGAAGCGCAGAAGTCTACAGCTGCTTATTGGTCCTTTGCCGTGGCAACAAGGCACAGCGCCTCGCAACTCAGCCACACCATGATCGCAGACAGCAGATTCCAGGCCCAAGTCCTACGAAGGTCCTACCATCCCATGTCTCTTTTTGGCCTAGGTCAGGCACCTGCACACAAGATGCCAACCCTGGCTCTCAGGCACGAATCCACGGGGCCATCAATCAGATCAATCAGGACTGGAGCTCAACTTGGGGTCTGAGCCGCCTGACCAGCTGCCCCTCGTGGTTGGTGGGTTTGGCGATGGGTACGAAGTACCCCGTCCTCATCAACAACGCCGGAATTGTCAACATGAGAGAGCCATGGAGGCATCACCAACCAGAACCGACGGTCAAACATCAAAACGCACGCATTGCCATAGTACATAGCCGATTCTCTTCAAGCCACTTACAATGAAGACCATCACGGCAGTTCCAAAGAACCTTCAAGACAAATTTTGCTTGAAACCAACCCCCTCGGGGGCTGACGTTCATCGCCGTTCTGATAACTGGAGACCGACCCGTTTGTCTTACCCAACTTCCCGGTGCTGACCCCGGCCAACGACCCCTCTTTGTCAATGCCTGACCCAACGGTCCACCGCCATTGACTTGGAGGACTTCACATTTCCGTCTTGAAGACATTAAAAAGATGCTGAAACCGCTATCAGAGATGATAGTCACTCTCATGTTAAATATCAGGCAGCTCTGCCCTCTGCACGCCTCCTGCCCATGTTTTTGTCTGTGCGGGTTGAAGCTGCCCTGATCATCCCCAGAACGATGGAGTGGAGCCCCTCTTCTGCAGCTAAAAGGCAAGTGGATACCAACCGAACCGCCTGAGGAAGGCACAACGCGGGAGTGAAACCTTCCAGGACTCTGTTGGCGTGTCCCTGAAAAAAGATTGTTGCACTTTCGAACTGTTCTCGCATCGGGCATTTCAGGTTGGGCCTCATCAAAATTGCTTCGTTGAACGTATGATTTCTTTTTGAAAGAGCTGTGGTTCTCCAGGCCTCAAAAAGTGCTAGGACGATTTCCCCTCCCCCGCGTAAGCTGCACTGCCAACAACCCACCAAGGCTCAGCCTTATAACGCCCCTCATCGCCATTTGCTACCCGCAGTGCGCTGGCACGCAAAGCCCGTCAGCCACGGAACAAGACCTTGCCGGCCATTGCTCATCATCAGCCCTCAGGTTAACCCCGGTTCTTTGCCAGCCGCGAACCCACCACCCGCTGCAACCTGAGAGTCCTACCCCAGTTGCAAAGCAGCACCTAATTTTCCCCCTCCTTTCCCCGATTCAGCTCTTTCTTTCTTGGGTTGCCCAGCCCGCCGCCGCCCACAGCCTCCCCCTCGGTCGCACCCCCTCCTCCCCACCTCCTACTTTTCCCTTTAATACCCTAATATTCACCTTTCCCCTTATGAGCTCGCTGAACTCCCGCCTGAAAGGCTTTGGTTTCGGAAAACGGAAGTCGAACGCCTCGATAAAACCACCCCAGACTGGGAGTGCTAGTCCTAGCCCCAGCGTGCTCCAGAGCCAGACCCCGCCTCCGGGCGCTGCCCCTCAAATACCACCGCTGTTCCCTCCGCTCCCGGGTTCCGCCCCGTCGAGTGCATCCAGCCCGTCTCGACAAAGCCTCCAAATGAATCATCCAGGTGCTGGTCCGCGACCGCCCAGCTACTCAGCAAACTACCCGCCAGGTCCTCCCGGCCTCGCCGGCCGCACCAGTCCCCTCGTCAACCAAGGTCCGACCCGGACTCCACCGTCGCAAATGGTTGGAGGTCCTCCGCCCATCAACACCGGGGCCCCTCCGGTTGCTGGGTACCCACCTCCCGTCATGGGAGGCGGCCCTCCTCCAGTCCCCGGCGGGCCCCCGGGCTACGCTGGCCCTACCGGCTACCCCCCGCCGGCGCCCCAACCCGCCGGGCCCATGGCCCCTTACACGCGCAACACTGCCGCCGAAGTCGAGGGTAACAGCAGGAGCAAGGCGCAACTGATTGTCGGCATCGACTTTGTAAGCGACCCCCTCTCTGCGGCCACTTTCGAAAGATTTATGCAAAGGCTAACGTGCGCGGCCTTTGTAGGGTACCACTTTCTCTGGCGTGGCTTTTGCCTTTGCTACAAATAACGAGGCGAAGGAGGATATTATTACCGAGTGGCCTGGCGCCGGCTCATACACAAAGCAAAAGGTTCGTCTGGTGCACCGGCATACTCGAGTCCCGCTCTGACCTTGGTCCCGTCTTAGATCCCTACCGTGCTATATTACGACCAATACCAAAAGGTGGTTGGCTGGGGCCCTGACATTGCAGATGCGCTCGCCCCGACTGGGTACCCCAAGCCCGGCGTGCAAAAGGTAGAATGGTTCAAGCTCCAGCTGATGCTGTCGGGCAACACATACATCGATCCCATCAACCTGCCGCCCCTTCCGCCAGGCAAGTCGGAGATCGACGTGGCGGCCGACTACCTCTTCAAACTCCGCCAGGCCATGCGGGCTGCCCTCCAGAAGACGCTCGGTGAGGTATTTAATCGTGAGGAAAGGAACATCCGATATTACCTGACCGTCCCCGCCATCTGGAACGACGCCGGCAAGGCCGCCACCAGAGCTGCCGCTATCCAGGCCGGCTTCCTCCGCGACGAGAACGACAACCGCCTGACCCTAGTCAGTGAGCCCGAGGCCGCAGCGCTCTTCTGCTCCAAGACTGGCCTCCTGAACCTCAAGGTGCACGATGCCGTCCTTATTGTCGACTGCGGTGGCGGCACCGTCGATCTTATCGCGTACGAAGTCGAAGACGAGAACCCCTTCACGGTCGCGGAGTGCACAGCTGGCTCAGGCGACTCGTGCGGCTCGACGGCGCTGAACCGGAATTTCAGCAACATCCTCCGGACCAAGATCCGCAAGATGAAGCTGCCCGACGGCTCCAAGACTGCCGGCCGTGTCTATGCCAAGTGCATCATGGACTTTGAGAACCGGATCAAGGCCGACTTCCGTAATAACGGTCAGAAGTGGGCTGTGGATGTCGGTATCGAGGCCGAGTTCCCCGAGGCTGGCATTGAAGAAGGCTACATGACCTTCACCAACGAGGAGATTCTGCAGTGCTTCGAGCCCGTTGTTAACCGCATCCTGGAGCTCGTCAGGAACCAAATCATTGCCATCCAGGCGCAGAACCGCACTCTGCAAAACATCCTGGTCGTCGGTGGCTTTGGCGCGTCAGAATACCTCTTCCAGCAGATCAAGCTCCATGTCCCGCCGCAGTTCCAGTCCAAGGTCGTCCGGCCAATGGACTCGGTTGCCGCCATCGTCAAGGGCGCCGTCACAGCCGGTATCACCGAGAGAGTCATTACTCACCGTGTCGCCCGTCGTCACTACCTCATGGCCACGCTGCAACCCTTTAAGGAAGGCTACCACCCTGAGGCGTACCGCGTTCCATCGCTTGACGGCAAGGACCGCTGCAAGTTCACTCGGCAGATCTTTGTCCAGAAGGGCCAAAAGGTCAAGATTGGCGAGCCGGTCAAGGTCTCGTTCTTCCGGCAAGTTGCTCCCGGCGCCACCCTCATGTACGAGGACATTCTGTACGCCTGCGACGACGACGTCTGTCCTGAATATACCAAGGATCCGAGTAAGTTGTCCACTGCGAGATGCAACCGAATTGCAGCTAACAAAGTTCAAACAGGAATCAAGGAAGTGGTCACGCTCACGTCGGATCTGTCACGGAAGAACCTGGAGAAGGACTTTGAGCGGATGGACACGCCGCAGGGTACTTTCTACCGGGTGTACTTTGACATTTACCTGACGCTCGACGGCTCCGAGTTCAGCGCCGAGCTCGTCTGCCAAGGCGAGGTGATGGGCCGCTGCAGGGCACGGTTCAGATAAGATGTCGATGGAGGCGTGTTTGGCGGGAGTTGCTGCTTTTGATTTCACGGCATCGGATCTCCACAGTGATACCTCTTTAGTAAAACGGGCGTGGTTTCGCATAGCTGGCAATGTGAGGCTTGGTCCAGTGCAGTGCCAGTTCATATGGTTGGCCCTAGCGAGTTTGGATGGGAGGGGAAGAGAGAGGAGGGCAAAAGATAAAAGGGATGATAATCAGCATAACACGTCCCGCTACGGGAAGAGGAAGGCAAACTGGCTTTTGATGGAGCGATTTCTGAGCTTGTTCTTTGCCCTGGATTGATAATAGATCAGCGACTTGAGATTGAAGGTGTGGTCGGACCAGTCAGCCCTATGGAAGTGCTGATGACGTTGACACTGCATGCGTTTGCATCCGTCTCATCGGGCGATGCAGGGTCTGTGGAGATGTTGACGCCATCCCAAGATCACTCAGGGGTCGACCCAGATCTGTGGGACAGCACACTTGCTCCTGCATCAGCCGCCACAGCAATAGCATCTCTCTCCTTCCCACCTTCTTTAAGAGAAACAAGACGGCTGTTCCTCGTAGACTAATGCCTGCCAATGATGTCTGGGATGGCTTCGTCATCGTTTCCCAGCCCTTAGCATCGTCAACATCCCTCCTCCTGATTCCTCTTAACTCCTTTCTCCTGCAGTCTTTTATCACTTGACTTTATCTTTCCAAGCATCTATCGTATTTCTAGAATCTCCCGGTTGAACATGGCTCGAACGCACGAGGGCATCTGGTATACAGCCCCCCCAGGGCAACACCAGAAGCTCCCTGACAACCCAAATCCGTCGTCGCACAAAAGGAGGCATCGTCGGCGGCCTGGCAACATTGTCAACGGACTCCTACTCTCGCTGTCCCTATTCACTCGACAAGCTGCCGTCTTTGCGAGCAATATGCCGGAGATGGCATCGGACATGGTACCGGATACGACACCGGACATGATCCCAGACGTGACAGAGGACATGACACCAGATACGATGCCTGACACAGTACTCGACACGGACATGGTACCTGACTAGATGTCAGACGAGACGTCAGGCGAGATGCCAGATGAGATGCTGAAAATAGTACCCGGAGCGATGCCTGACGCGATGTCAGACGAGATGCCGGACAAGATGGCAGACGAGGCGCCAGACGAGATGCAAGACGAGATGCGAGACGAGACGCAAGACGAGATGCTAGACGAGACGCAAGACGAGATGCTAGACGAGATGCCGGGCATGATCCCCGACACAGTATCAGCCAACGTGACCACCAGCCCGACCAACAGCATCAACTCAATAACAAAGGGCACAGCCAACCAACTAACGCCGATCCCGATGGTTATCACCAACAGCTGTGATGAGACGATATGGCCCGGCATCGCAACCCAAAAGGGCATCGGGCCGGGCATGGGCGGGTTCGAGCTGGCACCGAATGCGTCGATGGAGCTTCGTGTCAGCCCGGAATGGCAGGGCAGAATATGGGGGCGGACAAACTGCTCGTTCAACAACGATGGTACTGGGCCGAGCACCCCAGACGGTGTGAACGGAGACGGGGCGGCGTGTCTGACGGGGGATTGCCTAGGAATATTAGATTGCAAGTCGTCTGTAAGCTGTCTTACCTCACGACGCCACAAAAAAAAAAACCACTAACACAACCCCAGGGCCAAGTACCAGCTACCCTCGCCGAGTTCAACCTTCTTGGTGGCATCAACAACAGACAAACCTTTTACGACATCTCCCTCGTAGACGGCTACAACCTCCCCATGGGCCTCGTCTACCTCCCCGCCCCCAACACAAGCTGGATCCCACCACACCTCACCAATCCAGTCTGCATCGCCTCGCCAGGCTACCTCTCCCCCATCCCCACCATCTCCGTCCACCGCTTCACCAACACCACCACCAACACTACAACCATCGTCAACACCACCACCCTCTTCCCCTTCACCCCGCAACCCCCTTACGAACCCCGCCAAACCAACCCCTCCCTCCAAACCTGGTGCCCCTGGAACCTCCAACTCACCCCCCCAACCCAACCCCCCTCCGGCATCTTTCCCTACCCGGATTCCCCCTCCCCCATCACCCGGCCCTTATTCGACCCCTGCTTGTCAGCATGCTCTGCGACAGGCCACCCGCGCGACTGCTGCACGGGGGCCTACGGCTCGCCGGACCGTTGCAGCCCGGGGAAATACAGCGAGGTGGCGAAGAAGGTGTGTCCGGACGCGTACAGCTATGCGTATGATGATGTGGCCAGCACGTTTATTGTGCCGGCGGGGGGCGGGTGGGAGGTCAGATTCTGTCCGAGGGGGGTGAGGAGTACGAGGATTTTGGAGGTTTGGGGGGGCGAGATGAGGAGGGTTGCTGAGCTTGGTGCTGGTGGTGGGGTGGGGGATGGGGGAGGGGGTGGGGTGCAGAGGGGACGGTTGGGGAGGGTGATGGCCGGTAGGGGGGGTGTTGTGTCTGGTAGTGTGAAGGGGAGGTTGTTGGGGAATGGTTGGATCGTCGCTTGGGGGTTGGCCGTGGGGATGACGATGGTGTTGTTGATGTGATCAGGGCATTGATAGTTGCGAGGGGAGGTACGATTGGAGACTGGACTGTGTGTGACCCTAGATTCCGTAGTAGCTCTTTCACCTAGAACTTTGCAGTTGCGTACCTGGGACCAGACAGCCATCGCATGTTTGCACCAAAACACAGGCAGAAACAAGTCTAATCGCTCAAAACATTGCCCTATAGTCATCCAGTATCTCCAGCACCCATCACACGCTATCCAGCCAGTGTATAGAGTGTATATCACCCTTCTCCCCCCCAAATCCAACTCACCTCTTGGCCTTCCTCCTCTTCTCCCACTCCGCCCTCTCCTCCTCATCACTCCCACTGAACTCAGCATCCTCATCCTCTTCCTCCTCTTGTGTCCTCCCCGCCAACAACCCCTTGCCCCCCTTAACCTCCTCCACACTAACAAAATCCCCCGCGTTCATCGCCGCATACTCATGCCGCCGAATCACCTCCTTCAACCCCTCATTCCGCGGATCCACCAGCCCCAGCGGCGTCAGCCCTCCTTTGTTCTTGATCCGCGCGCTCGACCCGGCCTCGAGCATCATCTCGACGAGCGCGTTGCCAAACTCGCGCTGCGCCTCGGGCTCCGAGTTGATCCACCGCACCGCGCTGTGCAAGGGGGTGTCGCCGTCGACGCGGGAGATGGGGTCGCACTCGAAGCCGTCCTGGTCGAGCAGCATGTCGATGATCTCGTAGTTGCCGCGCGACGCGGCTTCGTGGTAGAGGTGGTTCCCCAGGACGGTGGTGGTGGTGTTGAGGAGGTCGGCGATGGCGGACTCGTTGTCTTTGAGGGGCGGGGAGGTCAGGATTTCGGTGAGGAGGTCGGTGTTGTTGCGTCGGCAGGCTTCGATTAGGAGTTCGCGGGTTGAGGCGCCCTGGGAGAGGGGTTAGTCATTTGGTGGGTTTGGGTTTTTGGGGGGGAGGGTGAGCCGACCTCGTGCTCTTCTTCCTTTGCGCGGTTGGCCATGATGGGCGGTGTGTGGTGGTGTAGTGTTTGCTGTTGGGAGCTGGGAGTTTGAGCCGCGGGAGCGCAACGCCGGAACTGAGGGGTGCAACGAAAGCGAAGGGGGAAAGTTGGTGTCTAGAGGAGGTGGTGAGAAGTATGCAATATAACTGCTATTGAACCGAAATATCGATCATCAGCTAGCGGTGACAAGCGCGCGGTTCACTTCAACCTTGAGGACTGTTGTTGTTGTCTTGGAGTGGCAGCCGCCAGGAGGTGGCAGTGTTGCTGCTGTTCCAGGTACCCCACCAGTCCGATGGTGCCGGGCTGGACTGAGTCGACCGACCCACATGGGACGGTTGGCGGGGTCGATCAACTGGGAGAAACCCCACCTGCAGACCCTAACCCCGATCGTAGATTTCTGTCGCCCCACCTTAAAGATTCAAGAGGTTCTGTTTGAGAGCAGAGTGACTGATCTGTAAGTCGAGACTGCCGTCTGTAAAACTTTTGTTCCTCTTATCTGAAAGCAGTCAATCCACGCAGGCACTTACATTTCAAGTTAACTTATCAAACCCCCTGCCGAACTCGACTTCTCCGGCTTAACTAAGGATCACAACCTCATCCTCACACTCTAAACTCACTCAAAATGCCCATCCTCTGTGAGCCTCCTCCAAAGCAACCCCTCTACCCCTTTACTAATCGTATGAATAGTCTGCCCGTACTGCGCTAACCTGCTCATCCTGTCGCGCATGGACACGGGCGGCAACCGGCTCGAGTGCCGCACGTGCCCGTACCAGCACGCCATCGACATGCCCATCTACTCGCGCAAGAACTTCCCGCGCAAGGAAAAGGAAGACGTCTTTGGCGGGCCGGGCGCCTGGGACAATGCGCAAAAGGGCCGCGTGCAGTGTCCCACGGCCACGTGCGAGGGCGGTGAGGCTGCCTTCTTCCAGGTCCAGATTCGCAGTGCGGATGAGCCGATGACTACGTTTTATAAGGTGAGTCTCTTACTTTCCGGGGGTTGGTATTAGGAAATGGGGCTGATGAGATAATAGTGCATGACTTGTGGGCATAGGTGGAGAGAAAACTGAAGAGGAGTTGGTCGGGGCTGGACTGGGTGGTGGGATATAGAGGAGGACATCACGGGGGGGCATTGCGAGGCGTTTTGGGCTTGGGTATTATTGCTGTTTGTTATTCGGTTGGTTGCTTAGCTAGGATGCAGCTAGCTTGGTGTCTGAACCTGGCGCTGTCAAGTACCTTGTCGACCTTCTGTCCCTGTCCCATGCCCTGCCCGTAAGGGCGGCGTGCCGCTGGCAGCGCTGCATGGGTATCTGCGTTGGATGTTGCGCCTCAGCGCGCATGACCTGCTCGTCGGCTGTGAAACACATGCCCACGGGAATCGCAACAAATCCGGGCTCGTTGTCCCTATCCTTGATTCATCTTGTGCCAACCCGCCCTCTCAACCCTCGCGATGCCACTCGACGGCGTCCTTCATTCCCTCCCCCATCATGGCCTGCGCGAGGTCGGGGCTGATGATCTCTTCGCGGAACCTTTCTTGTTGCAGCAGCTGGAGCATCTTGAGCGTCGCGGCGGGATATGTGATGTACTTGAGGTAGGGCGGGCGCATCCAGTACTGTAGGTAGTCGAGGTAGGCGACAAAGGCGGGGTTCGTGAGGAACTTGCGCGAGGCGAGGTAGTTGAGGTACTGGGGGTTGGCGAGTGACTGGACCAACTGTTGTGTTGTCAGCCATGGGGTAGTGTAGGTGGAGGGGAGAAAATGCGAACCTCTAGCTCCAGCTCGAAGCGCGAGAACCCGCCGTACTTTGGCCCGTCTGCGGTCGTCTCGGGGATCGCGGGGGGCTCCAAAGCTGGGGTGTCTACCGACATAGGCCCAGACGCCATTGTAGATGTAGTTTTGTCTGCCGATTGAAGGATGTGGCGGCGGTGGAACCGGGCTTGTTGCGAAACGGCGCGTGAATGAGATGTTGGTGATCGGAAAGGGTGTTTGTTGAAGAAAGGACCCCTGCTGGTGCTGGACAAGGGAGCTCCAGTAGCGTCACAGCGGGACTGCGGCCGGGTGGGGCCCCGCCCGGGAGCCTGCAGCGGAGCCACCACTTGGCAACCTGTCCCTGAACTTCAACCATTCATAAACCACTGACAGGACACACTCCACGTTTCACCTGGCAGACCCGAGTTGGACGACAACCTGGAACCCGCAAACAGCAACTTCGGATAAGTTGGTTTGCCCATACAACATACACCCAAATGAGAGGTGTTTCGCTTTCGACGAACTCGCAGTTGCCAACCATCATTCTCATGAACGAGCAGACCAAAGTTACCAAGCAATAACATACCGGTTGTCAGGTACACATCTGAAGCCATGTCTTCAACAAACGGCCCGCCCGATGTGGCCGACATATCACCACCAGTACCAAACTCAACCCACATGGCCACACCCCCCGCCTTCGCCTTTGCTAGACTTCTGGAACCGCAGTACCTCCTGGTCGTCCTCAGCGCGCTGGGCATCATCTGGCTCGGCGCCCATGGCTCACTCCGTCGACCACCCTCAGCCGCCCCGGCAAAGCTCAAAAAGGGCGAGAGGCGGCAAAAAGAGGCCAAGTTTGCCGAGGGACTCGTCGCATCCGACGCCATCATGTTCCCCATCCTGCTTGGCGCCGTTCTGATCGGCCTCTACTACCTCATCCAGTGGCTCCAGGACCCGGCCATACTGAACAAGGTGCTCCGAGGATACATGTCCATCATGTCCATCGCAGGCCTAGGCACGTTTAGTGGTGACGCCTTGGACATCCTCACCAGCCTGGTCTTCCCGAGCATGTGGGCAGACAGCACCGGCCAGGTTTACCATATCGACCCCAACCGCCGCTGCCAGTACAAGATCAACAAGGAGACTGGCGAGGAGACTGTCATCAAAGGGAAGGAGACGCCGCTCCCAGGACTTTTGTCCAACCTAGCGCGCTCTCAGAAAACGAATCAGTTCCTATGGGACGCACGCCACCTGCTGAACCAGGAATGGACACTCCGGCTCGCTGTGAAAGGCGTGTCCCTTGTCAAACTCCCCATACGGCTCAACGATCTCGTCCGCTTCACCATTGCCGGCGCCATCGCCATTGCCTACCACCTGACTGAGTGGCACGCAATGTCCAACCTCCTGAGCTTCGCCATGTGCTACGTCTCATTCACCATGTTCTCCCCTACGTCGTTTGGCATCGGAACTATGGTCCTCGCCGGCCTTTTTGTCTACGACATTGTCATGGTCTTTTACACGTACGTCCCCCCATCCCGTCAACCCCACACATACTAACCCTTGCTCAGACCCTACATGATCACCGTCGCCAAGAAGCTCGACGCCCCGATCAAACTAGTCTTCACCAGCGCCAAAGGCGCCAGCATGCTCGGCCTCGGCGACATTGTCGTCCCGGGCATGCTCATGGCCCTGGCCCTGCGCTTCGACCTGTACCGCCACTACGAAAAACAAATCAAACTCGAACCCGTCGAGCTCACCACCGAGCTCGCCTCCTCTGCTTCCACCGCCACCACCAAAACCGTCGCCTCCAGCCACCGCCGCATCAAGACCCCCTTTGCATCGACCCACAACCAATGGGGCAACCGCCTCTGGACGACCCCGCTCGGCAGCCTGCGGCCTGTCCGCGACGCCATGGCTGCCACGGCGGCCATCGCGTTCCCCAAGCCGTATTTCTATGCTTCGGTCGTGGGGTATGCGGCGGGAATGTTTGTCACGCTGACGGTCATGCTCGTCTTCAACCACGGCCAGCCGGCGCTGCTGTATCTTGTGCCTGGCGTGACGGGGTCGCTGTGGCTGACGGCGGCGGTGAGGGGCGAGATCGGGGAGGTGTGGGGGTATACCGAGGATGGGAGTTTGGATGTGGAGGATGTGGTCGTTGATGTGGAGGTGGAGGGCAAGAATCAGAACGGGGAAGGTGGGGGTGTGGAACAGGTGGGAAAGAAAGAGGAGAAGGAGAAGGGCAAGAAGAGGGGGGATGGGCATTATGAGCTTTTTGTGCTTTCGATTACTGCGCCGCGGTCGGTGGCCTCGGTGTCTTGAGGGCTAGCGGGTTGTCCAGTTGGGAGAATTCAGGTTACAGCGGGCATCAGCGATCTTTGTATGGGATTTGGTAGAGGGATAGAAAGGGGAGTAGGTATGTAGGACTACATTGCATAGCCAGCGAACCATAACAGGAGACTCTGGAGGTAGGATGCCGTTTATGAAGCTATCGGTTTACTTGAAAGTAAGGAGAATTTGTACATGCAAGTGTCTCGATCCAACTTGCATCCACCGCTCCTCCCCTCACACCATACCTTTTGAACAGGGCTTCCCAACAACCCAACATCAACGGCACCTTCTCAACGCCGTCCACCCCTACATACATAATCCTTTGCACCTAGCCTTCGCAAAGCCAGGCCAAATTCAGGCTTGTCAGTGCCCAACTCTCGGCGTTATGAAGGGCTGACTTCTGTGCGTGTCTCACTCAACTTCACTCGACTCAGACCTCAATCGTTCTTCTCAAGCCTGGGCCACAGCAGTGCTGCGTCTCCTAGCGAGAAGAAAAAGAGGGACCGAGGAGGAGGAGGAAACACGCTTGATTCACCTAACAACCCCGCGGATAACTACAACCGCCTCGTGGAGCCGAGCATGTCCCATCTCATGCATCATGGATGATCGATGGGGTTGCTCAAGGTCTCTTCCGGCGGGAGTCTGCACGGCAGGGGAGGTGGTTTCCGCTCTCTACACCGGGGTTTTATCCTTCATTTTTTTCTGTGATGACTCTCGTACTTTGTTGTTCGGTTCGTACGGGACGGAAAGAGAAACCCGGCGGAGAGGGGAATGATACGCTCGACGCAGAACAGTATGAACACGGGGCCACATCCCAGCTCGACGACTACTACGGCTCAACTCTGTGGCATGGAAGCGCAATTGAGGAGCCGGAGTCGGAACCGGGAGCACACCCTTGAATAAGTAGTCTGCGGAACGGTGCGCTCGACGCTTGGTCGTCCTTTGGAGGACGACGAGTTGATGAGGCTGGTATGGTTTGTTGCTGTCGGCGAGGGATTGGAGACCGGGAGTTGCAATGCATAGCAGCCTAGGCGGAAGCGGAACGCTGAATTGTTGGAATAATTCCAGTTTTAAGGGCTCGACGCGTTGGGGGCTAGGATGGTGCGGCGCCGCTTGGTCCGGTCTGGTCCGCTCCGGGTACAGGGCTGTGCCGGGCCGGGACCGGGGTCCGGAACTCGGGGATCGGGAACGGCGGACTAGCACCCTCGGCGGAGCAGGGGAGATTGTAGGGGATCGGGTTCTTGATATTATTGTCTCGGAACGTGCTGCACGTTGTATGCAAAGCCCGGGACGCCGTTTGGTTGACAATTGGAGATGGCGACTAATAAATAATAACTAAGAAACAAGAGCGAAGGTCGTGGCCCCTCCCCGGAGAGCCCAAGGGAGGGGCGAGGAAAGAAAAAGAAGTTGACAATACAAAAGCGCTGCACCTTCTTTAAATAACCGCAGTTTTTCAGAATCAAGTCGCATTGCATAAACAGCCGCATCAAACGTCAGCCGATGTCCGGCCGCTTCCCGTTTCAGCACTCCCGAAACCGCCGCTTGAATTGAACTCCGAACGCCGCCGAAACTCTTATGAACCCCAAATCGTCCGATCCAGCAACACCACAACAAATATCAAACATACACAACCCCCCAAAAGACCCACCACCACCACCACCACCAAAATGCCTCCCAAACCAATCCTCGCCCAATGGATCCTCGACACACGCCCCTGGTACCCAGGCGCAACCGAAACCGCCCATCTTAAAACCCACGTCCGTCCCACCTTCCCCCCTTTCCCCCTCCCCCTGAACCCCCTGCCCTAACTCAAACCAGGCCTCCCGCGCCCTCTCCCTCCTCCCCCCCGCCGAGCGCACCGCCGCCCTGCGCTACTACCACGTGCGCGACGCCAAAATGGCCCTCGCCTCGGCCCTGCTCAAGCACTACGCCATCGCCAAGCTCGCCTCTCGCCCCTGGTCTTCCACCTCCCCCATCACGCGCGACGCGCGCACCAAACCCGTGTTTATCGACCCCGTCACGGGGAACCAGCCGGTTGTGTTTAATGTCACGCACCAGGCGGGGATTGTTGCCATCGTGGCTGTTGCTGTTGAGGGGTATGATGGCGGGCCGGTGGAGGTGGGTGTTGATATTGTGTGTCCGGCCGAGAGGCGGGAGCGGGACCGGGCGATGCTGCGGGATCCGGTGACGGACGGGTGGGGGTCGTTTGTGGATATGCATGGGGATGTGTTTGCGCCGGGGGAGGTGGGGTATTTGAAGGATCGGGTGCGGAGTGCAGTTCCGGGGGGGACGGCGGAGGAGATTGCTGATGGAAAACTGCGAGTGTTTTATGCGCTGTGGGCGTTGCGCGAGGCTTATGTCAAACTTACGGGCGAGGCGCTGCTGGCGGAGTGGCTCCGCGAGCTCGAGTTTCGGGATTTCCGCCCGCCGCGGCCGACGGCGGGGTGGGAGGTGCCTGCGGATGAAGAGGAGCAAGGAGAGGAGACGCAGGTGGTGAGGAAGTTTGACATTTGGTTCCGCGAGAATAAGGTCGAGGATGTGAACATGTGCTTGAGGTCCCTGGGGCCGGATTACATGATTGCCACCGCGGTGAGGACGCCGGGGAATAAGGACGACGGGCTGGGGTGGCAACTGGGCCCCTACGAGACGCTGTCGTTGGACGAGGTGTTGGATTTTGCAGAGGCTAGTAGGTGACATTGCTGGGGCTAGATTCAAATAATAATATAGTCTGAAAGACACTACGTATTCTGAGGCCAAACTGGCCATTCAAGAACTAACTGAGTAGTTACGTACGTCAATATCAGTCCGACGGCCAGCTTGCTAAACTAAATGACTACGCTAATGAACGCAGAAGCCAACACTGGGAGAGGAAAGACGGAACCCCGTAAGGACCTGCCTGCTCAGACTGCAGTCAAGGTGCTAAAGCTGTACGAGAGGCTTAACAGCAGAACGCGTGGACAAATGTGAATGTGACAAAGCGGTTACGGGTAGGAACAAAAGGGTTACTGATATGGAGGCGTGAAGATCGTCGACCACCGGCCTGCAGCTTCCTAATCAGCAGGTTGCGACGACGGCAGAGTCGCAGAAAGCCCTCTGTACCTCCCCCGATACGCTCCTCCCCTGCCTCCGCGATAGCTTCCTCCTCTTCCTCCACGAGAGTACCCTCCTCCGCCACCACGATAAGGCCCTTGCTGAATGCGGCCTTGGTATCCTCCACTGCCCACCCCGCCGGGCCCATATGCAGATGGTATGTACGTAATCGGTGTATAGACTGGGACATAGGTGGGAGGAGGGTGATACGGGGTGGGAACATAGGTGGTGGTACGGTATACCGGGGCAGAATAGACCGAGAGCGAAAAGGTGTGGCTCGAGTAGGCAGGGGTGGAATAGGCCGCAGGCGAAGGGGGCCCAGAAACTGGAGTCGTGGGGGAATATTCCGAGCGAGGGCCGGCTGAGAGAGGAAACCCCTCGGATTCGCTGCCGGTCCCGGCCACCGGTCCGCTGGAGCTCCGCCGGCGCCCGACAATCACGCCGCCTTCCACGGCCCCCCTGCCACTCCCACCCCTCCCACCCCTCCGCCCGTTCCGGCCCTTCCGCCGCTTGGGCTTCCAGTCGGCCCAAAACGGAATGCGTAGGATAGGATCCGAGACCATGACGTTCCCCTCAAGTCCGGCCGCTCGGACGTCGTCCTCAGACGCCGTCCACGCCTGAAAGACGTTCTCCAACTGACTAAGCTCGCTCAGTTCAGGAACCCAGGACCGCACATATTTCCCCTCACTGTCGTAGTCAAATGCCTGCTTGACTGGGTTGAACATGCGCTCTTCGCCGCGCGGGTCGTTGCCGACACCCGACACGTACTGCCAGTTGCCCCAGTTGGACGAGACGTCGTAGTCGACAAGCAGCATCTCGTACCACTCAGCTCCGTACCGCCAGTCGATGTTTAGGTGCTTGGCCAGGAAGTTGGCCACGTTTTGGCGTGCGCGGTTCGAAGTGTATCCCGTGTGCATCAGCTCGCGCTGTGAGGCGTCGATCAGGCCCATCCCCGTCGTTCCAGCCGTGAACCGTTCCAGGACCTCGGCGATGCGAGCAGGGTCCGGGTCTTGGTTTGGAAGTGCTCGCTCCTCGATAGGAGTCTTCCATACGGGAGTCACCTGCACTCCGTCGCTACCAGAAATATTTCTGGTGCCCTCGAGGCGGAACACCTTGTTCTTGAACTTTTGGTGGCACAGCCGCATGTAGTCGCGCCACAGGAGCTCCAGTCGGATGCATTGGCCCCCCTCGCTCTCCCCAGCGCCGTACCCATCGACATTCTCGAGTGTGCTGTCTGTGCCGTCCTCGAGGTTGAGCAAGCGATGGTGAACTTGCCGAGCAGTGATGCACCCCTGCGCGAGATACGCAGACAATTTGGTGCTGAACTCGGTCCCCATCAAGCCGTTACGGGTGTTTTTATAGCCTGAAAGGCATCCCGACAAGACAAGGTGGTTCAAGCGAGCCTGTGCGGTTGTTTCGCCACCAATGAAGGGATAGGCCGATTCAACGTCTTCTGGAAAGACGGGAATATTAGGCAGGAAGTGCTTGACCGGCTCGACCAGCGCCTCGATCAGCTCTTCGGCGCTGTCAGGAATGGCAAATGGGAGTGCCTGCCCCGGAATCGTGGAAAAATCCGGTAGAGGGGGTAGAGACCCTTTCACGGGAACCGGCAGGACCGCCCTCGGTTTCTCACGAAGGGGTTCCAGAGATTTGCGGAACGTTGTGAAAATGTCGGGCAACTGGTCCAGGTTCTCGAGGCCAATATCCCTGCTTTATCCGGATGTCAGCAACTCGGTCAGAACGGCGACAGCTAACAGAAACCTACTCGTCGATAAGATACTTCTCATCTTCCCATAGCTTGTATTCGGCACCCAAGTCGCGGCAAACAGAGGCCACGGCCCTCTCGTCACGCTTCTCCTCGGCACCCTCGTGACTCGTCATCCAGATTGCTGCCACCTCGAGGCCATTTGTCGTCAGATCGTGGGCAAGACCTCTAACAACGTCCCCAGTCATGCCTGCCCGAATCAACAGACCAGAGGTGAGGGACTCGAGGGAGTCTTTGAGATCCCACACAGCTTCGGCAAGAAACTTTGCACGGTGCGGACCGCATCTCGGGTAGTTTCCAACGTGGCTCCTTGGCGTTGGGTATGGGTTTTCGCTCCCGTCCTTGATGAATCCGGATAGGTCGATCTGCTGGGCCGAGAAGACGTATACGGGGACGAGGTGAGTGAAACCGTGATTGGGAGAGGTTACCAGGTGGTGAAGGATGGGCTGGTCAGAAACACGGAGGTCTCGACGTATGACGTGGATGAGGACCCTGTTTTGAGTTGCCATGGCTCCCGTGACGATTCAACCTGGAGGGTGGAAATGTTCAAAGCAATACTACCAGGCCATGCAGTAGTAAAAGTGATGATTTTGCTGGGCGTCACCTCCCCTAGAAGGGCGGACGTATCAAGCCGGTAGCGGCTATGGGTTCAAGGCGTGGGGCCGTGCCGCCATCACAAGTTGTGATAAAGAACAGAGACTGAAGCCAGGACTTCAAATGTAAGTAGAAAAGACAGTTGATAGATGGGATGACAGAGAAGAACATCATGTCGAGGGGAAGGGACACCATATAAACTTCTGGCCGACCCCTGGCATCAGGGAGCTTCCTGAAAAGAGACCCCTGGAAGGGAGTGCGAGGATCCGACAGAGTAGGAGACGACGAGGGGATGAGAGGTTGAAGACGTGACCAACCGCAGGGCCAAGGTATTCTTGAAACCCCGAGAGGGTGTTTTCAACAGGAGGAGATGATAACGGAGACCTTACCCAGAGTATCGACCGAGGTACCTCGCCTACCTTGCAAGCTTTCCAACGACACCAAGCTAGCGTCCGGGGAAGCACCCGGGGAGGGGGGGATCCAGGGTGCCGGGATGCAGGATCTCGTCCCGTTCCTCTGGTCCAGATTGCCGGAGCGAGAGCGAAAGAGCGCGCCATGTCCGGATGTGGTGGTTACCCATGCCTCGTCGATCTAACGCTTGTCACATTGCGCTCGGGCGCAATTGCCCTGGTCTGTTCGCTCGACTGGTGCCCTGTTACGCGCTGATTATTCGTTTTGCCCCCGTTTTTTCCACATTGTTTTTCTCACAAAGTGGGTGGGAAGGTGGAAGGGGTTTGTCACGGGTCTATTACGGGCCAATACCATGTACACTAATGTGGAAGTGGTGGTTTCCTTGTCTGGGCTGGTCTGGAGTCCTGAGTACCGGGTTAGTGGGATGCAGGAAGGGTCGATCTGCAATTCTTTCTCGATCTTGAGGCCGATGGGTCGTCCTGCAGGATCGAGCCAACCAGAAGCCAGGTCTCGAGAGGGATCGCGCTTTTCTAAACTTCCGGGACTTGTGGATCCTCACCAATCGGGACGTTCCAGGGCCAACTGCGACCCACCCAAAATAGCGCGGACGCTGGCCAGAGCAGAGGATGCACGCGGGTGCAGCACGATCCGAGACACAGGATCAACATTTGCCAACTTGGAAGTCGGGGAAACCAAAATACCATTAAGAGTTCATCTCATTTCGGTCTTGTCCAGGCCCGGGTTTCTATCTCCACTTTCCATCCATTTTTTCCGTGTTATATCCGCTCACCTTGGCATCAACAACAAACATCCACATCGTTCGGCTTCACAGCGGTTGACTCCTGATGGAAAAGCCGGGGTTCGGGCTCGGATTATCTAAACAACTAATCTCAGCTCCAACATTTGGAGCTTGGGAATGGCGTCGTGGAGAGCTTTTGATTCAAGCGCAACAGGGTTGCTCGCGTCGAGCAAATCAGCACTCGTTACAGCCCGACTTCGCCTGTTTCAAGGACCGGTGTTGGATCTTGACCCCCGCGACTCCTTTCTTCTTCGATTCGGGGCGGCCGTGTTGATTACTTGATTTGGTCACTTGCTTTCAGCCGAACTATAAGATTGGTTGAGCGCGCTTCTCGATCGCTTGCAAGGAACTATTGGTTCTCGGTTGCGCCGCTTAAGAGAGTTTGTGCTGCCAACCGCGCGGGCTATTGTCAGTTGACGTCAAGTCCAAGACAACCGCACTAAGCCACTCTTGTGCTGCCGGGCCTGGAGACCTCAGGATATGCCCTCGACCCCGGTAAGCGCATCACCGAGTACCGCGTGGTCTGGACTGTGTCGGCTTGCGCTCACACATAAGTACAATCCTCACGGCGCGAAGGCAAGACGTGCCATCAACATGACAGACCATGAAATCAAATGTCGATCGGGAGCTTCATCGAACAGCCATCTCTCAAGTGTTTGGGTCGAAACTGTCACGGACCTGCTTCGATGTTGCTGGCTCACTGCGACCTGCAGCTTCGGCCCAACCCGAGCGGCCAACATAACTGGTTGGTGTGCCTCTGAACTATTCCAGGGTCAGCACTGCGCATCCTGCGCTCCATATGCATCGCCGCCTTGATTGTTCCTGAGACAAGCACCCAGCCTCGACATTTTCAGCCTGCTGCATCTTGGTTTGAAACGCCCCCGATCTGATAATGCACCATGTAGTGCAGATCCCGTACAACTACCCGCCATGCAACGCACGCTCCAGTGATCGAAAGCTTGATATTGCTCTCTGGACACCGTTCTGACAGGGGTGTTTCCATAATAGACTTACATAACTGTCCTGGGGCCCGAAGCTCCTCGGATACGAATGGACCAACCATCGATGCAACCATTGTACTGGGACGAATGAAGCCCCCACCATAACGCGGGATCTCCAAGGTTTGTCTACTTAGTACGTTTCAAGGTTCGGGCCGAGTAACATACTAAACATGATTCAAGAGTTTGGGTCGTCTGCCACGCATGAATCGCTCCCTGTTCCCCGGCCAGCCTCGCGGCGCATGTTCAGCTGCCATCTCCATCTAGATCTGTCATCCTAGGTCATCTGCCATCCAGGGCCGCCTTCCCAACGACCAGGGTGAGTCGCAGTCGTGCAATAACCACATCGCGCCGGAATCGACAACAAGAGTCACGGCACGTACCTACTCCGTTTGGCACCATTTACTATCCAGATGCCAGGGTCAAAGGGGTGCTTGTTAATCTTGCGTAGAGTAAGAATGCCCGGCGGCATCATGGCTGGTTAGGAACCCACGTGGGTGATGGATGATGTTTCGAACGCCGGGAACCCTTCTGTCGCACGAGATGCGCGGCATTGCTTCTGCTGTCTCGTCTCGAACAGGCTCTGGTTCCGTTTTTATCCTGATAACAGAATGCGAGAGGTTCCTACCCCTCTCCTGCCCCTTTCCTGGCCCCTTTCTCAAGTAAACAAAACACTACGTCACAGCAAAATTGTAGACTAGGTTTTGACATGATGCGGAAATAGCCAACACCTCAAACTTGGATGCCATGAGGAGTTGGCTAAGCTGGCTGGCAGTCCTTGGATGCAGGCCACAATTGCAGAGTTGCAAAGAACAAAAAGACGCATCTCATCTCAAAGGTCCAGAGAGCAAAAGTTATCGACTAACTCCTCCGGGAAGGCTCGAACTTCCAACCTCCTGATTAACAGTCAGACGCGCTAGCCAATTGCGCCACAGAGGAATTGTTTTGTGTTGATTGGTGTTCGGTGGAGAGATCTCCGGTTCATGAGACGGATCTCGGCTGGTTCGGGTCGGTGTTGCAGTCGTGGTGGGTCCGGAGCCGAACCATCCGACATCGTGGGATGGGGATCGGGTGCCGAGATTTACGAAATGGGATTTGACAAGATCATATCGAAAGGACTTGGAAGAAAAATCTATTAGAGAGCGGTGTGCATTTCTTCAAGAGAAAAGCCACTCCTGCCAGAATCGAGTCGTATCCATGAATGCGGGGTTATGGTGTTGCAAAGAACCAATGACAGGATGACAGCTGGAACACAAGAACGAGGTGTGCTGGCTGTCGACGTTGTCTCAGCTGGACTGAAACCTGCCTGAGCCTGTTAACCGAGACGGCATTTGAGTGCAAGTGAATTGGCCGCACTCCGTCGAGATCAGTTGACCTTTTTCAACGCTGCGCTCACAGGTTGCAGGTCGAAAGCTGGGATGACGTCGACAGCTGGCGTTCGCGATTCTCGGCTCTTCTAGTGGTATGTGCGAGCCGTTGTGGGGCACCAATCGTGGGCTACAATTGGCCCTGCGGCAGTGCCAAGAGGGCTGGAGGCGTCATCCAGGGTCCGCAAGGTTGCCGCAAGACCCACACCAGCTTTGTTCTGTCCACCGCGGTCATCGAGGCACAATCATATCAGAGGCAAGTTCGACCCGAGGTGAGCTGGTGGGTGGGCGTATTGGGCATCGTCGTGTCGACGTAACGATGGCCACTTCATCTAGCGGGCCTTAACTGGCTCCATCCTCCTCCCATACTCTTCCCAAACAAGATTCTCAAAATGCGACTTTGTCTGAACCCTTAATTGACCCATCGCAATTGTGAATTTACAAGTTGATTCTCGCCATATTCAGCACCTTGTCCATCGGTAACGCACAAGAGAGACAACCGTTATCAGCTGGGTAGGCAACCTATGTCTAACCACGAAACGCAATCGTCCAACGCGGTTGCTGGTTACCATTAGTTGTGTTCCTTGACCCATCGGCATCTCCGAGCCGCCTTCCTCGACAACCAAACGTCGAGAACTCACTCGGCATCCTCAAGCCACAACAACTCCAACCCTCTTACCATCCCATCTTCCGAACAACAAACCATTTCAAGATGGCACCAAGTAAGTTACATAACCCCCTCCCTCAACACCCCCATCCCAACCCCCCACTAACCCCAACCCCCAGACCGCAACCTCGGCCCCATCGCCCTCATCCTCCTCGCGGGCTCCCTCGTGCTGCTCTGGTTCGTGATCCTCTCCGGCATCACCCACACCACCCCTCTCCGGCAGACCTACTTCCTGCGCGCCGACACGTCGGGCATCGAAAACGCCCGCCCCATCTCCCAATGGACGTTCTTCGCGGTCTGCGGCGACGACAACACCGACTGCGGTCCCAAGCGCCCGGCGCTGCCGCTCGGCGACGCGTGGGGTGTCAGGGATGCGGAGGGTGTCCCCGCGGAGTTGATGGGTCCTCATGGCGACGGGACGACGAGTGGTTATTACTGGTATATGTGGCGGTTTGGGTGGGTGTTTTATCTGCTGGCGCTGTTTTTTATGGTGGTGGCGTTCTTTGTCGGGTTTTTGGCCTGCATTAGTAGGCTGGGGGCCGCGTTGACGGGGATGACTGCGCTGGTTGGGCTGGTGTTTTTGACGATTGCTGTGTCGTTGATGACGTACGTATATCCATCTATCCCGCTGGTTTGATCGCAGGGACTTCAAAGCTGACTTATGGAAACGACAGGGCCACGTTTGTGCAGATGCGCAACGTCTTCAACAACGATGGCCGCGAAGCATCGGTGGGAACCTACGCCTTTGGCTTCAGCTGGGGCGCCTGGGGTGCCCTGCTCATCAGCACGATTCTGTTCTTCCTCGCCTCACGCAAGCGCAGAGACAGCCCGACCACCGGGGGCGGCCGGTCCTGGGGCCGCAGGAGCAAGAGTACGGCCAGCCACAGGTCGTATGATGGCCGCCGGGTGAAGGACGATTACGCTTGAACGGCAAGCGACGTAATCGGGAACGAGTCGAGGAACGAATGGATTGCTCACGACGAATGGGCTATGAATGTTAGGGGGAAAACGGATGGATGATATGCGATATGAACTGACGACGACCGTGTTGGGGACAAAGATTGCTACCAGCTCGGCACAAGCTACTTTTTACTTCCGATACCACGAATCTTAGTGTAGCTACACTACTTCCCTGGAAGACTTTCCAGCTTTCTTGTGTGTGTAATAATCATATAGCGGAGCGGTGGAATGGACTAAATCTACCTCTTGAAAACTGCAAACATATCACAATAGAGTCATAGTAGTAATAGTTCCCTCGCATGCTATAAAAATATAGTAGTATTTCATCAGACATCCATTCTCTCATCTACATATACCTATGCTGCTCTGCCATGCATCCAGTCCAGTCTGTTCTAATCCCGAATCCCCACATGATGAACAACCGCCATGCTCTACAAGGAAGAAAACAAGACCGCTCCGGAAACGATGCAGAACAAGACACCATGATGATCCACGCCACCCGCCCGAACCATGTGCTAAAAGAAATCTTGAGATCAAACTTGAACGTCGGAAATAATCCACCAGGGAAAAAACAGACCGCACCGCATTGCCAGCCAGTCAAGAATAAAACATGTATACAAACCAAAAAAAAATAAATATCCACCGCACACCATCTACTCAACTCAACTCACCCCAACCGCCCCCTATTCCCCGCCCCGACCGGACTCGCCAGCGGACTCACCGAATCCAGCGGCGCCGCATGCAGCGCCGGCCTGTTGTTCGCCCCGGCGGCACCGACCAACAACCCCTGCTTCTTGCGGTCCAGCGCCGTCTTGACCCACTCGGCCACCTCGTAATCCCCCTCGGCGACCTGGCCCGAAGGGTTATTCAGGCTCAGCAGGCCCGTGGCGTCGGCGAGCTCGTCGCCGGCGGCGGCCTCCTCGGCCTCGGCGTCCTCGGCGATGGTCTCGGGCTTGCCGAGCGTCTTGATCCAGGGGTGGGAGAGCAGCATCGGGTAGGTGTGGCGCTTGGCGGGGATCTTGTTGAGGCAGCAGCGCACAAAGTCTTGGGCGGCGGGGGAGTAGCCTTCGGATGGGAGGTCGGGGGGGTCGCCTTCGACGATGGCCTAGTTTGGAAGGAGCGTTAGGAATGGGTTTAGCTTGGTGGGAGAGGACTAGGAAAACTTACGCTGAGCTGGCTGAAGATGGTGCTGGACACCTCCGGCGGGTAGGGGTACTTGCCCATCGCGCACTCGATGATGGTCAGGCCCAAACTCCATATGTCACTCTGGACGTTGTAAGTGCCATCTGCGACGCCGCCTGTGAGAGCGCCTCCGCTAATACGTTCAGGCGCCATGTAGCTCTGGCAGCCGATATTGGTCTTGGCGATGCTTGCCACTAGGTTACCAGACACGCCAAAATCACAAATCTTGACCTGCCCGTTGGTGTTGACCAGGATGTTGGTCGGTTTGACGTCGCGGTGGATAATATTGTGGTCGTCCTTGAGCGTTTTGAGGCCGACAATAGTCGCAAAGGTAATCTTACGCAGCACATTCTCCGGGATACCTCCCGCATAGAGCTTATCGATGCTGCCGCCGTCCATGTATTCGATACACATGTAAACTGCACCTTCCTGGTAAAAGGCGCCGTAAAAGTCGATGATATAAGGGGAAACGCATTCGTGTAAGATGACGAGTTCTTTGAGGATCGTCGTAAACTTGGCCTCATCGAGCTCGAGTCGGATCTCCTTCATGGCCATGACCACGCCGGTTGTCGAGCGTCCGCTGCTGCTCCCGCTCGCAGGACTCGTCGAGGACCCTTCGGAGGAACCGTCTGCCTCGGTTGCCCAGGCGGAATTTGCCCTAACGTTGCTTAACCCCTGGCCAAATCGCGGTGCCTTTGGCCGGGCATGCTTGACTTTGTACACGGTGCCGTAGTTTCCCTTGCCGAGCTCATCCATAACCTCTATCTCGTCTAGCGAGATAGAGAAGGTATGCCCGTTGGCAAAGTTGACTCCAGTTCGTGTGATTGTTGCTGCGCCATCAAATGTAATCCAGCCCTTGTCCGCGTCGATATAATTTCCAAAATCGCTGAGCTTCGTGCCGCGCCCTTCCCCGTTTAACGTCGGCCGCTTCGGCCCGTCGCCCATATCCGTGAGCTTTGGTGTGCCAGCAGGAGATGGGCTCGCCCCTCCTGGTAAGTTGCCAAGCTTCATAGCCCTCCTCTCGCTCAGGCTGGGGGGTTTCCTAGGGTTGGTGCCCGGAACTGCAGGTGCCGACTTGGGAAACCCGGGCGGCAATGGCCTGGTCATCCCCCCAGGTAGCTTCATATTTGACGGAACACCACCAACCAGCCCGACGCCGCCCGCCCCGCCCATGTTCATGTTCATGTTCATATTATTCATGTTCATGTTCATGCTCATGTTCGTGGGCGAGCCGGTGGAGCGGGCACCCATATTCAGGCGTTGTTCTTGTAATGCCCGTGCCTTTTGCATGATGTCTGACGGTAGGCTATTCGCGCTCGGCGTCGGTCTCCTCGCGGTCGTGAGTAAGCCGGCAACGCTGGAGCTTGGGCTCATCGAGGTGGTATTTGCCGGGTCCGAGATGGTTCGGAGAGAGGGCATTCGGCGGGCCATTTCGCTCACTGGGGAGAAGCCGGGCATGGCGTCGGAGCCTGAACTCGGAGGGTCGAGGGGTGTGCTCGCCTCGGAGTCGTCGTCGACCGAGCCTGGCGAGACTGGGTTGCTCGGCGGGAACTCATCCGCCGGCGTGACCGGCTCGGAGCTGTCGTAACTAGGCATTGCGGCGGCGCAGAGAGGTAGAAAGTGTGGATGTAGGTGTTGTCGGTCTACCTGAACTCGGGCATGTGCTCGGGGGAGACGCTGGCTCTGCGGATGTGCCGGTGGTCTGTTTTATCTGGACAGGTTGTCGGAAGAATCAGGAACCCGTCGACGGCAAGAAGCCTTGGGTGGACACGACGACGACTCGCACGGGGATAGCGTGGTGGTGCTGCTGCGTCGTCCAAGGCAGAGCTAGACAAGAACCCTGTTGGCACAGGCCGCTTCACCGGTTTTTGCGGGGGTTGGCGTGGAAACTGCGGACAAATTGGTCGATACCACTGCAGAACCCGCAGGCGCAAACCGACTGACCCAAAAAAAAAATTATGTCTCGGCGAGGCAAAAACAGTTCGAGGCGCGGATTGGAGCCGGAAGCGGGATCGAGATCTCAAAATGCCCAAGTGAAGAACGGCCTGTGCGGAATGGCCGAGCTAAGTGTAAGTGCCTAGAACCCCTGAAACGGGGCTTGATTGGCCACTGATGGGTGAGATGGGGCTCGATAGGGCGAATTCTGACGACTTCCGTTCACCTCTTTGGTAGGAGCAGTCGCCTCAACCCAAAAGCAGAATAACTATCCGAAAGCGAAACAAGTTGTCACCGAGTCGGTTCGGAGCCGAGGCTTGTTGCCTGTTTCTCAACAAGTGTTCAACTTGGTTCCTGGCGTCGATGGGGTCTGCAAGCCGACGACATAAAAGCGCAAGGAGGGAGCAAAAGCTCCGCGACTTAAAAGCCCCTCCATTTCCTTCGGGCCATGGAAGGATCGTCCAAGCTCGCGTGTTACGCTCTGCGGGCAAGGGGCAAAGGTGCAGCGGGGCCTTTGACAACGGCCCCACCACTGAGAGCCGCTCCCTTCCGGACACCACAAAGGCGAAGTCTGGCCACGAACAGCAAAAACGTGCACACACGCGAAAGGTTCTGTATGTACCCCGTACTAGTAATGACACTAATTCGGATATTATTAGCTGTTATAGACATGATGTGCGTTCCTTTGGGGTGGTGAACCGGCTTGTCGGACTGGAAGCAGGGCAAGTTTGGCAGCTGCAGAAACGCAGAATGACGTCCAAGCCGAGCGGGCCAAGGTTGCGGAGAAGCATCCATGCGGGGTCCACGGGCCACTGAAGTTCAACCCAGAAGATGGGGAGATGGGCTGCTGCCCAACCAAGACACAGCGATACCGTTCAAGCCGCTATCAAGCCGGATCAACAGCAAGGCAATGATTCCATGTTGTTTCTGAAACGGACCCGAACAGGCAATGACCTGATCCTCTGGCGTCGAGTCAGCAAGCGGGTTTGCCGTTACCCCAGTCGGAGCTCGCGCCGATCTTGGACAAGAGGCCACCCATCGAGCGAGGCGAGCCCATTGATGGTGACTGCGCACACAGCAACGACGCGTGGAAGTCTGAGCCATCGTGATATTGGCGTCGATGCGACGATGTGATTTCCCACCGCACAGAATTGCCCAAGTCGAACTCATCAGCAAAACTTGGAAAGTTGGCAACGACGCTAAAATCCGACTGGGGCAGCCGGCCAATGCGGGGCTGCCAGTGGCGACGAACGTGGCGGACACTTGGACCCCATCATTGCCTTGTCGGCGGTCTATCAGAAGGTTTGCTTTTAGGGATAGCGGTCGGGTATGAACGTTAATAGTCGTTGCACAATGACCGTGTTCCAAACTTCGTCCTCAGTACCGATGCCTTAATTTGAAGACCTCCTTGACCCTAACCCCGGCTGCTAAACAGCTGAGGGAGGACTGAAGCCTGCGCCGACCAGTGTCTGGTTCTTGTCGGCCGTCGTCGACTTCCACGCCGTGTGTACTCGGCCGCCTGTCTCGAGCTGCAACCCCCCAATTGCGTATTTGGTAGGAGATAGCTGCATAATTGGCTCTGTCGTCGGCCTTTGGCTTGGTGTTGACTCGAAGAGCGTCACGGATTGCGTCAAAGTCAGCCAACCAGATAACGAGAATGGGCCACGCCTGGCCTTGCCTGCTTTTGTTTTGTGCTTGTGGCTGTGTCTCCCTGGCACATTACTGTGTAACTAACGTTGAAACAAGCTTGTCTCTTTGGCCGGTATTGCAAAATCAGAAATGTAAAATCACCTAACTTACCTATGTTGGACCCAAAGAAATCAGGCTTGGTTTTGTTGTCATTGTCTCCCTATATTCTGTCACCTCGGTCTCAATAGGGCTGCCTCTCCCTTCTCCCATGTTGAATGTCAGTGACGTGCACTTAGACTCATTCAAAGGCCGGGGCTAGCGTCATCGCTCCCGCGCCTTGCGTGACGAATTGGGGGCACAAATGCCACATCCGGCTTCTTCGACCCACGATGGCGGGTCTTGGCTGTTTCTTGGTTAGCCTTGGCGCGGGCACGATGCGCCCGCCAAGGAAAGCAGACCAGGGCGAGCTGTTAAGAAGTGACCTTTCTCATCTCACAGCCGCCTGCTTATCTGCCAGCGTCTGTCGTTTCCCATTGGCTGTGATAACGCTAGCAACAAGGCACACGTTAACAGTTCAGCTGCGCCCGGTGTTGGCAGGCGGATTCTTATCGGGCGACGGCGCAGATGGATGATTCCAGCTCTTGCCATTGAGTGAATAGGATGTCAATCCTCGATGACGATCGGGGAGCTGGCATCCCCAGCCCAATCTTTTCCCAGAACAACCTGACCGCTTTGCTGTCGACATCGCCAATTCCTTCTGTATCGCGAGATTCCATTGGATCGAAGTCGCCAGTGTCAAGCACGGAGCGCCTCAGATAAACTCCACCCTCTCCTTCCCGTGTCTCAGTGGCACTCCGCGCAAGCCCCATTACAGCATTGCAGCGCAATCGCAGTCTACCCCGACGGACATCAAATATCTATCCGGGGGCCCGCTCTTTGCCCAAGCTCCCCTCTCTCGCCTCCCATTCTTCATCCCTTGCTTCTCAGCTCAAGTCACTATAAACACCAAGACACTTGATGGGTTTTCTCGAACTACGGGCGCCGACGTCACTGCGGCTGGCCACGGCCGCCGGCGAGTCCTGGGATCCAGCATCGATGACGGCGCCCTTGCCCTTTACCGTTTTCCAAAATGCGCAACCACACGAATCGCATCCGTCGTTTAGCAACCTGATCTTGCTTGTCTTCGGCGCCGTCCTCGAAGTTGTCTGCGTCAGCTTGCCTGGTTACATCATCGCTCGCCTGGGTCACTTCGATGCCGACAAGCAGAAGTTTCTCGCGAACCTCAATGTTATGCTGTTTACACCATGCCTGAGTATGTTGGATGGGTCCGTATCAGTGGAACGGTCATGGGTGCTGACAGCCGGCTAGTCTTCACCAAACTCGCATCGCAACTCAACGCCGACAAGCTCGTCGAACTCGGCATCATCCCCATCATCTTCCTCATCCAGACCTTGGTCTCGTACGTCGTCTCTCGAGTCATGGCAAAATGCTTCGGCTTTGGCCCCCGCGCCTCCAATTTCGTCACGGCCATGGGCGTATTCGGCAACTCCAACTCGCTGCCCATCTCTCTGGTCATCTCGCTCTCGCAGACATTGAAGGGCCTGCATTGGGACAGGATACCGGGCGATAACGACGAAGAAGTGGCCGCGCGTGGAATTCTGTACCTGCTTGTTTTCCAACAACTTGGCCAGCTGGTCAGGTGGAGCTGGGGATACCATGTGCTGCTGGCTCCGAAGGACAAGTACGAGGAGTACACCATTGAGTCGATCGAGGAGGGCCGCTATGACTCGGAGGCGCAGAACGAAGGAGAGACGGAAGGGTTACTTGAGGGCGTCGATATCCTGGAGGAGGAGAACGAGCACACGCATCACCGCCCGCCAAGCCCGACACACACCGATGACTCGCGAGCCTACGAACCTGCCGGACGAACCCCCGTGGGTGGGAGGTCGAGGGCGTCGCCAAATGATTCAGAGGATGATGAGCATGGCGGGATGTGGAAACCAAATGGCAAGCCATACGCAAACGGTCTCAACGGCCTGAGCGGCCACCCCGACGATGATGACGGCGTCATTGACAGGATATTATCCTTTCCGCACATCCATACCATCGACGAGTCCATACCTCCCCCAGGCATCAGGGGTCTACCCGTGCGCATCCGGAGGTTCATTGCCAAGACCAAAGTCAAGACGTGGAACTGCCTCGATGCCACTGGTCGGCGCACGTTCAACGCTCTCCCACGGCCCCTGCAAGTGGCACTCACGGGCCTCTACCGCGTCTTACAGCGTGTGTACAAGTTTCTCTGGAACTTCATGAATCCGCCGCTCTGGGCCATGCTGCTCGCCGTCCTCGTCGCATCCGTCCCACAACTGCAATCCCTCTTCTTCCGCGAAGGCTCTTTCATGAAGACGAGCGTCACCAGCGCCATCAGCTCGAGCGCGGGCGTGGCCGTGCCTCTGATCCTGGTCGTCCTCGGCGCCAACCTGGCACGCAACACGCAGCGCACCCCGGACGAGGCGGACGTGGAAGAGAAGCTGATCGGCACGCGCCTGCTCGTCGCCTCGCTCGTCAGCCGCATGCTGCTCCCCACGCTGATCATGGCGCCCATCCTCGCGCTGTTTGCCAAGTATGTGCCCGTCAGCATACTGGACGACCCGATCTTCGTCATTGTCTGCTTCCTCCTGACGGGCGCGCCGAGCGCGCTGCAGCTGGCGCAGATCTGCCAGATCAATAATGTGTATGAGACGGTCATGGGCAAGATTCTGTTCCAGAGCTATGTCATCTGGTGGGTGGTTACGAAACTGATCTTTGAGTGGAGAGAACGATATGCTGACTTTCTGATAGGATCTTGCCGTCCACGCTCATCTTGGTGGTGTGTGCGATGGAGGTTGTGGAGTGGGCAAAGTGAGGCGGTCGCAAACACGACACACTTGCAAATTGCATATCTGCGTTTCTTTTTTTTTTTCTTTCAACGAATTCCCATTTTCGTTATTGGCGGCAGCAATCATTTGCAACGGCGGCGTTTGGGCATGCATAAGGCATTGTATCATAGTGGCTTTCGCGGTTTGGGCATCTGGCTTGTTGCACGTCTGGATGAACCGCCTCCGATGGGTATTAAGCGCCCATTAGAGGGAAAATGGTCGGTTTTGATCCCAAAAGGATGGGTTGGTCTTTTGCTACGGTTAGGCGGGTATCGGGGATATAGACTGACGCCCTCGGGCTGAAATGGACGGACGAACTGGTGACAACGCATTGTATAAGTATCTGTATGAGTTACGCCCTGTATTATTATTGTTGTCATAGTAGCATGGCTAGCATAGGGAGGCAAATTGGCACGCCGGTAATATATGGTTTGGTTGGTGGAAGGAGCGAGGTTATGGAATAATTGAATCAACGAAACGGTTGCTCTGCTATCGCGATTCATCACTCATCCAACCATCTGTTCATTCATCTTCACATTCATGTCTATGTTTTAACCCTGGAAGATGATCCCAGGCAAACTCATGAACACCCTACCGCCCCCCATCCACCGCCGTCACCCTCTCGCCCTCCGCAGGCTCAATCACCCAGTCCCGCACCGCCCCCTTATAATCCGAGATCCTCACATCCCGTATCCCCACCACAATCACCCGCGCCTCGCCCCCCTCCGCAAACCGACTTATCCCATTCGGCAATTGCCCCCCTGCTTCCTCCCCCTCCCCCTCTCTTGAATTACCACCACCGAGGTTGACCATGGCGTCGTCAAACGTGTTGTTGGCCAGGTGCACGTCGCGGTAGTAGTGCTCCTCGGGGGTGTCGCGGTCGACGAGGGTCGCGCGCCCGGAGATGGTGGCGCTGATGGACGAGATGGCGGACGCGTTGAGGTTGTAGAGAAGGGCCGCGAGCGAGGAGGGGGGTGCGGCGGCGCCGCGCGTGGGGGAGTGGCTCGAGGAGGGTGAGGAGAGGCGCCGGGTTTGGGAGGCGGTTGACGGGCGGTGGGAGACCCCTGGGTCGGTGTTAATTGGTGTCCTGTACCTATGGGGGTGGGGGTGGGTTGGCTTACAGTCGTGGACGAGGAGGGAGACGTTGGGGTTGGTGATGAGGTTGGTCATCTTCTTGCTGGCTGGGTTGGTGGTCATGATGATGACCGGGCCGGCTGAGTAGGGCGAGGACGGGAGGTAGGTGTAGTTCATGAGGGAGACGTGGGGGATGTTGTTGGAGCAGGTGGCTAGGTGGAGGAAGCGGGCGTTGTCGAGGCACTGGACGACTTCTTGCGGGAGCTCCGAGGTCACGCGCATGTTGGTGTCGCCGGCCGAGGCCTCGTGGCTGAGGGGTATTTGCTGCTCCATGGCGGCGATCTGAAGATTCACTGTTGATGGATCCAGGCGCCAAAAGTTTCGATAGCGGCGGTTGTTGATGTTTCGGTTGAGATAGAACACAGTGTGGGGTGAACGATCGCCATCACCCCTGGACCGTGGTCTCCAGACTGGGGCTGGGATGACTAATGCGGGGAAATGACAGACCCCTGCAGCAATGACGTTGTACCATTCCGGGGTTGCGCTCCAATTCTTTTGGTTCTCGGGACGGGATGAAGCGCAGGATAACGACCCGGCTCGACGGATTCACCGTTTATCGGTACGGATATGATCAACAGACTATGGGGTTTTGAGGGTTCTAGACTCCTCAAATCAACCATTCGGCTTCCATAGGAATATTTACCCTGACAGAAGGTCACGGGTTGTCCCCAGCTGAGCTCGGTTCTGGGTTCGGCTTAGGGTCCCCGGCTACTGTCGGTACTTCGCATACCAACACCCCGACCGCTGGAATGCCGTCGTGAACCTCCCTCTCTCTTTTTCTTTCTCCCCAACTCCTCAACACGTCAATGGGCCATTGAACCTGTTCTGTGTGTTCAGTAGCCATCCAGGAGCCAAACCACACTCCAAACCTCAGCCAATTCCAAGATGCGCTCCTTAAAACGCACCTCACAACGCGTGCGGGTGCCTCTGGGCCCCGCCTCGTCCCCTCGCCTTCTCCCGACACGGCGGACCATCACGACACACCCCTCCTCATCCAACACCACAACCGCAGTCAAGCCCATCAAGACGCTGCTGATCGCCAACCGCGGCGAGATCGCCCTGCGCATCGCCCGCACCGCCGCGGCCATGGGCATCCGCACCACCACCCTCTACACTGACGTCGACGCCGCCTCGCAGCACGCAAAGTGCTCCCCGCACTCAATCGGCCTGGGCGCCGCCGCCGCCGGCTACCTCGACGGCCCGCGCATCGTCGCCCTCGCCAAGCAGCACGGCATCGAGGCCCTGCACCCGGGCTACGGCTTCCTGAGCGAGAACCCGGCCTTTGCCCAGGCGTGCGAGGACGCGGGGATCGTCTTTGTCGGCCCGCCGCCCCGCGCCATGGCCGACATGGGCGACAAGGCCCGCAGCAAGGAGATCATGACCGCTGCCGGGGTGCCGTGCGTACCCGGGTACCATGGCCCGGAGCAGACGCCCGAGCAGCTGCGGGCGCGGGCGCGGGAGATTCAGTACCCCGTGCTGCTCAAGAGTGTCAAGGGTGGTGGTGGCAAGGGTATGCGTATTGTGAGGACTGATGAGGAGTTTGAGGCGCAGCTGCGCAGCGCGCGGGCCGAGGCGCGGGCGAGCTTTGGTGACGGCGGCGAGGTGATGCTGGTGGAGAAGTATGTGGTGCGCCCGCGCCACGTTGAGGTCCAGGTGTTTGCCGACCGTTATGGCAACTGTGTCGCGCTGGGCGAGCGTGACTGCAGTGTGCAGCGCCGCCACCAAAAGATCCTCGAGGAGAGCCCCGCGCCGTTGCTCGACGACGCGACCCGCCATGATCTATGGGACAAGGCACGCACGGCCGCGCTGGCGGTGGGATATGTGGGTGCCGGCACGGTCGAGTTCATCCTCGACAAGGACACGGGCGCCTTCTACTTTATGGAGATGAACACGCGCCTGCAGGTCGAGCACCCCGTCAGCGAGATGGTGACGGGCACCGACCTGGTCGAGTGGCAGTTCCGTGTCGCCGCGGGCGAGCGGCTGCCGCTGACGCAGGACGAGATCGAGGCGCGCATCCACGAGCATGGCGCCGCCATCGAGGCCCGCATCTACGCCGAAAACCCGGACAAGGGCTTCTTCCCCGATTCAGGCAAGCTCGTGCACCTCGTCACCCCCAAGACGGATGCCGATGTGCGCATCGACGCGGGCTTCGTCGAGGGCGACACCGTCTCGGAGGCGTACGATGGCATGATCGCCAAGCTGATTGTGCGCGGCCGCGACCGCGAGACGGCCATCCGCAAGCTCGAGCTCGCCCTGCGCGAGTACGAGGTCGTCGGGCTCAGCACAAACATTGAGTTCCTCAAGCGGCTGTGCCGCAGCAAGGCTTTTATCGAGGGCGATGTCGAGACGGGCTTCATTGAGCTGTGGAAGGACGAGCTGTTCCAGCCGAGGCACACGTCGGACGAGATGTTTGCGCAGGCCGCGCTGGGGCTGCTCAGCGCGCAGATCAAGTCGTCGGCGGCGAGCGGGCCACACGGCGGGGGGTTGGGCTTCGGCCAGGCGGGCGCGCAGAGCAAGCGCCAGTTTACCTTCCGGGTTGCGCGAGACGATGTGGAGGAGGGCGAGCAAGAGATTGTCAAGGTGGAGGTGACGCAGCGAGGGAACGGGCTGTACAGCGTGTCTGTCTCGCGGAGCGGCAGCCAGACACCCGTCGTCTTTGACAATATCGTGTCTGAACCGGCGTCGACATCGGCGACCAAGACGAGCCTCACTACTTTCTTCCCTAACGCACGCGTCGAGTCAACGCTGGTCCAGGACCCGGCGGCCCCGGAGAAGCTGAGCGTGTTCCAGCTCGGCGAGAAGACGGAGCTGCGGCTGGTGTCGCCGGGCTGGTTTGACAAGGCCCTGGGGCTCAAGGAGGTGGTGGGCAGCGTTGTGGCACCGATGCCGTGCAAGATTCTGAGGAATGAGGTTGCCGAGGGGCAGGAGGTGGAGAAGGGGACACCGTTGGTTGTGTGAGTTTTGGATCCTTGCGTTGAGAGATAGTAACGGCTACTGACTGGGATTTACAGCATCGAGTCGATGAAGATGGAGACGGTGATTCGGTCGCCGCAGAAGGGTGTTGTCAAGAAGTTGGCGCATAAGGAGGGGGTGAGTCTTCCAGTGTTGGCTGGTCTGGGAGAACGTGTACTGACATGGTTACAGGATATTTGCAAGGCGGGGACGGTGCTGGTCCTCTTTGAGGATCCTGCTGAGGGCGCTGAAGCGGCCGAGTCTTCATGATGAGTTTACGGAGGCTACGGCGGATGAATGACTGTATACCCTTTGCTGCTCCTGGAAGGGCAGAATGCGGTTGGGCTGTGGTGTTTTCCTGCAGCATTGGCGTTTGGAAACAGCCTTTTGTTGATGGATATCGTATGTACGAGCATAGCATACTCTGTGAATACCAAGTTTCATTACACATGTTTCTATGGGAGGGAACACCCGAATAAGCTGAACAAAGTACACATTTCTGGGCTGTCTTCGGACAAGGCTGGATGGAACTTGAGGCCCACGATATGCACCTCGCCAACATGCAGAACCGAGCAACCAACTACAACGCAAGCTACAAGCGGCGTTTGCACCCCGCACCACTACAAAGTCTAGGAGCAAGGGCTCTCTCCTGACAACCAACTCTTCCTCTCTCAGCAATCCCAGGGTGGTATCCGACTCCGTCTTTGTTATCATCCAGGCCACCAAGAGCAGAGATGGGCCCGGAAACCGAGACAAAATGCGCGGCATGCAGCAAACCCGCAACGATGTGGTGTTCTGGCTGCAAGGGCGCGCCAGAGTACGAGCCGGGCGATGCCGCCGAGACTGTTTACTGTGACCGGGATTGCCAAAAGCAACATTGGGCCGGCCACAAGACTCGCTGCCGCATGCTTCAACAGCGCAGGAAGCTCCTCCGAGCAGCCAAACTTCTCAAGGCTGCCCTACTGACGTACCGAGGGGTCCATTATGACATTGACCTCACCAAAATCGAGCTCAAGGACGACACCCTGTGGCTCCATCAGATACCAAGAGCGAGGCGTAAACGTGGGCCGTTTCCTGAACATCTCACCGACAACATCGAGCATAGAGAAGCAGCGCTCACCGTCAACCAGTGCACGACGGCCATGGCTCTGTTGGGCCGGCTGACACGGAAGCTGCTCAGAAGTGAGGCAATATCCCCGCCGCAGAGTCTGTGTAACATGGACTTTGACTAACCCCTCATGACTCCTACAGCAACGTGTGTAATGTTTGAGGTGGTTGATCTCCATCTCGGAAAGCGCCCTCTCCCAACACAGCTGTGCCCCGCGCCGGATTCGAGCAACGCCCCGCATACGGTGATCAGAGCCGTGCGTCTGCAAAGCAAGGAGGCCTGGGTCATCGACACCACAGGCTGCCAGTACGGGCTCCGGGATGTTCTTGTCCCTTTCGACAAGTACGTCTCGGAAAAGCAGTGTCGAGCCGCGGGCCAGCCTCGGACGTACCATGACTCGGAAATGACGGACCTGGATTACTTTGCCACGATTCCCTTTATGGTCAGGACCAAGGCTCAGCGGGATGGTATGGAGCAGGAGCGGAAGGACCGCCTTCGGTTTGCGGCTTTTGTGGATACGGTTGGTGTCGAGATTCTTGACGGGTCTGGAGAAGCGTTTGAGGAGAAGAAAGGTCGTTTCGTCGAGGAATTGAGGGCGCGTCTGTTGAAAAGGTAGGCAAGTGATAAGTAGGATATTGAAGCTGGCAGTCAATGTATTTCAGAGATGAACACAGAAACAGGACCGGACGAAGTACGAAGTAATTCGGATGGTTCACCCAGGAACCACAGTTGATGTCACAGGGAGATGTCACTAGCACAGATGGGACGGCTGCAGGACCCTTGGTCTGCCTGTCCAGACTCCACCGGAGCCGAGGCACCCCCACATCTGCTAGGGCGAATTGGCCAATGAGAGCCGCGTCGCAGACATTTGATTCCCCAAATCCCCCATCTCGAGCGGGAGCACCGCATTCTTCCCCATTTCACATCGTCCTTCTTCAACAAACTCGAAGAATCCAAACGCAGCCATGGTCCTCAGGATACAATACCGCCACCTCGCGAGGCTGGCCCAGCGCCAAGCAAGACATCCGACCTTGACTACCCAACTTCGACTCCAACAATTTTCCACCTCCCGAACCCATCGTCAACAACAAGACCCGAAACCAACCGCACCCCTCCCACCCGTCCCCGAAACACCTCCCACCACTACCACCCCTCCCGCCGAATCCGCACCCCCAAAGACCAAAAAACGCCTCATCTCCCGTACCATCTTCGCAACCGCCTTCCTCCTCCTCGGCCTAGCCGCCGGCTCCTCCGCCCGCCTCCTCCTCACCCCTCCCGCCCCGCCCGAGCCGGGCACCGAAGAAGACGCCTACACAACCCAGGTCCTACACGAGCAGGCCGCCAGACTCCCCATCGTCCAGCACCTCTCGTCCGACCCGTCCTGGGAATCCTGGGAGGCGTATGAGAGTCTGAGTGAGGAGCACAAGGCGCAGCATATTACTGCGGGTGTGTTGAGGGGTGCGAGAGGGGTGGGGGGGTATCAGAGGGTGTTTTGGAACAGGGGCACGGGGGAGTTGGTGACTGTCATCTTTTTTGGGGCGGCGACGGCAGGGTGGCCGGGCGTGGTGCATGGCGGGTGTCTGGCGACGGTGTTGGATGAGAGTTGTGGAAGGGCGGCGTTTAAGCAGTGGGGTGGGCGGGGCGGGTTTACGGCGAGGTTGGACTTGAGTTATAAGAGGGTGACGCTGGCGAACGGGTTTTATGTGGTGAGGGTGCGGCCGAGGAGGGAGGAGGAGTTGCCGGATAAGGAGAAGGGGAAGGGGCATTACAAGTGTTTTGTGGATGCGACGGTGGAGGATGCGGCGACGGGGACCGTGACGGTTGCGGCTGAGGCGTTGTTTGTGGCGTCTGGGGGGAAGGATGCGGCCGCGAAGGGGAAGAAGGATTTGTTGGGTTGGGAGGCGAAGAAGGAGGAGCATCAGCGGTTTTGAGGGGATAAAGGGAGGTGTACATTATTATAGACATGAGCGGGCATCTTGGGTGTTTGACTTGAACGCATAGAGCACGGTTGTTAGAACCTTGACGGTTGGCTGTCTCCTATAATTCAGTTTACTTGTAGTGTTGACCGGTTTCCCCTTGTAGTAGATTATGTTCATCGATTGTTCATTGAGTCAAAGTAGATAGACGCCAAACCGATATACAAAACAATACATTTATCATGACATCCTGTTCCATGTTCCCCAACGCCGTGTGCATCGTCCAAATTCACCGTCAAAACCTTTTATGCCATCGCCGCGATCCCAAACCCACTCGCCCCAAAATCCCCCTCCGCGTCAAGATCCAGCCCCTTGAAGCCATCTTCAACCACCCACGAGCGCCCTTTTTCGGGAGTGTACAGGGCCTCACAGGCCCGGCCAACCACAAGCAGTCCTGGCGGACGGCTGCCCTCCTGCTCGATGGCCTCGGCGACGAATCTCAAAGTAGTTCTGATGACGCGCTGGTCGGGGCAGCTCGCCCGCTCAATGACGGCGCAGGGGGTGCTGAGCGGCCACAATGTCCGCTTTCCTTGCTTCTGCGTTGGGGCTCCAACCTCCACTTCCGCCTGATCACTCTTTTCTCCCTCCTGCTGCTCCTCCTCGGTGTACCCCGTCAACTCGGCCACCAGCCCCTCGATGCGATGCAGAGCCATCAGAAACACCACCGTCCGTGAGCCGACATACTCGGGCGGCGTCGGCGCCTTGCCCTTCTTGCCCGTGCCCGTGCACACGAGCACCTGGTCGGCGACGTCGCGCTGCGTGGGCGGGATACCGGCAAACAGCGGCGCGCTGAGGCTGCTCGTGATTCCGGGGAGCACGACGACGCGGTCGCCCAGGCCGTGCCCGCGGAAGAAGGCAACCTCCTCGCCGCCGCGGCCGTAGATGAAGGGGTCACCCTGCTTGAGCCGCAGCACCGTCTTGCCCGCGCGCACGCCGTCGAGGGCCTGCTCGAGCAACTCCTCCTGCGCGCGCTCAGCGTTGCCGGGGAACTTGCGCGCGATGGACACGGGCGTGCGGCGCGGGATGAGGTCGAGCACCCCCGCGGGTACGAGCTTGTCGGCAAGCACGATATCAGCAGTCTGAATCGCCTTGTAGGTCGCGCGCGTGAGCAAGTCTGGATGGCCCGGCCCGCTCCCAGCGAGAATCACCCGTCCCACCGCCGACCTCTCCCCGTCCTTCACCCCCTTTTCCCCCACCCCACCCTGATACGCCCTCAACACCTCCTCCACATCTCCCTCCCCAATCCCCGCCAGCCGCTTCAACGGCCAATACTCACACACCTGCGCGAGCCACCTCATCCTCCTCGTCCTCGCCGCCTCCCCATCCCCCTCCAACACCAACCGATTCAACCCCTTCCCCTGCTCCACCCCATCATCCACCCCCTCCCCAATAATCTCCCCCGCATCACCAACCTCCTTCTGCACCACCGCCCGTCTCACCGCCCCCAACCTCCCCACCGCCTCCCCCAGACCCGCCGGCAACCCCGCCGCCACCTCCCTCCGAATCCTCCCCGCCAACTTACACCCCATCCCGTTCGTCGTCACGCCAATCTGCAGCGGCCCATCACAGTGCACGCTCAACAGACTAAAACTACACAACCCGGGCGCGTCCACCACATTGACGGGGATGCGGTTCCGCTTGCAGAGGGCAACGGCCTCGGAGAGGTTGGGAAAGGAAGGGGATGTGACAAAGACGGCGTCGACGACGCCGTTGACTTCGGGGCGGCCGAGGGTGAAGAGGTCGTCTTGGGGGGAAAAGGCGCGGGGGAGGTGGGTGAGGCGGTTGGTGGCGATGAGGTTGGTGAGGGTGTAGTGGAGGGGTTGTTGTTCTTGTTGTTGTTGGGAGTCGGATGATGATGATGATGATGATGATGATGATGATGGTAAGGGGGAGATGAGGATTGGTTTTGCGCCGGCGGCGAGGGAGGAGGAGGCGCGTGCCGCGGCGAGGGGGTTGGCGCCGAGGATGAGGTGGACGTGGTTTGTGCAGTGCTGGGCTGTCAGGAGGGCGGTTTGGTAGGATGGTTGTGGAAGTTGTTGTGAGGGTGGTGGTTGTAGTAGTGAAGCCATTGTGATTATTTGGTGATGTTGTTGACTTCCGAGATTGGGTTGGTTGTTGAGTGTGATGGTTATGATGGTGGATGAAGTCAATGTGTGGGAGGCATCACTTGAGGAATAAAAGATCTAGACAACCTGCAGTAGGTGACGAGATGGGATGAGAGATTTAAACTGAAATAAATAGACAAAATAATTCACGCTCCCTCCGAACCCCCCGCGACCCGTCTCTTTATAGCGACTCAGACACGATGATATCCACATCTCCGATGGTGGCTCTGGGCCCGTGGGTGTGGGATGATGTTGAAACTCTTTATCACTCTTAAACTTCTAGCCAGTCAGAGGCCGCCGTTTTCCACTTACACCAATTCTTTCTCTGAGCACAGTTAGCGCCCGCTGACGCCATTTCACGAGGTCAGGGGCCCCTTATCGTCCTTATCGCCACCCCGCCAAGGTCGAGACCTCCCGATTCCGCGGGGGAAGACGCCGGACCGGAGATCCTCAACCCGTTGCTGAGGTTCGCTGCCTTCCAGAACAAATCATCAGCAATTGTCTTATCGAGATGCGTATCATGCACTGTTGCACAGAACGGCCATATCTGATATGTAACCGAGAATCAATGTTTCAACGGCTCCCCAGTCTTTGACTATGTTGCTTTTTCTGCCCCTCGGACCAAAGATATAAAAAGGACTCGAACCCCGATTTTCGGCTCTTCTGCTTCGTGGTACAGCATGGTAAAATCAAGACACCTCCACGGCAACAAACACCAGTCGCCAAAATTAAAATATCTTACAAAAGAGAAAACCCCAGTCGCATCCCATGCGCCCTTCCCCATCCCCCATGGCGTGGCATCGCTCCGGTAAACCGCCGGCACTCATCCAACGGTTCCCTGTCCACCCTTCATCCATTCCATTCAACTTTGGCGTTTGTGGTATCCGAAGGGAGAGCGGCCGAGGAATCAACGTGTCGGCATGACATGGTATAAGCCGAGACGTCAAATATATACAATAAAAGGTGACCGCCAAGTCGTATCTGTGGTTTGAGGCAAGCCTAAAGCGTTTTGAAAAGCGAGGTCGAGAAAATAGCAATAAATCGGTTATAATGAAAGTCGTAAGACGCCGACGCCTGGTGCTGTGAGAGGGTCGTCAAAAGCCGGGCAGGCCATTTTCCGCCGTGTTGGTCGTCAGATTGCGTACTGGCAGCCGTCTTACATGACGGTGCACTTGGAATCATCGCGCTCCTTCCTCACCGACAGCGCCACGCGGGCGGCCTCGGTGAATGCTTCGTTGACGCCCCTATTGCGCATGGCTGAACATTCGAGATACCGGAGCGCGTGGATGCGGCGCGCCACCTCGAGCCCCGCGTCATAGCTGATTGTCGGCTTCTTCTCCCGCGGGTTGCCGTCTTCGTTGGCCCCCTCGTCCTCCTCGCCCTCGCCCGCCTCTCGCAGATCGCACTTGAGTGCCACCAGGACAAGTTTGACGCCCGGGCAGTTGTCGGCAATCTCGCCCACCCATTTGCTCTCCACGTTCTCGAGCGAGTCTTTGCTGTCGACCGAGTAGCAGAGCATGATCAGGTCCGTGTCATCTACCAGCTATCAGCCCGACGTTGCAATGCCTCGAATGGGGGGCCATTACCATATGAAAGACTCCGTAGCCTGTCGAATTCTTCCTGTCCAGCAGTATCCCAAAGCGACAGCTCGATGTGGACATTATCGACAAAAATGTCTGTACGGCGCCAGAGTCAGTGCCAGCCAATCCCCCCCCAATGCTCCCAGAGTGTATCATACCGTGGACATAGTTCTCGAACACGGTCGGTTCGTAGACGGTCGGGAAATACCTGCGCCATATTGAGCAACGAGCACCCTCGTGGTATCGGATCGAACTCACCCTCGGGTGAAAACGTTCAGCAATGACGTCTTGCCGCACGCACCGTCGCCCCTGTTCGAGACGAAAGGGTCAGTTAACTTGTTCGACTATCGCATGAATGCCGCCCAGCACTAATCCCCCTAGTCTCTGCCCAGGGGGTATCGCATCGACAACGAGTGGGAAAACTCACAGCAAGACAAGCTTGCGCTGGACCGTCTTGGAACCCCCGATACCACAAGGCATTGTTGCGATTTGATGTGGCTATGCGAATACAATTGTTCTCGGCAAGTTCGTCGATGGGGGAATGGCAATGCGAATCGCAATTCGTTATGCACTCTGCGTCTCGTTTTCTTGGAATCGGTTTGCGCTTCGCCGATGGGTCGGAGTGTAGAAGTGGCCGTGGCGGCAAGGAAAGGACAGCGAGCGAAGGTTTACGGGCGAGCGACAACCTGATTTAGGTGACGGCGAGAAGGGGCGAAGGGACGGTGATGACCGAATACGAAGGGAGTCGACTCAGATTCAACTTGGGGCACTGCACTGCATCCGAACCCAGTGGAAGGAGCAGGAGGCTTAGAAAAAAAGATAAGCGCGTCAGACAGCGGCAAAAAGTGAATGCGTATCACCACGAAGCGCGACGCTAGCAAAAAGGCAGAAATGAGCGAAAAGGACCAAGAGAGAGAGAGACAAGATCTGGGGAGGAAATTGAGGCCGGAGATGAAGTCAGCGAGACTGGAGCGCACCAGTAACACACTGGCATCCGCGAGGGTCCACAGGCCTAGGCTGGGCGTCGACTTTGCAAGGATTGGCGCCTGTTCGGGGCTGGATTCGATCCCTTTTTGAAGAATGGGCTGAATGGACAATGTGCGGCGGGGGGTCATTCGATTCCGTGTCGAATTGCACCCGGATGGACTCGCACTTCGTAACACAGCGGCGCCTGCACCGAAGAGGAAAGGCCCACAAAGCCACCACGCCTCCCTGTCTGACAGCCAGGCTGACGTTCATTTACACAGTACCAAGTACGCATTGCTAGGTAGGTACCTTGAACAAACTAAAACCGTCTGTCTTGGGACCTTCTATGCCATAAACACACAAAAATGCATACCAAGCCCTGAAGAGCCTTGCATGGGAAGGGTATCTTACATGCCAAGTAATATACTGATCTACCAGATTGCAGGACGGGTTGTGGATCGGCTTGCGAACACAGTCTGTATAATTCCGTACCAATCCCTGATTCTCCCACAGCACAAATCACAACCTTGATGGCCCCGAATCCAACGAAACCAATCCACCGGGTATCCTAACCGCCTCAAATCATACATACGCAGCATCATCGCCCTGCCACCCCACCGCCTCATCGCCGCGCCGCGCGGTCAGCAACCTTGAGCTCCGCCGCCCGGCTATGCAGCTGGTTCATAAACCCGACATCGCCGCCATACTTCTTGTTGCGCTGCCGCGTCCGGTCATCCATCTCCTGCGCCGCCCGGTCCCGCTCCTCTATCGCGGCGAGCCGGCGCACGCGGTCCCGGTCGAGATCGGTCGCTGCCTCCTGCATCGCCGCCAGCTTACGTGCGCGCTCCTGCTCCGCCTTCTCTCGGTCCGCCTCTGCGTCGCTGCTGGGTGGCGGTGGTCGGGTGTTTTGTCGCGGAGGGGCGCGGGCTCCGTCGTAGTCGCGGCGGCCACCGCTTCGGTAGCCGTTCGCGTTGTCCTCTTTGTGTCTCCGTGATGGACCGTCGCGCTCGGGTGAAGGATCCCTCCTCCTTCGGTCGTCCCGGTCCGGCGAGTAATCCCTCCTCCGATTGCGGTCTGGCGAGTAGTCTTTCCTGCGGGGGGCCGCAGGGGACGGGGACCTGGAGTCCTCCTTGGATCGGCCGTCTCTGTAGCGATCTGTCCGAGGCTCCTCCCGTCTATCCCGCGCATCTCGCCTATCGCGGCTGCTTCTGCGGTCACGATCATCCCGTTTGTGTCTCCTATCCCGGGAATCGGTCGACTCGGACCTGTCCCGTCTCCGGTCTCTTGAATCCCTCCTCCGCCTCCTCCGGCCATCCTCCTCTTCCGACCCGTATCTCCTGGGACTCCTCGATCTGTCTCTCGAGTCTGACCTGTGCCGACGGGAGCGCCTCTCACCGTCACGGTCATCGTCACGGTGGCGGTGCGACCGGTGTGAATGCCGATGCTTGTGTCGTCTCTCCTCCTTGCGCTTTGCCTTGTCTTGCGCGTCATCGATACCCATAGATGCCAGTAGCTGTCGCCGCTTGATAGGATCGTTCATCATGGCCTCGTATGCTTGCTGCTCCTGCCTCTTGATAGCTAGCAACGGGTCCTCCCTGATCTTTGTCGCAATGTCCCGTGAGTTGGTAATGGCAGCTGGCGCGGCGGCCAAAGTATCCTGGCTCGGCTGCTTCTGCAGCTTCTTGACCTCGTTGTCCTGAAGGAGTTTGTCGATCCGTCGTTTGCCAAGGAGGTACGATTCGTTCTCGGCCGCGTCTCCGGCCTGACCATCGGTAGGACCAGAGTACATCCATTCCACCCTCTGGAGTCTGGGCTTGCCGCCTGCGGCTTCCAGTGTCTTTTGGATCTCCTCCTTCCGCCGCTCCTCTTCAATTTCCTGGAGGCGTTGTTGCAGCTTCTTGCGTTCCGCAATCGCCTCGGCTTCGGCCTTGTTTGTCGCGGCAATGTTCCCCGACCGTTGGGGATGCCAACTCTTTTTCATATTCAAATCTCCGGAACCCATCTTGGCGGTGGTGGCGCTAGCGGCGCCGCGCGATTACTCTGGGTGGGCGAAGTGGGTTGCGCGAAGGATGGAAGTTAGAAGGAATCAATGCTGAATTCGATGTCCCGTCGAATATAAAGGGAATGATTTGTGGGCGTCAGCTGCTATCGGTGAGTCCCCGGCGTGGTCTCCGCTGGCTCGATGTTTCGTTGCGCGGATGTGGTGGCACGAATTTGTGTTCATCGAAGAGTGGCGACTGGGACCTTGATGACCAAATTTTGGGTCGCGCGGTGCGGTAACCCTGTTATTACAATACTGGATAGCTGCATGTATTTATGGATGCAGGGTAGAGCCAGTCAACCACCATGGACCAAAACATCGAGTAACTTGAGAACTACGGCTCCTGGGTATATCTGCTAGATATGAAACACTTCCATCTTGTTACCACGAGCTTCTTAATCCCCATGGCTTTTTGGCACTGCGCATTCGTCTCAGACTTCTGACGCCGCGTCCAGAATGCGACAGACATATGCTTATACGCCCATGGAAATGTCAAGAGAGCTTCAGCCAATTGATAAGCCGCTTACCCCACATTCGGTTCTCCACCACTTCACACCTCGCTCAGCCTTATCGCCGTGTGCCTGTCTGCCTGGAGCTCCCGTTCACCACAACCACCACAACCATTGAACTCTGAAGTCGCGAATTGTTGCATTACCAGTCACCAAGACAACAAACCGAACGACCAAACGCTTTTACACTTTAGTAACCATGTCGGACGACGATTTTATGCAAGCCTCTGATGAGGAGTACGACTTTGAGTACGAAGACGAGGAGGAAGATGACAGCGGCGACGTCGATATCGAGAACAAATACTACAATGCAAAGCAGACCAAGGCATCGGACCCGGAGGATGCGGTAGACGAGTTTTTAAGCATACCCGCGCTGGAGCCGGAGAAAGGAGAATGGGGTTTCAAGGCCCTCAAGCAAGCCATCAAGCTCGAGTTCAAGTTGCAGAGATACGAGAAGGTCGGTCGGTTTGGGGAAGCTAGGCGCAGACGTTTAGGGGTCGAGATCTGACAGATTCTAGGCAACCGAACACTACCGAGAGCTCCTCACATACGTCAAGTCGGCCGTCACCAGAAATTACTCGGAGAAGTCGATCGACAACATGCTCAACTTTATCGAGAAGGGCGCCGACAACCCGGAGGCAGTGCAGTGTATCGAGCAGTTCTACTCCACCACCCTACAGTGCTTCCAGAGTACGAACAACGAGCGCCTCTGGCTCAAGACGAACATCAAGCTCGCCAAACTCCTCCTCGACCGCAAGGACTATCACGCCGTCGCCCGGAAGCTTAGAGAGCTCCACAAGGTGTGCCAGAAGGAGGATGGGACGGATGATCCGAGCAAGGGCACCTACTCGCTCGAGATTTATGCTTTGGAGATCCAGATGTACTCGGAGACGCGCAACAACAACCAGCTCAAGGCCCTCTACCAAAAAGCGTTGAAAGTGCGCTCGGCGGTGCCGCACCCCAAGATCCAGGGCGTGATTCGCGAGTGCGGCGGCAAGATGCACATGAGCGAGGAGAACTGGAAGGACGCGCAGATTGACTTTTTTGAGTCGTTCCGCAACTATGACGAGGCTGGCGATCTGCGGCGCATCCAGGTGCTCAAGTACCTACTCCTCACGACCATGCTGATGAAGTCGGACATCAACCCGTTCGACAGCCAAGAGACCAAGCCTTACAAGAACGACCCACGCATCGCCGCCATGACGGACCTGGTGGACGCCTATCAGCGCGACGACATCTACAAGTACGAGGACGTGCTGCAGAAGAACACCGACCTGCTCGCGGACCCGTTCATCGCCGAGAACATTGACGAGGTAACGCGCAACATGCGCACCAAGGGCGTGGTGAAGCTTATCGCGCCCTACACCCGCATGCGGCTGAGCTGGATCGCCGAACGCCTGCGCATTAGCGAGCCCGAGGTGCAGGACATTGTGGGCTATCTGATCGTCGACGGCCGCGTGCAGGGCCGCATCGACGAGCACAGCGGCACTGTCGAGATCGAGTCGCGCGGCGACGCCGAGCGCGCCAAGGCCATCGAGTGCATGGCCTCGGCGGTTGGGGACCTCTATTCGGCCATCTTCAAGGACGGCGACGGATTCCGCATGGCCATCCCCGATCTGGCCGGCGGCGCCGGCTTCGGGGATCAGCTGGGCGACTATGGTGGCGGGTTTCCGGATGGGGGCCGGCCGCACGGTGGGAAGGGTGGTAGGGGCCTCCGTCGCGGGAATCTCAAGAATATCCTGAACATGGCGGTGCACTGAGGGAGCAGCAGGGCTTTGGAAGGGCAACGACTGGCGGGCCTGTTTTCAGGCTGGTGGCGATGAGCAACGAGCATGATGAGCGTTTACATGTCTACTGGGTGCTTTGATGGAGCGGGTGATGGGACTACAGGACTACGGGGCGCAATTGGGTTGGGGCGAGGCAAAACTAGGTGGTGCTCCTACCTAGCTAGATAGACCGTATCTTTAGTGCAGCAAGAGATGGATTACACAAAAGATGCACCAACCAGCCTATGTCTGATCAATGCTTGGTCTCGGCGGTTTCAACCAAACCCTCGAGGCCACGTCCACCTTATGCTTGTTGCCGCCACGACCGTGGAAATCCCTCAATGGAACTAGACAACAGGGAACTCCCCGTGCCCTGCCGTCGTTGCAATTGGGTTTCCTGCTTCCGCAGTTTCCCGTGGAGGGTGTCATGGTCCATAGTCCAATGGTCGATCGTGCATCAGGGGATCGTCAAGGAGAGCGGCATTGCAAGCACCAAGCCGCCGTTGCACCTGGTCGTGCATTGTCCTCTGCGAATCTGATACAGAGTGATGTCCAGTTTGCATAAATCGTCCGCAACACGCTTGGATCAAGTTGACTAGGTCGTATAAAAAAAGCGCCGGGAGAGGCGGGACGATCGACCGGTGAGTTTCTGCGGTCGATCTCAGCATGAGGGAGGCGCTGCGATTGCGCACATCCCGGCCAACGTAACATGGCAGATACGGCCTCGCCTATATGTCGACGACTATTTGACGAGCAAACGAAAAACAAAACAAGACAGACGGCAACCCTCGGTAACTAGGTAGCCAAGAGAACTAGATGTTACCAGAGCCGCTAGTAGCACCATTTTGGGCGGGACACAAAAGCGCGCTGGGGCTAGTGATACCGCGGTTGTGAGGCGGGAAGCCGCAGCCGCGGTGCCGAAACAGGTAGCTGCTGCAGCTTGGATTTCGGGAGGCATCGGCAACACACATGATTGGGAAGCTAGATGACAGGTTGTCCTCGCTCCCCGGGCTAGGGTAGTTCTGGAAATCGGCTGACGGGGCGGAATCGCGCAGGTCGGGTTTCTCTTGATGCCTGACTGGATAGCTGGGGCGGAGCGGTTGGACGAACAAGACGAAGAGACGGGCTGGTTGTCTATGGAAAGTCGATTGATCGATCACCATGGACGCTTCGCGGGCTCAAAACTGTGATGAGCGTCCGTTTCACGCTTTCATGGCTATTGTCTGGCTCGGTCGGATATGCGTACAACATGACTCGGCCCAATGACTGTCGTTCTCGAGAGATACTGCCGTCCCCGGCCGCAGCCAAAGTGGCCTTGGATGTGCTCGAAGGGAGCATTGCAGACTGCCTTGCAGAATAAGATGGCAACGCTATTCATTGCCAGTTAATTGTGGGATTATTATCCAAGGCTAGAGACGGATGGAACTGCTCGGATGAAGGCTTGCTGGTGTTGCAAGTATTGTCCAAGAATAATGTTTCAAGTTCGGCGATGAGCAAGGATGGATTAGAGGTGGCCGGAAGTCGCGGCCGGACTCGGCGAAAAAGGCCCTCCTAGTACCGTTGCTATCGCACCCGTGCCGGCCGGCGTGGTCACCGTGCCAAGAGAACCCAACGAAGGCGGGCGACCTGTCACAAGCATCGGAGTTTAACGATTGATCGAGCTGATCGAACACGCTATCGGGAACAAAAAGTGAGTTGTGACGGCGCGGAAAGTCACAGTGCTTCGGGAGCAAAAGAAAGTCTGCATGCCATTTTGCAGGCAGCATGACGGGCGGGAGAGGAGAGCGGGTGAACGAGCTTGGACGGGACAATTGGCCGAGAATTCATGATCCTCCGGGCCCACCAAGGATCGGAGGGGATCAGGCGGGAAGTGGGTCTGGAGAGCGGGAGCTGTCGGGTCCGATGTGGCCTCGGCCTGTCCATCACTGATGCCCCGGCCCCACAGCGGAAAATCGAACCAAGTTGATGATCATCTGAAAAACGGAGGAAGCGCCGACACCTACAAATCCGTACCTACCAAGATAAACGAGCCTTCCAAGTTGCAGCGGGAGCCAAACCAGGTCGTGGTCACTTCTTTGGTAGGTAGGTACCTACCTACCTAGGTAGTTACCCCTACGTGTTTCTCAAACCACGAATTAGAATTTGTAATTATACGTCCAGGTCATAGCTCTTGGATCTGTCTTCGTACATACATGGGTCAGGGATCGGGCTTTCTATCCTGGAAGCAAAGGCATGCGAATGCGAAAGGGTTGGAAACACACCCCTGCCCCTTAGCACTTGAACAGAAGTGACGTTTTGGTACTCACTGTTCCGTAGGGAAGGACCGTGGGTTCTCCTTCCCCTAACAACAATAGGCAACCACTTCTTGAGAGCTAGGTGTTACCTGGTATCTAATTAATTTTCTGCTTCTTCGATTAGAGAACTTGAATAGAATGAACAACTGCCCCGACCGTGACTCTTGAAGACGGGGTGTGCTTTGTCAACAGTCGGCGAGCCTGCGCCTTCCTCGCTTCTCGATTACCCCTCCCTTGTCGTTCCGAGGTGTTTCCCCGTCTCGCGATGACGCCGATGAATCTCGACACCCGTTGTGTCGCATCCCAGGCGAGCTTGCCCCCGCGAATTTGCAACAAGATGGGGTGCATTGGTCCCCGCTCATGCAGTCCTCACGATGGCCGGCTCCCAAGGTGGTGTGGTGATGCAGTTGGAGGGGACATTGCACTCTCCGTCAGACCAGTACCCCATCCTCGGAGGTGCACTATGCATCCCTTACGCACCCCGCCATTCCTTGGAAGCAGACAATGACAGGAATCTGTACCGCCTGAAGGACTCCCACCCCTTTTGCGACCACGAATCGGATAAGACGACCGAATGGGTATCCACGTCGTTGAGCCAACTGGGATGCCCCGGCAAAACCCCACACGACGCTCACCAACAACCCGCATCGTCGTGCTTCAGGCCGTCATCAAACATGATGTCTTCTGGGTCCCGTTAGCTCGCCGCGGGCTGCGGCTGCGAGAAAACGCCTGCACGGGCGGGCTGAAGGACACGTTGGCGTATTGGCTCGCTAGCAAGCCACCAGCCTGGAGATCAAAACGGAGAAGCGAACGTCGTCCGCGGTCCTAACCCCAAGAAATCTTGTTGGGGATCGCCATCGTCGTCGTCTGAAGGATCGTCCGGTCGTCGGCAGGAAGCGTTTTGGTGCTCGAGCGCACTCTCAACAGGGGGAACACGCGCACAGTGGAACGCCTAAAAAAAAAGTCGGTGATGGGACACGCGGGAGAACCCACCACATCACCAGAGATCCCAGTATCCAAGAGCCAACCACATTGGCTGGCGTTGGAAAGATGGGGATGGGCAGCCCCCTCCAAAGCCGAACCCCACAACAGCGTCCCACGATCCTGGGACGGGCCCGAGCCAATCAGCCAAGCGACAAGGTCCTGCATCCTTCAGCATTCCTCAAGAGTCTCTGGCACCGCCGTTCTCGACATTCCGGGGTACTTCGCACACCAAGTGCATGCTGCAGTTCCCCAAGGCTGCGGCATCAGCCTTGGATTGCAGAAAACTAACGAGCTCGCTTCAGACAAAGTGATCATGGACGCCAGTGCTCCGTCTTGGCAGTGTCACCTTCTCCATGGCATCGAGGGAATCTTGCGCCGTCCCATGTCTCGGCTCGGCATGGCAGCATGGCAGCATGGCCGCCGCCTCCTCGCAGCACCCAGAGCGAGGGGACTTTTACCATGCATGACCCATGACACACGGCTCGCCATGGGGAGGGGGGCCGCGGTCATGATCTGCGGCGCATTGGAGGACCTGGAACGCCTCGACGTTCTAGCCAGGACACAACTCTTTGGAGGGCCCAGTCTTGAACGTTTGGCCACGGTTTAGTATATATCTCTGGGATCCATTACGAGGAGTGAGAAGAGAACGGATGCGCCCCGGGGAAAAGAGCAATGGTGGTACGTCGCCGACGTAACTGATCAGCTGCCGTGTGGTTTCGCTGCTGGTCGCGAGCCGAGAAGCGAGGTGCGTGACGGTGCACTCCGATCTCTCCGCTACTACGACGGAGCGGACGGGATGTGTCAAGCATCTCAACCTGGGAGGTTGGTTTTTGGAAATCTGGGGCACGCAGCCCTGAGGGAACACATGGCCCACCTAGGATCTCGGTACCTGTTTAGAAACAAACACGGCGCGCTGCCGTTGAGCAGACTATGCCCGACTCAGACGAGCTCTGTTGGACGGCCGGCACTGACTGCTGCAAGACTACCCCAGGGCCATGCCATCCATGCCATGCCGACACGCTTTTCGGACGGTCGGGGTCCGGACAGGGCGTGTGTCCCGGAGGAGAAAGCGGGGGACCGTGCGGTGTCAGCAACAGCCTTCCAACTTCCCAATCGGCGGCTCTCGGGCCATGGCTGTCTGTCTTGCGTGCATCTTCGTATCAGCGTTCGCCATACCGACAGGTGATGGTTGTTGTCTCGCTCGGCAGGGCGCCCTCTTGCGGTGCAGGGGCCCGTTGGAGCTGCAGTCCCAGGCCAACAGCACGGCGAGAGTGACGCCGTTTCGCTGAGTCCACGCCCTCCACTCCGCTCCTGTGGCAGGTAGGCACCCCGACACAGGAAACACGGAGATGGGGTGTGTGGCCCGGCAGACAGCGCTAGTGTCATCTGTCCTGCACTTGGTCTGGCACATTCTCTGTCCACACGCAACACACCGGGAACACAGAAGTGGGAGGTTTTTGTTTCCAAGCTTCGGGTCAGTGGGGGTCTGGACCATGGGAACCCCGAAGACATTGTGTGCTGCTCTGTCGGGTTGCAAAGTCACAAACGACGGCGGCGCCCTTTCGCTGTTCAAACGGGCCACCCACCTCGGTCCAAGTGCTGACTGCTGACGCGGGGTCTTTCGGCAGGCAACTTGGGCCCTTGCCGTGAGATGGGCAGGGGTTGGGACGGCAATGGCGTCCCGTCCGCGATGGCGTGGCATGGATCGCGTTCAGTTGGCGAACGGAGCTTGGTTGGAAACGGTCCAGTGGAGCCTTTTCTTGCGCCCTGGATTCCCGTTCAGAGGCTGGCACCCCCCTGTAACCTGTGCCGGAGGCTCGCAGCATCAATGCAACTTTCAGGACCAGGGGACCATTGAGGAACTCGAGACTGAAGATGCCAGAAAACCAAATCGCGACAAGGGGCGGCAAGCTTCATCACGCAGCACAGCGCGCATGAGGAGAGGAGCTCAGACCGCTGGTCCCCTGTCTCATCGAGCTCGCCCTTCAAGTTCCAGGACCAAGGACGGAGTGTACACAACAAGGTCAATGGCAAGCTGGAAGTGTCTCTCATTGGGTTCAAGATTGACGACCCGGGGTGGTTGCTGCGTTGTGTGTCGGCGGGCCAGTGCGTCTCGGACAGCCAGGGATTCTCGCCGATTTTCTCTCCATCCGTATCAATTTTTTGTGTTTTTTTTTTTTTAGTTAACGTTAGTTATTGACAGGGGTCGACTGTAATCGTTGCCGTCCATCGAGGGCGATGGCCGGCAGCCACTGCCCAGGAAGCCGCAACAGTGTACGGATAGCCCAGGCCGGGAGGTTTGAATAAATTGGCATTTGGCATCAATTGGGGCCTAGACGGGCCAAGCAACAGGCGAGTTTAATGGAGGTCTCCACCCGCCAAGTTGGAGACTCGGGTCTCGCCTGCCGCTGCTGCTGCTGCTCCCTCCCAGGCTCAGGCTCTCAGGTTCATATCTATTGCCGCGCCCTGCCTCTCCTTCTCCTTCCCACCCTATCCGCCCTTTTCAGGTTGCGTTCCCACTTGGCTGCTTGTGCGCCCTCGGTTGTTGTGGTCCGGTTGTGCCTCCCATCGCTGCGGTCCGTTCGGTCGTGAAGTCGGTCGTTGTCTCTTTTTATTTATCTTTCCAATACCCCGGCCTACCAAGCTCTTCTTTCCATCCGTCCAGTTCACTTTCCCGGCGGTTGCCGTGTGATTCCTCCCCGCCGGTTAGGGACATACAAACTGCGGTACGGTACATAACAGCCGACGGAACTTGCGCTCCAATCCCCACTTTCCAGGTTGGCTCTCACAGCCAAACACAGCCCAAAAACAGATAAAAGAGACGTCTGTCACTCGCTGGTTGTTACTGGTGCTGTTGGCGCTGCTGGTCTTGCTGGCGTTTCCATGCTGAGGCGTCCGGACTGCAAGCCGCTGTTTCGGTGCACACATGCGAGGGCTCCAGGCACTCGTGGACCCTGGAAAACAAAGTCTGGCAGCTTTCTCGGCCCCGGCCGGCACGCTAGGGACCACCTGGCACCTGCACCGCGGGAGTTCCCACTGACACCCGACACCTGGGCAGCAGCTCCGCATCGCCTTCCGGCATGTTCCAGCCCGAACCTACGGCATACCTCCAGGTATCGACCGGGTATGCGATTCCGCACGGCCTACCGGAATACACATTTGAGGAGACGCCGTTGCGACTGAGCGACGGCCGAGGCTCCGGGGCGGCAGGTGCGAACAGTAGCACTGGCGCTCTTCTTTTTAGATCACCAATCTTCAGCACCAATAGCGCCAACATCGGCCCCGCACCGTCGGCATCCGGCTCCTTCAACTTTCACGCCACCCCGTCCACCACCACCTCCTCTGCCACGCCCACTTCAACCGTGTCCGCACCACCTCATCACAGGTCTTCGTTGCCGCTTCTACTCAAGATGGAACCCAACGCTCACGATCTCGCCGCCCAGGAGGCGGCCGCCCGGGAATACCAAATACAGCACCAGGTAACACATGCACTCCGCCATTTTACACTCTCTTGTTCCCCAAAGACTCGCGCTCACCAGAATCCAGGGTGCACTCGTCGGCAAAAAGACGTCGAGCGCAGAAATCGCGGCGGAATATGCCAAGGCCGATCCCATCTACGTGCAAAAAACAATGGTGCGTAATCGATGGCATGTCTCATTTGCACTTGGGCTTGCGCCGCTGACACACCTCACAGGTGCTACCTCAGACATATTCGCACTATCGCCAGATCCAAGGGGATGGCAACTGCGGCTGGCGGGGTAAGTCAGACATGATGACCCATGCGGTTAGGTGTTTGAGTGGTATGCTGACCGCAGATCGGCAGCAATCGGATTCGGCTACTTTGAGACGCTCATCAAGACGGGCAGCAAGGCCCGCATTGAGTCCGAGAGGCTACGCTTGGAGGCGCTCAACGAGTATATCGAAAACGTCGGCGGAGTGTCGTCCATGGTTTTCCAAGACATGGTCGACGAGACCAACGCCCTCCTGCACAAGTTGGGCCAGATGGTTGTCGAACCGGAGCAGGCCATGGCGGAACTGCTCGAGTCCTTCAACACCCAAGACATTTCCAACTCGATCATGTACCACTTTAGGCTACTGGCGAGCGCGTACCTCAAAGGCCACCCCGAGACCTATGCCGCCTTTGTCACCACCGACACGGGCATCGAAGGGTACTGCAGAGACGTCCTGGAGCGCCACAGCGTCGAGATTGACCACCTCGGCCTGACCCTACTGGTCAACGTGCTATTGAAAGATGCCGGCTTTGTCTTGGAGGTGGCCTATCTCGACCGGAGTCCTGGTTCCGAGGTCAACACGTACCGCTTCCCCGAGGAGGCCAACGGCCGACATCCTTCAGATCTGGGGCCCATGATCCACCTCCTCTACCGTCCAGACCACTATGACATGCTGTATCGCCCGGAGCCGGTCACGCTGCAGGTCCACCGCGTGGCAGGTTTCTCGCAGAGCTACGAGATTGAGAGTGCCCCCGTGGCCCTGCACAACTTTGGCGGCCCCGTCGATCTGCAGTCGCTGTCTCTCATTCCTGGATTTGGCGGCCCGCCTTCTGGGCTAGGCTCCATGCTCGACCCAGCCGCCTCTCCCCTTACCACGTACAGCCCCAGCCCAGCATCGCCCTGGGTACCCGCACCCTTTGGCGAACCGATACAGCAGGCTCCGCCGGCGCCGATGCCTATCCCCACACCGGCGCCGGCCCCGCAGACACATCCCCTGCGGTTCAGCGAATATTGCCAGCTTCCCGAGTACGTCGAAAATAACACATGGCGGGAGCCGACGTTTCAGACGACGACGTTCAAGAACAGCCACTTTAATGTGGCCCACTACAACAACCCCAACTTCCAGCCGGAAGAGTACAAGCCCGGAGCCGAAGATCACGAGTCGCCGCCGCGGAGCGGTGGCCGGAAGAGAGGCAGTATATAGACCGCTTTAAAGAGGGCTGGCTGTGCCAACCAGGATTCAGACAAGGGACGGAATTCGGCACGGGTTCGGAGGATATAATACAGGGCGGTTGAGTAGCGCAGCCCGGGATGGCGGGGCGTGAATCATGACGACAATGTCTCGACGACTTCGGGCCGTTTCCACATTCTTTTATGGTGGCATCGGCGCGGCTGATTTTACCTCATACCCAATAAAGTCATCCTACGGCAATGCGCCAAAACGGCTGGGGACAGGCGAAGGGATTTCGGACCGGAACTTGCGTTTACGGCCACCTAATAACGGCTTCAGAACTGGACTTTGGACGCGTCACAACCGCCTCCTTTTTCTCAGCTCAATCAACTTGCGTCATTTTTCCAGCGGCATCATGCATCATTGTTGAAGCGGCAAAACGGCAAGCGATGGCGGTGCAGTTTTGCCGGATTTTATTTTATTTTTATCTTATTTTTCTTCTTCGATGCATGGTGTTCTCGGATGAGAATAAAGGCGGCTCCTTTATTTTTCCTTGTTTCTTCTATGGGATTTTCGAGTATGCATCTGCCACAGATGGATCGGTGGGCTGGCAAAAAAGGGGTTGAGGGGAGAAGGGCGAGTCCGAGGTCGGCCAGTACATCGAATTGCAGGGTGCAGAGAGAAGGAGGTTCCAGAATCTGCAGGTCAATAAAATTCTGGCTGTGAGACGACGGCTGATGTGGCATCTGGACTGGCTTTGGGGGAACACGGCAGCCTGCGTGCATCATGCCGCGGCTTGCTGGCCGTCGAGACGGCGGCCAAGAGGTGTTGCTCAACTTGACGTTGCAGCCCGGCGAGGACATTGATGGGTGGTTTAGGAGGAGCGGTGAGGGCATGGCATGTACGGACTACGAACTTACTTACAATTGCCTTTCAGAGACGGCAAAGCCTCTTGACATGGGCGTTTAGTTAAGCCCTGTGAAGGGGCCAGGGAAATGGATTCTTTTTTACAACTCTGCACTGTCACTTCAAACTCGAACCGTCTTGGACAAAAGTCCGAATACACTTCGAAGGTACGGAGTAATTGCACGTACGGCCCCTGCAGGGAACCACGCACCCAAGCTCCAAAACCCCTCGCCGGTCTGGCAAATCCCGTTCGTTCTCGGATCAAGTCTTCAAGCCCTTCAAGGGCCCAGACCGTCAACCCATGCTCTTCCGTACCTCCGCGCGGGACAGATAACTGTGGAGGCGCAATCCCTGGCTATGTATAAATAACTAAAACCCCTTCGGCCGCGAGTTGCCGACTCGGCGGCACAACACCCTTCTTATTCCCCAAGACCTGGTCCTAGTCTAGTCGGTCCCTGATAGAAAGCCACACAATCGAACGAGTTTACTAATACGTCGACGTACGAGCGAAGCACGAATACCCTAGTGCGTCATGGTTGTCTGTGTCTGCCTGTCTGTTCCCTGTCAACAGATTGGGTCATGAACCCCCCCGACGCCACCGCACACCACTGGGCCATGCTCATGCAGGAGCCTGAAACATGCATGCAACCTTGTTTTATGAAGCAGACAGACAACTTCCAAGGCTTGTCGGCTCCTGGGGTTGCCCTACCTGTGACCAACTTCGCATGGCTCACATGGCATGGCATGGTTGTTGTTGGCGCTGAGTGCGTGGCAGTGACGGGATGTGCGTGTATGTACGAAGGGACTGTGTAAGTGAGTGAGGGAGTGATAAAGTGAGTGAGCGGGTTTGGCTTGGGCGAGCGGGGCTGGGCTGGCGCCACCACGCTAGACAAGACATTGAAGGAGCAGGGTCACAGGGGAAGGGGATGAAGCCGGGCTGGGAGTGGTGAGCGACATCGGAGGTGTGGTTGAGGCAGCTGCTGGCTGGAGTTGGAGATACTTTGGCTGAAGTTTTCAGTGAGAGTTGAATGCGTGTTTGAAGGTTGGTTCATGTCAGTTGTTGAACAATGTGCCATCCGATGTGTTCGAAGTATGCTGGGCGCGGTACCCTCTTTTTGAATGGTATTTCGCGCTGAGTACGCTGTAGATATGCGAGGGAGTAGCTACCGGTCAGGTGGCAGTGATTATGATTATACTCTATCCGTCCATTTCTATAGTAACTATACAACATGGCTGGCATATCCTATCTCAAACCCAACAAACCCATCTCACGCAGAATACACCTTTGCCATCCTCTCAATATACCTCCTCTCCTCCTCCGCATCCCCTTCCACATCCTCCTCCACCTCCCCCTTCCCCACCAAACCCTCCATCAACGCGACTGCCTCCTCGGCACCCACAACATCAACCCCCTCCAGCCCAACCCTCCTCGCCAACTCATCCGCCCACGCACCAGCCACCATCCTCTCCCTCCCTTCTAGAGTCTCATCCCAATACCCAGCCCCCTTCAACCCCTTCTCCACCCCATCAACCCCGACCTCCCCGCTCACACTCGTCACCCCCTTCCCCTCCAACCCACACGCCACAATCCTCGCCCACGGATTCCCCCTCTCCTCCTCCTCCTGCTGTCCCGAACGAACGGTAGGAGAAGAAACCGGCATATCCACATTGACCGCCGTCCCCAGCGCACCGACATGCCTCCGCAAATGCACGCCCAACGCCGCAATCTTGGCCGCTGCCCCACCCTCTGTCCCCTGCCGAGACCGTGCCGCCGACGACGTGACCCAAACCCCCGGGTCCTCCGTCACCCCTGCCCGGATACCAAACACCCTGTCGAGCGCGGCAATGGTCGTGTTCTCGAGCAGCCGCGCATAGCACCGCACCGTGAACTGCTTGTGGTGGGCGGATTTCAGGTCGAGCACCGGCCAGAGCACGATTTGGCCCGGTCCATGGTAGGTGAGGAGGCCGCCGCGCGGGGCGTGGCGGATGGAAGGGGTGTAGGCATAGCTTTTGTGTTCATGGGACGATGATGATGAGGATGGGGATGGGGTGATGTGCAGTGGGGCGGTGAGGCGGGCGGTTTCCTCCGGGGAGAGGGGCCCGGTCTGGCGGCGGCCGAGGGTGTAGATTGGGGAGGGGGTGAAGGAGACGAGGGTTGGTGGTGGTGGTGGTGGTGATAGTGGGGGTTGGGACGGGGATGGTGAGATGGCGGCGGCGTCCTTGAAGTCGAGGTGCTGGCGGCGGAGGTGCTCTTGCACGCGGCTGGCGAGGCTGTAGGGGATGTAGCTAGGGGCCGGGCTCGGCAGGTGCAGGTGCCGGAGGCGCATGGTGCTTGGTAATTAATGACTGGATGGAATGGATGACCGATGGAATCAATGGAATGAATGACTTGCTTCGGCAGTTGCCGATCGAAGGAGGGAGTGCTGATCAAGGAAATGCCGGTGTTGATTCGGCTGATTCGGTTGCTTCGGGTGATTCGGGTGATTCGGTGACTGCCGGATGGACGCTTGACAGGTCTTGGGAGCTTCCAAGGTTGCAAGTTCCAAGTTGCAACCCTCCACGCACGCCCAGCCTTGTGGTGAGTTGCCGTTGCTGCTGGTTGGCCGTGTTCAACTCTTCACATTCGCACAGGTCACAGGGTCCACCTTTGAAACGGAGCTTCTTCCCCATGCTTTTTTGCGCGCAGTGGAGCCACTCCAACTTTGGATGGAACCCGGATGGAACCCGGCTGGGTTCCAGGTTCTTCGGTCCATCGTCGGGGTGGAATTTGCGTCTGTGAGCTGCTGATCCCCTGGTGAATCCCTGGATCCCTGGGTCCCCCTCGGCTCCGCAGCGGCTTCGGCCGCCCAGGTTGCATTTGCAGGTCTTGGCGCTGTCAGGCCCGGCAGCTGTGCCCCGAGCGGGTGCTGCGGCACGGCGTCCGTGCCTTGTCGGTCTTTGGTTCGGGTGGGGTGAGATGCTGCTCGCAGACTTGACGGACATCCAACACACGAAACGCCATGACAAATGAGACCAGAGAAGTGGTTGGGGGGGCGTCGAAACGGTGCTTCCATTCATTCAGGGGTAAAGAGCATGTTGGCCTTAGTTCCGACTGCAAAAGACCGATAGACTGCCGAGGCAGAAGGTTAGGCCTGAATGGGAACCGAAGCTTGATGAGGTAGGTGTTACAAAGACATCTTGCCCCTGAAGATGACCTGTTTACTTTTGTACACTAATCGCACAGAATCCACCCTCCATAGTACAGTAATATTACACACTTTGCAAGCACCTTAGCTCCGCATGAACTCGGCATCCTCCTTGTCATCCGGATCCTCTACCTCGTCCGCCCCCATCTGCTTCATCAAATCATCCAACTTCACCTTCCTGCCCCCCTTGGTCCGCCTCTCCACCGGCGGCCTGCCGCCAGGATGCCTCTCCCTCGCACTAATCACACCCTGCCGGGGGTCGACATTGATATCCACCACCTTGGGCCTCTTGCCGCCGCGCTCGGCAGCCTGCGCATTCCGGGAGCGCACGCCGCCGTCGCCGGGGTCGACGCCGCCCCTGCCCAGGCGCACCTGGCGGACGGTGCGCGTCTTGGCGCCGAGCGCCCACAGGTCACCCCAGACGGCCTTGCGCGCGTCGTGGTACGCCTGCTTGGAGAAGGACTTGGGCACCACCCAGCGCTCGATAGTGCCGCTGGGCGTGCACATGTCGAGCGTGACGTGGCCGCGCCGCTTGAGCGGCGTGAGGATGTTGCGCGGCAGCGACAGCGGGTGTGGCGCCGCTTCACCTTCGTAGCCGGCAAAAGCCCGCTCGGCCGCGTCCTTGCCGTGGCGGAAAGTGGGTGCCTCGGCGTTGGGAGATGACGAGGTACCGTCAGGGTGGGCGCCTCGGCGCACCGCGATGTAACTGAACTTGATGTCTTCGTGGCTGTGGTGCGTCGCGCCCAGGATGCGCTGCAGGAAGGGAGGGCGGATGAAGCGTTGGTTAAAGTGGCAAAAGTCCTTGCGGCCGGGGCTGAGACCGGGAGTCAGGTACATCGGGCACTTTGTGTGGTTGGTGCACGGCGCGATGATCATGCCTGGCTCGCGCACGCGTTCCGGCTCGACCACCTGGATCTCGCTGGCCGGCTGCGGCGTGGGCGGGATGATGAACTCATCGAGGAGGCGAGAGCGCACGTTAGCTACCGCCTCAAAGCCACGTGGGTGCCCCTTTTCAAGCATGATAAGCACACCGCCTTCGGGCGAGAGCATGCTCCAGAGGTTGTCCAATAGCTCCTTGCGCTTGTACTCCTTCTCGAGCGGCATCAGCATGTGGGATGCAATGATGACGTCAAAAACCTTCCGGGGGGCAGGCCCGCCGCCAGAGTCGAGCTTCCGCTCGGCTCCCTCGATTGAGTGGACGTAGTCGGGCAGACGGGGGAGGAAGGTGGTGTTGTCGAGAAACCGGGAAACCCGCTGGCGCAGATTCTCGGAACCGACCACAACAGTCCTCTTGCCGGGAGGTTCTTCACCCGTGACCTCCCCTGAATCACGCAGGACGTCCCATTGGGCCTGCAAAACATCCTGCCACGCGGCCAGCCCTGCTCCGCCAGCGCCCACATCGAGCACTCGAGGGCCAGTCCCATCAGGCCGGGTCAGCATGCTGCGCAGCCACTCATCACCAAGGCGCTTCCGCACCTCAACCAGGACACTCGTGGCCGTCGCATAGAGGCCCGGAAGAACAGTCGCAATGTAGGCGTCTGCTTCAATGGGAGACATCCTGTGGTGTCCCGCCTCCATGAGGACGGGCTTTTGCGGTAGGTTGGACTTTGACTTGGGCGTGGCGGGGCCATACGGCAGCCCAGGTCCTCCCAGCATCCGCTCCGCAGTTTCCTGGATATGACTGATGTCGGTTCTGCCCAGCAGAGTGCTGATGGGCTCGACAAAGGTCACCTTTGGCAGCTGCACCGTGCTGGGATACGTCTTGAACTGGCCCATCCGCGTGTAGTCATGCAGCCGCGCGCCGGGATCCTCCCACTCGCGGAGGAACGTGGCATCCGGCTCGCCGTCGTCCTCGTCGATCTCATCTTCCTCGCGCGGCTCTTCCTCCTCAATGATATTTTCCTCCTCGTGGATCTCCTCAGCCGGCTGCAGCGAGGCGGCCTCAAAGTCGCGCTGGAGTTTCATGAGGGCGTGGTACTCGCGCCGGTTGTTGGCCGTCACATTGAGGTAATCGAGCTGTTCATCGGTGAGCGCGGGGGTTGTTTCGACCGCTTCCAGGCCTTCGGCAACTTCCTGCCCTTCAACAATTTCGGTCTCGGTAGAGCGCTCAATGGTGTACTCGACCTCCTCCAACTGGCCGTGTTCCGTCTCCCTCAGGAGGGTGTGCTTGGGCACCAAGTCCTCCTCTGCACTGCGAAACTTAATTCCCACATCCTCGGGCCGTGTCTCGCGAAGCGGAGCGCCGTATAACCTCTCATAGACCTTGTACTCAGCGGGCGACAGGTAGTCCGACGGAAGCGTGTTGCCGAAAGTCTGTCTCGCCTGGCGCACGATTTTCTCAATATCCTCTGGGGTTTGCTCCGAATCGACGTTCGGCGGTCCCGTGGGATTTGTCTCCTGTGTTGGCTCCTGTCGGGCCGGTCTGGTTGTCGAGAATTGTCTGATCGAGTTTGGTCGCCAGGGACGGGCAGCAGAGGGGCCAGCGGGTGCTGAAACCGCTGTGGGCTGCTGAAGGCGCCGCCGCGGAAACGGCTGCGATGCTAGCCTGGCGCGTGGCAGCAAAAGAGCATCATAAAAGCTCAGGAGCTGGGCGCGGCACCCAGGACACCGGTTCTGCATTTTCCCAGCCGAAATCATGGTTGTCGCGGATGATTTGGGGTGGTGAAGAAAGCGATGCGAAGAGGCGACGAAGACTTTACAAGGTCCGAGCACTTCAAAGTCGTGGCACGTGACAGCGCGAACCCCTGTATAAGTGGCCAAACTGCAGCGTTTCTTCGAATCAGATATCGCCAATTACGAAGGAGGTTCGACGGGATATTTGATACGCCTCTCTAGACAAAAAAGAATAAGTAAAAAATGAAAGAAAAATAAATGAAAAAACCTCCCATGCCTTCCCACGCAACGCCCCAACTCTCCCAGTTCTACCCCTTACAAGTCAAGTGGTGAAACCACCCAAGTGAGATTCACTCCTCATCCTTACCTAAGTCAGCCAACGTCCTGAACCCAGGACGCGCCGCAGGTTTCGCTCCCGTCGTCCCCGACTCTACGATCGGCGGGTTCTTCTTGTTGAACGGCGAGTTCTGGGCTGCCTTGTAGGGATCAAGCTGCGCAATAAGTTAGCGCTCAGCAATCTAGTAAGTAACAAACCTTGGAAAGGGAAAGACATACCGAAAACAACGAAACAAAATACAACCCAACAAACGCAACCACCATCTCCAAAAACCTCTTAAGATCCCAACCCCCCATCGGCCTCGCCACCGTCCTCCCCCCGCCGGCAGTCCCCCTGCCGCCCGTCAACCCACTCCCCCCCAACCTCTGCCCGGCCGTCGCAAACCCACTCCCCGCACCACCGCCGCCAGGACCAGCCAGCTTCACCGCCTTGTCAACCGCGGCGGTCAGTGCGGGCGGGTTGGCGCCGCGGATGGTGTCGATGACGGAGCCGTTGCGGAGGACGAGAAAGGTGGGCATGGCGCGCACGCCGTACTGCTGCGCGACCTCCCCCTGGGAATCGACGTCGACCTTGCAGAAGGCGATCTTGTTGGGCTTGGAGTACTTGGTGGCGAGGGACTCGAAGGTCGGCGCGATCATCTTGCAGGGGCCGCACCAGGTCGCGTAGACTGCGGGGTGGGACAGTTAGGTTAGCGGGGGGTGGTTCACACTCTGGAGAGGTTGCGCGGGGAAGGGTTGCTTACAATCGGCGACGACGATGGTGTGGGAGCTCAAGACTTGGCGCCATTGGCCTGACGAGCCAATGCTGATTGTTCCGCTCATGGTGATGGAGGCTGTGGTGGTGGGGGGCCGAATGCGATGGATTGAGCGATAAGGTTGTCCAGCTGGAGGTTCGGAGGGTGCGGAAATTCCTTGCGCAAATTTCTCGAGCTCAGATTTCGCCCAAGTCAAGTTCTGCGCGTCCCTTGGTGTGAGCGATTCGCGATGTGGCGCTTGAAAGAAGCTTCACTTTGCAATTGTCGATTGTCAGCACACTGGCGCTGACGCTGGAACCTTGAAGGCTCAAAGGTGTCCAGATCGGCATGGGTACGGGGTAATTCTTACCGAGGGTTAGGGTTACACACGGGCAAACAACCTTCAAGCTCAACAAAGGCTGAAGGCGGTCAAGTTTTTGAAATTCTGCCGACTTTTTGTTCCTGTCAAAACTTCCAGGTCAGAACTCGCAGCCCGCAAGGTGGTGAGCTGCATTCATCGGCCATTCATTTCCGAGTGCATTGTCTTGATACCCCTAACTCGGTCTTTTATATACTTGGATTCGCCATGCCGGCCTACGAGCACCAGTCAAAAGTGAGTTTTCGGAATATCCTGGGCAATAACAAATGTGTCAAAAATGAGCAGCCAAGAAATTCGCTGTTCACAAATTCTTGTCGATTCACTGACACAAGTAGAAACGGCGTCTGGACACCGAAGACGACAATGCTGTGCCGACATTCAAGGCCCAGCCTCGGTTCCATCCAACCGTCCCTCGGGACTGGACCATCTCAATTGCTGTTCCCACCAGTCTCATCACCGAGTAAACACCCCTCCTCATTGTCTCTCTCCCTGCTTCCCCGCTGACCCTGTACAGCTGTGTGACACGAGAGCAGCGGACCACCAATGTTGGCCGTGTGGCTCGGGCTATGGCCATCTTCTCACTTGACGAGGTTGTCGTTTACGACGATACCCCGATGGACAAGCGCGCCAATGCCGACCCGGATGCTTACACCGGCGACACCGACCCTGCCCACTTCATGGAGCACATCTTGACTTACCTGGAAACACCGCCATTCATGCGCAAACTGCTCTTCCCGATACATCCAAACCTGAGGTCTCAGGGCCTACTTCCCAGTCTCGACATGCCGCACCATCCCCACAAGGACGAGTGGCTACCGTACCGCGAGGGTATGACACTGGAGACGCCGCCAAAGGGAGGCAAGGGGTAAGAATCCACCAACGAGACAGACAACTAGTCCGCCCCGCTAACCAGTCCAGGACCGTGGTGGACATTGGCATGCCTCAGACGGTAACGATATCCGAGTCGATCCCGCCCAAGACGCGTGTGACACTCAAGATGCCCGACGACCCCCGCGGCCGGCCCGAGCCCGTGCACCCCGGCGCGCCCAGGACAGACGACGGCTACTTCTGGGGCTTCAGCGTGCGCAAGGCCTCTACCCTGTCCAACGTCTTCACCTCGAGTCCCTACGAGGACGGTTACGACATCAGCATCGGCACGTCGGAGCGCGGAGTTCCGCTGTCGAGGGCATTCCCTGAGCAGCAGCGGACCAACTTCAAGCACATCTTGATTGTCTTTGGTGGGCCGCGCGGGCTGGAATACGCCGCCATGAACGACCCCGAGCTCGGCGAGATGGGTATCGCCGGCGCCCGGACCAAGGAGCTGTTTGATCACTGGGTCAACGTGCTGCCGAACCAGGGAACGAGGGGTATCCGGACAGATGAGTCACTTTTGATAGCCTTGACCGGGCTGAGGAGGTTGTGGGACAGCAGCTGACCTGTCTGATTTCCCAAATATCCATGTTGTTGACTGCCATATGCTGCATCCTAGACCATATCTCGTGTGTTTTTTGGCTCATGCATTTCGTTACTGCACCTCACACCTGCTTCTTGTTTTCCATCCCTTAGTCGTACATTGCAGATGCGAAGCCAGTCAGAAGTCTTAACCAACTGCCGTTGTTGGCTTCTCGATCATGATATCGTCCCCCGGAACCACGCACTTCGGCAATGTTAATCCCTGAAGCTTATGACTGCATCCTTTGTCATGCGATATGCCGCTCCCACCGCCAGTCAGCATAAGGACACACCCCGCCAACATTCCCTGCTTGTTGGTTGAACCCCGCAAAATTGCGGTCAACTGCTGCACTGCATCACCATGCCATGGCTGTTGGCTTCGCTTGCCGGGCTGTTGCCTCTAATTTCTGACATGCTGCCGCTGCCGGTTGTCTCGGAGAACAGGCACGAATGTGGAAACCATGGACCGAGCGCTAGCAGAGGAGATCAAGGTTTCATGCCCGCCTGCTGTCCCTGTCGTTTTGTTTGTATCATGTCCTGAGGCAGGCAACTTTCTCGCTGGCTTCGAGAGGCCAACATCCGATTCTCTCTCATGAGAAAGTCGTCGAGCTCCTCCCGAACTATACCCATCAACAGCACAAGTCACGTACGGGGAATACCATAATTAGAGACCATCTTACCACACCACAACCACATGCATCAGGCCCACGTGAAAGAAGAACCATGCAGCTGGATAGTGGTTTCCCCTCGGACCCTGACAGGGTTCAATTCATCACACAAACCACCCGCCCGGCCGAAGGAAGAAACGGACCCATCCTATCCACCTCCAACCGTTCGAAAACGCTCAACCCCATGCAGAGACCAGGCAGCATCTCCAACCCAAGTAGGATTCCGATGAGGAAGAATTGCCATCTAATCAGACAGTGGCCGGATGGATGGTGGATAAGCGGGAAGAATGCAAATATGTGGGGACCGCAGCTGGCAAAATGGCTCTCTGCCTCTGTCTTTCGGCTAGACGGGCCTGCGCGCCGGTCCAACTCGCTTCGACATCCCCTATTCAGGTCTTCAGCGTCAAGAACTCGATGGCTCGGCGGGCTGGGAAAGCTTGGGAAAAAGGGCCGAAGCGATGATGACGGGACGGCACAGTTCGTATTTTGAGAGATATAATGGCATTGATCTTGTTGTGTTGTTGCTGGGCAAACATGCGTGAGTACTGGTACCTAACATCGCAGTCGAGATGGGTGTGGACACGCTCGCGGTCCGTGTACCGTACCCAGCTGCGATCTCTGCACTCTGTGCCGCGCCCCGTGGCATTTTTTTTTTGGCCCAGAAGTGGTTATTCTAAGCGCGTGAGCTGACATCGAGCTACGGAGTATTTCCCCCTACCTACACGTGTACTTCTGGTGGATGGGTAAGACCCAAAACAGACATGGATTCTAAAAAAAATGTCTGGGCTTGAGTCCGAAGTGGTTGGTTACACAGGACGTGTTACACAACAGCATGAGTGCCCTACACTCTTCACATCTCCGGCCCTGCCCGTCGGTAACCGTCGCCCTTCCTAGCATACTACGTACCTCCCCAGATTTCATGTGTGTGAGGGTAAGAGAAGCAGCCGCACCCAGAAATGGCTAACCTTTGGCTCTACAAGTGTGGTACGGTATAGCAAGGATGGGCTGCGGGGGGTTTCATATATTTTTATGAGAATGCTACGGTAAGCGGTGAGCCTATGGTGCAAGGCAGGTTCTCTTGTACTTCCCCAGCCCCAGGGTTTTTAAACAATATTCCATTTACTACATGTGCTATTCCAGTACTGTACAAGACGTGTGAGACAAGGGGTATTCGGCTAGGTTGCTTGGATTCGGGCGTAAACAAAACCCCTGAGCCAAGGAGTCTTCATAAACAACGAACGGACTGGACTAAAATGCTACACCTTGTTTAAACGGGTTATAAAAAAAGAAAATCCACTCGTTTGTAACACGTAATCTGCCAAGATGATCCTTCTTCCAAGGGCCTGGGGCGCTTTTATGTTCTTCATGTCGATCCCCCTGATGTACGATAACATGACCGAGAAACTGTTGATACATGTTGTATATCCCAATTTCTCTATCAATAAAGTCTGTACATTGACAACCCCGGCCTGTGTAGTCGAAAAAAGTAACAAAACTCGTGGAAGCCTATTTCCCACTTTAGTAGGCTCCTCATCTCCTCGTTAAGTCTATGGTTTGACGGGGGCTTGTATCAAGCCCGCCCAGGCACCACAACCTGTCTCCCTCCTTTATAGGATCATCTAGGCGCTATCTGTGTGCATCACGGGAGATCAAAGTGCCTAGCTAGACCAGCGGGCCGCAGACCATACTAAGTCATCCGACCGAACAACACGACGATATACCAGCTCAGGGACTCAAGCACGCACTCAGCATGTCTCCAGTTGCCAGCCACAGCCGTCTGTTATTAAATCCAATTACGTATTCAAACTAAGCAAATATGCCGCTCGCCTGCTAGATGGCCAACAGAAGCGGCAGAGCCAAAAAGTTATGACCAAAACACCTCCCACTCCGAGAAAGCCACTGCAACTAACAGAGGCAATGGCAGTCCACCTACTCGTTATGTGCCGCTATCAATTTGTTCAACAACATTGTGCTTCGACCACCGCTCCCAAGCCCGACAATTTCGCTCGACATCTCGGGGGATGGGCATGTCTGTCACAACTTCCGGCTCGACAATCAGCGACGCCAGAAAGCCGCCCGAGGCATGCCACGCAATATGGCAGTGGAAGGCCCAGATGCCTGTTTGTTCATTAGCTTGGATCGAAGGTAACGAGAAATGGCCTGGCCAAAGAAAAGGGAAACGCACCAGGGGCACCATCGAACTGTATCACGAGATGGCCATTGCCGCGTACAAGTTGGACGTCTCGCCTGTGAGGATTCGATGGGCGGACGATGGTGCCGTCCCACGCCCCGGGACCTTCGTGTAGGATATAAAAGTTGTGGCCGTGGAGATGCATTGGGTGGCTTCGAGTGTTTCTACGTTAGCCCAAGAATGGGCACAAGGGGACCGGGCTGAATACTCACGAGACGGGGCCCTTGTTGTTGACAATTAGGCGAATCGAGCTGTTGCTAAAATAGTTGACCACGTTCCACTCGTTCGGATAGCTAAAGTTGCCGTCGTTGGCGAGTAGTAGCACCGGATTATTGTAGTCGGTTCTCATGGACACACCGTTGAACTTCCACAATGTGATGTTGGACGCATTCTTGTACAGCTCAATATCCATCGATTGCGTAAACGTGGGCTCGGGCAGCGGGATCGGGTATAGCGGCTCGATGTCGTCGAGTTCGTCGTTGGCGCAGGTGCCGGGGTCCGGAATACTCCATGCCCCGCTCGTCGGAGTCTCGCGCGTGTCGGCCTCATCATAGTAGATGGCGGCCACGGCGTTGGGCTGACGTGCTGGTGAGCACACAGTTAGGTTGGACCGCATCCAAAAGGCAGAATCGGGTTGGCCAACATTGGCCGTGACGAGGATATCTGTGCGCTGACCCACACCCAGGGTGACCACCGTGGTGTTGTACGGCTTCACCGGTACGAAGTCCTCGGCGATTACAGTAAGCATGTGCTCGTCGATGGTGAACCGCTGGACGCCGTCGCCGCCAGTGTTGATCAGACGCAGGCGATGCGTCTTGCCCGTCTGGAACTTGAACTTGGAGATGCCAGCGCTGTTGGTGCACGGAGTTGTGTCCCCAGCCGCAACAGTCGAGCAGTCAAAGTGCATCTTGCCATTGATCAAATTGTTGTCCGATAATACCCTGGGGCTTCCGTTTGGAGCGAGCATCTCCTCGATAATGTCAAAATAAGGTTTGTGGTACCAGTCTGTGCAACGGGTGAGCCTCGGTGGTTATGAGCACGACTTTGGAGCAGCAACTGGGCTCACCACTTAACAGGATGGGGCCAAGGTCAATGTCGTACTCCGCCAGCGTAGGCCCGTGAATGACAATGGGCCCGAGGACGCCGCCGGAATATTGCGCCGAGTAGTGAGCATGATACCAGCTCGTCCCGTACAGGCTCGCAATAAACTCGTACTTGTAGCTCGTCCTCGGCGGGATGGGGCATTGAGAGATACCGGGAGCGCCGTCTTCCCAAGGCGTTTCATGCTGGAGAAAACCATGCCAGTGGATGGCGGTGCCCTCCTCGGGGCCGGTAATGTTGTTGTGCACATTCACAACGATGGTGTCGCCCCAGTTTGCCTCGATGAGAGGGCCGGGAAAGGCGCCGTTGACGAGAAGGACGTCCCGCTCGTATCCGTCTGGGGCGATGACCCCGCGGCTCACAGTGAAGTCGTAGTGCCTGACTACGTTGGTTCGGGGGTATTCCGAGTAGGGGTTGTTGCCATAGTCGGTAAGTTCGCCCCATGGAAACCCATCCGGCAGGGGATTATTTGTAAGGAAAAGAGATAGGACGGGGGCTAAAAGAGTCCCCAGGTCTGACGCGCTGTGGTCGTTGTCAACATCGTCCCTCGAACGTCTTCGACTGGCATGAACGCACCCGTTGGTCTCGTCCTGACTCAAGGCTGCCGTTACCGTATAGATCACAGCGGCAACGAGCTCGACGACCCCACGCAAGCGGCCCATGGCAGACAACTGAGGGAAATGGTAAGGATACGTATAACTGCAGCCAGACCAGAACAAACGAATGACTGGAAGAGAAGGTCACGCCGACTGCTCAAGACGGGGCAGGTTTTGCCCACACCAACGTGATACAGTGGAATATTTAACAAGTCTTCAGGAAAGGGCGGAGGGAGAGAGGGCGAGATTTTTGCTTTCTCATCGGCATCTCCTCACAATGGCAACCGGGCAGCCCCCTGCAGCGCCACCTGCTGTGAAGGGCACACGACAGAACGATGACAGTCAGTGCCGACACCAGGGCTGGCTCGAACATGATCGACTTCCGGGATTGCCATGTCGGTGGTGGGCGTTCCGTAGTGAGTACGACTTCGTAGCTTTGTCGAGGACGACATTCTACTGGCCGCCCACCACTGGAAGGGAACCCAGACATTGGATTTCAGGATGGACCGCTCTGGCGTTGGCCACGTTCGAGGTGTGCAAGGCAGGGGTTAGGCATCCGGTCGGAGCGTCCCGCATCGCAACAAACCGCCGGGGCTGACGCTCGGGTAGGATCAACGGTCGATTCGCTGGATGGGAGAGTGTGTTTTGTGTGGCGCCTGGCATCTTGCAGCTGAAGAGCCGCCCGCAACTGCAACAGTGCGATCACTGCGATGGCCTGCCAACGGGCCCGAGCACAACTCAGTGACGATCGTCATGGACAATCAAGGTTGAAAAGAAGCAAACCGTAAAAAATCAATTCGGCAAAAAGTGTTCTGTCGGAAACACAGGAGAGCCACGGTCGGATTCGAGACCGATCGCCAAACGCAAGACGGAAATGTTGGAGGACCGACGCCGAAAGGGTCGAGAGTTTCGATACGAGGCGAGGCAGCAGCCGCAATTTGCGCTGGTTAAGGGAACCTGGAACAAAAAGACGACCTGTTCCTTCTAGAGAAGCCACGGAAGCCACGAGGAGCGCCTGCTGTGTGAGCTCGACGGGATGCTGCATCGCCGCCAAAACTGGAAGGAGCACTGGGTCATGCCGGCGGACAGCGTCCACGGTCACGCATTCCTTTAAGAACCCGGTTCCTAACCCCTCCCTCGGACACTCGCAGCTTCCAGGTTGTTGCTGTGTATCCGTACAGTCCCGGTTTTGCGGTCAGGTCAGCAGCGTCTATTCTCACACTAGCATCGGGCCGCCTCCGCAGGGCCGGAGGGCGCGAGCGGAACGGCGGAACTCGGATCGCGGCCGGAATCAAGACTAGCTTGGCGTCTCGGGCACATGCAACGAGACGATGCCATGAAAAACTCCTCCAAATGCTCCTTCAATACTGAAATCTTGCGTGTCCATGTAGGAACTATATGGAATTGGGGGTTGTTTGCTGCTTGTTGGAGCTATGCTATCGTCTCGCAAATGGCCCATCTGGTAGCAGCCCGTTGAGACTTGGGTCGCTCTCGGACGGCCGTCGGGGTTCGATTCTCTGTGAGACGTCGAGGGATGGATCATCCTGTTCGGTGATTTAGCGGTGGGGTGGAAATTGTCCGACAGATAACGCTGTGCCACGCAAGCTTCCCCGTCAACGGGTGAAGTTGGCGAGGCTACACAGGATGTTCCACGTCCTTCGTATTTCGGCGGAGAAGCCCAAGTCAAGTGGTTGAAAGAGGTCCTTGAACCTCGAGACACCGTCAACAGTTTTGAGTGGGTCGTGAGCCAACCGGGGAAGGGGCCGAGCAATTTTTGGTTCTCGCTCAGGAAACGAGCCTGGCAGTAAACAGCGTAAGCCTACTTCGTATAGTGTCATCAAGGCCCTCCCTAGCTAACCGCGATATCAGAAGGGCCAAAACATGTATCAACACAACATCTGGCACGTAGATGTTCTCTTCCTCCTAAACGCCGTCCCATTTCGCCCTGCCAGCGAACCGTTATGTACAACATATGTATTACATCGCTCTCCGCAACACCAGCTGTGAGCCGGGCGCGGGGCGCATTCCCTACCAACGCGCACGTGGTGTTGCGCGCTCAGTTGTCGCCAAGGCGTCGATTCGGCTGGTATGGGCGGAAGGCACCTGAGGCCATGATGATTGGGCGTCTCTGGGCGCGCAGGTAGGCCTCCTGAACAAGCGGCGAGGCGTCCGACCGAATCACGCTACCGATCGACATGAAGAAGCTGGACGACCATGTCAGTCCTCACGGTACCCACTGCGGCGCGCGGAGACGGCTCCTTACCCAAATGTCGCGCCTGACCCCAGCATGTACTGGCCGAGTGACCGCATGATACCATTCGGGCCAGCGCCGTATCTGAAGATGTTGACGGTTCCTAAGGTCGGTGTTAGACATTGTCCTGGCCATCCCAAAACTCCGCTCTCCGAGGCTAGGGAATCGTACCAAAGATGAAGCCGATGATCATGCCGACCGCTATAGAACCAAGGTCAGCGATCTGTGGACCGAAGTAGGGGGGGCATATCAAAAAGGGAGCACGTACTGCCGCCCATCATGGCGCCCATCTTGACTGTGTACGAGTTAGCCGACTGCCCGCGCTCCTGTCTGCGAACGACCTTCTGCCTGCGGAGACGCCCGGGACATACACTTCTCAAAGTTAGACGGGGCACCATGGCCGCCGGGGTGGCTCGGGGGAGGAGGCATTGTCGCGGATTCGGTTGCTTCTCGGCTGGGCAATACGCGGGAGCGGCGTGCAGCTTTACAGAGAAAAGAGCAAATGCGATGATGGTATGATGCAGCTTCCGTCTGGAACTTGCCGTGGGCAAAGGGAAAGGGACCTTAGCTTGACGCACAGACCATTATGAGGCTCGAACTCTGCGTAACCCCGATAAGAAACGATAAGAAGACCAAGTGACGCTTGCAACCTTCAAGAACTCCTGAAATCCATCTTCGGAAACCAGACATTCCCTCGCTGATCATGCGACAGTGCACCCGTGCCTCGTGGCATTCATTCGCGCCCGCCTGCCAGGTAAGGGGCCTAATTGTTCTATGAAATATTATGGGGGAAATCAACTGCTGAGCTCGGTATATCCTTGTCATTGTCAGAGTCCCTTGATTCCATTTTGCCGATCACTTTTAAAACATTCTGATCCCAGACGCCAGGCCGCTGAGAAAAGCTCGTGCCACATGGTCCCTTCTTGATCTCGACTCCTTTCCAGGGGCTCACGTGACAAGCTTCAGGAGGCGCTGAAAACGACACGCTGGCCACGTCAAGACAGCAGTGTATTTGTTCGAATTATATAGGCTTTCAGAATGTCAGAATAAATTTAAACTGGCCCAGATGGTAAAGCCATGGCCGTTGGCTGGGGCCGTCACAAAGGCCGTGGCCGGGCCCGCAAATCAAGAGTAAAAGAAGGGGTGGACAGGGGACGGCAAGAGCAGGGGCGCGGCGCGCAGGCCGCCCTCTGGCCCCCGTCCGCTTCCTCGCTACTGTGGTAAGCGCCTCGACGGCCCCAGGCCGGCCAACCTTGATCAAAATTCGACAACCTCACATCTCCGTGTCGCCGCATATTGTGACCGTGCTTGCCACCGCGGATCCCACCGAAACACTGCATCGCCATCAGGTGCGTTGCTTCAGCCATTCCATTTGCATTTTCGCTCTGGTTTCCTGCAAATCCATCGCGCCGACGCCAGACCCAGAGCGCACCTCTCCGCAATTGCCCACCGAGCTCGGTGCGACTCGACATTCACTCAAAGTGCTAATCTTCGACAAACTCCACAACAGGTGGTCGCGACGTCGCTGCATGCTGGGTGGGACCCACACTCCGACAGAGCAATTCTATTGCTCCCCCCGAGCACCTCGCTGAACGAGACATACGTGCATCTACTACACGGGGCGCCCGTTAACGACAACCTGCCCCCCGACAACATTTCCATCGCCGCCGGCCGACCGCCGCCTCGTCCATCTCCCGCCGTGTCTTTCCCATGACTGCCGTTGCGAATCCTCCTAGCTTCGCGAATATCAATCGGCCGGGATGGATTAATGGGGGCCAGGCGCTGGGCTCGATGAACTCGGACGACGTCAGGGGACTCAACATGTTCTCGCCGCGAAAGACGCTCCAGCGCACAAACTCTTCGTCCTCGGTGTCGTCGACATCATCGAATTCGTCAACATCCACCGTCACCTCCAATGGTTCTCAGGCAAACGGCATCCCCATGGCCGCGGCAGGAGACACGAGTAGTCAGTGGAGCCGCAAGCGGCCTATTGCAAAAGCGCCATGGCCGAACGGGAAATCTGAAGGGCCGGTGGACGGGTCGAGGGCCGCGTCAGGCCGCGCACCACTAACAAATGGCATCAATGGTGCATCGACCATCCACCAGCAGCAATCCGGATTGATACCCCAGAACCAGCTGGTGGGCCAAAACGGCCTCAGTCGCCCCGGCGTTGATGGCATGAGCCCAGGAAGGCAGCCGGTGCTTCACCTGCTCTCTCTCAACGGCAGCTTCGAGCGCAAGACGATTTCTGTACCATTCTACCCGGACACCCTCCGAATCGGGCGTCAAACAAACGCTAAAACGGTGCCGACCCCGGTGAACGGTTACTTTGACAGCAAGGTGCTCTCACGGCAGCATGCCGAGATATGGGCCGACACCAACGGCAAAATTTGGATTCGGGATGTCAAGTCGTCGAACGGGACGTTTGTGAACGGCACTCGGTTGTCACCAGAGAACCGGGATTCGGAACCGCATGAACTGCAGACACAAGATCACCTCGAGCTCGGAATTGACATTGTCAGTGAAGACCAAAAGACGGTTGTGCACCACAAAGTCGCCGCCAAGGTCGAGCATGCAGGCTTCGTCACACCGAGCAACGTGCTAGACATGAATTTCGGAGACCTCGATCCTTCAAGCAATGGAATGATGTTACCACCAAACGGTGTTACGCCATTCAGGGGGCGGGCCGGCAGCCAACCTGGACTTGCGGGCAACAACCGCATGGCTCCGGGCAATATGGGAGGCCCGCCCAACACAATAGCGCAACAACGACAGTTTTGGCTGAACCCCATAACGACGGAGCATATCGTCAAGAAACTACACGTAAGCCGTCTCCTCGTCTCTTGCCCACTAGGTGCTGATACCCCATGACAGACCGAGATGCGCAATGCTCGGTTACAGAACCAGGATCTGGCCCGGACAAGCCAGTTCATCAGCGCCCTCTTATCAAAGGAGGATATCAGAAACGGGGACAAGCCCGAGGTCCCCGAACCACACAAACCACACATGCCCAATGGCAACATTTCGTTCCGGTCTGATGGCGGCAAGACACGGTTCTCTGAACCCCCTGCTCCGCCCCCGTCACAACCCCTTCCGGAGAAGCCCGACTCGGCCCGGCCTGCATCTGAAGTCCCTTCGCTAAAGCGGAACACAACGGAGCGGGCGAAGCCGGCCACCACTTCGCCTATTCGCCAGGATAACAATCTTAACCAAATCCTTCTACTCACCGAAGCACTAAGCAGTGCCAAAAAGGAGCTCGACAGTCACTCAGCGAGGGTGCGGGATCTCGAGGAGATGTTGAGCAAGGAGCGGGAGGCTCGGCTGCTTGCCGAGGACATGATGCAAAAGATGGAGGAGAGTAGCCAGCCGAAGATGAACGGTTCAGCCGAACCGCCGTTGGTCAATGGCCACTCCGAACTCGACAACGCATTCGATCCTCCCGCCGAGCAACCCCCGAGCCCCGAAGTCGAGACCCCCACAAGCCGTTCCGAACGTGAGGGCGCCCCACAGCCAGACAAGGCAGAGGCGCTGGCAGCGGCCTTCCAAGCCCGCATAGAAACAATGGCGTCGGAAATGAACAGCCTGCGGGAGCAGCTGGAAGCCTTTAGACTGCGGGCGGAGAAGGCCGAGACCGAACGGGACGCCGACCGCAAGACGCTAGCCGAGATGGTGCTTCAGATTCAGCGGCGCGATGAGGAAGAGAAGAGGCGCGCTGCCGAAAGAAAATCCCGGTCGCCGTCCAAGGGCAGGCGGCGCCCCCCCAGCCAGGACAGGCTCCATCAGGAGAAGTCGGCCCCGGAGATGAACGGCAGCGCCACCGAGCCGGCCCCTGCTCAAAGCGAGAAGCCTGCAGAAGAAGAGCCTCTGGATGCACCAACCCCCTCGCGGGCCAACACAGCCAAGCCTGCAGGGGGAGCCCTCGCGGTCCAGGGACAACCACAGGACTCGGCACTAATACAGACGCTTCCCTACGCGTCCATGATTGGGGTCGTCATCTTTGGCATGGGGCTCATGGCGTACCTCAATGGCTGGCAGCCTCAACCGAGGATGGACCGCTAGGCTAGACTCACACCTTTCTGAGATTACTACAACTATGGGGGCTGTGGCATATCACGGTCCGGTGCATGCCGTGGCGAGTACTTTGTCTTTGTTATTTGGCATTGCTTTGGGATGGCGGCGATGGTTTTCCTTTTTGTTCTTATTTCTTTATGATGCAGTGACGACGAGGACAACCCCATAGGTAATCTTTTCCTACTACTTGGACGACGACTGGACACGCACGCACATTACAGATTCGAATTTGTTTCCTTTGTCCTTTTTTTGCAGGTGGCTTTGGCTCTTGATGTTATCAGCAAAGCATTTTTTTTTCTCCTTCATTGCACTGGGCGGTGGAAAACCAGGAGGGTCTCTCGTTGCGATCAACTCATGCAGTTCATTGAAGCAAACATGCAAATCACTGACAACTTGTTATATGTACATTTCCGAGTCCTTCCTTTCTGTTCTACTGCTGGGAGTTTGACTGGCTGGACCCGTTTGGGGGCCGGATTGGCGTTGCTTTTCGAGTCTTCGTTGCAACACTTTGTTACCTACTTACCTACCTACCTGCTTGGGAATGTCATGATATGCTTATGCTTGGGATACTAAATTCTACGGATGAATCCCGAACATTGGGTTGTGTTGTTGAAAGTTGAGGTCAACGTTCGTATCAACCGTGAGTTGGTTTAACTTTGTTGCCACGAATTCTCATCCTGCACTGTTGGGGACAGGCTATCTTCAAGCATGACTCTTAGCGCGAGCCTGTTGATTAGACCGCACCATACCACGTCTACTAGATATCTAGAAGGAGTACCTCACAATAATTCTAAGACCTAAGCGTTGCAATTGCTGATTTTGGAATCTCACCCTTTTGTCATGAGAGCACACCTTCCTTCTTTCAGCCCACAAAAAGCTGCCAGCAGATCAACAATGGGCTCTCACGGTTCCGCCACACAAGGCAATTGTTCGATAACAATTGCTTTGTTTGAGCAGACCCTGAGGTGGTTTCCCTGTTGGTATTAAATGCTGACTGACCATGGCTTCATTCCCGTTTCTGTTCTTTTTTTCGTGATCAAGAAGATCTAAAAAGTTTGAACAGGAATAGCAAGGCTGGGTCATCTGTGAGCTCACAAGCGGAAAGATTTGAAACTTTCTCACTACCTGTATTCTACTAGTTATATTTACCTACCTAAAACGTAATACTTGAACCTCAAAGATACATACAATGGCGTCACGAGCCCCTAAGCAGGCTGCTTCCAGCCAAAGCTCAAGCGTCGAGTATATGTCAACCTTTGAGAGCGACAGCGACTCGGAATGGGAGTCGGACGGTGACAACGACAGCCCTTCCGAAGACAAAATCTCCTTTGATCGGCAGCCCGTCCCACCCGCTCCCCGAGCTCGAGTTTCCCTACTGACCCTCGGTCTAAGACAGCACGAAGAAGCGACCAAAACCAGACCCGCCAACCACACCAGGTCCCAACCCAAGAAAACCCTTAAGTTACAGCCTCCCCCCGGTTTCACCCAACAGACCAACCCCCATGCCAACACCAACAAGGGAAGAAGAACCGCCAGCGCAGAAAGAATCTCCTCCCTCCCGCCCATCACCATCCCTCCCCCTCATGACCCCGGACATGATGATCACCAGCACCGCTACCACCCGCTCCCCACCATGCCCATCCCCATCCGCACCCCTTACGCCCTAGCCAACAACTATGAAGTGCCCCTCATGAACGGCTGGCACAACGATCTTGTGCAGCTCCGGCTGGCGGGGCCGTTGTATGGCGTTACGGCTGCTTTCCCTGAGGCTGAGTCTCACTCTGAGGCTGGGGGGAACAGGTCAGGGTCTTCTGGCTGTGTCAAGAAGAAGAGCAAGGACTTTACGGACTGGGTGTGCTGTGTGTGTAAGGAGAAGAATAGTCGGTGGGGGTTTCTGTGCTATCGGTGTGAAGCACATGAGAAGGGGGGATGTTGTGAAGAGGTGGGTGGAAGTGGTGCTGGCGTAGGGTCAGGTTGTGGGTTTGGGCGGAAGATGGAAGTAAAGAGGGTGCCGGGGTTTTTGTATTGGGGGTGGAAGTGTGTTAAGATTTAGGCGGCGATGGGGGAGGGTACTGGGTAGAACGGTAATAGTTAACGGAGTTTGGGGTTTCTTAATCATAAGCATACTCGTATTTTCGAGTAATTGAATTACGGATTTCAATAAAATATCAATCAAAGAGTATGTTGCAGGTGTCAATGGAAAAGAAAAGGCCATGGAGTCGATGAAGTACAACCTGGACTTGAACACAATGTGAATTGATTACCTAGGATGGTCATTGGTGACTGAGTCTCCTGCCGGGTATTTATTTGCCCTGTCCAAAACACCCTAGACCAGATGAGCCAGCACACTTCCGCACTTCATAACGAGATGAGACTTTTGGACGCAAGCGATTCCTGGCCGCTGGTCCTCACCACGCGCGCCGGTAGTCTGCGTTGGCGAGACGACAGAACATGTTAACTTTTCTCCAGCGCTCCGCATATGTCAAGTCAACCTCAAGCCAAGCGAATCAATCCGCTCAAAATCCCTGTCGCATATCCAAGCCATTATCAAGCAACCCTTACTCCCCCTCTCGACAAGAGAGCACCCAAGGAGCCAGTATCAAGCAGCCCTCCCATCGGCAGGAGGTGATCCGAGACACCATTATCAAGCAACCCTCTCGTTGACAGGAGATGTTGCCAACGCACCACCATGAAGCAGCCCTCCCATCGACAGGGGTGTATCCAAGACACCCTTATCGAGCAACCCTCCCATAGACAAAATGTGATCCAAGAAGCCAGTATCAGGCAACCCTCCCAAGGAGCACTCAGCCCGGAACAGCCGCCACCTTTTCCTCGAACGAACGGGCATGGATTCAGTACCCATGGCACACAGGACGGTTGGGGTGGGCGCGTTTGAGCCAGAGCCGCCGACGTCAAGAGAGAATGTGGGGATGGAGCTTGATTCGGCCGTGGCGTTCTCCCAAATGAAGGGACCTAGATCTTGAACCATCCGATCCGGTCGCTAGTTCGGGCCAGGTTGCGCCGCGGGCAGCTGTGAGTTACGCATATGTACCTCCCAACCCTAAATCTACGTCTACCCTACTTAAAACGAGTCCAAGCCCATGCAGTCATGCTTCCACGGACGCAGCAATTTTCCTCTTTCACCAACTCTCAAGTCCATCCCAACAAGCATAACCGGACAAAATGACAAACGCCGACGTGGAGGAAATTTCACAGAAATTTGCGGAGATGGTATGTCGCCCTCACTTCAATTACATCGGAAATAGCTAACACGGATTATTTCAGGGCATCACCATCCCAGGGCCGCCTGCCGGCCGGATGATCCGCCTGGATGTTGGCTCAGCGACAGTGCATGACGGCTACCTCTTCGTACCTCACCAAGAGCGAGACATAACCCTCGCCTACCTGTGCAACGAAATTCGTGCCGCTGATCAGACCGTGGCCATCTTTGTCCGGACCGCCCCCGAGACGGATCGGGTTGCCAATCTACTGGATAAACTTAGGGTAGGCGCAATTTCGCTGCATGCTGGCCTTTCTCCATCAGCCCGCGTGGCTACGCTGAACAGCCGTGTCATTGTGACAACGGACGCGGCAGCTTGCGTCATCCCTCTCCCCAAGGCCGATTATATCATCAATTTTGACTTCACATCTTGCTCCTGGAAGATGAATCCGGAGACATACACTCAACGCATCCGTAACGTGGTATTCGCCGGCGGATTGTGCCACGCCATCACCTTTGTCACGCAATAGTAAGTATAAAAAAAACATCCTCAACTTTAGCCTTATGAGCAGTCCAAGTTGACAACATACTTACAGTGACATCCAATGTTTTATGCGTCTCGAGAGAGTTCTTGGGGTAAGCCTGGAGAGTTGTACCCTCGACGAGAACAGGGTGATGACCTTCAAGGCGCGAGTCGAGAAAGCTTATGCTGAACTCAGGGCAGAAAGCAAGCCGGAATTATACTAGTATCGCACATTCAGTGGCAGCCGGACGGCAATAGGAGGCCGAGAGCTGCCCAAGTGGTGGGGCAGAGACGGCGTAGTTGCTCTAAGGGAAGCTAAGGAAGGGTATAATGATTTAATAGTTTGTCTAGTGGTTTAGCCGGCTTCCGGAACCTTTCCCCCTGCCACTTTGGCCTCATCCTGCGAGTTCTCCTTGGCAGCCCCTTTATCCTCCTCGATATGCAGCACCTCCTCCACCTCCTCCGCCAACTTGGTAACCTCGTCATGCAGCGCCCCAACCCTCTTCTGCGCCCCCTGCAACTGCCGCTCAGCCTCCTCCTCCCCAACCAGCTCCCTCCACGTCTTCTCCAGTTCATCCCTCCACCCAAGCTCATCCGCCAGCCGCCTCACCCCAGCATCGCAGTCCCCAAGCACCAGCACATCATCCGTCTGCGTCCCAAACGTGCCAACCTCCTCCAAGTTAAACAACACCCTCGGCACATCATCACTCGCCATATTCGGCAAGCCCGCAAAGGGGTGCACCTGCAGACTCGTCCCCATGACCAAAATCAAATCCGCCTCCTGCACCGCACTCGTCGACTCAAAGAACCCCGACGGCAGCGCCTCCCCAAAAAACACAATATCCGGCTTCACCAACCCCCCACACGCCTCCCCCTCGCACCTCGGCACCTCCCCCTTCCCAACAAACTCCTTCATCTTCCCGTCCTCAAACACCGTCTTACAGTCAATACACCGCTGACTCGCAAAGCTCCCATGCGCCTCGACGATGCGGTCGGCGGGGATGCCCGCGGCGCGCTCGAGGCAGTCAATGTTTTGGGTGAAGAGCATGTGCAGCAGGCTCTTGCGGGCCAGGAGGGCGATGAAGACGTGGGAGACGGTGGGGCGGTAGCGGGCGCCCGGGTAGAGCTCCTTGGCGAGGACGTAGAAGGGCTGCGGGTTCTGGCGGAAGAAGGACAGGTCGAAGACGGCCTCGGGCTCGGGGAGGTTGAGGGCGGCGAGGTTGGCGTAGAGGCCTGTTTCGGGGGAGCGGAAGTCGGGGACTGGAATGCGGTTAGTATTATTTCGTATAGTGATGGTTTGATTTGTGAATGGGAAAAAGGGGGACGTGCTTCCTGCTGCGGTCGAGATGCCGGCGCCCGTCATGACGACGATGCGGCGGGCCTGGCCGGATTTGATGTAGTCGGCGACGGCGGGCAGGCTGCGCTCGGCCAGGACCTGCGGCGGGGTGTCGTCGCTCACGTACGACTGTTCCTGACCCATCTTGGGCTTGTTCCGCTTGGGTTTCTTTTTCTTTGGTTTGGAGGTCGGGCCTTTGGTTTGAACACAGAAGTCGTCGAGACCGTCAAAGTCGTTGATTTCGTCGTAATGTTTAAAATCCCCCCCTTTGATCCCCTTGGCTGGCGGGCGAGGCCCTGATTTCTGTCGGCGGCCTATCTTGGCGGATGCGGCTGGGCCGTTGGTGAGGGGCACGGAGTGAAGAGAAACTTAAAGTGAGAGGGGTTTTTTTGAGAAATTGACAAGAATTGACGGCGTATCACAGCTCGTGAGAGCGAGGGGGTAGCGATGTAGGAAGCACGTATTCACAGATAACCTGATGAAAAACGTCTTGGTGTCTTGCTGACTCGCCTCCGTATTTGTTACAGCTCGGTCTCGGTGTGACCAACTGCAGATCCATATCGCTGCGGGATGCAGAGATTGCCCCCAGGCGGCAAACAGTAGGAAGATTAGAGAGAATGCACTGTGTTGGCAAACTTCAGGGTTAGGGTCAATGATGGAGAAGACTGGTGTTCTGAAGTTGTAGCAGCGTATCCTGATGTTGAGAATCGTAGGCGTTACAAATCTATGCGGTTAGGCGTGGTTTAAATCTTCAATTTTATTCCACAACTGCTGCGGTCGCTGCTTGACATGGTGTGATAGAGGCATCATGATTTGTTGTAAGTTTTCGCCCACCAAACAAAAGGAGAAAGAGATGACTGCAATTGAATCAAAGATATGACACAGGATTCTAGATTGTGTCTTTTTAATCAGCGAAGAAGACTTCGACCGGGAAGTGATTGGCTTGGTCAAGACTGAGTGCTGTGGAGGGATCTTGAATCTTGACAAACACTCAGTGTCGGTCACTGGTCCAGTTGGAAACAGATCACTCACTCACTTGGTCAAGGACTAGCATACACAAACCTGTGGGCACCTCCTGATCCTGTAGCAATCCATACCGGGAGAACTTGCTAAAGTCAGCCAACTTACACCTCCTGCTCACCATTCACCATGTCATAGCAACTTAGAAAGCATTGTGTTCAAACATCTAATAAATGTCTCCCGGTGTTGCCTAGTCATCACAGATGATCAAGGCAAGCTCCGCCCCTGCCTGGTCGCCTGCCCAACCTCCGACTGCGTCGTGTTGTCAGCATACCGCTTATACACCTCAATATACCTCTCCTCATCACTCCATGTCTTCTTCACACTCTCCCTCTCCCCAACCGCCTCCACCCACCTCTCCCACCGCGCCCACACCTCCTCATCCTCCCCTCTCTCCCCCTTCACCGGGATCCCCACACCCCCCTTCTTATAATAGTCAATCAAAAACAACCTCTTTGCCCACGGCGCAAGCATGACATCCACCAAACTAAACCTCTCCCCCAAAAACCACGGCCCCCGCTCCCCACTCTTTGAGTCAGCCATCTCTTTCGCAAACGCCTTGATCGCCGCCAAAAACCCCTTCCTCGCTTCCTCGATCTCCTCTCCCTCCGAGTCACCCTGCGCCTGCAACAGCCGATAAAACCCCGGCACCACCCTCGTCACCACATGATTCACCCACAACCTGCACCGCGCCCGCTCAAACACCTCCTCCTCCCCGTCCCCCTCGGGGAGCGTCAACCTGCCCCCGTGTTTTTGAGAGTCAGAGTACATCTCATCCAGCCATTCACAGACCACGACACTCTCGTAAAGAACCCTCTTCTTTTCAGTACCCAAGTCAATACTGATGGTGGGCACCAACCCGCGTGGGTTCAGCGCAAGGAACTCGGGGGTCTTTTTGTAGGGGTTGATTTCGATGTACTGGTGGGGGATGTGTTTCTCGGCGAGGACGATCCAGGCGCGCTGGACGAAGGGGCAGAACCAGGAGCCGTGCAGGGTGAGGGGGGAGGGGGCGGTGTCTGTATATTAGAGAAAATTGTTAACATAATCGGGTGTGTTACGAGGGTGAGGTCTGATAAGAGGGTACATACGGTCTGCGGCAAAGCGGGCGGCGGCGCCTGAGGGGGAGGGGTGCAGGGAGGTGTCGATTGTTGACATTGTGGCTGCTCGGAGTTTTGGCCTTGGGGTTGGTGTTGTTCTTGTGAGAGTTATGGCGATGGTTGATAAATTGCTAGTCAGTTTCAGCGGTGGGAATAAGGGGCGGATGGATGGCATGGGCTTGTAGAATATGTGACTGCGTTGTCGGTGGTGATAAGGTGAGGTTGAAGGACACGGAAAGGGACGGCGGGCATGAGGGGTCAACTGCAGCCGGGCCGTGCCGACAATGACGTGATGCATGGCAGGGTGGGGAGTGACCAGAGATCGACCTGAACTTTGATAAGCAACCACAGGTACTAGGTATCATTGCGTATATTTTGGGTACTGCAAAATATACGCTGTATATATACAAACATCAACCTTGAACTCCTGAAGAGCTGTAAGAAATCAACCATCACCCAGCCGACCTATCCCGACATCATCTAAGCCCGCCACCCCTCACCCGTACCACCGCACACTCGTATTTGTGGTCTCCGTTGTCATAGTCTCCCTCCCATTATACGCCGTCCTCGGCGCCTCCGGCACCCTCCCACCGCTCTCCATCGGCATCCTCACCGAGGGCGGCATCTTCGGCGTGGGCGGTATCTCGGGCCCATTCGGCTGTGTCGGTGTCCTGACTTCGGTCAACCACTCCATGACGGGCTTCTTCGGGGTCGGCGGCGCCAGCGGCCCGGCGAGTGCAGCATAGGCCTGCTCGTCCATGAACGCGGTGGTCTGCTGCTGCGGCGGGAATTTCTCGGCGGCGGTGCCGTAGGCACCCTCCATGTCGTTCGCGCCGCCGTCGGTCGCGTAGGCGGCTTTCATGAGGTCGTCCATGATTTCCGTGTTGGTTTTGAAGTGCGAGGGACCGCCGACCTCACCGGGGAGGGGGCCGGCGATGTTGGGGTCGTCTGATCTGGAGGACGGCTGGTTGCGTGCGACAAAGGGTAAGAAGGGGAGGCCCTGCTGGCGACGGCGTCGCCACCAGAAGAAGAGTGCGCCGGCCAAGAGGGCAACGAAGGCTGGCTCGTGTTAGTGTAGTTTAGCAAATGCTGGGGACGAGACATACCTAGAACTCCTATCACGATGCCTGCCACAGCTCCCGAGCTGAGCTTGTTCTGTGGCATGGGAGTAATTCCGAGGTTGTCTCCCTCGCGCTGGTTGGCTTGGCTGTCGGCGGCAGAGTCTTGCGAATCTCCAGTCTGCGCATTGCCAGTTGCTGGTACGGTGGGTGAAGCTCCGTCTGAAGTTGATGTCAGGGACAAGGTCGACAATTGAGTTGGCGCTACCCCAGTCAGAGAGGTCAGGAAATCGTCAGTGCTGCTGCTTGTGTCGGGAGTCGATGTCATAGAGGGCGGGGGAGGGGGAGGAGGCCTGTTGCGGTCGGGGCCATCGGAGGATGCTGGCGGTGGCCGCCCTGCAACTTCGGATGTCGCTGCAGGCGCTGTGACGGCCGGCGGCGGGGGAGGACCGGATGTGGCAGTTGGCGGTGCATTAGCCGGAGAAGACGTGGTCTCGTCGTCCGATTCCTCGCCATCAGACTCTGACTCGACCTCCACCCCTTCGGCGTCCTCGGCCGAGAGGGACGCGCCTGGGGACACTTCGGACCTTGCAGTGGGTAGGGCATTTTTCACCTTGGCCCCAATGCGCACCGAGCTAGTAGGGGCACGCGTAGGCTGAGGAGATTCGTCTTCAGACTCGCCGTCGGATGAATCGACAGAGCTGGCGGAGTCTGAACTCTCTGCAGGCACCTCTTGCCTTTTGGTGGGTAGAGTAGCGATGTGGTTTACCGCCCTGCCCCCTAGGCGTGCGTGGACAGCACGGGTGGCGCGGACACGGGGCCGAGCAGGCGGGGGAGATTCGTTATCAGAGTCATCAGATGTCTCGATAGAGTCAGAAGAGTCGGCAGAGTCGGTAGAGTCGACATCGGTTTCGCTATCCGAGGTAGAGTCTACCTTTGTCGTGAGCGAAGCTGTCGCCGCAATGTTTCCCGCGCCGCCTTCGATGCGGACGGAACGGACAGCTCTGCGCGGGAGGCCGACAGAGACACGAAGGCCTCGAGGAGGTTCGCTGTCGGAGTCGTCAGCTGAGCTGGCAAAGTCGGACTCGTCCCCCGAAGTATCGGCATCGTCGGAAGTCGTGTCATCCTGCTGCTGACGTTGAGCGAGTCGGGCCCGTCTTTCTAGGTTTCTCATCTGCAGCCAGGCATGGTTCCGCCGGCGGAGAGTCGGACCTGTTATCCTCATGTCGTCGTCGTGGTCGTCAATATCCAGCCTCTATGGTCGTCGGTTCCTGTCCGATCAGAGGAGAAAGCATGTACAGAGAAACGAAGGCCAGAAAAAAGAAACCAAACGCCAAGATTGCAGACCAGCTGCCCTGTCAAAAAAAAAGGTGAAGCGAGATCCAGAGACAGAGAAGAGAGCAGCGATCTCTTCCCACGACGACGGCGCCAAGGAAGGTACATAATAAGTCACGGGCGTGCGGCTGCCGGCGTCACTCCGGAGGGAGACGACGCCTCGACGCCGCAACAGCCATTAAACCATGATCCCCGCCAGCCCCTTGACCCCTTGCGTCCCTCAACAGCGGCACCCGCTGCATATCGCGTCGAACAATGGCAGACGCGGGCGGTGCCTGGCGGTGGTTAGCTGGCGGGCGAGAACCAATGTTTCGGCTCAGCCGAGGTTCTTGCCCGTCTGGGGTTCCGCTGCAGGAATTGACCCAGACACGGCTGTATCAGACTGGGATAGGGAGCAGGCTGAGACGGCGGCAATCGCCAAAATCGCCGGGGGTTGCCAGCGGGTGCCAGTGGATGCATCCGAAATCCCCGAATGCAGGGCGTCGATCACACTCCGCGGCTCCGATCAATTGCCGGGCTGGAGTGCAGAAGAAGGGGAAGAAACCCAAATTGTGACAGGCGTGTGGGGAGTTGACCTGTCTGAAGGCCCTGATTGGTCCGAGGCGACAACCCTTGGCCTTTGCTTCAAGGCACTGACGTTGCCGGCCGGTGAACCACCTTCAGAGAGCACGCGACCATTTTCTGGATGAGCCCTGAAGGAAGGGCAGAGCATGATCCAATGGCCACTTTATTTTTATTTTTATTTTGTTTATGTGCTATTTCTAGAGTTTGAATCATCGCCGGCAATTATTCCGTTCGAGACAAACTATCGCAGATCTCCAAACTTCAAATTTGTCACCTTGTTGCCACACAAATTCCAAGCCAGGGCTCCTGGCGGTTGTTCTGACCGCTCACCCAGATCGACGCTAAAACGAACTGGCAATTGGCGGCAAGCAAACCGAGCCAGGCGACGCGTCAATTTCTTGGCCTCTGGAGCAGCAAGCTTCTCTCAACCTTCGAGAACATCCCGAAACACCAAACTCGGAACGTTGGCGCCAATACTCCCCCGTTGATACTCTGTCCTACCCCGTACGACCCCGCGCATACGACATTGCGTACGAAGTAACTCGCAAACTTTCTCGAATCTGGACTGCATCACCCCTGGCTTTCTAGCCATCGCCGACACCGCGACACGACGCTTTTTTGAATGACTCGACCAATGCTGGAAAGGAATTGCCACAGCGTCTTGCCCACGTCATCAAACGTACCCGCTACTAACCGCTTTACCGAATGGCTTGTTTCGCGATATTCCAATTGACCACCTACCGAGCTAGGCATCCCCGGGATCCGACTCGTTCGTTAAACTATGTGAGATAGCACCCCGCGATCTGCAAAACCTTAACGTTGGAAAGCAGCCACAAGCAGTCCGGACACCAGTTCGGACAAGTACCACATCTAACCTACCGTCCAAACTCCACTGGCACATCTTTTCAAACCATCAACCAGGATTTTCCTCGCAGCCCCGCACCAAAGTGTCAAGTTGCCCCTAGATCTTGGCGTCTCAGACAGCATTGATCGTTATGCTTGTGCGACATAGGCTAAACCTTCCTTTGGACACAATGCACTCCGACCTCGCGATGACTAAGTTGGGTTAACGGAGTCAACCCTGTTGCTCCGAGATCCCATCACCAGTGCCCACCAGCACTATTGTATTGGTCCGTATTCAGGTATTTGGTAGCGGTCTAGTCCCGCTAAGACAACGCCTTCGGTCTCGCTGTTCTCTGGTCAAATCGGCTTGCTACATTGGGACGGACGAAGGAGGAACGAAACGCTCGCTACGGCGGCACTACCCCTTGACACGCCTACCACCCGTCCGCCAACCATGTGGCTGAGCAGTTCCAGCCTTGCCATGGCTTCAATAGTTACGGGAAAGCTTGTTTGAAGAAGTAGTCTCGGACGCTTTTCTCTCTTGGCAACGTCTCAACGATGAGGTCAACCCCTGAGCTGCCATTTGTATAAGTGTGCAAAGATGCCATGATGGAAGTCATCATGTTGATACAGGCGGCGTTAGATTTTCTTTCATCAATTTACATTACAACTATACCCTGGAGGTTTTTCTTTTTTCTGTCACCCGGATTTTACATTCTCATACAAAACAAGCCTCACTTCTTGTACATCTTTTGTCTCATTTTAGAACCACAGAGTTCTGCCCCTTAGTCAACATGAAACTGCCGTGCAGCTTCCTCATCGCCATCCAGGCGCTCTCAGTCCTCGCCCTTCCAGTAGCAGAGAGGGCCGAACAAGATGCCACGGCCAGCACAACAGCCGTAGCCGAAGTGGGTGCCACGGTTAGCACAACAGCCGCAGTTGAAGCGACTACCTCGCCCAGCACAACAGCCGCAGCCGAGGCGGGCGAGACAGCCAGCACGACATCGGCAGCCGAGCCAGCCGCCACAACAACCGCAGCCGCAGAAGCTGGGGAAGGGGTCGAAGAAGGGCCTGAGGAAGGGGAAGAAGAGGGCGCCGAGAACGAGGTTGAGCAGCAAGGCCAGTTCGGCGAGGTCATTGAGCTTGGCGGCGGCAACATCAAGACCGACACCACCTTCCCTCCGGGTGTGAGTGCCTACTCACCCCTCTACCAACCCCGTAACCCAACTAACATCCATCCCCTCAGACCAACGGCATCTTCGAAGTCGAGTTCCAAAACCAAGACGCCCGCACCCTCCGCGTGACCGAGAACCCCAACCCGGCCGCCGCTCCCGCCGGTTTCACCGCCCTCGAGCCCGTCTCTTACATCGTCGAGCTCGCCGGCGGCGCCGAGGCTGCCGCAGGCCTGACGCTGCAGCGCATCGATTATATCCTCAATGCCAACAGTAAGTCCCCCTCCCTCCTATCCAGGAAGCATCTATCGTTCTATGTATTAATGTCTGCCTGTCTAGGCACACTCGACATCTCCACCGGCCAAGTCGCCCGCTTCTGCACCGAAGCCAACAGCTTCGTCTTTGGCGAGGGCGAGCTCGAGTTTGAGGCCGAGGAAAACGAGCTGACGCTGACGGTCACAAATATGGTGGGCGAGTGGGCTGTGTTTGTGCCGCAGGCGGCTGCTGGTGGTGAGGCTGGTGCGGGAGAAGGGGCTGGTGCGGGAGAAGGGGCTGGTGCTGAGGAGGGGGCTGGTGCTGAGGAGGGTGCTGATGCTGAGGAGGGTGCTGATGCTGAAGAGGGTGCTGGTGCTGGGGAGGGTGCTGGGGCTGGGGCTGACGCCGGTGGGTGCGGGCAGGGGACCACGTGCCGTGCCTTGTTGGATGCACTGGAGCGGTTGACTGGGGGACGGACCGCGCAGTAGTTTCACGATTTGTGACTCCCTTTTTTTCCATTTCTTTTGGGCCTGGGTTGTACGCGTCCGGTTGGCTTAGTTCCTTTCTTGGGAGCTCGTGGTCTAGAAGTTTCAGGGGCTATGGGCAGCCGGCAGTGCCGGCTAGGCGTTCTTCGGGTTTGGGTCAGTTCAGGGTCAGGGAGCGATTGGAATGGTCAGCTGTGCTGATCTCCTCTGTAAATGGATTTTCATGACCCTAGAGGAAGGGGCGTGCATAGCTGCTGTGTAGTGTACAAAGCAGCGTTGCTAAAAATGAACAGAAGAAAAAAAAAAGGAGTTACCCCTGACGGGCAAAAGTAAATGTCCCCTCGACCGGAATCGAGCCGGTGACCTTTCGGTATCAATAAATGCCTTTACAGCCGAACGTGATAGCCAACTACACCACAAGGGGATTTCTTGTTGTTGTGGAGATGTTGTGGAAACGTGGTCCTTGAAGCCGTGCAAAGCAGTGGAGAAGAAGAGGAGCGGCTCATCTGTTGATAACATCACAGTAATATCTGGTGGGTCAGTTAGCACACGCAACCATTCATTCCGAAAACCGGAAGAAGTCTTGCAGGATGTTGAAGATTTGGAATGCAAGGATGCAAAAAGTGCGGTGCGTCAGAACCATGGTGTGATAGTGTCTGAAGCAAAAGATGGGGGCCACCCGGGGATTGAACCCGGGACCTCTCGCAACGATGCTTCGGGTTGGAGCCCTAAGCGAGAATCATACCACTAGACCAGCGGCCCTTAATGAGTTGTTGGTGCCAGATCCTGTTAACTGACTTGATGAATGGAACGGTGGAAACACCTGTAGGAGTTGACCGTTGGGAAGCTGGGAATTGACCGCTGCGCTTTTCAATAAATATGCTCTTGTATGCGGTTGTAAATGCCTGAAATCGTGGACAGTGCTGCGTAGGTAAGCTATGCTGCATGAAAAGACAAGGAGGGTTTGTGGTGACGAACTGAGATGTTTGCAGATGCCTAAGCAGAGAAGGATATCATGATGGTTTTGTGTCATGCGGGGGCCATTTTTAAGGTTTCCTGATTCAATCAGATCAGAGTGCCTGATAGAGGTGATTCCCGGAACTGTGAGCAGACAGATGTCACGATCTCCCTCTAAGCTTCGAATTGGTCGGCACGCTGTAGAAACTGGAACCTCTGGCGCTTTAACAAAACAGGCGATTCTAGGTAGGAGAGGCTGACCTATGTTGTCGTAGGCAAAAATCAGCAAATGGAGCCAACTTCACCAAACACTTGAGGCCTTAGCGCTAAGTATAAAGATCGTGGTCGGTTGTCGCTGGTTCTGAAGGTGCTAATTAATGTCACATGTGTAGGAAATCGAGTAGCTTGCATTTGTCACGAAGTTGCGTCTCTGGCCCAACACACCAATAACGGTGTAACAGTGTAACAGGTATCAGTACGTGGTGTGGTTTCCTTGCTCCTGTCCGAGAATAATCGTACGGCGAGTCGGCAGCAGGCTGCTTGGGGGTTGTCGACATGAAGATGCGGAGATAGAATACCTAGGTAATGTAATCGTTGTACTAGCCACTAATAACACAAGTCTGACCTACTGTGGTATTTCTGCACGATTGAGCTCTTCAACCAGTCACGAGGTGAAGACTGGGAAGAACTTGATTCCCATTTATCTTGACACTTATCGATCGGTGGTTGAGAAAGCACGCGTTTACTTTGCTAACTTCGTCTCGTCTCGACACGTCCTGGCCGGTCCTGCCACCTGGCGCGCCCAACGTCAAGTTTGGGGATATTTATACCTGGCCGACCGACTGACGAAGACTCTCTTCCTTCTAAACCCAAACCTTTCCATCTCTCACTGTGGCATTTTTGTTCCCTCCTTCCTATAACCACGGCTCCCTGATCACGCCTGGAATTAGGCAAGAACAAATCCACCTCTCGATAACCTCTACATCAACTCTCTTCATTTAGAGGAACAAATTCACCCCGAGACAAAGATGAGCAAAGAGACCGGCCCTCAGTTGATCATGGCACCATGGCTGCCACGAACGCCGTCTGGCAACATAATACCACCTGCACCCAACGGCCCCAAACGCCGTAAGCATAACCCATCGCAACTTTAAAACCAACCCATCCATCACGCTCTTCATTGATCGACTAACAAAGCCACAAATCGCAGCGGCCAACTCCCGCGAATTTTTCCATGTGCCCGATGGCAAGATTGACGAATTCCTAAGCCGGGGGAAGACCCTCCCAATGATCCGCGACGCCCATATGTGGCTGCTGTACCAGCGGAAGCAGCCGCTCGTCACAGCGCAGGACAAGTTCAACTACCGCTTGCAGTCTGAGGTTCTCCGGCTTGTCCAGGAGAGGCTCATTGCGGCGTCGACCGCCCGCGACAACATTCCTGAATCGGGAGAGGAAGGGTTGAATTCCGAGTGTGAGTGTGAGCGTTGTGTGGCTGCACGGGTTGATGGGAACAAGGAGGACAAGACGTAGCTTTGGTCATTTTGTGATTGAGTGGATATGGGAAGGAGAGGGGGGACTTTGCGGGCACTCTTGGGGATGTAGATGACGGATTCTCCGTACACTACTTCTTGCGGCGGTGGACATCGCTGGGGATTGGCGTTTTCGGAGTTGTATTAGAGTGTCAGGGGATAGATATATGCTTCGCAGCACATAGTACACCTCTGTTATTCTTTCATCTCTGAACAGAAATAGATTCGACACAACTCCTGAACTCCATATGGGCCCCTTTTTACATCCACTTGGACCGTCGAACAAGGACAAGTTTGCCCTCGCTATACGTATACACACCATCCTTAAGCTAGCTGAGGGAAAATCTCCCCTTCAACCACACGATATATCATTACCATGCCGGTTGCTAACCGGCCCCAGGAACAGCCAAGAAGACACCACTGTCAGCTAATATTCGTCGTAAATATCATAAATTCGTCATGGCGCTATTTAGTTTGTGCTAGCCCTGCCGCCTTGGTCCTTGCCTTTGCTATCTCCTGCGCTGGCCTTCGTACTCTGGAGCCCGGCCCCCTTCTCATATTCGGGCATCGGCGCCGTCTTGTCTGCGCGGCCAACACGGGTTGACTGGACATGTTAGCAAGTCGTTTTGTAAAAACAGTGTTTAAATAAGAGAACGGCTTACCTTTTCTTGGCCAGCTCCGTGGATGATGTTGTGGCCGGCGTCCACAGCGTTGTCGGCGGATCCGTCTCCCTGGCGAGGCATGATGTCTGATGTTGGTAGAAGTGACGATTGAAGAGGTGACTTGGCGAGATTGATTTGGATTGACTGTGATATTCAGTTTAGATATGGTGAATTGCAATGGTCATTGTCTGGAACGTCGAAGAAGAGGTCGCTCTTATAAGCCCTCCGACAGTCAATTGACGTCATCTTGTCGCTCGTCTCAACGTCATGATGGAGACGAGATGTCGATTGTGTCAGTAGTGGGGGAATTGAGCCGCTGTCAAGCCGGCACTTTATGCGCCAAGGCGCAGGTACCGACCCACTGAAGCTCCCTGCAGCGGGGCCTTCCAGGTTCCAACATCAGCTCGACTCCGCAAACCAACACCTCCCAGCATCACCACCAAACCCCATCCCAACACCCGACCCGACGTCGGGATGCGCGGCCTGTATCTGACACTCCTCGCGATGCCAATCATCCTCGCGACCCTCTACCAAGCCAGAACAGCCCTCTTCCGCACCTGGACACCACCACCTCTCTTTTCCCTCTCGACCCGCAAAATGTCCACCTTCAACCACCCAACCTACAACATCCCCATCACCCTCCCCACCGGCCTCTCCGAAACCCAACTGCTCACCTTCCACCCCTTTACAGTACGTACCACCCCCTCCCCCAAATCCCAATCCAATCCAAATAACTAACCTCCTCCACCCCATAGACCTGGCTCAAAACCCTCCAAACCTCGCTCCTCACCCACCAAACCACCCCCTCCCACCCCTTCCACACCGCCCCCTACACCCTCCGCTCCATAACCATCCAATCCTACGACCTCTTTGGCAACCCCGCCCACAACACCACCCGCCTCGGCTTCCTCAAACTCACCACCCACATCTCCAACCCGCAGGGTGAAACCCTCCCCGGCGCCGTGTTCCTCCGTGGCCCGTCCGTCGCAATGCTGGTTATGCTCGTCCCCGACGACGTCACACCCGATAAAGCAGAGGAGGAGAGGTATGTGCTCATGACGGTGCAGCCGCGTGTGGCGGCGGGGAGTCTGTCGTTTGTGGAGCTGCCCGCGGGGATGGTGGATGAGGAGGGGAATTTTGCGGGGGCGGCGGCGCAGGAGATGAGGGAGGAGTTGGGGATGGAGATTGGGAGGGGGGAGTTGGTGTGTTTGAGTGATTTGGCTGGTGAAAGGGGTGAAGGGGAGGGGGAGGAGTTGGGGATGTTGCCGAGGGGGGTGTACCCTTCGCCTGGGGGGTGTGATGAGTATGTGCCGATTTATATGCATGAGAGGAGGGTGCCGAGGGCGCAGTTGGGGGAGTGGGAGGGGAAGTTGACGGGGTTGAGGGAGCATGGGGAGAAGATTACGCTGAAGCTGGTGAAGATGCGGGAGCTTTGGCGGGTTGGGGCGAGGGATGCAAAGAGCCTTGCTGCGGTGGCGTTGTGGGAGGGGTTGCGGAGGGAGGGGAAGGTTTAGGGGGTTGGGAGTTGTTATTATTCATTCTATGGTATGGTATGGTTCTATTCTGATGGCTTTTGTCTAACCCAGCATGTTGTCTAACTCGGCGGTATTAGGCCTGACTGATCGGTTTTAGAGCTTAAACTTCTTGGCAATCTCGATGCCCTCGGCGAGGTTGGCTATCCGCGCGTCAATGGCGTAGCCTTGGGCCTCGAGCTTGATGCACTCGTCCCACAGGCCGTCTAGCCTGACGTAAAAAACCTCGATGAACTCATTTTCCTCGAGCTCTGGCTTGAGGTCCTGGTTTTCGGGGAGGCTCATGTCGACGCTAACATGCACCATGCGGAGGTTGGTGTTGCAAAACCCGGGGTCTACACCGGTTAGAGATGGGGGAGCGGCAAAGGGAAGGGAATGAAGGCGTACCGTTGAACATGACGGGCGACGTCTCGATTGCCTCGGCGACATAACCAGTCTCCTCTTTGAGCTCTCTGACTGCCGCCTCCTCGGCCGTCTCGCCGGCATCGATCAGGCCGGCAGGAAGCTCAATGACGATTTTGTCCAGAGGTGGGCGGTACTGCTTCTGGAGAACGATTTCGGGACCTGCAGCGCATTGTTGGCGTTCTGGGGATCATGCAAAGAGTTTGCGTGAGACATACCGGTGTCTTTTTCCAAGATGGCGACGATCCCTACGCCGTCAATGTCGCAGTCCTTGGGGCGCGTGCGCCGCTCGGCCGATTCCCATGTCCGCGTAACGCCGTTTTGGTCTTTATATGTCTTCCTGGCGGCTGTTAGAACACACTTTCCATGTCGCCGTTGATATGGTATTCCGGACTTACTTGACCAGTTTTGTCCACACCGCCTCGCTCTCGAGCTATACAGAAACAAAAGGTTGGTTTTTCGTTGTCGTCATGGAGGCGAGACACGATGCCGGAGTCACTTACGAGGGGCTCGGTAGAGAGGACCTTGGCTTCGCCTTCAGTCATGGTTTCTTTTTTTTTTTCTTAGTTGGGAAGGTATCGTGCCTTGAATCGTGTCAGATGCCTTTTCCCTGATATGTATTCTTTTGAATGTGGAAGCGAAACGGGTACCGGTCTCAGTGGACACCCAGTTGGGGAAGACCCGCTGTTCCCGTAGTGGAGCACGGCCGGCGCCGTCCAGTAACCGGCGCCGTGGCTCGCCAGCTCACTTGCATTTTCCCCTGTCGATGAGTTGTCGTCTCCCAACAGATATTGAACCTCGTCGACGCCTCGTCCATCGCCTGATGCCGATGGCGGGATGTATCTTGGGTTCCAGTGACGTGCACGCCTGGTGTTCTTCCAACGCAGTTGCAGCCCGTCAAACGCGCGCAAACATACCTCAGGTCCCACAGCTGTTGTCTGTGCCTGGCATCGAGCTTATCTATCGGAGCGGTTGCCGCAGCCATCGCGCTAGGGCAAGCCAATTGGCGCCGCTTTGTGGTTGACCTGGCAGTGCAAGGCGCAGCAAGGTCGACATCGAAGACCGACGGGGACCTTTAAAGGCACCGGATTAGATTGAGGCCGTCTTCATAAAGTTGCGAAGTCGCAAGACCGCCTACCCAACATCACGGAATCGGCAATCGAGTGTCACCCAAGGTTGTGACCCAAGATTGTCACCCAAGATCTTGGGCGCGGCCTGGCTGCAAGACGTGTCTTCTCAATGCCATGTTGCGTCATCCATATTCTTTCTGACACCTGCAGGTAAGCCGTAACCGTGCCGCATGGCAACGGGACGCCATCGCGTCGAACCAAACTTGAAACTCGTCCGAAGGAAGATGGAAGCGAGGAATGACCGGGGTATATCCGTGCTTTCACCTGCCCATCTCGGACTCGGGCAAGCTTTATTTGGGTAGCATTTGTTCAGTTTCCCACTTCGCATCATCATCGCATGACGCATGCTTATCATCCTTCGCTTATATTTCTCTGTCTCAATCCTTCTTTTGTTTGGCCATTTTTCCTTTTCCCTCTCTTCCCACCGTGTGTTAGAACCCTCATCAAATGAGCAGGTAGCCCGCAGCCCACACACCCAGGATATCTCACCGGACCCGGCCCGCCATGACGCGCTCCACCGGCAGCCGCTCCGTCGATCGCATCGTCACGGAGACGGAGGCCGATTCCGAGCGGGCCCCACTGCTCGCCGGCACCCCGACGCCGATCATCGCCTCCCGAGCCCCGTCCTACGGCGACGAGCCCACCGCCACGGACCCACTCAACCCCGACGACAACAACAACGTCGAAGAAAACGAAGACGACGACGAAAACGACCCCCTCACCCACCTGCGCCGCCTCCTCCGCCCCCGCGTCATCCTCCTCGCCGTCGTCCTCCTCTTCCTCCTCGAAATCGCCGCCGGCTCCCAGACCGCGCCCCTCAACGCCGTCATGGAGGCCATCATCTGCCGCCAGATGCACCCCGACGTCTTTCTCTCGCCGCCAAACACCACCATCCCAGCTATTCCGATTCCCAGTCCTGGTCCGAATCTCAACCTCACTGCAGCAGCAGTAAATTCTACAGTCCGGCATTTCGCAGGCGGCCTGGTGCTCTCTGATGACCCGCTCTGTAAAGGGCCGGATGTGCAGGGGCATTTGGCCATGTTGAGGGGGTGGCAGGCGACGTTTGAGAGTGTGCCGGGGCTGATTATGGCGGTGCCGTATGGGATTTTGTCGGATCGGTGGGGGAGGCGGCCGGTGTTGGGGCTGGGGCTGTTTGGGATTGTGTTGATGTTTGTGTGGAGTTATGCTGTTTGTGAGTGTTTCGCTGGGGAATTTTGGGCGACTTTGGGAGGGAAGTGGTGCTGACTGCTAGGGGTTAGTTTTCTTTTCGGATTTTGTGCCGTTGTGGGTGATGCTGTTTGGGGCGGCGTTTATGCTGTGAGTTGAGGGTCCTAAGTTGAAGTATGGGCGATTGCTGACATTCTTTTAGGATTGGCGGCGGCGGTCAGGTGGTTGTGGCCATGGTGTTCACCACCATCGCCGACGTTGTCCCCGCCGAGGCGCGCGCGACCGTCTTCTTCCAGCTCACGGCCGTCTTCCTCGGCTCGCAGATGATTGCCGGGCCCCTGGGCGGCGCCATGATGGTCTGGAACCCGTGGGTCCCACTTCTCTTTTCCCTGGCGGTCATGGTCATCTCCAACCTGTTCGTCTTGGCCTTTCCGGAGACGGTGCACGTTCACGACCGCAATCACACGCGCGGAGACCGGGACGCGGACGAGGATGACACTCCCGGCATGGCCAAGCTCCTGCAGAAAGCCCGCGCCGGGCTTGCCGAAGTGTGGGCGTTTGTCCTTGGGAACCAGCGCCTGGCTTTCCTGATGGTGTCGCTCGTGTTTGTCATGCTCGGCCGGTTCGTCGGCGAGGTGTTGTTGCAGTACGCAACCAAGCGGTACCACTGGAGCTGGAGCTATGCGTCCATGGTCCTGACGATCCGGAGCGCCGGCAGCCTGGTGACGCTCCTCGTCTTGCTGCCCGTCGCAAGCTGGCTCTGTGTCAAGCGCCTGGGCATGTCTGGCATGGCCAAGGACCTCACGCTGGCCCGGTGGTCAGGCATAGTCCAGGTTTTGGGGTGCCTGCTCATTGCGGCGGCGGCGAATGGCGCCTTCTTCTCGTTTGGGCTGGCGTGGTTTGCCCTAGGCGCGGGCATGTCGTCCGTGATCCGGTCGCTACTCAATGCGCTTGTTGAGGAACATCACGTCGGCACCGTCAACTCGCTCATCGGCTTCATGGAGACGGGCGGCATGATCATCGCTGGTCCGCTGCTCGCCAAGAGCCTCAGCGTAGGCATGAATCTGGGCGGTGCTTGGGTTGGCCTGCCGTTTGTCACTGCAGGACTATTTTTCTCCATTTCGACGACCATTTTGTGGACTTTTAGGTTGCCGAACCGGCGTCGGTCATCGGTCGAGCCTTCGTGTTGAGCATTTCATTTGTTTACACACTGCGGAGGACTGGGACCTTGATGGGGGCGGCTATATCAGTATTGGGTCTGGCCGGTCTCTTCAACTGGACCTTGTCCAGGCCGCTACGGAGTGTTCTCTTTAAACAGCAGTTTGGGGCTTAGAATTTGCCATTCTTCAAGCGATTAGATAGCATTACCTGGAGTTTCTGGATAAGGAGCGTTTTGGTTGTATTTGAGCAGGATCTATATATATATATATATATATACATATCTTAGAGACTATATGTAGTTACTCCGTGCTCGGTCTAATATAAATGGAAGAAGAGTCCCACTCCTATTCTGGAGACCGTGGAAGAGGAAAAGAAGCCTTCGCAAGTTCTACCTAACATGGTCTCAGGGTTCGTTCCCACGCCACACCGACATGGGCAGGGGAGCCCAGAGCTGAAATAGGCTCAGATCCACTGGGACCCGGTGCATCTTCATTCGAGATTTAAAGATGGTCTTATTATGGAGAACGCGGAGTAAAGAAAAGAAGTTTGGCATCCAGAAACTCTTGGTAGTCGTTGATTGTTAAGTGCATACATTCGGGGAGGTGGATCGAAAGAAGAGGCTGTCGTCGGTAGGAAGTGGCAAGTGTGCATGATGCAAGCTGCAAGGGGCGGGCGCAAACTGCAGGAGCGTCTCGGCTGGAGTTGAAGAATGCAGGTGGCACAGGCCACATCTCGACAGCCCAAGCGTAAACTATCGATTTGTCTCAACTAGTATTGATTCCTCACCTCGCCAATTCAATTTTTACAATTTCTTAAAGTTGACAGATTGACAGACGGATGGTGAAATGCCCCTTCCGTCAACTACGCACCACGCACGTGTGTGCGGCGCGCCTTTCACGGACACGCCTCTTTCCTCAGATCGCCGAAGGCCTGATTGCGATGGACCCCTTTTTCTTGATCCCTGTGTACGAGGTACCCCGCCTTTCCATCGGGCGCTCTTGGCTCTGCACGACCAAACTCTTTGCCAGCAACACGCGCCCTGGAAACCGTCCGATCGTGTCGACGTCATGACGGTGTCCTGTTCTTCAGGGTCTTGCCGCCGTCCGGACTGGCCGTCCAATACGGTGGGCCGATTTACCATTTTACTGTTGCTAGTTCCGGGGGATGCAAGCCTCGTTTAATCATCACGAACCCAATCTTGATCAGTTCCCGAATTCCGCGATTGACGAAGAGTGGATGGACTGGGAGCCCTGGTCGCTTGCTTCTTGCGCTAACCTGTGCTAGCCGGACCGTCGCGAATCATCTCCACAAGCGCGTAGCCCTGATTGGGGGTGCAAATGCCCCCAAAAGAGACAAGCCATCTTCTCTCTCGTGTCCCCCCCAGGCCATCTTCTTTTCCCCATTCTTGACTGTCTGTTGTCCGCTTTGCTGAGCACCTCCTTTGCCACGCCACGGCTGCCACTCTTTCCTCGTCGTTCCTTTCGCCTTCTGGCTCGTTGCTAGCGCAGAAGGCTGCCGATCTTTTCCTTCATACTTCCATCGAATTTTTAACTCAGCATTTCGAACATTCCAATTGGTTTCGCCCGCTGCAACAAAGCGTTCCAACCTGGAGACCCCACATCGACAACCTCTCGACCCCTTTTCGGATTCGGAATCGGCTTGATTATCCTCCTCTGCTTGGCGATCCCTGTCTGCCCCGGATAACCCAGCTTGAACAGAGTCGAACACCAAGGAGCCTGAAATGGCTGGCTTGTAGCTGCTCGGTCTTGTTTTGGGAGACTTGTTGCAGTCTATCTGTTACTGTACCCGGTCCGATTGCGATAGACGGGCCCAACAGCTCACGAACCGAACGAACTCCTTATTCCAAATGTTTGGCTGCCCATAAACTTGACTCGGGTCCAGTCTGTACTGACACCATGTCTAGTTAATGTCTTATTTTAATTCTTAGTCACTCTCTCATCATGGTTTCGTTCTTTGGCCTCAGGGTTGGGGGCAAGAAGAAGTGAGTGGCCTTGGATGAACAGCACCAGGGCATCCCCGCGAACCGCTGATGTTGCAGGAAGACCGATGGCAAGGCCTCCCAGGACAAGGAGCCGCAGCAACCGCGGCGTATAGACCAGAATGCTCTGGGAGAGGGCCAGTTCTTCGGACAGGCCGTTCGCCAGCCAGGCGTCATCAATGGCAGTATTCGATCTGTATCAAGAGCCGGCACCCTCCAGCCGACCAGGTCCCCGTACGCCAACCATGACACGCATAACCTCGCCGCCGCGAGCATGTTCAATCTAAGCAACGTCGGCGCCGGATACAGAGGCAGCCAGACCAGCCTCAATATCAAGCCGCACGCCTCCGACATGAACATGCGGACTCGCTTCGGCGCAAACAACGCGTCCTCGGCAAGTTTGGCCGCCCCGGGCCCCGGATTTGGTTCGCGACCTGGATTCGGATCGCGACCAGGAACCGCCAACGGCCAGGTTAAGCCATGGGTGAATCCCCTGGACGTTCACTTCATGAGGCCCGTACCTCCTGGACCGTCCACCCCCAAATCCCCGCTGGCACATTCCCCTATCCAACTTCCGCCGACTCCAACTACCGAAAACGCAGAAACTGGGTCAGTATTTGGCGAGGACGCAGATGATATGGTGGATGCCGTCATGAGTTCGGTGAAAAAGAAGGAGGCCGAGGCGAAAGAGGCGAGAGAAAGGGAGAAAGAGCTGGAGAAACAACGGGAAACGGCCAGGTTGGAATTGGAAAGGCTGGAACGGCAAAAGTCGACCGAGAGCAAGTTGTCGGTACAGTCTCCCTTGGCTTCACAATTCAAGTCGGAGCTGCGGCAGCAGTCCTCGGATGATATCGGCATGCCGGGGCCCGTGTTCAGGGGTAACATTGATGCGAGGCCCAGTAGCCGTCACGGCTCGCCTGCGGATGACTTGGGCATGCCGGGGCCCGTGTTCAAGGGCAACATGGATGCGAGACCCAGCAGCCGCCAGGGCTCGCCTCCGGATGACCTGGGTATGCCGGGGCCCGTCTTCAGGGGCAACATTGACGCCAGGCCCAGCAGCCGTCAGGGCTCGAATGGCTCGATCGGCCCAATGCGGCCTCCTCCGACTCTCCATCAAGGACCGCCTCCCACCGGCCCTCCTACGCAATGCCTCCCTCAGCCTCCCGGCCAAAGCCGTCAGGGATCACGAGGCCCGATGGCTGGGCCAGTTATGAACGGACCCATGAACGGTTCCGAACCCGGAGCTCGGTTAAACGGACCTGGCCATCATAATCCTCGGCCCCACGGCCCTCCTCCTAGTCCCCACGGCACTGGCCCACAAGGTCCTTCTTCACAGGGTGCCAACTACCGACCTTATCGGCCGCCTGCCCTCCATGGCTTTGGCCCGCTTGGTCCTGGACCTAACGGGTTGCAGTCATCCAACCTCCCGACCTCCCATGATCATCGCTCGCATAGTCCTGCGCCTAAGAGCCCGGCGCCTAGCGGCTATCGTGCGGCTGGGTCCAACGCCGAGCCCAAATCCCCTGTTGACGATGGTCGGAACACGCCGAGCACAGACAGACAGGGGCTCGGGGCACTAATCTCTACGCTGATGTCCCCTTCAAACGTCACCTCACCCTCGGGCTCGATTTCGCGATTGTCGCTCGACGATGAGCCGATCGAGGAGTTTTCACGGCCTATTATACGAGATGTGGCGGCTAAGCGCGATACTGCGACGTTCAACTCGACTCGACAGATAAGCCTGTCGATGAAGATTGAGGAACTGGAGAAGACGCTGGTTCACGCGCAGCAAGCACATCAAACACACAAGGCACAGGTTCAAGTCGGGAAAAGAGCCAGCTCAAGCAGCAGCGTCTACAGCGGCGGTATCAAATCCGAAGACGAAGACGACGATGGGCCAATCCTCTCCATCCAGCCCGCGCCGCTGCGTATTCCTCCTCCCCTGGTGCCTGCCGCCGCCCCAGCGAGCCGGCCGCAGAGTCCCTTTAGGGGCCCGCCCCGCCGCGGGCTGGGACCACGCCGGCCGGCGTTGGAGGAATACGGCATCACAAGCGACAAGGTCGTCTTGGGTGGGCGCGGCCCGACACCCGCGCCATCATCACGAAGCGGCAGTACCGACAACTACAGCTCGCACAGTTCGCCGCCCTCCCGCACCCAGACCCCCCAGCTCCGCCATCCCAACTGGAGGCGTGACCAGACCCAGCCCAGCCCCGCCCTGACCGTCGACACCACCGACCGCCCACGCCTCAGCCCAAGCCCGCTCATCGACACGGGCTTCAACTTTGACTTTGGCCCGAGCGCCGCCGCACCGCCCACGCCCGACTCGACAACCTGGCCGCTGTCGCCTGCCCCCGAGAAGTCTGCTTCCGCACCACCACCGCCGCCCATCCCAGAACCGTCGCCCGCACGAGCCAAACCCGCCGAGGCTCAAGCGAAGTTCGCGCGCGCCAACGTCCCGCCGCCGCTCAATCTCAAGTTCAACTTCTCTCCCGACGCGCCTTCGCGCGACCCGACCCTGGATGCCAGCGGTAGCCAGTCCGGGATGTGGACGCCCCCCCTGCCGCCGCCTGCTCCGATTGGCGGCGATGATGATGTCCGGCCATCGACATCATGCGGTGGCGGGAATGCGCGTGGGAGTGTACTGGCTGCGTCGCCGCGGCTGATTTCACAGTTTCCCGAGTCGGTGACTGGTGATAACAACCGCGCTTCGTGGATGGGGATTGGCATGGCCAGGGGGCCGAGTATCCGGGAGATTAGGAAGCCTAGCGGAAGTAAAGCCGGCGGGGGAAGAGGGATGGTGGATTCTTTTGGCACGGGGTTTATCTAACAAAGCAGCCGCTGGGGTTGATCTCTAGAGGATGGCAGCTTCTTTACTTTCTTGGATATATTCCCCTGTCTTGCGCCAGACTTTTGGTTACGAAACT